>CM038218.1:4770596-5970596 GCA_021442155.1 Cymbidium sinense
GGAATTAGCTTCTCTTTTGAGGGTGACTAAATTTATTTTATAAATAAAATAATATTAAATATACAAAAAAGATAATATAAATTTCAAATTAAAGTCATGCATTTTAATATGATCTTTTGAATTAAATTATAAATTAAAACTTTAATATTTTTTATCGTGTTGCGTCTTTAGAAATTTTATTAGGTAGATCGAGATCTTGTAAAAATTATCACACAAGCGAGGGGATATGAAGGGGTTATCGTGGAAAACGTTAAGGAAAAAAAAAATACGGGGCGCTTGCCGTCTGGCTTTCATTTATGTGTTCAAAGATCTGGTCCTTCCGTTAGTTGGGAGAAGAAGGTGTTCTGAGGCGGAAAATATTAAGTGTAAAAAAATATGTCAGCTCCGACGAGGAGAAGTTTCCCAGCGGCGAGCGATCTTAGGAGCAACCTCTTGATCTTGAGGAGAAAGAGGGGCAGCGGTCTTTTCTAGTCCTGAGCGTCTCTAGGCGACTCGATCTTGACTTCTTGGTGGTGGCGGTAGTGATAGATGCATTGGCGTCAGTGGGGTGGTTCTCGAGCTACGGTCTTCAAATCAATTCCTCCAAGGTGAGAATGAAGCTCTATTTATAGATTTTGGGAGTGGCGGCGCGTAAATTGTGGAAAACTCCAACCACTCCCATCGGACGGCAGTCACGATCCTCGATCGAGCGGTGTATTTTGATGATCAGGTGCCTTAATGATGTGAATTGGGTGATCTTGGATTGGTTGGTCGTCTTGGCCTTCGATCGACTATAAATATGTCGATTTTGGTGACCATTTGGCGGATCGGGATCCATTTTCATGCTCGATAAACGATGCGAGTCGATTGAGCTCGGATCGGAGCTTGATGTTCTTATGTTAGTCTCATCGAGGCATTGATTATAAGTTCTTTGAAATCGGTGATTAGATGAAGCATTTGAAAATCTTGAGATTCGTGATCGGATTAATTTTAGATGTATCGGTTACTTATTTTTGGGTGACATTATCTGATCATCAAAATATATGAAATCTTGAAAATAGCAATTCTTGATAAATTTGAGAGTCATTGCATTTGAGAGAAACAGAATCTTCATGCGCATAATATTATAGCGAAGGCGATAATCACATGTATGTATTAGGTCGATAGGTTCTGGATCGATCGGTGTTAGGGTTGCATGGCATCGAGGTGAGCCCTGTACGGCATGGCCTAGGCGCGAAGCGAACTGAGATCTGCAGCGGTTCGGCGAACCCGCAGGCAGCGTCATTATGAGCGAAGCGCGATAGCAGAATTCTGAGCCGGGCAGCCAGCGCATGTCAGCTGGCGAGTTCTGAAAGCATGAAGCGGTTCATGGCGATTGCGACATGGCCAGCGATTCGCCAGCGGGCAGCGTCGGTGGAGCGTGAAGCGGTTCGGCCGATGGCCAGCAGTTTCAGCCGGCCGGTTCATGACAGCGGTCGCGACCGTGGGCCGGATTCGCGGATGAAGTCGAGCCTATGGCGGTTGACGGCAGCGCGAGCGGCGAATTCGGCCGGCCCGGCGGTCGCATGGATCAAGCGAGCCGAGTGAGCCGGCGGTTGCGGCCCTGATGATTTGATCAGATGATTTTGGTTTTAGCGGTTTTAGCTTTTGCCCTAGAAGGGGTCTATAAAACCCACAGGTAGAGGAAAGGCACACTTTTCTCATCTCTCTTCTCCTCTTAGAGTGCATAGCCCTCCCCAGTGGGAGTTTGGGCACTCTTTTTGGATCACCTCTACCCCAGAGCAGTGCATAGCCTCCCCGGTGGAGTTTGGGCACTCTTCTTGGATCGACCTCACCTCCTCATCTCCCAAGCGAGTGCATAGCCCTCCCCGGTGGGAGTTTGGGCACTCTTCTTGGATCATCTCTCCTCTCTGAGTGCATAGCCTCGGTGGGAGTTTGGGCACTCTTCTTGGATCCTCACTCCTCTCTCCGAGCGAGTGCATAGCCACTCCCGGTGGGAGTTTGGGCACTCTCCTTGGAATAATTTTTTCTCTCGATGCTGATGGTGTTTGTAGATGGGTGAGAATCTTTTGAAAGAACACGTCAGACCCTAGCGGGCGGCGGCGAGAACCCAAATGGGAGGGCTGAAGATTGGTGAATTAGTGATCGATCACGGGAGACACGTGTCGTGCTTGGAAAAATATTATTTTCAGAATGATTTGGTTCTTAAGTGTCAGAAGTCGATGAGCCTCATGTGGGTATTTCACCACTTACGAGATGAGTTTGGGATTGCGGTTTTCCCCATCCCGAGATGATGCCATTTTGTCGACATCGAGGTTTGCATTTCCCGGCGAGCGGGCAATGGCGATCGTGATGGGACTTATAGTCTTTTGAAGCGGTGCGACCTTATCTGATTACCTGCGGATGTGCAAGTTTACTGCGATGCACATGGTGTATCACTGCGAGTCACTTGACCTCGGACGAAGGATCCTCCCAAGAGTTGGGCAAGCGATTCTTTTGTGAAGAATGGGGTCTTCTCGAGAAATGAGAGATTTACCCATTCCCTGAGTTGGTGATGAAGATATCCTGAGACGGTGAAATTCAGAATATTGAAGATCTTGATTTGAGATTGATATATCGACAATTTGTGCGGGAGGAATCTTTGTTGAGCTTTTTATTCATCCGGTCTTATCGATTCGTTGAAAGAAAGAAAGAGGTTTCGGTAGATCCAGCGTCCTCGGCTTCTTCCCGTGAAGGACGTCTCCGATAGAGAAGAGGAAAAAGGCGAAGGTGATGGTGATATCGAATACCGAAAAGAGTGAGAGTAGTCGTCCCAAGGATCTTCATTCACGAGGGCGTGTTGAATCATTCTGCGTGAGTGTCACATCTTGAAGAAACGTAACATCTTGCGTTCATCATCTTTTATCCCATTTCCTTGTTACTTGCGTAATTTTTCTTATTTGAGATCTTGAAGAAGCAAGAACTTGACTTCAAAATGAACATTGTCTTTGAATGGTGGAATTGAGTTATGAAGGTCAAGTTTCTCCATGGTGAATATAAGAAGCGGTATGTGGAGAAAGTAAAGAGATGTCGTGTTGGAGAATCAACTTGATGAGTGCGGGGCCGAGTTGGCGACTCAGCGACTTCTCTTTCTTTTAGTCGAAGTTGGCGGACTCGGGATGAATTAGTGGAGAAAGAGAGGTTGGTTGCATGAAAGGATCGAAGATCTTTTACGAGAAGGTTTAGTCTTGAGGCAAGAAAGAAGTTACTTCGCCTTTTGAAGAGGCTACTTATCTCGGGTAGAAGCGGGAGCGGATCCGCAGGCCGTGGAGGACTTCAAGAACTTCGGCGACCTTCAAGTATCATCTGAGGATCGCGTTGGAGGCGAGACGCGTGTATGATGTAGAGGTGAAGGCTTTGGGCGGCGGTGTGTTGATGAAGGCTTCATCAGGTTTCTTGAAGGGGACAGCTTGGCGTATCATAGGAGGAGGTGTTGAGGTCCTTTCTCTAGCTTCCCAACCCTTCTAGCGGCGAGGATGACTGGATAGTTCTTCATCATCTTGATGAGACCATCAAAGGTAGTTGTAGTTCCTTTTATTGTTGATTGGTGTTGTATATTATTTACGGTTGATTGTACTTGTATGTTATGCGAAATATTAACAATCCAAAAATTGTTTGTGAATATTTGGAGTTGTGTAGTGTACTTTCGATGATAAAGATTGGCGTAGAAGAGATCATCGGGAATCCACTTTAGGATAATTGATCTATTCTAAGATCATTACGGGCGTTACTGATGACAAACTTGCGGAATATATTTATAGAGGTTCTCTTAGAACCTCTCGATCTATCTGGGTTGTGTATGGGCGTTTACCGATGATGTTAACTTTGTTATGGAGAAAGTTGTAGGCGTCATAGAGGATTGCCAACTTATCAGGTTGTTTATCGAGCGTTACTTCGGCGATGTTAACTATAGGAAGATCGGTCAATTCCACGGGGATCGATCTTACCACATGAGATACAACAATAGTTGTATCTCTTGAGTGGTGTTTTAAAATGCTAAGCGAAGAAAAATCATGATAAGTATGAGAACTTTAACATAGATAGAACACAAATCCTTGATGCGAGGTTGGACAATAAATGACAAATAGAGTATCGATAAATGTTTAATTATGTAACAATTACATACAAATACGATGATAATGTTTTCGCATTCCTAGAATAAAAAGGCGATACATCCTGGTAGTACTTACGGAGGTTTGTAGCATTCAGTGCGTGGGAGAGTCTTCCCGTATCCTTAAGCTTGAGCGTGCTTGATTTTGAAACCACCACATCAGACGAGCGGTGAGAGTTTGTTACGTTGTGGGCCTTTTCTGCGAGTCGAGACTTACGAGGGCGAGGTCCCAAGATATTGGTGGTACGCCGGTTGAAACCTCGAGCAATCCTTTCTGATAGGAAGCCATTAGTCTTGACATCGGGTCTCTCGAGATCAGATGGAATCAGCTTATCGTTCTTTGTCGGCATCAAAGTTATGGGTTCTAGGGGCGGGACCCGATGTCTGGAATATGACCTCGGTTAAAACAGATTATGCGGCGTTTCTCGGTAGGTCTTGATGTAGTGCGGTAAGCCGAACATTGGATAGTTCTTGACCATTGCGTGGTTCGGTCGTGTCTTTAGCCCTTTTAGTATTGTCATTGGTGACGGTGCATTTGCACGTGGATGGGATACTGGTGTGTGGATTAGCGGATATCGCTCTGGCGAGAAAGATGTGAATGTCTTTCACGTGCGTCCCATTATCGGTGATGATTTTTCTTTGGAATGCGAAAGCGACAAATAATATTTTCAGACAAATTGCTTGGCATTTGTTTGGTGATTTTGGCGGTTCCACCTTACCTTAGTAATCAGCGGCCAAGATTATGAATTTTTGTTGCGGTGGCAATGGGAAAGGTATGTCGATCCCCATTGAGCAAGGGCGGGCTCTGGATTGTGGTGAGTTCTGAGATGGTGTATGAGTGAGATTGGAATATGCGACACTTGTTACACTTCTTTACAAACTCAATCGTCCTTCTTCATTGTAGGCGGTAAAACCTTGCCTCATGATTTTGAGGTGAGGGCTTTTCCTCCAAATGTTCACCACAAATTCACGAATGAACCTCTCGCATTGCATAGTTAGCCTCGAAGGTGGTAGACACTTTAAGTAGGGCCCTAAGAAGGACGCTTGTAGAGTTAGATCACCGATTATGGTGAAGTTCATGCTTTCGTGGGAGGCGGATAGCATCGGTGAGTAGCAGGCCCCGCTTTGAAGAAAGGACATGATGGTCAATCCATGAAGATTCTTTTGGGTCCTCGGAGATTGTATCACCGGGCGCTTGAATCTTGGGAAAGTGGATGTCTATGTATTTTCTCTTGAAAAGATCTCTGTCGTTGTTGTGGCTAACTTGGAGAGGCATCACCGGCGTGTTACGCTCCCTTAGAATATGAGTTATCGATGGGTCGGCAGAAGTGACTTTGCCAAAAGACGGTACTGAGCAAGCTGCGGATGGCGGGTATCGAAGTCTCCTTCAACCTGTGAGGCCACAAGTGAGTCGTGTAGATAGTTGGCGGACCTCGGTCAATGGCGACCTTAGTCACTCTGAGTATTTTCGGCGACATTATTGGTGGAGGAACTTTAGTGGCTCTAAAGTTATTTTACTTGGGGAGATAAGCAAAATTCACACTGCACCGGAAAGTACACGAAGCTCCATATAATGTCCATTGATTTGTCATGGAGTGATGAATGATGTTCGGTGGTGATGGGATGGTACATTCTACGAAGTCGGTGAGCACTTGTGACTTTATATCGGGGCGTGGAAGAAAATGGATGTCAAACTCTCAAGCTCGGCCAGACCACTTCATCAACCTTCCGGATACATCGGGCTTTTGCGAGAATAGTTCTTAATGGAAGATGAGTGTAGGCGTTGATGGTGTGGGCACTGAAAATGCAGTGCAATTTTAGATGCGAGAATCTGCCAGATATTTGTCTTATCTGCTAGTGGATAGCGTCCTTGAGATCGAGAAAGGATTTTCTTGACATAGTAAATGGTGGTTGCAATGAATTCTCCTCAGCGTGTCGGCAGACTTACGGCATGAGAAAAGCAAGATAGATGTCTGACTTCTCTCTCCTTGGATGAGCTTTGATAATAGGGGAAGCTAAATAGACTTCGAAGTTGCTCAGCGGTCGACATTCATCGTCCACTTTGGAATCCATTTCCTCGTGCACCCTTAAGATTTTGAAGAATGGTAGATACTTATCTCTGGCGGGCCAAGAATTGATAAAGGCGCAATCCTTCGGTCAAGCGTTGGACTTCCTTGATCGTTCTTGGAGGTGACATGTCTTGAGTGCTTTTATCTTCGGGGTTGGCCTCATCATCCGCGAGTGACCATGAAACTGGAATTTCCGGAAACTCCAAAATGCACTTGCTTGGGTTGAGCGCATCTTTGTAGTGTCGAAGAATATCAGCTTGGGTCGAAATATCTTTGTGATATTTCCAAGCTCTTCACCGACATATCATCAACATACACCTCCATATTGTGCCTATAAGATCCTTGAAGATCTTATTCATAAAGCGTTGATATGTTGCTCGGCATTTTTTAGTCGAATGGCATGACGATAGCGGTATAGTCACTATTTTGGAAGGATGTTGCTTCCTCATCTTTTGTTCATCAGCGAATAGGCATCCATGAAGCTTCGACATCGATGTCGATGTCGCATCAACTAGTTGGTCGATGAGGAAGGGAAGCTATCTTTTGGGCATGCACGATTAAGGTCGGTGTAGTCGATGCACATTCTCCGAGGCGTTGGCCTTCTTGACTACGTTAGCAGGTGGGGTAGTAGACTTCTCGAATGAACTTGACTTCCAGTTTGGTGATTTCTTGTTCTATGACACCGAGCGAAGGTTCTTTTCTTACGTATCAGGCTTGTAGGTTGAGTCAACTTTGAGGAGTGCGTAATGACTTAGGGTCAATGCCGAGAATATCGAATCGCTCGGGCAAAGATATCTTGATTTTTTAATCTATTGATTTTTTGATGATGAAACGATCCCACCTTCACCTTTCGATGGATCAACTTACGAGATAGGAAGACAAATTACATCTTCAATTTGGAGAAATCCTCATCTCATAGTTCTCGATGTTGAGGTTGGCGTAAATGGTGGGCTTGATATAGCTGCGCTTGTGTCTGTTGATTCCACTTGGCGGTGTCGAATTTCATCTTGAGGTGAGGCAGATGTGGCTGCGGAATATAGGCTGAGAGGTCTCCCAAATATTGCATTGTACGCGGACTCAGACTTGACTACAATAAATTGTATCAAGTGGGTTGCGTGTCGGGGAAATTCTCCAAGAGTTATGGGAAGGCGGCTTCCACTATCTGGGTCGATCCATACATGATTGGGCCGGCGGGTTGAAGCTTCTCTCTTTACATACCCATGCTTGGAAAGTGGGTAAAAGAACATCAACCAAACTCCCATTGTCGATCAATATCCTTTTAATATTGAAGCATGGATCCGCTTGATGATAAGGGGATCTTGATGTGGGATCTGCCTCTAGATCTAAATCATCAAAGGTGATAGAATGGTCAACAGAGACTTCTTGACTCACGGCTCTTGAAGATGAATATTTGGCCCTCTGCAATTGTTTCTATCTCCAGATTCTTTCCTCAAGGTTGCCCCGCATTTCTTTGAATGGCGGGTTGGTTTTGTATAAAATGGCCTAGATACCCACGGCGTATTAGTCTTTCAATCTCCTCCTTGGGTTGGCTGGCACTCTTGATGGTGTGCCCTCATTGTGAAAGTGGCGAATTTCTCTTGATTTCCAATTCCAGCTTTAAAGGTGGCCACTTGATCTTATCCTCTTCTGAAAGGTAGATGTTGATGGCGTGTTGAGAGCGTATATTTCTCTCACGATTGAGTCTGAGGTCATGAGGAGGTTTTGGGGAGGTTCTCTCTTCTTTTAGATGTTTGAACATCACCTTTGGGAACTTCTTCTTTCTTTGCTTGGTGGTTCAAGCGTTGTAGATGAGCATAACCGTCGGCGGAGGGCCTTTATGGTGGACAGTCGACATAGGAATGGGGTGTCTCGCATTAATGATGAATAGAAGTATCTGGCGGAGTCCTCAGAAAGCGCCCTCAAAGTTACGGATCTACTCGGTATGCGTCCAGAACCTTGAGGAACTCATGGATTGGCGGATTTGGGAGATGTGATGAATCACGATGATTCTCTTGTTACCAAAAAAATGTGGCTCTCCAAATGATGGACGGACCCTTAGCGGCGAATAGAAGCAGTGACTTTGTCTTTGAGTCATTTACTGGCGAATGTGCATGATGGATCGATATCTTTCGTCGGTTGTGCCATCGTAAGGGTCCATCTTTGGGAAGCTTGAATCTCGTCGAGAATCGGTGTGCGAGATGATCTCGTTGGAAGCGGGAGCGGAGAATGGATCATTGGTGTTTGAGAACTCTTCTGCCGTCGTCATCCATAAGGTGGCGTGGAGTTTCCGCCGTAAGCATTATGTGGGGTGAGTAGAGCTGGCGGTATCGAAGTTGACATCTGGATGTGGTGCCACTTGTTGATCCGGCATTCGGGTCATTCTCGGGAAGAAAATCACGGATTATCGCGGAACAGTGGCTCTTCCGCGTGTTGGAGCGTTTTTGCGGTCCTCCGCGGTCGAAGAATTTCAGGAATCCTCCATCCTTTGAGCGATCTTCCAAAGAGGGGCACGGACCCTCACACAGGGCAGTGTATGTAGAGAAGTGTTGGAGACTTGATGTCGTTGTTGGAGCTCATATTGGAGATGGGAAGCTGTTGTTTCCCTGAGCGGCATTGTTGCGAGAAATTTTATTAGGTAGATCGAGATCTTCTTAGCCCAAAATTATCAACACCTGGCGGGGATATGAACATAGGGGTTATCGTGGAAAACGTTAAGGGAAAAAACCGGGGCCTTGCGATCTGTAGAACTTTGTTCAAAGATGGTCATTGCTTCTAGTTGGAGAAGAAGGTGTTCTGAGGGAACAATATTAGATTAGAAAAATACAATATCGGTCAACTCCCAAGGAGAAGTTTCCCAGCGGCGAGGCTCTTGATCTTGAGAAAGGAGCTGGTCTTTTCTAGTCCTCACGCGTCTCAAGGCGACTCGATCTTGAGCTTGGTGGTGGCGGTGGTGATAGATGCGTCGTCGATGTCGGTGGTGGTTCTCGAGCTCTCGGTCTTCATTCAGGTCCCAAGGTGAGAATGAAGCTCTATTATAGATTTTTTGGGAGTGGCGGCCTTGTAAATTTGTGAAAAACTCAACCACTCCATAACCACTCCCATGGACGGCGATCGACGATTTTGATAATGGGTGCCTTAATGATGTGGGTGATCTTGGATTCGTTGGATTCGTCTTGGCGCACTCGATCTATAAATATGTCTTTGGTGACCATTTGGCGGATCGGGATCCATTTTCATCTTCGATAAACGATGCAGTCGATTCGAGCTTCGGATCGGTATGCTGATGTTCTTATGTTAGTCTCATCGAGGCTTGGTAAGTTTTGAAATCGGTGGAAATCGCGGCTTTTCGAAAATCCTTGAGATTGATCTTGATGATTAATTTTAGAGGATGTATCAATCACATATTTTTTTTGATATCTTGTATAATAATTTTATTAAGAATGAAATCAAATACTTCTTTTGTAATATAAAAATATGAGAAATATCTTATCATCAGAATGTAATTAAAAATTCTTAATTGAATATCTATAATAATAATTTTTAAAAGCTTAATTGCCATGCAAATGTAAATAAATATGAATAACTATAAAAAAAAAAAATGTAGTTACACTTTTGATCTTTTTTTAACAAAAGGACACATTCGGTCATTTAAAAAAAAAAATTACGCAAATCATCAACACACTTTTGATCATTTTTTTTAAATAAAGAGACATTATCATTCTTTTTTTAAAATAAAAGCAAACAATCAGCAATTTTTAAAAAATAAATACACATTCAGCCTTTGTGTAAAACAAAAAGTGCATTCAATCTTTTTTTAATAAAAAACTACTCATAATTAATTAAACATAATTGTGAAATATGTTATAATTAAAAATATTTTTGAATGCTCAAATCCTCTAAAACCACTTGAAGCCAAATTTTAATATTACCAATGAAATATTATTGAATAAAAATGCGAAGTGAGTATAATAAATGTATTTATCAGCTAAGTGTAGAATCTTTTATAATTTCTACAAAAGTAAATAAGCTTTCAATAACTGTATTGTACATGTTAAAAATGATTAAAAAAAAAGAGTATTATTTTGTTTTGCAGCATTTACTACAAAAATTTTGAAAAATAACCATTATTAAACTGGTTTTAATATGACAGCAAAAGAAGTATGTATTCCATGAGTTTCTACCAAGAGGTAATTAATCCCATGAATATATTGAAAGAAGAAATTTTTTTTTTATATACAAATTTTTTGTACTTTTTTTTTTTTGGAAAGATGTTAATTTACATACATAGCATACAATTTTTATATATTTATATGTCTAATATCTAAACTTTTCTATTTACTTAAATAACATACAAATCTTTATTATTACATCAAAAATAGCAAGGTTGTTATTTTTTCAAAATGAAATATCTTTTATATATAGAAAAAGTATTATTTATGTAAATATTAAACTTTAGATGTTAAATATGTAAATACATAAGAATTATGTGCTATGTATGTAAATTTCTTTAATTTTTTTCAAGAAGAAGCCAACAAATTTTAAATAATTAAATCAATCAATGGTAAATTGCCGCTTGAGGAGATACCTTCCTGGAGAAGATTAATCCAATCAATGAATAATAGAGGTATTAAAACTAAAGAATTTTAAAATAATGAATGCAATTAAAAATTTGTTGAAGTGTATATGTTATGAGTGTGGCTGCATAAGACTATCAGGAGGTTGGGCTAACTAGAGTTAAATTTTCAGTGTGGGCAATTAGCCACCTAAATAAAACATGGGTCCGGTCGTAGGTGCTGGTCGATAATGACAATTAATACTAATTAATTTTAAAATATCCAAAAAATTAAAAGTTATTTTAATCTTTTAAAAAAATAATTTTATTTATACAAAAATGATGATTTATTTATAAGATTTTTTAAGTGCCATTTTAAAATTTTAGTTGAGTTCATATATTATTCTTAGAATAAAAAAGTTCTGAAAAGTGAGAAATAACTATTTATGATGATGAAATTAATATAAATCACTAAGATATAGATTTTTAATTAAAAATGATTAGTAAAGCTATATCAAAAAAAAGAAAACATCTAATCTTTTTTTTAAATGGCATCTTTATTTATAAGACTCTTTAACCCACTATAAAATAAAAATTTAAACTCGCTAACTTATTAATTTCATTAATTATTCATAATTTTTTTAATATCAATTTTTTCGAAACAAATATAACAAAAATTGAATTCATCACTCTCTCACTGTCCTACAGTATGAATATCAGGACATTCTAAAAATACGAACACCACAATAATATAAATAATATTTGCCAAAAAAAAAAAAACTCTCACTCTTATAGCTGAAGCCTTTCATCTTCCACACTACTAAACAAACCATCAAAATGTCCCATGTGGTCACCCCATCGATCCTTATCGCCCAATCTGAACTTCAAAGTCCCGTCTTCAGCGTCGCTCTCAGCACAAGATATCGCTAAAGCGGCCACTGAAGTAGACGTATATGGTGCTTCATTTAGTTCTCAGTTGCTCTACAGCTATGCACTTCAACTTTCCATGAGCAATTCTGTATGGTGACATCTAGACTAAGCAGATGTTTTTTACAAAAAAAATAAAATTTAATAAATTTGATTTTAATGGATGTAGAGAGAGTTAAATTCTAAATTGAAAATGAAATGGCATGCTGGTAATTTTAAACTCCTCATCAAATATTTCGATAAGATTCCTATTAAATCCTGTCTTAACTTGAGTAGTTTTTTTTTTTTTATTGTGAGAGGATGGTAATTTTTTTCTTGTAAAATGTACAAAAGAAATGAAATGATTTCAATTCAAACTATTTTTATAAAAATAATGAGAAATAAGAACAAAAATAATAAGAGAATTTTTATTTTATATTTTAAAATAACTATACTTTTTAAATATTTTAGGTAATTTTATATTTAAATTATTAAATTTAATAAAATTTAAATATTTTATATTATTTATTTTTTAAAAAAAAATTGACTCAATTTTAATTGATTAACTCAGGTTGAATCACTTGTATTGATTGTTCGTTATAGCTAGGAATATTTTGTACTTCAACATATAAAAAATTGCGTATCTTGACTTAATCAATTGATCGGAGTTTTGCTTCGTTCTTGAAAAATTAAGATTCAAATCTTAAATAATATATAAATATATAAATTTGTCATAAAAATAATAAATGATAAAAAATATATATATAAAATTATTGAATAAATACACCTAAAGCATAATAGCAAAAAAGGAGCAGTCGACCATGAAACCGATCAGCGCCACATAACGTACACAAATACCCACATAAAAATTATTTTATTTGACTGTTATGTGAATTTTATCGCAACTGAAATGGTTTACAATAATAATAATAATAATAATAATAATAATAATGAATCAATCCAACAGATGAAATTAAACTGCGCGGCTGACTGGAGAATCTCCAAAGCTGTGAACAAATATATATATATATATGAAGATTTATATACATATTATATAATTTTTATATATTTATATATCTAATATTTAAATTTAAATTATATATATATAATATTTTAATTTTTAATATCACATCAAAACATCAAAAATATCATGTTATTTAAAAATATTAAATAAATAAATATTTAATTTTAAATATTAAATATATAAATATATAAAAATTATATATATGTGTAAATCCTCATTGGGCATGGTGGCGCGCGTCCAAGAAAGGCGGTGCCAATCACGTTACCCACTATTTAAGGCTGCTCATTAAGGTAGAACTTTCTCGATTTTAGAAATAAATTTCGGTTCATTGATTGGATAAATCATCAGGGCCTTGTTTTGTTATTTTTTTATATTTATTTTATAGTCTTTTTAAAAGTATATTTATTTAATATATATATTTTAAATATTTTTATTTTAAAAATAATTTTTTTAATATTTTAATATTTTAAATATTTTAAAAAAATAATTATTATCGCCAGTTATATTTTAAGTCAAATAAAAAAATAAAAATAAAACATCCCAAAAAAATTATCTTAACTGATTCCTTATCCATTCTATTTTTTAAAGGTGTATATTCACTTATTTATAAAATAAATTAAATTAAAATTTTAATTCAGATTAAAATTTATGATAATTTTACTTTTATTTATATATATATTTTTTAATTAATTAATTTATTTATTTATTAATCAGCGTAGATAATATATTAACTTTAAATTTCAATGAAATACTATTTTAAATTTAAGCCAAAGATCTTATTTTTTAAATGTAGTTGTTGCGTGTTAGAAAATTAGTTACGGTTGAGTGAAAGTTTACGTCTTGCTTGTTGTTGTAATCAATGAAGTATTTAAGAGTGAGCAGAAAGCTTCCGAAATTTTATATGTGGAAAATCTTGAAAGAGGGCTATAAGAAAAACTTTCATTATATATTCATATGATAAAGTTTTTCCGATAACTAATTACATAATCAGATACGAAAAATACAAGAGAATAAAACCGACAACTATAACAATTCGTATAAACGCTGAGAATGACATAAAAATGCTATAATAACCATTAACGATGAATCAGTGAGATCACGAAGATTGGGACATGCATCATGGTTGGTAATCAACTGGGCGATCAGATGGTAAATTTCGGGATTTTCATTTTTGAGCTCTCCTCTTGTTTTTACTCTTCATAAAGAATGGCTATTTATGAAAGGAAAATGACGTCTAAATATATACAAATTCAACTACTCCATTCATGGACGCCTCATAACGATTCCTTGATCATTTGATGTATTTTAAGTATTAATGCTCAAATGAAGAATTAAGATCTTGTCATGGATGTACAATTCATACTATAAAGACTTCATATTTAGAGCTATTTTGATTTAACCGATATCCCAAAGTTTTGGATATTTTAAGAAATTGACCTTAATTTCAACTTTGGATCACTGCAAAGATCAGATTCTTTTCACTAATTTTTTAAGTGACATATGAGTAGTGTAATGTTATTATATTTAAAGAATTTTATTTGTCTATTTTTTAAGCATTATTTTGGATCAATTTTATTTATTTGTTTTTTATTTATTTTTATATTATTTTAAAAATATATTTGTTTAGAGTGTTGTTTATGTAATTATTTTTTTTTCAAAATAAAATATTATTTTTAAAAATACTCAAAATATCTAAAGATTTTTTTGAATATTTATAAAAATAATGAGTATAATAAAACAAATTTTATTTTAAATAAAACAATTTTAAGTAAAATATAAATAAAATAAAATAAAGATACTAAATAAAAAATAAAAGATAAAAGTGATTCCAAACGATCCCTAAGCAATTTTACATTGTAAAATATAATTTAGTAGCCATATATAAACATTAAAAATATTAAAATCAGTTGATTTATTTTAAAAATCAAAATAATTTTTTTAAAAAAATTAGTAAATAGTTATTATTTATTTGAATGATTTCCTTATTCCCAGTGAAATCAAATAATTTTTCTATTCCTTTTTTTTGAAAATATGAGGCGAGTAATTCATTTAAAAAAAGTTAGTTATAACAACAAAAAAGGATAAAAATAAAAATTAAAGATATATAAGATATAACATCCCAGCTCCTTTAAGCCGGATAAAAAAACTCAAAAGAAAACAGGGAGACAAGAGAGAACTTTAATTAAACCTAAAAGATCTATCCATATGATAAACAATCGACTCGGACACAAAAAACAAAGTTATAAGCCGTCCCCACCATTAGATCAACCAATCGAATGAACTGTTACCTTTACGCTTCCAATGGATTAAGAGATATAGATGACTTCTACCGTTGTTGAGAAGGTCATCCATGCGGACATAATTCTATATTTAATTTCCAAAACTATATCATTATCATCAAAGATAATGAAAAGACCAAAGAAATGAAACCCATGGAATGCTAGAACTATTAGAAAGATTCATAAGAACTGCCGAAGTTTTTTTGTGCCAAAATCAAGTACTTGCAAAGGCCATGTTTCCTTCCATTTCCATTTAGACACTTTTGAACCAACTCGATATTTTATTTGTTGAATGAAAGATTAAAGATGAAAAGAGATGGAAAATATCCTTGATTTCTTTCCTTCAGATCATGTAAATCAAAAAATGTATCGATAATAAAGTCTTTTGATCATCTTATGAGCATGCGTTCTATATTCAATTTGTTGAAGAGTGGAATTCAATAAGAAAAATGACCATTTGGGAGAAGGACCGCATCAAATCCATCGAAAGAGCATTCAAAGAACAAGTGGGGTGTGATTCTTGTAGCAAAACAAAAACAAAGACTACCTCAAAGAACCCACCCTCTTTGGCTAACACATCTGAGGTCTTCAAACCTCCCAAGAAAGCCATCCAATAATATAACGTATAATTAATAGCACATCCTTTAAACCAAACTTTCTTATGCCATAAAACGCATGGAAAAGATTCAAAAATAGCCTTCTTGAAATCAAGATTGGAGGGGTTTTTTATATTATCCCAAGTATTGGGATGGCAAAGTACATCCAACGTTGGGTTGTGTTCATACTTTTTGGATTTTTTATAATCATTAATGGAAAAACTCTATATTTGGCTCTTGTATTAGAGAACTACATATGACCATATGGGAATTACATTATTACTATTCATGAGAATCGATTTTTTTTATTATTTCATACTTTTTACAAATTTTCTTAAACTATTTATTTATAATTATATTTTAGTTGGCTTAGTTCACATAATTAAACTCTATTAAATAGAATTAAAAGCTGCGATATAATCTTATTGTTATTACATCTTTATTAGACTTTTCAATTTTTTAAATCTGAAAATTTAGTAATAATATGTTTTATCTAGTCCTCATTCTTCATAATTCATATTATTTTTTTTCCTTTTTTTTAACTTAAATTTTATAATCTCTGAATAAAATGAAATCTGATTAAATAAAGTTCTATCTATTCAAAATTTTCTTATACTAACTTTCATTGAGATCTAACAAATTTAAAAAACCTTATTTTATTTTAAAATTTCAAATTAATGACATTTTTCATATCATATTTTATAACTGAATGTATTATAAATAAATACTATAATTCAAAATTTAAATTTATAAATACATAAAAAAATTTTGGTACTTACGAGTGTGTATATATATATTATTATTATTATTATTATTATTATTATTATTTTGTATATTCGCTTCGCGGTCCGCCCGTGACCCGCCTGTCTACTAACCCTAGAGTCAGTAAACTGGAACAGTACACGAGAACATTGAAGAAAGCTCCCAGCGTGGGGAAGGGGTATCAGTAGTGCCAGTACCGTACAACGGACAAAAATCGCTGTGAGCAATGACCTATAAGATATTATTCGATAAAATTTAAAAAATAATTAATTTGTTTACATTTAAATTTCGTCGTACATCAATGTACTCTAGAATTTTTTTTCCCGTTAAAAGATGAGAACTTATTATTGTGATTGAAATTTAAATTCAGATTCAAAAATTTAAATTCGCTTTTAAGATAATCTATTGATATATTATCATCTTCAACGTTCATATTTTATAATTGGCTATCTAATCCTTTCTAATTAACTGTTTTATCATCATATTTCCTTAACTCTTACGAGTATTTCATCTTAATTAGTTGATATTAAATTATAAAAATATTCATTTTAATGTTTAAAGTAAAACAAGTTTATGTGAGATCATATATAAGAATTTTCATCCCATTATAATTCAAAAGACCTCAATATTAATAGAAGGAATTTGGTTTATTCTTAATTAAATTTAATCACCACTACGAAATTAAAAATATATTTTTTATTATAACTAAATTATAATGTGAATCAAATACTATAGAATATGATTAATTCATCATGTCATTTTTACTTACATGTTAGAACATTCATAATAATATAGAAAATTTATTTCCTTAGCATTGAAGCCATAAAGAAAAGAATAGAGTAATTTATAAGAGAGAAGATTTTTTATATGAAAAATTAAAAAAGAGAGAAATCATAGACCACGGCTCAATTAAAATAATTTAATTAGTGTGAGTTGTATATTATAGAAAAATACATTATAAAGGATGCCGTAAATAAGATATTTGTCTCACCTTCTCTAATTAGAAAGAAGCACGAGTTTCTATAATATTATTTATATAGTGAATTATTTTTGTTGAGTCTTAAATATATACAAATTCTTATGCCACTTATAAAATATTGAATTATTTTTTTTATTATTTTTTTTTTTTTCTCCAAAAAAAAATAAGACATAGACAAATTTACATTCCGAGAAAAATATATAAATTCGTCTTTCAACTTTTTTTTTTTTAGAAATTATTCCTAGAATTTATGTTGCGAATTTCTCACGAGATCTTTATCCAGGTTGCCCATACCTCGACATCGCTGGAACGGCTGGCCCACTGTAGCAAGCTATTATCAAAGTGGGGCCCATCCCATGTGCCTCTCCATGTGGTTCCGTCTTCTCCCTCCCTTTGTTGCTGCTCGGCCTTCTCTCTCCGTATTTCTTCCCCAAAAACAATCACTTTCTCAGCATCTTTACTGGAACTTAGCTCTCCGACAATGCCGGGGTGGAACGTTGAGCTCCATCTTTTTCACCAAGAGCTGCTTCGGTTCACGGCCCTGCAGTAGCAGCTGCATCTCGATGGGGACGCTTGATTTTCGTCGCCGTCGTCGCCGTCGTCGCGGCAGCAGCGATCGCTGGAGCGGCTGCGCAGACCGACGCCGACGACGCAGCGGCAATGCACGCGCTAGCGCGAAACCTAGGCGCCGACCGGGCCCTCAACTGGTTGCCGGACACTGATCCCTGCTCCACCTGGCGCCGCGTTCTCTGCAGTGGCAACCGGGTGACCGCCATCCAGATCGGAAACCAAAGCCTCTCCGGAACCCTACCGCCAGAGATTGGAAATCTTACTGCCCTCACTCGGCTTGAACTCCAGAATAACAAGATCTCTGGCGCTCTTCCGTCGCTCACTGGCCTTTCCTCGCTGCAAGTCTTACTCCTTCACGATAACCTCTTCTCCTCCATCCCCTCCAACTTCTTCTCCGGTCTTACTTTACCGCCGTATACCTCGACTATAACCCGTTCAAACCATGGCAGATCCCGGCGTCGCTACGCGACGCCGGCGGCCTTGTTAATTTCTCCGCTAACTCTGCTAATGTATCGGGCACCGTCCCCGACTTCCTCGCCACTTCTTTTCCAAGTCTCAACCACCTCGCGCTTGCTTTTAATCTTCTTTCTGGTCAGTTGCCTGCCACATTCGCTGGTTCTGGCATTCGTTCTCTTTGGCTTAACAACCAGGTCGCCGGCAACTCCCTCTCCGGTAGCATCTCCGTCGTACAAAATATGACCTCTTTGGAACAGCTTTGGCTTCACTCCAACTCCTTCTATGGTCCGCTTCCGGACTTCTCCGGACTCGCAGGCCTCCGGGATCTCATGATTCGAGACAATAAACTCACTGGCCCGGTGCCGAGCTCGCTTACATCGATGAAATCCCTCACAAGGGTTGCTCTCACCAACAATCTTCTCCAAGGACCAGTGCCAGTGTTCTCCGACTCCGTCAAGGAGCTAGACCTCGACTCTAAGACTGAGAGCTTTTGTTTAGAAAAGCCGGGAGCTCCTTGCGATGCTCGTGTAGATATTCTGCTTGACATTGCTAGATCTTTTGAGTACCCGTTACTATTTGGAGAGAACTGGAAGGGTAATGACCCCTGCGTTGGCGGTTGGCTTGGAGTTGCTTGCGACGGTGAGGGAAATATTACGGTCATCAATTTTCAGAAGATGGGCTTGAACGGCGCCATTTCAGCGGACTTTGCGAAGCTTCCGGCGCTGCAGAAGCTTCTGCTCTCCAACAACAATCTTATCGGCACTATTCCGTCAACCCTCACAGGCCTGGCTAATCTCTCTGAGTTGGACGTTTCGAACAACTCTATCTCCGGTAAAGTTCCTAACTTTCCAAACCATGTTCTTTTGAAAACCCAAGGGAACCCAAACATTGGCAGCAATGTTCTTATTCCGGTTTCCAGTCCTCCAGCTGTTCCTATAATTGGTTCTGGGCCCGCTGGTTCAGATAGCGGCGAAGTTCCTGGTGGAAAAAGGAAGGCTACCTCCATTCCCGTAGGAATAATCGTAGGCTCTGTCCTCGCTGCGATTTGTGGAATTTCTTTCTTCACCTTCATGACTCTATGCTATTACAAGAGAAAACAGCAAAATTTTAACCGAGTTCAGAGTCCAAACACCACCGTGATCCATCCTCGACACTCTGGGTCGGACCCAGATCTTGTGAAGATTACTGTGGCAGGATCGAGCGTGAATACAGGGGCAGCGAGTGAGAATTATAGCCAGACAAGCAGCGGACCCGGTGATGTCCGTGTTGTTGAAGCTGGAAATTTGACGATTTCCATCCAAGTTCTGAGGAATGTGACAAATGACTTCAGTGAAGAGAACATCCTCGGCCGAGGAGGTTTTGGTACTGTGTACAAGGGTGAGCTGCACGATGGTACTAAGATAGCCGTTAAAAGAATGGAATCTGGTGTCATGGGCACAAAGGGTTTGAATGAATTCAAGTCAGAGATTGCTGTTCTTACCAAAGTTAGGCATCGAAATCTGGTTTCACTGCTTGGGTATTGTTTGGATGGGAATGAGAGGCTCCTAGTGTATGAGTACATGCCACAAGGGACATTGAGTCGTCACCTTTTTGACTGGAGGGAAGAAGGGTTGAAGTCATTGGAATGGATGAAGAGGTTGAGCATTGCATTGGATGTAGCAAGGGCGGTTGAATATCTGCACAGTCTTGCTCATCAGAGCTTTATTCATAGAGATTTGAAGCCCTCGAACATTCTTCTTGGAGATGATATGAAGGCTAAGGTGGCAGATTTTGGGCTTGTTAGGCTGGCAGATGGCAAAGGATGCTCTGTGGAGACTCGACTTGCAGGAACTTTTGGGTACCTTGCGCCGGAATATGCTGGTAATTCTTAAACCTTTTGCCCAAGGTGCTAATCTTTGTCTTTTTGTTTTAGTTTCACACGTAGACCCATTTTTGGTAGAAATTGCAACTTTAATTATTACCAAATTGTTTTATAAGCATTATCAGGTGATGTTATTTATTGTTTAAAGTTGAGAATTGAGATGCATGAACATCACTTTGCTTCATATGTTTAGTTATATGTAGTGAATTGGGCATCTCTCTTAAGGGAAGAAAAGAGCTTTCATAAGGGTATCACAAGCTTGATTACATTGAGGGCATGCCTATAATTCTTCACGTTTAATTATTCCTTCTCCATTTTTGCATTATTTTTTTATGAATGAGATCACACGGCTGATTATTACCTATTGCAGAAAATGCCCAAATCCATCTCTTTGAGAGGAATCAAAGAGAGCAAAGGATCAATATTGGAGAAATAAAACTATCATCATGCAAATATCTATAGAATAATAAACATTATTGAGATTTGATAAGCATATTTACATGATTTGGTCAAGGATTGCATTCATGATCAGTAATCAAGCAAGCGATAATCTACTATAAAAATGTATAAATTAGTACAAAATAAGGGGAGTACCGAAGCATACCCCAAATCTCTTTAAAAAATTAATGAGATGAGTGGAGAAGATTTCACAAACCTTGGAGGTGTCTTTCTCAATTGAAAACCAAATAAGAGTCGTTTCTCACCAAATCTTCATGAACAATAATCGCAAAAAAAGTTTCTCAATCTCTCTCTCATGCTTGTAGGCTATTGCCCCTTCTTAATTCAATCTTCCATCTCTCTCTCCTTTACAATCTCCTTTATTTTTTCCACTCAAATGATAAGTTATACATTTCTATATGTTCAATTTCTTTCTTTTTCCTCTTACGTCGCTGATACGAAGAAGCCATTGAACTTGTCTTAAGATTGAAGCTACACATCCAAGTAAATAGTAAGGGCCTAGAAGAAAAAAAAACATCCATGGGGATTTTTAATCATTTGTATAGTTTCTCCCTTCTTATGTACATTCCTTCATATCATCAAATAACAAATTGTATAATCAAGTTATTGTTAAATTTACCAAAGCCTCTTCACACTAAACTTGAAGAGCATCATTAGCCACACAAACTAAATGTTGCTTGAATTTGAGAACAAGGAATTGCCTTAGTAAGCAAGTTGGCATGATTGTGCTATACAAAATCTTTTGAATTAAAACATCATCGTCAATTTTCTCTTAGATGAAATGATACCATGCATCCATATGTTTAACTTCCTCATGACACATTTGGTCTCTAGCTCAATGATTCTCTCTTAAATTGTCACAAAATAATTGTATTGCCTTGGTGCAAACCTTAGTCTTCAACAAAGCTTTTGAGCTAAATAAGATCTCTAATACTCAGTAAGCGCTACATATGCTATCCTTTTAATGGAAAAAGTAACCATGAGCTGAAAACAAGCCTTTCAATTGGTATTATAGCCAAAGAGATTGCAGACATAGCCAATCTTAGGTCTACTCCTATAAAGTTCAATAGCATGATCATAATAATAATGAAATCTTATAATATTACAATTAGATCATTTTCTATAATACCCCAAACCATAACATTTTGTAATACAATGGTACCTCATGTTGATATGTGCTCACACATACATAATGCTTCCATCAGCACAAATATATGCTACTATACTCTAGTTATAGACTTTTTTGGGTAACTGGGGACAAGCTATTGGTAAATAAAAATGACTTGCTAATGGAGAACATATTTTGTAGTTTGCAAATTAAATATTTCTAACACTCTCTTAAGGTATCTTAGATGTGTTAAATAAAGTGGTCTTTTTTTTTTTTTATTGTCTTAGCCATTAATACTTTATACAGCAATTCCAAGATATTTTCTTTTTTATTTGTGTTCAAATGAATTTTTATTTTTCATAATTTGTGACATATCTTTAACTGAACATGTCATCATCATGTAAGAACAGATAGATAAAAGATCCATCTCTAAATTATTTTTGGTTTACATTAAGTGCCAAATGAATTTCTCTTAAATTTCAAATTTTTTGTATGAATTGAATAATTTTCAAGTTAACTTCACCAGTCCTCAACAGTTTGTAACTCAACAATAGCAATTGGATATTTGTTTATCTAATAGAATACAATATTAACATCTGCTTTAATGTCCTTATTCAGACAAACATTGAATTGTATTGCTTTTCAAGAGTATGATATTTATTGTTTCTTTGATTTCTGTTTGTTGAATTGTTCTCACTGCATTATGGTATATACATCATCTTATGCTAAAAGTTCTTAAACTTCGATGAATAAATTTTAAACTATTATTGATCATCAACCTCTTGATCTTCATTTACTTTGCTTCTCAATCTTTGCCTTTCACTTCTTATATTCATTTGAACTTAAATTCTTAAGCTTATGCATGAGGGACAATCATTTGGTATTTTATAGAACTGCAATTGGACAAATCGTTGCTTGAGTTCAAGTATTGGATAGTAAAAGATCTGTTTATAATTAAATTAGGCAGGACAAAATTAAGAATATTAAGATGGATGTGTGACAAAAAATTAAGAAGAATAAATTGAGGATTAATTATTTTGAAGGGGCAGCTAGAGCAACATCTATTGAAAATATGATTGTTGAAGATAGATTTAATTAGTTTGGACATGTACAACAAAAGTTAAAAAAATGCATGAATTAGATGGTAGATTAATATATTATTGTTGGCAGGCAAAGGGGATAGATCTAATATAACATGTGAAGTTGTTCAAAAAAATTTATGATGAATAGTTTTACACCACTTTAAGCACTCGATAGGAATAAATGAAAAATGAAAATTCATAAACTTCACTTCAATTGATTGGGCTATGGCTAATGAATGTTTATGTTGATATTTACTTCTCTTATTTTCTAAGAATTAAAAGGTACAAGGATATTTAGAATTCTTTCATGTGATGTTTGAGAAAATGAAAAAAATCTTATATGAACTTTGTGGAAAAAAATTTTTATGCAACCCATTTAGTGGTTTGACCTTTGAAAATATCAAAGGTATATTAAGCATGGATGCTAAAAATTCTTCGTTGATCTAAGTTGTTTTGTTTTGATCTCACTTTTTTTTTTTTTTTAAAATCATCAAAGATATTGAATAGAATTTCATTTTGACCCAACTAAATCCTCATACAAATCTATCAATGTAGTACATTTTAGTTGATCCAAATGACCTACATTGCTCTACTTTTAACTTGTTTTGAGCCATATTGATCAAGGTTGATTGATATTGATTCAAGTTCACCCACTTGGATCTAGATTGATCATATTAGATTCAAAATGACCTAAATATGTTTTGAGTGGTTCTAATCAACTTAGTGAACCATTGTGGCTCATCTTGTGCCTAGGTTTGAGCTAATTGTCTCCAATTGATTCGATGGAACTATTTGCACCTGTTTTGGGCAAGGTGACCTTGATTTAACCTCATTAAATTTGATTGATGCACTAATTATGTGATTAGTTCTGTTCGACTTACATAAACCTATATACCTTAGTTCTAAAATAACATCTTAGCCGGGTCACCTACCATCTGGGAGAAATCTTTTGAGAACCTATCCTTATTTGCCTTTGAGTAGTCCATGCTACCTTCGCCCTTTTCTAAAATTTTTGAGAGAGTGAAAGGACCGAATCTAAGCTCATGAGTGTTTTTATAGCTCTTAAGAATTAAATGTGGAGAATATAACTTTCTCTTGAACGAAGAACCTACTTCAGTATTAAAAGCATTTAACCAAAATCTAATAGCTGTCATTGCAATTGCGGAGAATCATCCAGTGATGCTGCTATGACCTGACAAGTTCTCATGCGATCATCTACTTCATAAAGGTATCAAATTTTTGAATAAGTTGATTTCAAGAATGACTGGCTTGCTTATATAAAGAAATAAATTGAAACTGTATAATAAAAAGCAGTCTGCCATCAAAATCTTACAATAAATAGTTTGAGTCAGTTGTTATTATGTTACTATAATCTAACTCGGAACAACAGTGAACTCTTTCACAATGTGACCTTTGATATAGGGGCAGGCATAAGAATATTGATGCGTCAGAGGAAATGAACTTAAATAATCTATGTCCCGTCATTCATTTGAGTAAATGAGTGACTGCTGCAGCGCTGGTGCTCTTAGGTTTTAATATGGTACTATTAGTTTGCTTTGTCATCTGTAAATATAATGGAACCTTGAGTCCATTTGGATCATCATTGTAACTATCTGCCTTTTAAGCTATGTTGCTGTAGGAAGTTGAAGGAAATCTGAATTGAATATATGCTAACTGCCTTTATAATACTAATATTGATTGGTAACTTTTATCTAGTAACCGGGCGTGTTACAACTAAGGCTGATGTCTTCAGCTTTGGTGTGATATTGATGGAGCTGATCAGTGGCCGGAAGGCACTTGACGAGAGTCAGCCTGAGGAAAGCGTGCACCTTGTCGCATGGTTCCGTCGTATGCAGTTCAACAAGGAGAGCCTCCACAAGGCCATAGACCCTGTGATAGATCTCGAAGAGGAAACCCTGACAAGCATCAGCACTGTTGCTGAGCTTGCCGGTCACTGCTGTGCCCGCGAGCCCCACCAGAGGCCAGACATGGGACATGCCGTCAACGTTCTCTCCACTCTTGCCGAGCTGTGGAAGCCATCGGATCCCGACTCCGATGACAGCTATGGCATAGACTTGGACATGACGCTGCCCCAGGCGCTGAAGAAGTGGCAAGCATACGAGGATGGAGATGGATCAACGTCTTCATTCCTTGCCAGCCTTGACAGCACACAGAACAGCATACCGACAAGGCCGGCGGGCTTTGCGGAGTCCTTCACATCTGCTGATGGGAGGTAGATCTCCGGCTGGGGCGAGTAGGTTGTATTGTTTATTCCACATTTCTGTGGAAGATTTCTTGATCTTTTGGTTGGTTTTTTGGGTACGTTATCTGCTCTTCTTCTCTAAATCGTTATGATGATAGTTGTGCTCTTCCATTAAAACGAATATTTGTCTTTGAAATGTATCTTTAGTGTGTGGTAGTTATGACAGCATCAGCGTTCTTGGTGCAGAGAAGAGCTGTTTTGAGTGGAATTCGCTGTGATGTTGTTCTCTGCATAGGATATTTATTAACAATCCTCTTTCATTTCCTGTAGGTCACGTGTAACCTAACCTTCTTTATTGTGTTTGGAATGTTAAGACCCACTGATCCAATTCATTGATTTTGCGCATAGAGCTTTTTAAGATGCTGTTTGGTTTGAAGTAGATGTGAAATAAATAAAGTAGATTCCATTTAAATGTGGCCAAAAAGTGATTTTTATTTTGAAAATAATGGCTTGATGTAAATCAAATGTAGCTGTTTATATCTCCATGTATTTTACTTTTCAACAATATTCTAATGCAAAACTTGGCTGGGGATGATTTGTGTTAGATTAAGGAGCTTAATTTTTGCCATTATGTATATAAATGGCCAACTGCCAACTTCTACAAATTTGTCATAAGCATTAAGGATTGAGATCTTAAATATTCTACAAATGTGTCATTAAACATTAAGGATTATTATGAGTGTTATAATTATTATTATTTTTTTATAAATGAGAGTTTTCTAGTGGTCATCAATCAAGCTAGATTAGATTATAAAAAATAACTTTTCTTAGATTCTTTAAAATATGGTTAAAATATAGTTTTCAAACAATATTGATGTATTTTCACATAACAGTGCATTGCTACTGTTACATTAAATGCACCCTTAGGGGTTGATTGGTTGGATGCATTTAGAGTATAAGGTATATCAAATATAGATATTTTAATTTTTAAGTGTTTGATAGCACAAAGTAAAATTTGAAGGTATTAATAGTGTACTTGAAATGCACTGAAAATGTGATATAGTGTATTTGAAATATATTCAAATTGAATGAATTCAAATATTTTGATCAGTATAAAATGAGAATGATCGTTATGCCCATCTATGTCGTCGGTTGCCGTAATTATTTGCTATTTTTATTGTCATCGTCGGTCGTCAATCGTTCATCGCCAGCCATTTGCCCACAACCGTCCACTATTACTGGTGATAATTTTTATTGCAAATTGTCACCACCATCACTATCACATTTAATTAAAAAAATATATTTAACATTACCTTCATTCTTCAATACAAAAAAAAAATAAACTTATATATTTATAAAAAAATTTATCATATAATTTAAATATATTATATTCATGTTATAATATTATATTTATTTACGCTGTACTCTTTTTTGAGGTAATTAAATAGCCCCTCGATGATTTTGAGATTCCTTCTAATTGACATATTGATATGTAAATATTTTCAATTTTCAATTTTCTAGAATTTTATAGCAAATTCAAAACAATGTTTTGATCTGAAAGTTGAAGGTATAACTAAGCCCAATGAGCTAATAATTGATAAACGATTAATGCAAACTTCTCCTTGCGTTAAGGGTATTTTTTTTTTATAAGTAATACTTATGAAAAGGAATATTATTTTAAAAAAAAATAATGTTGACATAATTGCTTCATATGAAGCTCTCGTGAGTGCGACGGGAGGAAGAGAGTGGTCCCCACCTGACTTAACACGCCAATCAATGAGCACGATTCCAATGAGCACGATTATTATTATTATTATTGTTGAAAAAATTAATGCTCATATGATCCGTATGATCCACACCAAAACCATATTGGAAAAATTAATGCTCCACATGATCAGAATTATTTTTTTTCCTGAGAAAAAATTAATTTAAAAAATTTAGATATATATCACACAAATTTTAAGTATTTACATATCTCCTACTTAACTTTCAATTTTTAATCAGATCAAAATTATCATAATCTTTCATTAAAAAAAAATAAAATATAATTTTTTTAAATATAAATAAATATTTAAATTAAGATATTAAATATATAAATATATAAAAATTATATGATATGTACGTAAATTTTTCATTAATTTTTTATAAACAGCAAGTGGTCAATTCTTCATGTAGAAAAATATCATCTGGCCATTTTTTTTTATTTGTAATGCTTGAATAATTAATTACAAGAGGAAAATAAGATCTTGAATGATTTCATGTCAAAGTCAATTCTACAAATCAAACTCAGGATCAGCTTATAGAATTTTTAACTGATTTAAAGCCGAGTCAACTCTAATTATAGACTAGATTGATTCAAGTATCATTTAACTCAAGTTAATTTTAATTCAAATAAAAAAATCAATTTGACGAAAATGTATTTTTTTTAATTATCAAAAATAAACTTTTACTTACATATATGTATAATTACACATGAATAGGCACGTTTATTAAATTTGATCTAATTTTGAACTATTCTGATTCAATTCAAGCTTTCTTGCTTTAAACCTAACTTAATTTGTTCATTTTGTTCCAAATTCAGTCCAAGTAGAAAAGTAACCAAAATTTTAATCTCCATCAAAGGCTGTAAATGAATCACACTTTTCTTCATTACTCATATTTGAAATTTTATTATGACTACAAGATTTTATTAAGATGTAGACGAGATTTAACTATCAACTTTTAAAATTTTCCGAACTCATTTAATTGACACCCACATTAAATGAGTCATGTTTGAGCAAACTCAAGTGTTGTTAGACTCAGCTTACTGTCCATCTAAATTTTTTATTTGCATTTAATTCTTTAACCTATTAAATATTCAGTTAGTGGTAAAGGGGGATTTACATACATACCACACAATTCTTATGTATTTATATATCTAATATTTAAACTTCAATTTTTTACATATATAACATCCTAATCTTCAATATCATATCAAAAATACTATCATAGCTCACTTTTTAATAATAAAATACACTTTTTAAAGTATATGAAAGTGTTTGATATATAAATATTTAATTTTAGGTACTAGATATGTAAATACATAAGATGTGTGTGGTATATAAGTAAATCTTCCTAGGTTGTAATATATTGACAATTTGTATTCTCTAACTGTAAATCTTACATAAATCTTCCAACCAAAATGCCCCTTAATATACCTATTTTACATTTTACCTCTAGTTTGACCTAAATCTCAAATTTACTAAATTCCGAGTTTGATAGATTTACATTCTGAGTTGAAGAGTGTGAAAACGTGGGATGATGATTAGTTTTGAGTCATTGGTTCTATAATTTAAAATTCTCACCTATATCATATAATTATGCTTTTACATTAAAAATACACTTTAAATATTACATTATAAAGTTCACCTTTGATCCACAATTTCTAATATGAAAAGTAGGGGTATGCATTAGTTGGTTTGAACTGAAAAATCGAACCGAACCAGGCTTATTTAGTTAATCTGGTTCAATTTTTAAGATCATTATTTGAATTTCGGTTGAATTTTTGTATTTGTTTGGTTTTTAATTTTTGGTTTGATTTTATTAAAAAAATTTCAGTTTAATCAAAAAACTGATTAATTGGTAAAAACTAAAAAGGATCGGTCTAGACAGGCCCACGCTTTGAACTTCTGAGTCGGGACCGCCTCCATCTTGTGTAAAAAAAAAGGGTTTAAACCTAAACTACTTCAACTCTTCGATCTTTCGACCGACGTTTCGTTCCTTAGGGCATTAAGCATTCCGCATTCGGCCTTCCTATCTTTTTGCCCTAGTCGCACACGGATCGAAGTGTAGATCTCTTATTCTCTGTGCTCTCGACTTCAAGTCTGATTTAGTGATTTTGACTTTTGAGAGGTAAGAACTCAATCCCATCTCTTCTCGGCCACATAAAGGCCTTTATGGCTTTATCTTTGGGGTAATTATTGTAGACCCATAATTAAGAAAGAATCGAAGAAGGAAGCTTTTGTAGGTGTGTTTTAAGTATTTTAATTGTTGCGTTGAGATTGTCTTCTGCTTCCTATTTTCTTTCTCAGTATTCGATTTTGATGTAACTACATATCTGAACTTCTCATTTCATAATCTTCATTAACTTTTATGTTTTAACTATTGTGGTGTTTGTTTTTGATATGTATATAGGGGACACCATAAATGAGTGTACTTATTGAGGATGATGGATAATAAGTACTATCTAAAGATATGCATCGCCACCCTACAATGGACCTAATCACCTAATAAGGACTCTTAAGGCATAATGGGTATTTGAATATACCAGAGATTTTTCTCCTATTTTACATGGATGGATAAAATAAGATTTATATTAAATTGGGTTCTAAAGTTTCCTATGGGGGAAAGCCCCCATAGTTAATTACATCATAAGAAAGGTAAATTTTTAGAATACTCTTGATTAAAGTAGGCAATTGTTGTCTCCAAAGATTTCAAAGATAGGATTATCAATAAATTGGTTATATTTGAAAAATCAATCGAGATAGATCAAAAGGAGAGACTTATTATCAGAGCCAAAGGAGATGAGTAGGGAATGCTCATGTTATTAGAAACCTTGTGAGCATTTCAATGTATCATATGGTTTGGCTTTATATGTTTGAACTTGAAGAGAATTATTTATTTTAGTTGAATTTTATTAGATTGTTAGGGCTTACAATCACACAATATAAGATTATAAAATACCTAAGAGGTGAGGATTTATACTTGTAGCCCGAGGGAAACAACAACCTCAGATCTAAATGGGAATTTAGGGAGGGCCAAAGCACATGCTAAATCTAAGCGAAGATGGGTATCTAGTTTACCTCCACAAGAGAGGGTAAACCACTCAACTGTTGGACTTATAATACTTGAGTGACGATAACTCCTCCTCCTCCTAGCTTTAAAACATGTGGTCAAGTCATATGATTTTGCAAGATGTGTTATTATTATTTAGAAAGAAATTAAAGTCCTTAAACCCACTCTCTAAGAGACTAGATTGCATGAGTAATGACTTAGTCTAATGCAAATCTTTTCAATTTTTATTTGACTTTGGACTCTTCATTTTGACAAAGTCCATAAGATTTTCGTATTTCTAAATGCATGTTGAAATGAGAAAGGGGTATTTTTTTACCACATGAGAGATCCTCAAAAGTCAAGTCTTCCCCTATCGTGCAAGGATGAAAATCCTCTCATAGTAAAAGTGAAATAATATAGATGCATGATATTAAGTATACAACATTTAGCTAAGAGGTTGCTAAATATTTTAATTATCTTGATTTAATATCTAAGCTTTAAGTGAGGTTATGAGTTATTTAGAAAATTTAATTATGAGTTGTAGTTGGGGTAGAAAGTTTATTTTTTTCTAAGAGCCTAATTGGATATAGGTCACACATTAAATCATCATATATGAAGAAACTAGAAAAAGACATGTCATTTCTATTATGTAATTGTAAACAAAACATCAAATAATTTTATAAATCTAACGTAAAAGAATAACATGAGGGCCGAGTCATGCATAACCCGAAAGAGAAATGGGTAAAAGCTCTACCCTTATACAACCTAGTATATGAAAGAATAATTACAAATTATTCAAATGAATAAATATTATGGGGGGTCTTCTTATATTCATATCTCCTTATCTCCTTCATTTGAATTTGATTACTTCAAAGGTATTACGGGACCTCCCAGGACAAAGCCTTCTAGCCATCGCTCATTCTAATCCTTCATAACACTAATCTTAATTCTGAATGCAAAATTATATTAAAAATAGGAACAGTAAATCTAAGTACAGATACAAAATAAGTGTTAGCTAAACACACCATACAATTCAAGCAGTTATATAAATAATTTGTACTTAGCACCCTATATATGGGAAACCAATTCCACATGTCCTAATCTAGATTGTGCTTAGGGGTTAAGCAACCAGCAAAAGAGAGCATTTATATTTATTTTAAGCGCCCGTTAAGCACAATCTCTTACTGAAAATATGATTAGGCTAATCACTATGTAACATCCAGTCTATGAGGCATACACCCTAACATACAGTCTACAATAATACATCATAAAGCCAAACATACATCACTCAATACACCACCCTAATATAATGCTAAAAGTAGTGTCTTAATTCTAAGGTGTGTGTATTAAGGTTTGTGTGGTATGCCTTAACTAGGCTTTATTATAATTTTTTAAGTATGCTAGGATTTAATTATAAAGGGTGGTTTCACTTTAAATGGCTTAATTGATTTACAAGTTCTACTTAATGTTTTCTTTTATTTTACTTTATTTACACTTAACTAACAAGTGTTATAAAGAGATGAAAAGAGAGGATCACTCTCTTTTATCCCTACCTTAAGTCATATCTAAAGCAAATTAATTAAATGAATTCTCTTTGGTGAATAACTTATTACATATTTTAATTAATCTTAGGTTTAGATTCACTTTAAATAACTCATTCAATAAGAAAGATATCTTAAGATTAATTGGAATTAATTACTATGGTGAATAAATTCCTATTAGGGAGCCGCCTTTTAAATTTGTGGAGAAAAGAAAGAAGAGACCTTATAGAAATTCATCTTAGTAAGATGCCATGTAGATCCACAGATGTACTTATTCAAGTGATTGGATATGTCATCAAGGTATAGTGTATTATCTCAAAAGATAGAAGTCACTACCCTTTAATGGAACCAATCACCTCATAAGGACTCTATGACGATGGATGTATAGATTATTCCCCTACTTTACATGAAAAGTAAAACAAAGTTTATTTTAAACGGGTTCGTTAAGTTTACAAGAGCAAGCCCCTATAGTAAATTACATCCTAAGGGACAAGATCCCTTAGGAAAACTCTCGATTGAGGTAAATGATCGTTATCTCTGAAGATTTCAATAGGAAGGAATATCAATCGATTGGTTTGTATTCGAAGATCAAATGAGATTGATAAAAAAAGGGAGTTATTATCGAAGTTAGAATGAAAAATAAGGAGGAGATGCTCTGCTAGGAAACCTAGTGAGCATCTCAAACTATCCTATAGTTGGGCTTTACATTTTAAAAATTGATTTAATTTGTTTGAGTTACATTTTCATTAGAATTTTAGGACTTAAGATTTCTTAACACAAGATTAAGAGAATATCTAAGAGGTGAGGAATTATACTTATGGTTCACAAAAGAGAAAACTAACCTCATAACCTAAATCTAGGTACTTCAGCGAGGGCAGGAAGCATAACCTAAATCTAAGGTAAAAATGGGTAATTAGTTTGCCTTCACAAGAAAGGACAAACCCCTGACAGCTTGAACTTACAACCACCCGGGGTTGGCCGCCAACTAACTCCTCCTATGATTATAAATACATGTAAGCAAGTCTTCATGCTTATGCAAGATAGTTGGGCTATTATTATTTAGAAAGGGACTAAGTCCTTAAATTCACTCCCTAAAGAGACTAGATCATGTAAAGGGACATGCTTCAAATAACCTAAATCTAATGAAATTCAAATTTTATTTTATTTTCATTTTTTGGACAATTATTTTGACTTAGGCTAATATGATTTTTATGACTAATGCATGAGAAATCAGATTATTGGCCAAATTAGAGAGAAGGGAGGAGGTGAGTTTCCACCAAGGCTCAAACAAGAGCAAAGGTGAAGCCTCCAATCAAGAGTGAAATAAGATGCATTTGTGCATGATATTATAAAGAAATGCTCATCTAACCAAGGGTTGCTAATTCTTTTATTTGATTTTAATGCTTTAGAGGTTATGAGTTGTTTAATTTTGATTTGAGTTGTTGGGTAAATGATTTATTTATTTTTCCTAAAGAGCCTAATCCACATCCAGGCCATACATAAAGCAAGAAAGAAACTAGAAAAATCATGCCACTTAATGCAAAAACTAAGTAAATCATCAAAGAATTTATAAAGCTAACTGCAAAAAGAATAAATGGTCATTTATGGTCGGGCACCACCGCACAAACTCAAAAATATCAAATATGGGTAATCGAGCTCTACCCTTATATAAACTAAATTACAAATGAATTGAATTATAATTTAAGCAAAGAAATTCATTGTTATGGGGGTCTTCAAGCTTTACTCTTCTTTCTTCTTTATTCTTTTCTTCTTTCTTCTTTTCTTCTTTTCTTCTTTGGTTCCTCCTTTGGATGGTTGGAAGGTAGATGCTCCAAGACTTCACATGGTGCATAAGATGAAATCTTATGACCAATGTTCATCCTAATCCCCTGTGATATTTATTTGTGATATGTGGGACATCACATAGATCTTAGGGAGTACTTATTGAAGTGATCAAGTATGACATTAAGGAATGATATATTATCTCAAAAGATAGTCACCACCCTATAATGGACCTAATCACCTAATAAGGTCTCCTAAAGCATGATGGGTCTTCAAATATGCCAGATATCTTTCCCCTACTTTACATGAAAAAGTAAAGTAGGGTTTATTTTAAGCTGGGTTCATTAAGTTTCCTATGGAGGCAAGCCCCCATAGTTCATTACATCCTAAGGAATGGGAATTCCTTAAGAATACTCTCGATTAAAATAAATAGTTAGGGTATCCAAATATTTCAAGGTTAAGACTATCAAAGGATTGGCTATTTTAGAAAATCAAATGGAATAGATCAAGGAGAAGACATATTTTTAAAATCCAACAAGAGAAAGTAGGAAAAGCTCATGATACTAGGAAGCCTAGTGAGCATTCCAATATACCCTATAATTGGGCTTAATATTTTTGAAATTGAAGAGAGTTAATTATTTGAATTGACATTTTATTAAATTGCTATTGCTTATAATCCCATAATATAATATTATGAAAATGCCTAAGATGTGATGATTTATGCTTATAGCCCAAAAGGAAATACCCTCGTGTCCTAAATCTATGGAGCTTAGAGGCAAAGCACAACCTAAATCTAAAAAAATGGGTATATGGTTTACCTCCATAAGAGAGAATAAATCACCCGATTGTTGGACTTATTACCACTTAGAGTGGTAGCCAGCTAACTCCTATGCTTTAAATCCATGTAGGCAAGTCTTATGCTTTGCAAGATGGCTAGGCTATTATTTATTTAGAAAGGAGACTAAGTCCTTAAACTCACTCCCTAAGAGACTAGAGCATGAGTGGTATGAATTCATGACTTAATCTAATGCAAATTTTATCAAATTTATTTGATTCTTTTGAACTCTTTATTTTGACAAAGGCTATGGGATTTTGTATGCCTAAATGCATAAGAACTTGATTATGGGCCAAATCAAGAGAGAAAGGGGTGTTCTTCCATCAAAGGCTCTCACAGGTTAAGCCTTCATTCCTTGGCAAAGATGGAAGCCCCCCTCTTGACAATAGTGGAAGAATATGACATGCATGATATTATACATTCATTCATCCAGTTAAAGGGTTGCTAAAAATTTTATTATCTTGATTTAATTCCTAGGCTTTATGGTGAGGTTAAGAGTTATTTTAGATTTTAATTATGAGTTATTAATTGGGTAGAAAAATTAATTTCATCATAAGAGCCTACCGCATCCAGGCCACACATTCAAGCATCAATCATAAAGAATTATGAAAAGCATGTTGTTCTAATGCACAATCTAAACACAACATCAAACAATTTTATAGACTATCGTAAAAGAATAAAAGGCTAGTGCAATCGGGTTCTGCCATACACCTTGAAAAGAGAAAAAAATATGGGTAGCCGAGCTCTACCTTTATACAACTGGATTAAGAAAAAAATGATACATGCTATGGGGGTCTTCTTTTCTTCATTTCTTTCTTCTTTTCTTTTGATTTGATTTGCTCCAAAGGCATCATAGGCACCCTAAGGACTAAGCCTTCTGGCCACACTCATCCTAATCCTCCATAACACTAATCTAATTCCTAACACAAAATTACATCAAAAATAGGAAAAGTAAATCTGGCTACACCTATAAAACAAATGTTAGCTAAACACACCATACAACCCAAGCAGTTATATGAATAATTTTGACATAGCACGTCACACATGGGTAACCAAGCCCACCTGTCCTAACATGAGTTATGCTTAGGGGCTAAGCAACAACAAAATTCATTTATATTTTATTACTCTTAAGCACAACCCCTACAAAAAAATATGATTAGCTAATAACTACTAACATCTTTCTAAACATAAACCTAACATCCCCTAAAATATTACATCACAAAATAAAATAAAATATCATACATACAATGCCCTAACTTAGCACTAGAAGTGGTGACTTAGTATTCTAATGTGTGCGCTTAAGGCTTATGTGGCAAGACTTTTTTAGGCTTCTTTAGTTTAAGTTTCAATTTGAAGTTTGAATTTTGTATAAATTTTATCTTTGAGTGATTTCAATTTAAATGATTTAATGATTTATTTTTCATTTTTTTATTTCACTTTAATTTGGTTAAATGATGCTTAGATTTTCAAGAATGAAGAATAGAATTAATTCTATTTGGAGACAGAAATCATCCTATTCTACATCCTAACACCTAAAGAATCTAACTGAGATTCTTAAGTATCTTAATTAGCCCATTTGAATTTGTGTAATTCATTTGATTTGATTTAGAATTTAGAATTTGAGTTTGTTTTAAGTATTTGATTGATTGATTTTGGATTAGATGTTTTAGTTTCATTGCATCTTGATAATTCAATATCCTTAAATGAAGTTTAAGTTTGTTTTAAGTTCATGTGTTTTGATTGATTAATTTTAGATTAGATGTTTTGGTTTAATTAAATCTTGAAAATTCAATATCCTTTTAAATTAATATATAATTCTTTTCTTTGACTATGGTTATGTGACTTAACTTTATGTTTATTTAGTTTGATTGTGGTTCATTTATTTATAATTTGATGAGATTAGGTTATTTGAGATTTTATTTTGATTTTAATTAAATTTGACTCTTTGTAATTAGTATTTATTTAATTTTAATCATCATATCATTTTTGATTTCATACATTGGATAGTTGATTAGTTTATCTTATTTAAGTAGGTTGAATGAGATTTGGTTTGATTACATATTAAATTGATGAGAGTCTTTCTTAATTTAATTTAATTTGATTTGATTTGATTTGATTAGCTTTATTTGTCATGGATTGCTTAGTTCAATGTGATGTGATTAGTTTAATTAAGAAGTGTATTTATGTTAATTATAAAGGTTCGTTTAATTTTCAATTTGATTTATATTTGATTAAGTTAATGATGTAATTAATGACTTAATAATTTATGTTTAATTTAAGTTTGATTAGTATTTAATTGCATTTATATTTTATTAAGTTGAAGTTTGATATGCTTAATTTGATTGACTTAATTAGCTTATTTAAGAAGTGATCAAAATTTAGTAGATTAATTAAGTGTTTGATTTGAATTTGAAAAAAGTTAATTTGGTTCATTAAGATGATGGATTAATTCATAGGTTTGCATAATTAGGTGTTTATTCAATTAGATTAAGAGTAATTAGTTTAATTATGAAGTATGTTTGTTAATTATTAAATTAAATAAAGATTTATTTAATTTTTTTAATTTGGTTTATATTTATTTAGATTAATGATGTAATTAATGATTTAATGATTTATGTTTAATTTAGGATTTCATTGGTGTTTAATTGTATTTTATGTTTGATTAAGCTTAGGTTTAATATGATTAATTTAATTGACTTAATTAATTTATTTAATTTGTGTGATTAAATTAATTAGCAGATTAATTAAGTGTTTTATTTGAATTAATTTTAATATGATTTACAAAATTAATTTTGTTTATTAAGATGATGGATTAATTTATTAAGTTTGCATTAATTAGATGTTTGATTAATTAAGTTTGATTAAGGGTATTAATTAAATTATTAGATTAATTAAGTTTTTAATTAGAGATTAATGACTTAATGATTTAGGTTTAATTTTAGTTTTGATTAGTATTAATTGCATCAATTATTTTGATTAAGCTTAAGTTAAATATGATTAATTTGATTAACTTAATTAGTACTAGGGTGTGATTATTAAATTTAATTAGGGTTTGATTTAAGCTTAATTTTAGAGTTAGCTTTAATGTAACTTATTTAAATTAATTTGATTAATTAAGATGATGGATTAATTTTTGTAAGTTTGCATTAATTAGATGGTTGATTAATTAAGTTTGATTAAGGGTAACTAAAATTTTAAATTATTAAATTAATTAAGGATTTGTTTAATTAGAGATTAATGACTTAATTTTCCACATGTGAATGATTTGATTTAGTCAAGTGTTTTACTTAAGTTTGATTTGATTAAAGGATTATTGTTATTACCATCATTTTTATTAAGTGAATTAATTGTTTATTTCATTTCAATTAATTTTGATTATTTATGATTAGAGTTTTATTGATTTGATTCACTTATTATGTTTGTTTGATTTCATTAACATGTTTGATTTAGTTATTAGGTTAAAATATTTAATGATTAATTAATTAATTAACTTATTCCAAATACTTTAATTTTAATTGGTTTAATTATATTAGTATTAAATAATTATGTTGAATTGGTTTATTAATCAATTTGATTTTTTTAGTTTATTTAATGATTAATTAGTTTCTTTATTTATACTCATTAAGTCATATGATTAAGATTCCATGCTTAGTGTAGTTTATTATGGTTTGACCCATGTTAAAGTTTCTATTTGTTTAATTTTAAGTTTGATTTAAGATTTAATCATTTAATTGAGTTTTATTAACTTAAATAGATTTAATCATATTTAATTTAATTTTCTCTAAGGATGATATTATTCTGATTTGAGGTTTGATTAATGATTGCTTAAATGTATTTCATTTTGATTTTGATTTGATATTTAAATTATTTTTAGATTATATTTTAATTAACTCTTAATTGATTAAACTCTACTCTTAAGTGTTTGTTTGGGGTTCATTAATTCAAGATCACATTATTTTCTTAAGAGTCCTAGATGTCAATTGAAGTGATTTAAGCCATTTTGAAGATTTTTGTAAATTTCTGAATTTTTATTTGATTTATTTTATTAAAATGGACAATCTAAACTTCAAAATTTAATTTCTCCTAATATAAAAGTCCTTTTCACTTGAAACTTTTATGGTTGGTGTGTTTTAACTTTAGTTTCAATTTCTAAAAATTTCAACTTAATCTCACATATATTTTTGATTAATTAATAAAATTTGATTTTCACTAAAACTCAAATTAAGCTCAAAATACAGTGAAATTTGGAGATTTTGATTTATTGGATTCCTCTTAGAAAGACAAATCCAATGAACCCTTGTTTGCAATTGGTTGTCTAGTATTTTATTTTTTATGAATTTTTGAAGTTTCAAGTGATTTAAATTAATTTTTTTATAAAAAAAACTGCACGGCCCTCATGTCAGCCATTGGGCGGGAAGACAAGTCAACCCATTGAAAGCAACACACGGCTCACTCTGGACGGTCCGATCGCAGATCGGACGGTCTAGATTAGATCATGCATTTTAGAGGCCAGGATCATGTGATCGGCGTGCGATCTGAGCTGTCCGATCATATCGGGCGATCTAAAGGCCCATATCGCATGATCCACGCAATCGGCATGATCCCCGCAAACCATGGATTGGACTATAGCCCACGGATGATGAACGGAAAATAGCTTTTTAAAGGGAAATATAGGGTTTTCTAAGTTAAAACTTGACCAAATGGACTCATTTTCACGTCGATTCATACCAAAAAAATTTTATTTTTTTAATTGGGATGATTTAAAGTAAAAATGCGAGATTATCTAGGGGAAATTTCTAAGATCATAAGAAAATTAACACAAAATGCGAGAAATCATAAGACCGGCTAAAGTTTGGCAAAATTTATCTAGTCGGGGATGGTTTTCGGTAGCGGTGAAGATCCGAAAACTCTAGGTATGTGAGAAGCTTTGGAATGATCTAACCCCTCCCTTCTAACGCCATCTTCTCCGATGTTTACCGTCGCCTCACAAAAGCAACTATTTATATTTTGAGCTCAAAATGGCTCAAAGAAGTGGGGATGAGTTCCTTTTCTTTGGGAGCTTTTGAGGAATAATGGTGGGAGAAGAGGTCAAAGCCTCATTTCCCCTCCTTTATAATGGCCAAAAATCTTTTTTTTTTGAATTTTTTAGCTCCAAATTGATTGTCATCTTGCTTGGGTGGTTGGGATGGATGATGGATTGATTGAGGACTTTGGATTTTTTCTCCAAAGTCCTCTCTTGCTGCCATATGATCAGCTTTATTCAATGTAAATATTGGGGAGGAGTTAAGTGCATGTGATGAGGGATAATCAAATGAGGTTGGGTGGAATCCTATGAGGGAGGATCTATGAGGGATTTAAATGGGTTGGGTTGATTTTGGCTTGATCTCAAATGAGTTTGGGTCGTATTTGATTATCCCTCAATAGGTCATGGCTTGTTTCAAGAGATTTGGCCCAATTTAGATCATATGGGTCAAGTTGACCAATTTGACCAAAATTGGCCAAATTGGCTTGGGTTATGGGTTAATTCATGTTCAATTGACTATTTGAAGATGAATGTGGTCTTTGGTTTATATTAATTTGGATTTAATTTGTATTTAGGCCAAATTGACCCTTTAGGCCTATTTGGGCTTAATGGCTTGATTGGGCTCGATTGATCAAATTGGGTTTAATTATAGCTTTGGTCAAGTTCAATAATCAATTTGGAATAAACATGAGCCATTAGTTGCAATCAATTTGGGTTAGATCATGATTTGACCTAATTTGGTCCTTTAGGATAATTTTGGTCAACTTGAATCAAATGGGCAATTGGGCTTAGTTAGGCTCAATTGGTGGTCAAGTTATATTTAAATATTGATTTTGGGTTGATTCAAGTCATTGGTTTCAATCAATTTGGTGTAGGATGAGTTTTGGCTAGTTTTGATTTATTTGGCTAAGGGTTGACTTGGGTTTTAAGTTGACTTGGTTTTGCAATTGCAGTGATCATCACCTGAAGGTGACCATAACATGTTGGAAGATTTCGGTGAGCTTGGTTTAATTTAATTTGGGTTGGAATGGAAGTTGGCTCAAATGGGTCTTTTAGGTCCCTTTGGGTCAAGTGGACCAAAGTGGGTGAATTGGTTTGGTTTGATTCGAGTTTAGTTGAACATATATATGAGCTATGGATTGAAGTATAAATTCAATTTGGAGTCCACAGTTTTGGCTCAATTGAAAGTTTTAAGTCAAAAGGGCTAGTTGACTTGGGTTGGCTTGAATTTGGTTTGATGATTGTTTTTATTTATATTTGGATAAATGATGAATGAATGATTGATTCGAGAAAATCATTTGACTTAATTTGGATATAATTTGGCTAAGTCTAAAGAATTGGCTTAAAGGGCTTAGATTGAGTTTGGATTTGATTTTCGATATAGTTTTGGTCATTTGGATTTGTATTTCATTTATATTTGTGAATATAAATGAAAGAATAATTGATTTATAAAGAAATAAATTGAGTTTGATTTGATCTAAAGGGAATTTTGGCTAAGCTTATGAATGTGGTTCATATGGCTTAGGAAGGGTTTTAGGATTTGAATTTGATTTTGGGTTTCAATCATTTGGAGTCAAATTTGAAATTAGATTCAGAATTTGAATTTGAATTTGAGATTTGTTTTGAGAATTGGATCTGGGTTTGATTTGAGAAAGTGTACCTAGATTTTGTTTAAGCTATGAGATAGGTAATTTCCTTAAGCCCTAAGGCATATCCTAATCTTATGATTAATACTTCTAAGTCTCTAGGCTTAGGTTAAGTGTTCACTTAATCACTAGACCTAATCACTAGAAGTGTGTTATTACTAAGGAGTTTTTAGTATCTATAAGAGTCCTAAGTCTAAGAAGAGGAGGTTAAGAGCTCACTCCAAAAGTGAGGTCAACATACACATAACAAATCATTCCAAAATCCTAAATATACAAATTTTTACATGTAAAGAAAAAAAATGGAAATCTACCTGATGCTTACAAAATAAAGGTTAGTTAAATCACACCACACAAATCTCAAGCATTTATATTGGATTTATCACCCCACACATGGGTGACTAAGTCCACCTGGCCTATGGATTATGCAAAAGGGTATAGGTACCTACAAGCAAGAAGTATTTATATTTTTATTTATGATAACACCTCTTAAGCACAATCCCCTGCAAAAAAGAATAGTTAGACTAAGCACGTCCTACCATTCATTCTATGAGCATACAACCTAACATCCAGTTTAAAACATATATCACAAAATAAAATATAACATCAAACTATGCACCGACCTAACCTAAAGCTAGAAGTGGTGACTTAGGCTAATATGTGTGCTTTGAAGGTTTGTGTGATATGCTTAGCTTATGGCTTTAGGTTCAAGTTTTCTAAGTGTGAAGAACATGTTCAACTTAGGGGAGGGTTTCATTTAAGTCGTTTAAGTGTTTTGGGTTATTTTTATTTCATATTTTAATTTGGTTTAAGTGAAACCTACAACTAATACTAAGTTATAAAGTGAGGGAAAGAGAAGAAAATTTCTTTTTCCTCCCTAACCTTAAGTAATTTTCTAAAGTAGATTCATATTTTAGTTTCATTTAGGTAACTTTTTTTATTACATCTTTTAATAAATCCTAAGTTCATACAAACCCTAAACAAACCTATTCAAAAAGAAAGGAATTTTAAGATTAAATAAAATCAATCAAAATTCACATAGCACACATTACTTCATTTCTTTCCCAACATATATAACATGCATATGGATGGACCCTAAGCATATCTATACATGCAAATGAGAGTTGTTAACACACTTTATCATGTATTCTAAGTAAGCCATTTAAGAAAATTTAGAAGTTGAATATGCATCATTTTTCTTAAGTGAGAAAAGGTTTTCCTTATCCAAATTTTTACATACATACATAAAAGTAGGAAAGGCATAAGTGAGTACAACACCATTGTTAACCAGAGGATGTCCAGACTAATATATCATTTTCCTTAAGTACAAACATGCATATAAAAGAAATGAAATGAAGAAGAAATATGCAAAAGTTGTTTAATAGTTTCAATTTTGTTTATGCAATTTATTCATGCAAGTATAGGCAACTCTTCTTAGATGATGGCATAGGGATAAATAGGGTATAGAATTAAGTAAGTGTTGGGTTCTTTTCAAATGAACCCTACATCTTACCAACTCCTATTCAAAACTATGCTAACATAAGAAAGAAAGGAAAGGCTACACTAAACATGACTTTATAATCCATCACATGCAAGCTTATAATTAAAATATGAATAACACACTTTCAGATTTGATATTTCATTTATAAGTTTTGAAAATATTTTTGATTTAGTAGTGATAATAGCCACTCATATTTTACTTTAGCCAACCCATGCACATTTGACATAAAGTAAACAATTATAATTTTTAAATTTGAAACATGAAATTATAAATGCATGAATCACATTACATACAACTTAACATGTTGGGAAAGATCTAAAGCAATGAAAGCATGAAAAAAACTCACTTTACTTAAATCCTAAATACATTCTTAAGGAATAAGAAAATTTAGAATAAATTAAAGTGAATTGCAAAATGATTTTTGTTTAGTTTGAAGTTTGGTTTAATTTTGAAGAGCTGAGATGATTTTGATGTTCCTAACCCATTCCCACATGTGTTTTGTATTTTTGTTTAATTTTTAGATAATTAAATCCATTTTTATTTATTGATTAGGTTAAGGTTTGAATTAAGTGGCTTAATTAACTCTTACCTACACCACCTTAGAAAAATTAACTAAGTAATTATGAGCCAATGAGATAACATAGAACCCACAAGGTATTTAAATTTGTAATACACCTAATAATGAAAAGCCCTAATGTAATTTGGCTCACAATTAAAAGATAATTAAGCAAAAGGGTTTAGCTTAAGTACTTGTAAAACACCCTTTCATACTTATAAAAGGGGCTTTAATTTTTTTAATTAGACTTAGCCTATTAAACACCTAAGCATCTAGCCAATGTAGGTTAATTAAGTTCGGAACTTTTAGAATTTTTAAAAAAATGTTTAAAGGGTTAATTAATGAGTTAACCCTTAATTAAGAGGGGATTAATGAAAGAAAAGGGATTTAAAGAATAGCTTTGGGTAAATGCCCCAAAATTATTCCATAAAATCTAACTCGTTGGATCTGACCTTAATTAAAGCTTAATCATAGGGTAAGTCCATTAATCACACTTTAATTACCCTTAATTATATGAAAGGGATAATTAGGGAATGAAATAGCAATTTTCTCAATTAAGGCCTCAATAAATCTCAAGGAAATTAGGGGAGGTAGAGATTATCCCCTAAAATGAACCCTAGAAATTTGAGATCAATTGGTGACTTAATTAGACAATAATTAACTAATTAAAATTCAAAGAAACCCAAATTCAGAGAAAAGGGGAATCAAAATCCATTCAAAATATTTTAAAAAATTTTAGATGAAATTATCCTTCCATAGCATTTTTTTTCTTTTATTTTTTTGATTTTTTTATGAATAGTTATGAATTTTAGAAGATCTAGGCATTAATCAGGAATTAATTAGGTAAATAACTAATCCTTGATTAACACGGCATGATGCGTCACGGCGGCGGTCAGCACGCTTTACACGCATCGCGCCATGAGCCGCTCACTTAAATGTCAAATCGAGAAGGCGGCTGGCGACACACGCGCTAATATCCTTGGATCAAAGATCAGATAGCTAAGGATTCACCTGCGGTTAAAATAGATAAAGGATTTCTAAAATGTGCAAAATAATCTCAGTCGTCCATCTAAAATGCGCGGATGGACGACTGAGATGAGCCAAGTTCTTCTCTGAGGATTAATGGAGACCATCCATGATCTAAGGGGAGATCTGAGCCCGATCTAGCATGGATTCATACAAGACTCAAGCCACACCATCCAGACATCATTACCAACCTATCCAACGATTGATTTCTCATACAATGAAAATTCCTTTCACAAATGACCAACACCTATCAAGCTAAGTGGTCAAAAAATTACTTACCTTGCCAGACGTGATCACCGGTGCTCGAGTTCGATGACGTAACTTTGTCTGGTGGAGACGAAACCCTATTGAAAGTTTCAAGCCTTGGGGTTGAGTGGATCTTCCTATGGACCAACACCACTTGATATCCCTTTCGGCTTTGATCCAATTGAAGCTCTCCTTACTGTGGGAACTCAAATGGATGCTTGGGCAAGTTCGACTTGGTCCTTAGATGAAGTGTGTAGAAGGAATTTGGATGGGATCAAGTGTAGAGAAAGTTGGCTAATCACTCCACCTCCCTATTTTTTGCAGTAAAAATTGAGAAGGAAGAATTCTAAATCCTCTCAAGACCTTAAAGCTCTTTGATGATTGCAAAGGCTCCAGGCCTCAATCGAGTGAGAAGTGAATTTTCATTGAATTGGGAGTATATCTCCCCATGGCATGGACGATAGCATAAGCTTGATATTTTGATCCAATTGACCAAATTAGAGAGGTTTTTTATGCTGTTTTGAGTTTGTACATGATCAGTTTTACCCCTTGAGTGGAATGCCAACTCCCCGTGTGCTAAAATTGAGCTTAGGAGGGAATTTGAAAACTCCATTTCAAGCCATGGGATCGGGTTTGGTCCATGGATCAAATGGGCTGACCCAAATCCATTGGGTTGGGTGCATCACTCATCACTAAGTCTCCTTGAGCTTTTAGGAAAGCCTCAAGTGATTGTGAAGAGGGTATGACCAAAACACCTAAGGGTTAGGCCAAAATTTGTTCTATGGCTTAGGGGTAGAATGGTAATTTTGCTATTTTTTACTTTGGGTATGTTTGGTATGTTGAGAAAATAGGTTTGACCAAGTTTCATTGGATTTGGAATCAATTTGATAGGGTTTGGCTCATGTTGACCCATTTAGGTCAAAATGGGTCAACTTGTGTCAAGTTGACCAATTGGTCAAATTGGGTAAAACCAAGGGTTGGGTAAAGTTCATATGACCATTTTAAATGTTTTGGTGCCTATGGTTTGGTTCAATTTGGTATAGATTTGGTTGTGGCTCATATGACTTCATTTAGGTCAAATGGTCAAGTTGACCTATTTGACCCATTTGACCTATTTGAGGTAGGTCAAGGGTAGGTTTAGGTTAGGTTAGTCATATGGAGTGGATTTGTATCTTTGTTTCTAAATCAATTTGGGTTAGGTTCAATTTTGGCTCAAAATGAGAATACAAATAAGTTTTGAGAAAATCGCATGAGTTTGAATAGGTTTGATCGAAGTTTTGGTTAAATCCATTAATGGAGAATTAAGGGATTTAAGAGAGTTTTTAATTTGAAATTTAATTTTTGAATTGAACTTGATTGATTTATATTTATATTACATTTATATATGAGAATATAAATGAGAATATAAATAAGTTTTGAGAAAATCCCAAGGATTTGAATAGGTTTGATCAAGGTTTAGAGTTGATTTTGGCTAAGTCCTTTAATAGAAAATTAAAGGGACATAAGAAAATTTTTATGAATTAATTTGAAAAATTGAATCTGATTGGATTGATTTGAATTTATATTTCATTTATAAATGTGAATATAAATGAGAATATAAATGGATCATGAGAAAATTTCAAGAATTTGAAAGAGTTTAATCATGATTTTGGCTAAGTCCTTAAGAAAGGGTTAAGGACTTAGGAAATTTGAACTTAGGAATTTTTGATGAATTTTGATCATGAGTTTCAATCATGGCTTTCAATCATAGATCTCAATCATGGAATTGAATAGATTTTGGAGAAAATCAAATGGAATTGATTTGGAGTTTGACTTGAAAGAAGGAAAGTGAATGGTTTTAGCTAAAGGGTAAGATATTTTCCTAACACCCCTATAGCATAACTTATTCATATGGTTAACTCTTCTAAGTCTTCTAGGGCTAGGTGAGAATGTCCACCTAATCACTAGATGTGTCTCAAGACTAAGGAACTCTTAAAGTCTAAGAGAAGTCCTAAACCTAAGATGGAGGTGTTGAGAACTCATTCTAAAATGAGATCAACAAAGGGCACCTAATATGTGTGGTATGACTAACAAGGAACACCACAAGTATTAGTGTTGACCAAAATGATCAACAACATCGAAAGATCACAAGCACTAACAGAAATAATATATCCTTAACCCAAGGAAAAGAAAGAATCTGAGCTGGGTGGATCTACTTATGTCAAGAAAAAGAGAGAGAAATCCACTGGGGATAGAGTGTGAACCTTCCACTAAGGAAGGGTTCAAGTCATCTACAAGGAGATGAGAGGTTGGATTTGATTTGAATCTCACTAAGGAGAGATCTCCACTGGGGAGAGGGTTAATTTTGTTTTAACATTTGTTAGATTTGAATTTTTAGAATGAACCCTATTGGTTTGCAATGGGTTGTACTGAATAGGGGCCATAGAGGCTAAGATCTAATTCAGATTTACCAATCCAAAGGGGTTCTAATAAACACATAGAAACTAGCCATCGCCACGATAATCATGCTAGAAAGACGCATCATAGTCTTACATCTTTCAAAGCGGCATGAGGGTAACCGCTTGGAAAAATAGATCGACCCAAGGGCACTATGAAGTGAGTAATGACAGATTTATCTCAACTCAGGTAGTCAAGAAATTCCTATAGGGAGTTCTGTTGACACTGCCCTAAAGATAGGATGCCTTCTTGTGAAAAGGGGCCCTTTGGGGGCTTGAATTATTAATCCACAAGAGAATTAATTTTTGGTTTGTTTATTTTAGTTTGTTTTATCGTGGACCTTGGTTTGCAAGGGATCAAATTGAGAAGGAGCTTATATCAACCTAGACATATCTCAGATTTATTGAACCAAGGGAAAATCTAGGCATCTACTGAACAAATTTTCCAACCACAGGGGTGGCTACTAGGAAAGGAGAACTGTCCAATCTAAAAGTTACTTGGGTAGTGTCTAAATGGGATCGCAAAGGACTTGATCCAAATAGAGTGCCCAAAGGGGATGGGGCCGGTAAGGGCTTAATCCAACACCATAGAGAAGATGACATGGCTAGTCATAAATTCAATAGATATTTGGTGTCCAACTCAAGGAGAAAGCACGGGGACTCATATTTGCCAAGATTGGTGTACTCACCGGGTGAGTCGTTGTTAGCATAGCGAACATCAACCAACCTAAGGTTCCCATCGCTTTGAAATAATCATCCTAGGAAGAAAGCTCGGGGACTCACATCCTCTATAGCAACCGATTGGGATAGTCTGCTGGCCGACGTCTATCCGACCTAGAACTACTAAGTGAATGCCACTGGGGACTTATATCAACTCAAAAGTAGTAAAGAGGAAAGGAGCCTCTAGGGGACTTATCATAAACCTAAAATATACTCAATCTAGTTAGAGCGTGGTTTTTAGTTCAAGAAGAAAGCACGAGGACTCACATCTTCTTAAACAAAGTCAACATGAGGTTACTTACTGGCTAGGTAGTGAAGAATACCATACTAACAAGGCGCTCGTTGGTTTGCAATGATCAAGTTAGGAAGAAAGCATGAAGACTCACATCCTCCAAACAAAAGACCACTGGGGTGACATACTATCGAGGTAGCATGTAGACCCGACCTAGACCAGCTAATGAGTGAGTGCCACAGGGGGCTTACTCCCATGTCAAGTAGCTCGAGAAAAAAGATTTGTGTTTCTTCTGTGCATGTGTTAAAAGGAATATGACACCTATGGGGGAACTCTTACACCTACATTAAAACATGCTGGGGAATTATGAAGTGATGTCATGAGTGGCAACAAGAATTCCCACTAAGAAAGGATGCTTGGGTTCTCTCACACCTAACTTAGTTATGCTAATCGAAATATGATGCCTCTTGGGTTCTCTTACACCTATTCTAAAAGCATTGGGAAATTATGTTTGTGTTGTGAAAGAGCGATAGGATGGCACTAGGGGACTCTTACACCTACCCTAAACATGTCATAGAGGATTCGCAAGACAAGCAAACAACACTTTGAAAGAAGAGAAAAATTGATGAATGGAATCAGATTTCGTTCTTTTTATTAATGAATTGTTTTCAAACAAGTGTTATTTCATGGGTAATATTTCTTTAGGTAGAGCCCATTAATTGGAAGCATCGGGTGTTCCCCTTTACAATCAATAAGATGATAAGATCCTCCAGGTAGGCCTTCTCTATGACATAGAGCCTTCCTGTGGGTTCAAACTTGCCTCCCATCTTCGATGGCAAAAATTGGTCTCCTTAGGACTAACACAAGTTCTCCTACTCGAAAAGACCTAGGGCGTACCAGCTTGTTGTGAACTTGAATCATTTTTTCCTTATATAACTCGAGGTTCACGCCCGTAGGCGACTTTCCTCCAAACTTTCGAGCTCTTCTAACCATAACTTTGCATTCTATTTTATAGTTATCTTGTTACCCAATGCTATCCTTAGTGACGGGAGTTAAAATTCTATAGGAAGAACGGCTTCGAGCCCATACACTTAGGAAAATGGGGTAGATTGAGTTGGAGTTCGGTATGTGGTGCGGTAGGCCCATAAGGCTCAACTAACTGATCGTTCCACTGTCATTTGTTATCAGCAAGAGTCTTCTTCAGTATCTGGATGAGAGTTTTATTGAATTCTTATGCTAAACCATTATCTCTGGGATAATAGATTGTGGAGTATCTCTAATCTATATAGTGTTATCTGGAAAAGCTGTTGATCTTCATGCTTTTGAATGCAGTACCATTATCAAATATAATTTGTTGAGGCACCCCAAACCTATATACGATATGATTCTTAAAAAATTGAAGCACATGGTGAGCTGTGACCTCTATGAGTGGGATGGCTTTCGCCCACTTGGAAAAGTAGTCGGTAACAACTAAGATGAATCGATGCCCCTTGGAAGAAGGAGGACCAATCGGGCCCACAATGTTGGTACCCCAACACTCAAATGTAGGGTGTAGAATGTTAGGTGGCTAGTGGAGGACCACACCGTGTACCTGACACTAATAGCATCTCCTAGCTACATCCATGCAATTTGTGATCATAGAAGGCTAGTAGTATCCAAGTCTTTTGATCTTTGACTTCATCTTGTGATGGAGCTCCACATAGATCCAATGTACCTCGATAATGCCATGGGCTTCGTGTTTGTCTACAACATAACCACATCTGGTCAAAGGACCGTCAGTACAGGGTGCCATCAACAAGAGCATAGGAAAGAGCTCTCTATTTTACCTGATGGTCTTAAGATTTCTCTTGAGATAGTTTGTCAGTGTTCAAGTAATCTATGAATGGTTACCTCCAATCCAACTCATTATCCATTTTGGCAACAACAACCTCCCCTTCAAGATAAAGTCCCTCGATGAGTTCAGAATCAATAAGAGATAAGACTTGTCTATGTTGGACCCTTATTGAAATGGACTCATCGTCCAGACATGTCAACTCTTTGACAAGTTTTTCCAAGGCATCTACTACTGTGTTCTCTGATCGGTGAACCTTATAGATAGTGACTTCGGGAATTTGGGCCAACAACTTCATGGTATACTCGTAGTAATGATGAAGCTTGGGCTTGAGGACCTAGTAGGACCCGACAATCTGATTGATGACCAACTGAGAATCTCCAAAGATGTTGATACTCTTGACACTGATAGTGATGGATAACTCCAAACTAGCAATCAAAGCCTCATACTCGCCGTTGTTGGTAGGGTTGGAAAGATAGTATGAGAATCTCATCATATCGCTAGTTAGATGAACTATTCCTACCCTACCTTTCTTGGGAGAATACATCATGGTGCTTCACCTTTAAGAAAAGAAGCAAGACTATTAAAAATACATCTCCCATCATTTTCCCTCCCCTAAGTTTATGATTTGTTCATCGTGAGATCATTACTGAGAATCAAGGAAGTGGTGTGCTAAGAAATCCGCTAATGCATGTCCTTTTACCGCACGAAGGGGTACGAATGTGATATCAAATTGCAGGAGTATCATGGACCAACTGGCCAAATGTTTAGAAAGTGTTGGTCGTGTCATGAGAACTGCAGTGGATTGGTTCTTGAGATCAAGTTCACCTTATGAGAAAGCATGTAGTGTAGCTTCTGAGATGCAAAGATCAAAGCTAGGCAATGTTTCTCAATAGGTGCATACTTCGAGGATCGAGGATGAAAGGTAGTAGAGAGCTTTTCCTTCATCGTTCTTGGGCCAGAGCACCGAGAGTCATCACATGCAGTGTAAAGGATCACCGCGGATAGCTGTGAGAACTAGCGGCTTCACCAAGTATTTTTTGATATCTTCAAATGCATGTTGGCACTTGTCATCCCACTTGAACTTAGCATCCTTTTTAACAAGTGTTGAGAATGGCTTGCATCTCCTATAAGTTTGAGGTAAAGCATCTTAGATATGCCGCCATCCTTGAAAAGATCTGAGTTAAAGAGGTGGCTTTTCTAAGATGAATTTTGAATACCCCAAATCAATACTTTGGGATCATTTTGAGTTAAACCGCTTAAAAGCACTCAAGTCAAAGAGGTGGTCTTTCGCTTGACCATTTCAAAGATGGCGAAAGGCATGACCTATAATGAAGATTTTGACGGGTTGAAAAGCAATGTTTCTTTCATCTTCAGAGACTTCTTGATTTGGTTATATGACCCATCCATGAAAGAGAAGACGCATGAGATGAATTAATTCCATTAATTAGTATAGGAAGAGAAACTCATCCTTAGGACATGTTTATAAGTCTAAAATCAAATGCAATTAATGGTTTCTTCTTAACTGACACTAGCTAACCATGTAGGATATTTTTCTTCCCCGATGAAACCAAAGATCGATCGTTTCTTGACTTTAAATGACGTTGTTCAATTTCTAATCACATGCATCTAGAAGCTTGTTTAATGGGGTAACATTAAGGTCTATTGCTAGCTTGTGGACTGCAATGTCAGGAGATAATCTGGGCATTTCTTCATAACTCCATGTGAAGGAGTCTTTAAACTAAGTCAATAGCCTAATAAGTCATTAGTTTCTTCTTCATTCAACAATAAACTGATGTATGTCAAACGAGATTTTCTTCTATCCCAAGGTTGATTTATTTTAGCTTGTCGATTGTTGAATGAATCTCCTCTTCAAACTCTGGCGGTGCCTCTTTGACTTGGAGATCATCTGGGTTATCTAAATTTTCTAAACACACATTCTCATAAGAGTTGGGGATGTGTGAGAAGAACCTATCAGATTCTAAATGGTTGGTAACAACTAGGCAATAATCTTCATCATCGATTGGACCTACTGTATCAATCCTAGTCTTACTCTTGATTATGTTTCCCTGTCTGTATTGTTCTATAGCTTCTCAAAATATTTTGACCTGTGCTTGGACCATGTGTAAGGAACTAAACCTTTATGTATAAGATTTGAACACAAGGTGAGTAAAATTCAAAAGCTAATTCCATTAATTCTTTAAAAGTATCTTCCTCAAGTCCTACATCGAGCTCTGGACTTGAGGATGACGAACCCAAAAAGAACCTATTCTACTTCATGTCACTACAAGACTTAGGATCTTCCTTAACTACTAAACCATCAACTTTCTGAGTTGTAAGTGAGGTTAGAGCTAATGTTCCCAACTGCTGCCTGATAGTTTCATATAAACCAGATTCAAATACTTTGCTTTGCTTCGAGGCCTGGTCTTCGTCTCTGGATGGATCAAAAATCACCTCCAATGGAACTCATTGTAAGAGAGTTGGCTGGTATACTAATCACATTAGACTCATCCTCTAAGTTGGATTCCAAGTCTATGTGAATAGTAGGGGTACTCCTATGAACTGGAACATGACTTTTATTGGCTGAAGGCCAACTAGGGGGTCTTCCACCTCTAACTACCTCTCGCCTCCTCACCGGTAGAGGTTGAGCCATCCTACCCACATGTCCATATGATGGAATGAACTGTGGGTGGAATGTGATATGCGGATCCACTTCTTCTTCAATTACCCTTCTTGCTCGCTTGGACTTTTCTTTTATCTTTTCTCTTATTTCATTTTATTTTTCTTTTGGTTTTACAACTGAATTTTGTCCAAGTTCACAAGAAGCGTGTTTTGAGGAAGATGGAAGGTCGCATCCTCATAAATCTCGACCTCTCTAACTGAGAATGGCTTTTCATCTCATAAATTCAATTCCATCTTTTCTAAACTTGATGCCCTGATGAAGGGAGGATGGAATGATCTTATTCTGATGTATCCAAGGACTACCAAGCAAAGCAGTGAACAAAGTATTCGAATCAATGATGTAGAATTTGGCTTTAGTCTTCCAGTCACCGATCTCTAATGGTAACACTATGGAACCTAAAGCTCGCTTGCCCTAATCATTGAATCTTCTCAACATCATCCTATCTCCTCGGAGTTTAAAGATGTCAATCTTCAAATAGGCAAGGGTATTTAGACTCATAATGTTTACTGATGCACCTGAATCCACGAGAACACTGGCAAGTCTGAATCTATCCATGTCGACTATGATGTATAGGGGACGATTGTGCTTCAAGTCCCCTAGTAGAAGGTCTTCATCTGTGAAGGTGATCCCTTGGGCTTCTTTTGCATAGTGTGCTTCCTCACCTATAATGGTTAGTTGAGCTAAGCATATTTCAGAATCAAGAGAGCCTTGATTAGTGATTTCCTCATCTCTTTGGATAAGACAAGGGCATCATATATGCTTATTTAGATGGAAACTTTCTTAGATGAGAAAGGACGTTGTAGTCCACCTTTGGTTGATCTTCTATAAGCATATCCAAGGGTGGAGCATCCTGTGGAAGGGCTTCAAGATCTTCAGTATAAATGACTTGTTTCCCTCTATCTAATGGTACTGCCCTAGGAGGTAGAATCTTGCCACTGAGGTTCACGCAGAATCACGAGGCAAGGTGGTGGCAAGTTCTGCACTTGTGCTCACCGCAGCTTTCTCTTATGGGACTCTCGGAATCGGATGATTCCAAGTCTATCTCAAGAGGTGAACCCATAGTATTCAAAGTTGAAAAGTCCAACTCTGAATCAGAAAGAGGAAGATCAGAATTGTTATAGTTGATTAGACTTGAAGAGTTATTATTAGGAATGGAAGAAGACAACTCATCAGAAGAGACACAGATGTAATTCAAATCAAGTTTATTCTTCAATTTCTTGGAAGTATTTGGGGGTGCAAAGTAGTCAAGTAGAATGAGTGGAGTAAGGGATTTGATGACCTTATCCACTGATACAAGAGTTCTACTAGTAGAAGAAACAGAATAGCTAGTTGAAATGGTAGAAGTTATCGTGGAAGCCGAATAAGGTCGGAGTGGACATAGTGTGCTAAAGGGCTATCTCGCCGACACATGTCGCCGCTAATACCCACTTTCCTAGATTGGCACTCGCAACTTGCAAACCTTTCTTGGTGTTGGAGGTTTGAGCTCACTCAAACACTTACAAGGAAAGCTTCTTGATCTTTTAGATTATTTTCTTAGAAGTTTTAGACAAGAAAATGTCCCCAACCTTCTTTGGTTTTATTAGGATCACTTGTATCCCCAAGGATTACCCTAATGGAACTAGAAGGTTGTTCCACAAGGTATTCCTTTGGGATAACGATACAAGACATCTTGAAACTGGAATCGCCTTGAATGTAAAGCAATCCTCCAAAATGTGACTAGCATATGGGTAAGGGCAAAAGTTTGGATCATGACTTTGTACTTCCTTCTCTCCTCCTAAGCTCGGGTAGCTAAAAATCAAGTTTCTTTAAGAGATTATTAAAGATCTTCATGATTACCTCCCTCTTAAAAGAATAAGGTTTGTTTAACTTATCTAAAAGAGTAGGTGGATCATAGCTACCTGGCGGCAGATATGCATGTCACTACTACTAGTGGTATGGCTGAGGCGGTGGTTGTGCTAGCCATGGAGGCTGAGGTGGAGGCTGGTATGGCAGTCTCGGTGGTGGCAAAGGAGGTGGAGGCTGCTAAGGTTATGTCTCTCTGACTGATCTCTAGTTGGCTGCTTCCCCTTATCAACCGCTGCTACTGCTTCTAATTTCTTCTCATAGACCTTTTGGGATTTCTGCTTTAGCAACTGATCTGGAAAATGCAATTGTTTGGCCTCTCCTTAGACTAACCACCTTGTTCATTAGCTTCTCAAATGTCTTATGGTGAAGCCCATAAGCATGAAGGTGATTGGGCCATAAATATTCTTCAAGAGAATCTTAATGGCAAACTGTTCAGATAGCTATGGTTCACACTTCATACTCAGGTTATGCCATCAAAGAATATAATCAACAAGTGACTCACCGGAGTGTGTTGGGCTACAAAGAGATCGCCTACAGTAACCCTTTGCTGAACTTCAACAAATCTCTTGATGAAGAGTTGCTCTAACTCAGCAAATGCCTTAACTGAACTGTTGGGCAGTTTAGCATACCAATCAAAAGTGATACCCGCTAGGCTACTGACAAGAGTCTAAAGAGTAAAGTTTTGTTGCCACCTGCATTGCAACAACTGGCCCTAAAGTGAGCTATATGCTGCCTCATATTTCCATCAAGCTCATGAAGGAAGGAGGCATGAAACTCTTGGGATATTATAGATCAAATTCCTCTGGATAGGGTCTACTCTTTGGAACCGATGATCCTACCTAGGCTTGAGCCAAAGCTTCCTTCACGTGTTGTTCAACCATGGATTTCAGATCTTTTTCATGTATGGAGGTACTATCCACTACCTTCCTATATAGACTAGTGCTACCTTGCTCAACGGGAGGTAGAGTCTTAGGTCTAAGACATGCACTAGCTCAGCCGACCACATTGACTCTACTAGATGAACTGAGGGGCTTGCTTCTAAAGCACTGACACTGCCACTAACAAGTCCCGCAATCATGCCATCCTATAATGCCATCTTTCTCGCCTTTAACTATTGGGTGATGGGTTGATTTTGCGTGTATCCTTGATCACCCTCATCACCTTCCATGGCATGTTGCTCCTTAAGAAGAGAACCTCTAGTATCGACCATGCACACGCCATCTGAATCCCCCATTAAGTCATCTTCATTGGGATCGAAGCTGACTCTTTCTTCATCAGATAATGCGTACGCTAAGATCTCCTTCTTCTCCATAAAATAGTGTGCAACTATCTCATCTAAGGATCGATCTAACTCAGTAGGTAAAAATAGCTTGGGCTGACCGATGTGATCGCTATCATGAACTGAGAGGCACTGAACCTCACTTGTAGGTGGGGAGTCAATCCTATGTGGAATGTACTCACTAGAAGAATGATACTCCTGACTGATACTGTAATAAGGGTAACAATCCTAAAATGATCCTCTACCACCACTGTCGTTGAACTATCATCTAGAATATCCATTATAGTCATCACCATCTCTACATCCGACTGAATGGGTAGAGTCGGTGAAGGAATGACCACGATGCTCCCGGGTCGCCACGCCTTTCGCACCACTACTAGGGCAGAAGGTCAAGCAAGAGAGCTCGGTCCTACCACAATGGGTGGTGTAGGAGGAGTAGGATCCCTCAGCCATAGTCGGATCATCAACATGGTACATTTTTCCTCAGATGTGGCCTTCATGGCCTTAGATGGAATGGGTGATCAAACCTACGAATGGCGACATGGGGGTAAGCGGTGGGGTGGAGACACCACCGATTCTATGTGTACATGAATTGGCCTCCTATAGTGGCTTGTCCCCGTGAGAAGAATACTATCAGTATGGTTAGTGTGGGTAGCGCACCAAGCTGGGAAATTAACCAAAGCAAAAGCGGCTGACTGACGGTTGAACCTCTGCCACTCTCTGCTGGTAATGTATGATGTATGGGCCTCATGAGCCCTCTCCTGATGAATCTGCCTCTCTACACTATGGGGGATAACATATCGAAGATCGAATTGGGTACCGGACTCCGAGCATCCGTATGTTCCACCTACATGGTGTAGAACAGAGTGAAGGCCGGCGTATGACCTCCTACTCTGAAAAGCTGGCTATAGATGCACCATTGGAAAAGGTGATGAATGGATCCTTCTAGCATCCTCTCTATCCGATCGAGAGATGAAACTAGGCTCAAAATTCCCATCAAACTTTTTATGAAAAGAGTATTTTAAAGTGTTAGTAATTTTCGGCGATGAGATAGTAGATAAGACACTACCAGAGATTTTGCCCTCATTTGGTGAGGGACTTTAGATCTAGTTCTAGGTTTTCTAAAGCAAGCCCCACAATTAATTACCCTCCCAGTAAGAGAGAGAACTTTCGTTAAGGCTAGTCATTAGATCGCAAAATGCATAGTGTAAGAAGAAAGATATTAGAGAATTTAAGATGTAAAATTCTTCATTTTAGCTTAAATCGATGGTTGAGAATGATGACGCGTGATCTAGATCCCATGGATCATCCCGCCAGTCCCTACTTAGTCGAGGAGGTACGACCACCTAATAAGGATCCTTATCTGCAACACATGGGTTACGTCATCCAAGAGATCCTTGTAAACCTGGGATGGTGTTTATCTAAGAAGATAATTTTAAGTCTACCTTAGCTGATAGAGGCTATTTTGCCTATCAAGTATACCCTATGATTCACAACTCAAAGAGCCATTGGGAGATACGATACGGTCACATAATATAATAGAACCGACGCCAAACCATCGATCAGGACTTGGTGAATCGCTTCATGGAGCTTCAAAGCCTCGCATTCAGAGGACACGAGCCGCATCCTTACTGGCATGAGAATGATTAGGAGTGAACATAGCAAAACACTTGATTTGACATTGGCTCCTTTGTGAGCTAGAGTTTGCTTAATTTGTCACCCCTGATAAATAATTACGGAAGGTGGATAGATTGAGTTTGATTTGAGTTTTTAATGATAGAGTTTCATTTAAGCAGTTTCAAATTGCCACTTAATTTGCTTTTAAAAAAATGGATTAATTTGAATTTGTTTAAGAGTTTTAGATCCTTTCAACTCTATTTAGCTGCTAGTAGAGGATTAAATCTACTATCACTTGACAGAAATAGTTTCTTAGATTTTTCACTAATTTAAAACTCTTATTATATGTTTTTAGGTTTTGTTAACTTGACCCAGCCTAAGACTAAATGGAAGCACCTCGCAAAGATCCTCACAATTGAATTTAAGCATTTAGCATAGTGTCGGGGCCCATACGGGTGTTTATAGCTTAGTTATTTATCTAAGGAGATAATCTTAAGTCTACCTTAGCTAATAGATGGCTATTTGCCCTATCAAGTATACTCTATGATTCACAACTCAAAGGGCAGATCCAATGGGGAGCATACGAGCTACGGTCGTGATCATAATATAATGGAGTCGGACTGGCCAAACCACCCGATCAGGACTCGGTCATAAGCTTCATCTGCGTGGAGCCATCAAAGCCACGCAAATAAAAGGACTGGGTCACATCCTTACTAGCGTGAGATTGATTGTGAGTGAACATAATAGAACACTTAATTTGATTGGCTCCTTTGTAAGCTAGAGTTTGCTTAATTTATCACCCCCGATAAATAATTACGAAGGTGGATAGATTGAGTTTGATTTCAACTTTTAATAGAGTTTTGTTTAAGCAGTTTCAGATTACCACTTAATTTGATTTTTAAAAATGGATTAATTTGAATATGTTTAAGAGCTTTAGATCTCAACTATGTTTTACCAAGAGGATTAGATCTACTATCACCTAATTAGTTTTTTAGATATTTCAATTTGAAACTCTTATTATAAGTTTTAAGTTTTATTAACCCGCACCCCAAGACTAAATCAAAGCAACCCTGAAAAATCATTTGAATTTAAGCATTTAACGTAGTGTCGGGACCATGCGGGTGTATAGTAATTTTAGGTAATTTTATGTTTGAATTATGAGATTGACTAGATTTTTCTTAATTTGATTTGAAAAATTACTTAATTAAATATGTTTAAGAGCTTTAGATCCTACCAACTCTATTTAGCTACTAACAGAGGATTAGATATACTATCACCTGACAGAATCAATTTCTCAAAAATTTCACTGATCTGAAACTCTTATTATAGGTTTTTTAGGTTTTATTAATCCGGACCCATTCATAAGACTAAACCGGGAAGAAAATTAATTTGATTTGAAATTTTGATTAATTTGAATATATTTAAGAGCTTTAGATCTTGTCAACTCCATTTAGCTACTAATAGAGGATTAGATCTAGTCACTCGAATAAATTTCTTAGATATTTTACGATTTGAAACTCTTATTATAGGTTTTATATTTTGTTAACCCGCACTCCCCAAGACTAAACCGTGAAACAACTTAATTTTATTTAAATTTGATTAATTTGAATATGTTTAAGAGCTTTAGATCCCACCTCTATTTAGCCGATAGAGGATTAGATCTATTGTCTCACGTAATCGTTAGATATTTCACTGATTTGAAACTCTTATTATAGGTTTTTAAGTTTTGTTAACTTAGACCCAGTCCTAAGACTAAACCGGGAAGCAACTTAATTTGATTTGAAATTTTGATTAATTTGAATATGTCTAAGAGCTTAGATCATCAACTCGAATGCTAACGAGGATTAGATCTATGTCATAATCTTATTAGATATTTCAGATTTGAAAGTTTTATTATTTTTATAGTTTTGTTAATCATCAAGACTAATAGAAGCAACCTGATAAAGATAGACACTTGAATTTTAAGCATTCAACATAGATCTCTGTGTATAATAATTTTAGGTAATTTTATGTTTGAATAATTTGAATATGTTTAAAAGTTTTGATTTCAACTCAAGTGTAACAAAGGATTAGATCTACTTTAAAACAATTATTATGTTTTAAGTTTTGTTAACAGAATCTAAGATTAAACAAAACAATCATAAACATCCTCAAACACTGAATTTAAGTTTTCAACATTTTGACTTGTATGTTTGAAAATTTGTCTTTATGTTTGAACTATGATATTGATTTTGTATTTTTTTTTTTTATTTAGTTTAAATTGGACATTAAAATTTGTACTTGAAATATCTATGTCCAAATACATGTGTATTTATATTTAGCTAATTTCATCTAATTAAGAAATCATCATTTTAGAATCATAATTAGAATAAAATTCCTTGATTTTGATTGAAAAAAATTTATGATTTTATAGATTTTGATTTAGTATGTTCTTTCATATCTTTCAAAAGGGTTGATCTTAAAGAATTTGATTTAAGTTTAAAATATTACTTGCACTTAGTTTACTTGTGAGTTTTATAATTCAACTGATTATGAATTTACATCACTTTCGATAAGTTATGCGATTTTAGATTGCTTTAAATTTACTAAATTTATTACTAGCATAAGAATCACCCACATTTATATATTAAAAATTAAACCCAAGTTGATTCATTCTATTTTGAGTTTATCATTTGTATGAGTTTAGTATTAGTCTCCCCTAAAATTAAATTTTTAATTTTGAAATTTAAGAAAAAAAGAACTCACTCATTACTTCCATTTAAACCATAGAAAATAGCTATTAGTTTGTGAGTTTAATATTAATCTCTAAATTTTACTTAGATTTTAAATAAATTCTATTCTTTCATAATTTTTTATCTTTTTTTTTATTTCCGCTTTTATTTAAAATTAGATTTTTCTACTTATGTCACTCATTTTACCCTCCCATCTAAGTCCAAAGGTTCGACATAATTTTGATATTTATCCCCATGTATGCATCAATGTTTTGCTTTACTTAAGACTTACTTGAGATATGAGTGATGTCTCATGACACTGATTGGTTTTTTCATTTCATCAATCTTGAAAACAGGTTTGATAAGAAGGCATACAATACAATATATATTCATTCTCCTTCTTTTATAAGTCTGGAATTTGACAAATTTTGACAATCCATTTTGATAGAATGTTTTTGACCAAGACGCCTCTTGATGTGATTGTCTAACACCAAGAGTGTCGCTCTGCAAAGATGCCATGACCTAAAGAAGATATGAATATATATTGATTCCTTTTTTTTCTAAGTCCTGAAATTAAACAAAATTTTAGCAAGATTTCATCTATGAACATCTAAAAGTATTTGGCTTACTTGTGATTGAAATGTTTGCTAAGATTAACTAACCTATTTTTTCATTGACTTGAGACAAAAGGTCTTCAAAGAAAGAAACACAAGATATTAATATATATTCATTCAGATCCCATGTTTCGAATTTATTGATACAATGCTTAGAAGAAATGTTAGTGGGAATGTAAAGTAAGAGGCGACACCAAAAAATTGAAGAATTTAATTGATTTTATTTTTACAAATGTAAGAACTAAAGGAATGCAATGAAATCAAAAGAAGAATTCACTTTCAATGATGTTGATTTGCAATGTGAAGGTTGGAAGGGTTACAGCGACAAAATGAAGAATTCACCTGATGATGTTCTTCCTATAGCAAGCTAAAAAAAAAAGGACTCACACGAAAGAAGAATTATTATTGATGTTCTTTGATAAATAAGAAAAAATTGTGATTAAAGAATATGAAAATGAAAAAGAATTGCCTATACGATATTTTTATCATAAAAAATGGCAAAATTTTGATTTATGATGGAAATGAATTGAAGTTTTGATTTGCTGAACTAATAAATTTATAGAAGCTGCCATGGTCAAAGAAGGCAGCGGCTTCATCGGTCAATTTGGCATTCTCCAGACAAGCATGTTTGGAGCATCTTTAAGCTTGTTGTTTATTGCAGTCCAGATTTGAAGTCCCATCTCTTTTATTCAAATTACCTTCAAGGATCATTTGTCAAGCATATGGGTCATGTCTTTATGCACAGCGAAAACTAGCAGAAAAGATTGAAGGAATCACGGTGGTCAGGAGCTAAAGCCCAGATAACAGCAACAATATGAAAGAACAATGTCAATGGAAATTCAATTTTCAATAATTGGTCATATTTCACAGACCTAATCAGCATATCATAGAGCAGAATATTACTAATATCAAGAGGTCATGAGAATCAAAGAAAACTCAAGGCAGAGATATATCTTCCAATCAGATGAGCCAGAGATTATGGATCCAGAATTATTTTTGATCCACGTCGCTATCTAAATGCAATTATGCTGGCAGAATAGTGCACATGGAACGGGAGATGAAATGACAAACAATCCAGAAACGTGGATTCTGCTAAGAGCTTTGGCTGAAACAGGGAAATTCAGAGAGAGGAGAGGAGAGATTTTTTATTTTTTCTTGGACATGAGAGGGAAAATGAAAGAGAGAGAAATAGAGAAATATGAGAGAATAAGTGATTTTCTTTCAATTTTTTTTCTTTTAATTTATTTTTAGAAAACTTAAATAAACTTGCTGTGTGAGCAATTTGGGAATTTTTTAAATAAATTTAAATTTATTAAAGGATTTTAATGTAATTTCACTCAATACTACACATACCAATATATATAGATTTCATCATTATATTGAAATGACATATTATTTCTTGACGGATACTCTAAATTGTCAATTGAGTCTATTTCAACCAAAATAATGCATTTTCGATCTTCAATTTTGCACAAATCATCTAATGAGCACCATTTACTGATAATTTAGTATTTCAAGCCAATGGAATAATTCTAGAAGGAGTCATTGATCCTCTCTTGATCGAGATGTGTATAATAGATGACTGAGCATTTGATCGCTGATCATCCAATCAGCAATATTTATATCACCATTTTGATTTTAGATGGAAAAGTTTGTTCATCAATCGCTCCAGATTTCAACCGATTGGTGCATTATCATTTCAAATCATTGACATTTACTGAGGCCCAAATTGAGATCATTTGATGATTTCAGTTAGCTAACGACATGATCAAATTTCATGAACTAAGATTGTCGATATTATCGTAGCTTCCTATCTCGACATATTAACACATTGATAGCTCGAGTGCTTAATCGATTGATAATTATATTTTTCACTATTTATATTTTCACTAATTTCGATATTTTAAACATGATGGCAAAGTCCGTTCATCGATCAGAGGTCATTTGCATTTAGACATCAGAATTTTGAGCTCATATGTGATCCTCCTCAAGTCCTAATTTGACTTTTGAGCTGTCTTGACTTATAGAGAGGAACAGGTTTTTTTCATAATGGTGAAGTGATCATGGGAGACTCATCCATGGTCGACCTACCGCCAAGCTCTAGGCTATCCGAGTATGTAATCAATCCATATGGTTCTGTTCCTATCTGGCGGTAGGACGAGAGGAGTGTGAGCTGACCAGACTCAAATGTTGGGGAGGCAAGCCCTGAAACCAGGGAGCCTTACCCTTTGAGGGTACAGATGGTAGGGTGCGAGCATGCACCGGGGAAACATATGCAACTCAAGGATGAACTACAACTGAATGAACCGGCATCCGCCGATAAACTACAAAGTGGTACGCCACAACTTTTTTCTTTAGGAGATATCAAATCAGGGTAAGTCTACCCCGATGACATGCTTCGCCTCACCTTCTTCCTCGACTGTGAGGGTTACCCCCTCAAATCCTGCCAAAATGGATCAAATGGGTATCCAAATGAGGAATTCACCGATCCAAGCTAGATCCATGTGAGGGAAAGTAAAGATAAATTTTGGAACTCATCATCAGGTAAATTGAAACTAAATTGCATTAATCGAAAAGAATCAATGAGAAATGAACTTGTATCTTTTCTCTCCATAGATTTTGAATTTTGAATTTTGAAAATTTGAACCCACATCCAACAACTTGGAAGTGTTAAGGGGTTCAAATGAATTTGAAGAGATTGATTGAAAGAGGAATTTGAATATGAATCCAAACTTCAACAATTTAGGTATGTTGAAATATGGATTCAAAATTTTGATAGGATGCTTCCATGGGTTCATTTTGTTAATTTGAATTTTGTGATTTGAGACCCTTTCCTTTAACAAATTTGGGTATGTTAAAGTGGTCAAATGATTTTGTTTGATTATTTTAATTTTACTTAGCAAATTTAGTATGCTAAGAAGTAAAGTGATTTTTTTTTTTTGAAAATTTTTATTTTGTTTTAATTTTTGAAAATTTGAATTTTTAGCAAATTTAGGTATGCTAAGTGAAGAATAAGTGTTTTGTTTTTAATTTTGAAAATGATTCTTAGCAAATTTAGGTATGCTAAGAAAAACCCTAAGTGTTTCATTTGTTTGGATTTGATTTTGAAAAGAGATCCTTTAGCAAATTTGGTATGCTAAGGGATCTAAGGTTTAATTTTGTTTTGAATGATTGAAAGTGGAGATTCAACTTTAGCAAATTTGGTATGCTAAAGATGAAGTCCCACTTGGTTTTATGAAATGAAAATTTTACTTAGCAAATTTGAGTATGCTAAATGAAATTCCAAATGGTGTTTAAAATTTTGATTTCATTTTTATTTTGAAAATGGAAACTTCTAGCAAATTTGGTATGCTAAGGGAAGGTTCCAAAGGTGTTTGAATTTTTGTTTTGACTTTGGAAACTTTACTTAGCAAATTTGAGTATGCTAGGTGAAGTTCCAAAATATGTTTTGAAAAGTTTTGCATTTTGGATTTGAAAACTTTACTAACAAATTTGGTATGTTAAATGAAGTTCCAAATGTTTGAAATTTTGAATTTTGATTTGGAAACTTCACTTAACAAATTTGATTATGCTAAATGAAATTCCAAATGTATGTTTGAAAATTTTTTGAACTATGATTGTTGATTTTGAATTTTTAAATTTGGAAACTTCACTTAGCAAATTTGACTATGCTAAGTGAAATTCCAAATGTGTGTTTGAAAAATTTTGTTGGATTTTAGATTTGGAGTCTTCACTTAACAAATTTGGGTATGTTAAGGGAGGTTCCAAATGTTTAGAAAATTTTTGAATTTTGGATTTGAAAACTTGACTTAACTAATTCAGGTATGTTAAGTGTGGTTCTAAATGTATGTTTGAAAATTTTAAAAAGTTTTGGATTTGGAGAGTTTGCTTAACAAATTTGGGTATGTTAAATAAAGTTCCAAATTATGTTTTGAAAATTTTGAATTTAAATTTGGAAACTTACTTAACAATATGTTATGATTCCAAATGTTTGAAAATTTTGGATTTTGGAAACTTCACTTAGCAAATTTGATTATGCTAAATGAAATTCCAAATGTGTGTTTGAAATTTTTTTGAAATATGATTGTTGATTTTGATATTTTGAAAAGAGGACCTCCATTCAACAAATTTAAGTATGTAGAATGGAGATCAATTTTATTTTTGAAATATGATATTTTTATTTTGTGTGTGATTGTTGCTTTTGAAAGAGGAATTCCAACTTAAAACATATGTGATATGTTTTGGATTTCTAAATGATATTTTATTTTAGTTGATGAGATCTTCATTTAATAAACCTAAGTATATTAAATAAAGATGTTCATTTTTTGAAAATTTAATTTGTTTAAAATGAACTTTATTCAATAAGTGTGAGTGTATTGAATAGAAAAAATTCATGTATGCTTTTGAAAATTTAATTTTGTTTACAAATGAACTTTATTCAATAAGTGTGAATGTATTGAATAGAAAAAATTCATATGTGCTTTTGAAAATTTTATGATTATATGATTTTGAAAAGATGATTGTTATTTTATTTTGAAAATGAAATCTTCATCAAAGTGAATTGAAGATGTTCATTTGAAAAAAAAGTTATTTATTTTGAAAATCCCTACATGTAACAATTATGAATTGTTAAATGAAGGTGAAGAAATTTTGTAGAAAATATTTTATTAAGTGCATTTTGAAAAGGTGCTTTTGAAAAAGCAAAGTTCTTTATGGAAGATTTATTATTTTAGGATGAACCTTTCCTTATCATGAAAATGATAAGGAGGAAGTCTTTTAAGAGATGTTTATTTTTATTTTAAATTTTTTTTTACCCATTGGAGGAACCCAACGGGGGTTTTAAGACCAACAAGGAATGCAATCCTACAACCTAAAGATGTTGGCCAACTTAACACAAAGATGAAATGAGCTAAGTGCCAACGGAAAGAAGGATAGTCTTGGATTCATACCAAAGTACAAACCCACTATCTATACTCAAAGACAATGATCATTTACCAAAGATGGAGAGAGGAACCATCCCCAATGGAGTTGCTAGAAAAATCGTGGTGAAAAATTCCATGAGTCCTTTCAAATCAGGAGAAAAAGAAAGAAGACCTTATAGAAATTCATCTTAAGATGTCACGATTCAGATGTACTTATTCGTGATCGGATATGTCATCAAGGTATAGTGTACTATCTCAAAGATAGAAGTCACTTTTAATAACCACCATCAATAACTCCTAAGATGATGATATGTACGAGATTCTTCCCTACTTTACATGAAAAGTAAAGGTGGTTTATTTTAAATCAAGTTTTAAGTTCCTAGGGCAAGCCCCATATTAATTACATCCCAAGGGGAGATCCCTTAGGAAAACTCTCGACAAAATCATTGTCTAAAGATTTCAATAGAAGGACTATCAATCGATTGGTTTTATTTGAAGATCAAATGGGATTGATCAAAAAAGGAGTTATTATCAAAGCCAAATAAGTAGGAGATGCTCATGATGCTAGAAACCTAGCAGCATCTCAAACTATCATAGTTGGGTTTTACATTTTAGAAATTGATTTAATTTATTTGAGTTGCATTTTCATTAGAATTTTAGGACTTAAGATTCCTTAACACAAGATTAATGGAATGCTTAAGAGGTGAGGAATTATGCTTATGATCCACAAAGGGGAAAAGCAATCTCAAAACCTAAATCTAGGGAGCTTCTGAGGGAAGCAAAGCACAACCTAAATCTAAGGTAAAAATGGTAATTTTTGCCTCACAAGAGAGGACAAACCACTTTGGACTTACAACACCTGGGTGCCACCAACTAACTCCTATGATTTTAAATACATGTAGCAAGTCTTTATGCTTATGCAAGATAGCTAGGCTATTATTATTTAGAAAGAGACTAAGTCCTTAAACTCACTCCCTAAAGAGACTAGATCATGTAAAGGGACATGCTTCAAATGACCTAAATCTAATGCAATTCAAATTTCATTTTATTTTCATTTTTGGATAATTATTTTGACTCGGGCTAATAGGATTTATATGACTAATGCATGAGAAAGATTATTGGCCAAAATCAGGGAGAGGAGGTGAGTTTCCACCATGGCCCTAAAGGTCAAGCGGGTTCTCAAAAGGTGGAAGCCCTCCAATCAAGAGTAAAATAAGATGCATTTGTGCATGATATTATAAAGAAATGCTCATCCAAGGGTTGCTAATTCTTTTATCTTGATTTTAATCCTAAGCTTTAGGTGAGGTTATGAGTTATTTAATTTTATTTGAGTTATTAAGTTGGGTAAAAGATTTATTTTTCCTAAAGAGCCTAATCCACATCCGCCATACATAAAGCAAGGAAGAAACTAGAAAATCATGCCACTTAATGCTAAATCATCAATCAATTTATAAAGTTAATCATAAAAAGAATAAATGGCCATTTGTGGTCGGGCACCACCACACAAACTCAAAAATATCAAATATGGGTAGCCAAGCTCTACCTTATACAACATGGATTACAAATGAATTGAATTTATAATTAAAGCAAAGGAATTCATTGTTATGGGGTCTTCAAGCTTTCTTCTTTCTTTCTTCTTTCTTTCTTTTCTTCTTTTCTTCTTTTTGGTTCCTCCTTTGGATGGTTGAAGGTGGATGCTCCAAGGCTTCACATGGTGCATAAGATAGGATCTTATGATGCTCATCCTAATCCCCCATAACAAATCATTCTATAATCCTAAATATATAAATTTTTACATGAAAAGGAAAAAGAAGGAAATCTAGCTAACACCTACAAAATAAAGGTTAGTTAAATCACACCACACAAATCCCAAGCATGTATATTGGACTTATCACCCCACACATGGGTGACTAAGTCCACTTGGCCTATGGATTATGCAGGGTATAAGCACCGCAAGCAAGAAGCATTTATATTTTTATTTATGATACTTAAGCACAATCCCCTGTAGAAAAGAATAGACTAAAAGCACATCCTACCATTCATTCTATGAGCATACACCTAACATCAGTCTAAAATATATATCACAAAAAAAACATAACATCAAACCGTGCACCGACCTAACCTAAAGCTAAAAGTGGTGACTTAGGCTAATGTGTGTCTTTGAAGGTTTGTGTGGTATGTTTAGCTTAGACTTTAGGTTCAAATTTTCTAAGTGTGAAGAACATGTTCAACTTAGAGGAGGGTTTCATTTAAGTTGTTTAAGTATTTTGGGTTATTTTATTTCATGTTTTAATTTGTTTAAGTGAAACCTATAATTAATTACTAAAGAGAGAGGGAAAGAGAAGAGAACTTCTCTTTCCTTCCCTAACCTTAAGTAATTTTCTAAAGTAGGTTCATTTTTAGTTTCATTTAGGTGAATGTTTTGATTACATCTTTTAATCAATCCTAAGTTTAGATAAACTCTAAACAAACCTATTCAAAAAAGAAAGGCATTTTAAGATTAAATAAAATGAATCAAAATTCATATAACACACATTACTTCACTTCTTTCCCAACATATATAACTTGCATATGGATGGACCCTAAGCATATAGTTAACACACTTTATGATGCATGCTAAGTAATCCATTTAAGAAAATTTAGAAGTTGAATATGCATGATTTTTCTTAAGTAGGTTTTTCTTATCCAAATTTTACACACATGAAAGTAAGAAAGGCATAAGTTGAACCAGGAGGTGTAAGGTACAGACCTTTACTACTTAAAAACCTCAAGGTTGTCCGACTAATATATCCAATTTTCTTAAATACATGCATATAAAAGAAATGAAATGAAAAAGTTTATTTCATTTTTGTTTATGCAATTTATTATGCAACCTTCTTAAAATATGGCATAGGGATGAATAGTAATTTTAAATGCCCTACATCTAAACTCTATTCAAAACTATGCAAACATGAAAAAAGGAAAGGCTACACTAAACATGACTTTATAATCCATCACATGCAAGCTTATAATTAAGATATGAATAGCACACTTTCAGATTTGATATTTCATTTATAAGTTTTGAAAATATTGATTTAGTAGTGATAATAGCATCATATTTTAATTTATTTGACATATACATAAATAAATATTTTATGAAAATTTGAATGAAACATGAATCATGACATACAACTTAACATGTTGGGAAATATATAAAGCAATGAAAGCAAACAAACTCACTTTACTTAAATCCTAAAGACATTCTTAAGAATAAGAAAATTTAGAATAAATTAAAGCTGAATTTCAAAATGATTTTTGTTTAGTTTGAAGTTTGATTTAATTTTGAAGAGGTGAGATGATTTTGTTGTTCCTAACCCATTCCCATATGTGTTTTGTATTTTTGTTTAATTTTTATATAATTAAATCTATGTGTTGATTAGGTTAAGATATGAATTAAGTAGGCTTAATTAACCTTACCTACACCACCTTAGAAAAATTAACTAAGTAATTATGAGCCAATGAGATAACATAAAACCCATAAGGTATTTAAATTTGTAATGCACCTAATAATGAAAATCTCTAATTCAATTTGGCTCACAATTAAAAGTTAATTAAGCTAAGGGATTTAGCTTTAGTACTTTTAAAACACTCTTTCATACTTATGAAAGGGGCTTTAATTTCCTTAATTAAACTTAGGCTATTGTTCTGGAACTTTTTAGAATTTTAAAAAAAAATATTTAAAGGGATAATTAATGAGTTAACCCTTAATTAAGAGGGGATTAAGAAAAGAAAAGGGGATTTAGAGAATAGTTTAGGGTAAATGCCCCATAATTATTCAATAAAATCCAACTCACTGGATCTGACCTTAATCAAACTTAATTATAGGGTAAATTCACTAATCACACTTTAATTATCCATAATTACATGAAAGTGGTAATTAGGGAATGAAATAGCAATTTTCTCAATTAAGGCCTCAATAAATCTCAAGAAAATTAGGGAGGTAGAAGTCATCCCCTAAAATGAACCCTAAAGATTTGAGATCAATTGGTGACTTAATTAGCGAATAATTAGCCAATTAAAATTCCTAAAGAAACCCAAATTTAGAGAAAAGTGAAATTGAAAATCCATTGAAAATATTTTTAAAAAATTCAAGATGAAATTATCTTTCCATAGCATTTTCTTCCTTTTATTTTTCTAATATTTCTATGAATAATTATGAATTTTAGAATATATAGGGATTAATTAGGAATTAATTAGATAAATAACTAATCCTTGATTAATCTCGCTCATGCGGACGGTGGCGGCGGTCAGCGCTTTACACGCCGCATGTGAGCCACCACTTAAATGTCAAATCGAAGGGCGACATGCTAATATCTGGTCGCCCAATCAAAGATCGACGGGATTCACCGGTTTAAAATAAAAAAAGATTTCTAAATGTGAAATAATCTTAGCCATCCATCGCGGATGGATGACTAAGATGAGCCAAGTTCTTCCCTGAGTATTAATGGAGACCATCCATGATCCGGAGATCCAAGCCTGATCTAGCATGGAATCATACAAGACTCAACCCACACCATCTAGGCATCATTACCAACCTATCCAATGCTGATTTCTCATGCAATGAAAATTCCTTTCATAAAAGGACCAACACCTATCAAGCTAAGTGGTAAAAAAAATTACATACCTCACCGAGGTGATCACCTGCTCGAGCTCGATGGAGGTAGCTTCCTAGTGACAAGCTCTTGAAAGTTTCAACTGGGGTTGAGTGGATCTTCCTATGGACCAAACCACTTGATCTCCCTTGTGGCTTTGATCCAATTGAGGCTCTTCTTGCTGTGGGAACTCAAATGGATGCTTGGACAAGTTCGACTTGGTCCTTAGATGAAGTGTGTAGAAAGAATTTGGATGGGATCAAGTGTAGAGGAAGTTGGTTAATCACTCCACCTCCCTATTTTGCATGCAAAAAGAAGGAAGAATTCTAAATCCTCTCAAGACCTTGGGAAAGCTCGATGATTGCTAAAGGTTCTAGCCTCACCGAGTGAGTGAATAATTCATTAAATTAGGGGAGTATATCTCCCCATGGCAATCGGACGAGCATGTTTATCATTTTGATCCAATTAACTAGATTAAGGAGTTTTTTAGGCTATTTTGAGTGTGGACATGGTCAGTTTGATCCTGAGTGGAATGCCAACTCCCCATTTGCTGAAATTGAGCTTAAGAGGGAATTTGAACACTTCACTTCAACCCATGGGGTCGAGTTTGGTCCATGGGTCAAATGGACAAACCTAAACCCATTGGGTTGGGTGCACCACTCATCACTAAGTCCCCTTGAGCTTTTAGGAAAGCCTTAAGTAATTGTTAAGAGGGTATGACCAAAATGCCCATGGTTTAAGCCAAAATTTATTCTATGGCATAGGGGTAGAATGGTCATTTCATATTTTTTTTCACTTTGGGTATGTTTGGTATACTGAGAAAATAGGTTTGGCCAAGTTTCATTAGATTTGGAATCCATTTGATAGGGTTTGGCTCATGTTGACCCATTTAGGTCAAAATCAGCTTGGGTCAAGTTGACCAATTGGTCAAATTGGGTCAAACCAAGGGTTGGGTCAAGTTCATATGACCATTTGAAATATTTTGGTGCCTTTGGTTTGGTTCAATTTGGTATATATTTGGTTTTGGCTCATATGACTTCATTTAGGTCAAATGGGTCAAGTTGACCTGTTTTACCCATTTGACCTATTTGAGGTAGGTCAAGGGTAGGTTTAGGTTAGGTTAGTCATATGAAGTGGATTAGTATCTTTGTTTCCAATCAATTTGGGTTAGGTTCAATTTTGGCTCAACATGAGATCATGTTGAGTCTAAGGTCAATTGGGCTAGGTTGGATTTAGTTAGTCAATTGAGGCTTTGGTCAAGTTCCACAAGTGATTTGGAATGGACTTGACCCATTGGTTTCAATCAATTTGGCTTAGATCAAGTTTTAACACATTTTGACCCTTTCAAAATGGGTCAACTTGGGTCAAGTGGGCTAATTGGGCTAGGTTAGGCTCAAATGTTAGCTTGGTCAAGTTCAAGCATAGGTCATGAATGAACTTAGATCAATGGTTTCAATCAATTTACAAATTTGACTATGTTAGGTTTCATTTTATGTTAAGTGTTGACTTGGTCAGATCTTAGGTTTGACTTGGTTTGACAATTTGATTGATTGATCATCCCATGATGATTGTTGATCATGATGAGAGGATATATTTTGATTCAATCCAATTTGTTAGGATCAAAGTTAGCTAAGGGTACTTAGGTCACTTTGGGTCAAGTGAGCCTAGCCAAATGACTTGGTCAAAGCTTGATTTGAAGTTGATTGATCTTGTATATGGACTTATGATTGAAATATAAATCTATTTACAAATGGTTTGAAGTCAAATGGATTTTGATCCATTTGAAAATTTCATGTTCAAAGGAAGAATATGAAAGGGTTTTGGATTTGATTTTGATTTGGATTTTGATTATTTTATTGAAGTTTGGATTTATATATGAGCTCATGATTATAGGATTGATTGAACCATGAGAGAAAATCAAGAGTTTGGCTTGATTTGAAATTGATTTAGCTAAGTTCAAAATTTTGGCTTGAAAAGCTTAGATTTGATTATGAGTGAATTTGAGTTTGAATTTTGGAATTGGTTTTGATTGTTTGAATTTATATTTCATTTATATATATGAATATAAATGAGAATATAAATTGATCATGAGAAAATTTCAAGGATTTGAAGTGGTTTAATCATAATTTAGGTTAAGGCTCCGTTTGTTTAAGCTTATTTGGTGCCTTTTGCTTTTGGGAGTGGGTATATTTTTTTTTTATAAGTGTTTGAATAGTGGTTTTAGTAAACTCCGTTTAATAAAAAATGGAGTTTATGCTCGGTTTTAAAACGCAACGCTTTCTCGAATCGTCATTTTGGGAAAAAATATTGTCGTGATTGCCCCATTCTCCCACTCCTCTCCCACGATCCTTATCCTTAACTCTCTCGGCTTCTCTTCTCCGCTACCTAGCTGAGCCGACGCAGTATCACGCGACGATCACCAGAATCGCCGAAAATCGGAGCATCCGAGCAAACTGGAGCATTCGAGTAGCTCACCTACGGTTGGTATCCAAGGTTCGCTTCTCGCTATGTTTGCCCTGAAAACCCTATCCCAAGTATTATGTGTTCTCGAATGTTTCCTTGTGTTGCAAAGCTGATATGGAAGCATCTGTGCCATTTCACTCACAACTGAAAAATTTCTCCGATGATGCAGTTTTTTGTAGTTTTGGTTTTTCTAGCGTATGTTCTATATTAAATGCATACAGTGCATAGTATGTCACAATGGCTACGTATTTATGTATTTAAGTGCATTGCCTTTGTTTGCACATTAAATGCATACGCCACCACCGACTTCAGTATCAATGCAATGATAATAAAAAATAAGACATGAACATTCTACCTTACTCTTCAAGATTAAATAGTTAATGCATAATTTATATCTAGTCGGTGACTATTTTTCCTCCGAAAGACTAATCTTCTTTTCCTGTTTCTCTTGTTGTCATAGAAGTTGGATTTGGTATTTACTTTTCTTACAGTTTTAATGTTCCCAACGTTGTCTCATCAATAGTTTTTGGCATTTTGTTTTCTTGTACTCATGATACATTGGTTTTGTTTGCAACCATGTGGGATGACCCATATTAAGAATGTATTTAAGACAGTTTTCCCACAATTATTTTACATGACCATTGTCATATATTAGTTTCATCACCATAAGGTCTTGTTTCCTTTTAATTTATGTCTTGTTATTGTTATTACTTAGATGGGAAAGCAGAAAGAAGGTGGTGCACCAGCAATTTGGGAGTTAGGTACTACTTTACTCTTTTGTGACTTCTACATCAAAGAAATAGAGTTAGAAAATGAATTTCTCATTTCAATAAAGATGGTTGAAAAATATTATGAATAATTTAAATGAGCAATCGGCTAACATACATATGATCGTACAACTTAAAAATAAATGGGACCATTTAAAGAAAGAGTGGAAGTTGTGGAAAGAGCTACTGGTGAACCGGAATTGGATGGATCTATCAAAAAAATAGTAGATGCTTCAACATAATGGTGGAATGACAAAATAGTGTCGATTAACTTAGTGCACAACTTTAGCATTGAATTTGAATTACATACATTTACTTAACATTTGTGTATGGATATGTAGGTAATAGCCAAGAAGTTCTACAAAATGGCTAGCCCCATCTAAGAAAAGTCATAGGATGTTCATATTGTAGAACTGGTGATAATGTTTCCAAATTCAGAGTATTAGCAACTAACAAATGCAGATGACACATCAAATGATGATGAGAATCAAGAGGATGAACCAAATTTAGTAAATTTACGAAAGAACAACTTATCCTCCATCTCATCTCAAACATCCATTCCAAATAATAGAAAGAAAAAACTAAAAGTTATAAGTTAAGGCAACTTATAAACCATATTCATGAGGTGTCATTGTAAAGAAAATCTATTATTTTATCAACAATGAAATAAGATCTAAACTACAATTCAGGAATTACATGAAGTAGCACAAATTCAATATATTTGACAAGAGAATTCTATGATTTTGTAGATTTTCTACAAGATAAAAAAAATCGTAGGAGATTTGAGTATACCCTAATCAATTTGGTTATGAGACGCTTTCGAGTTCTATAAGTCAAAATGTTAAACCCATGATTTCTTTAAGACCTCCTTAATTCCAATGATATATGTTACTAATGTAATAGTTAATGTAATGTCAAGAAAATGACTTTTTTCATGCAATGAAGAAAGTCTTTCAAAATTTTTTATTATTATTATAGACTCAAACTAATGTAGTTTTTGAACTTTGTTATTTGGCAAGCATGATTACTACATTATTGTAGTTCCATTTACAAGAACAGCTTCATGTTTTAAGAAATTTTATAATATTATCATATGAAAGGTTTTATCAATATTCTCATGCACACATAAACTTAGATATTTTGCTATCATTACATGAATTATTAATCCATGATGAGATCTTGTACTTTCAAGTGATACCTAAAGCCACATGTGTTATGCTTCTCATAATTCTTATTGCAAATAGCAATGTCCATGAAGAAAATAATACAAGATGACAATCACAATTACTAACAAAGGGATTGACAAGGCTATATTACAATTTTATAATATTTTGACAACATCAAGTTGTTTGATCCATGATTATATACTATATGACAAGAAACCATGCATGACATCGTGGCATAAAGATAAGTGGGTATTAATTATTACATGGTCATCCAATGATTCTACAATATGTTTAATAAATACAAGAAATTTTGGACTTGTTAATTACTAAACATCTTATGGTTGGAGGGTTCACTTAACAACAACTAGAGAAATTCTGCTATAAGTTTATATATTTTAGACATAACGAAGTCTATTGAGAAACATGTGAACGCTCAACATTCCATGATGATAAGTCGTATTTTCTCAGGCCTTCATCTGATTATGTTAGAATGGATATAATTATACCAACGATAAAAAATGTTTGCAAAGCCACATATTCAAAATGATGTTTGTATGCCATTTTTTAAAATTGTATTATTCAATTGATGGCACTCATGTTGATGCATTCTTGAAGAACAAGTTGATTTATAGACATCACACAATAATACGTAATATTATGATTGTATGTGATTTCAATATTTTCAATTTATGGCATCTGGATGAAGCTCATGATATCAGAATTTCATCGACCAAAGATCCTAAAGCAATTTTCCAAACCCACCGATGTATTTTCTTGAATATTAATGATTTATGTTTTTTATTTAACACTATCCAACTAATATGTCTGCTAAATAGGAAATATTATTTAGGATCTTACCCTTACAAAGTTTCTTAAAACCATATAAACAAGATATCACTAAGATTTTATTCAAAGAAAGCCCAATTAGATCGTGAGATTTTCAAAGACATTCATCACTCAAGTGTTATAGAGCATATTTGGTGTATGGAAAAGAAATGGGAATCTAAGATATGTCAAATTATCCTTTCAAAAACAAGCTATAGTTGTGGCTTCAATGGAATACATAATTTCATTAAGACATCATTCACATATTGATCCAGTTAGAAATAGAGTTAGAATTTTATTCATCCTATGATTTAGTAGACTCATACATTTTAGTGAATGTTCAACGAATAAAATGTTGAAATATTTGTCAAGAAATGGTAACTGGTGATAATATTTCAATTCAATTATGAAGCAAATGGTAAAGCATATTCATTGAATGTATTCTTGAATATAGTTTGTAAAATGATGAGCTGCCTTTTAAATTGAGTAATATCATAGTTCTAATTAGAATGATGTTTGATAAATTTCTTTATCGATGACAATTGTGGTGGATTGACAACATTCAAATGACTAAATGATTGTGATGTATTCGCTTGGAGTGTTTGTTGATGCGATTAATTGTTTGTCATCATTCATATGCTTATTAACATGTGATTTTAATTGTTTATTTTGAATTTGTAGATCTTATTTGGAAGACTTTGAGTCGTGGCTTGGTGAATGGATTCACTATGGAGCCTTTATTATTTTCCTTAATTTTATCAATTTGTTTTATTAGTTTTAGGGTTTGTTTTAAAGCTAAGTGTCAATTTAACAATTATCTAGAGGAGTAATCTCTATGTGATTATGTAATATTCATTCATACTAGTAAGTTTGAAATATAGTTGATTGTAATTATCATTAGAAACGCATAATCATATTTTGCATGTTAATTTTTTTCTTAGTAAAATGGTTCAAAAAAAAAAATATTCGCCAATCTCTTGTATTTAAAGTTACTAAAAATTTGGTAAATTATTTTGGATTGTTTGAAATTATTTGCATAGGGAAAAAATTATAAGAATTCTTTATTCAAACTTATTATTATTCAATTTATAAGAGATTGGAAGAGGTTTAATCAAATAAATTCAAGAGCTTTCATAATAAAATTATTGCAATACAATGGCAAATATAGATATTTTACCCATATCATATTTAGAATTTAAGCCAAGAAATTTGCTATTTGAAGATAATAGTATTGTTTGTAAGTCATATATATATTTATATATTATTTTGGGAGTTTTTGTTTAAATAATAACATGTCCATATATAATCTTTATTCTACAATGATATGTATATATATAGTAAAAGAAAATTAAACATTTTAGAAGAATTCAAATAATAATTTATAAACATTTGAAGAAAAAAATTAATTTGAGAATGATTAAATTTTTTTTTTTGAAAACCAAGACATAATATATTTTTTGAATAGTATAAAATTTCTTAAATCAATTGTAACTTTTGTAGAAATAGTTTTCATAATGATGAAGGGCATTTTGGCATTTCCTATTACAATCGTCTTTGATAAGCTAGAATTTAAAAGCTAATTTTATCCAAAGTTATTTTCAAATTTTCATAAAAAAGAATTCATATGAACCAATCTACATAAATGCTTAAATGAGTTTTAAAATCTATAAAGCTTGAAACAAAGCCCAAATCCATTAAAGAATTTAAAGGATTTAAGAGAATTTTAAATTTTAAATTTAATTTTGAATTGGATTTATTAATTTATATTATATTTCATTTATATATGAGAATATAAATGAGAATGCAAATAAGTTCTAGAAAATTCTAGATTAATAGTTGATGTTAAATTCCATTAATGTAAAATTAAGGGATTTAAGAGAGTTTTTAAGTTGAAATTTAATTTTTGAATTGGATTTGATTGATTTATACTTATATTTCATTTATATATGAGAATATAAATAAGTTTTAAGAAAATCTCAAGGATTTGAATATGGTTGATCAAGGTTTAGAGTTGATTTTGGCTAAGTCCTTTAATAGAAAATTAAAAGGACTTAAGAAAATTTTCATGAATTGATTTGGAATTTTGAATTTGATTGGATTGATTTGAATTTATATTTCATTTATAAATGTGAATATAAATGAGAATATAAATGTATAATGAGAAAATTTCAAGAATTTGAAAGTGTTTAATCATGATTTTAGCCAAGTCCTTCAGAAAGGGCTAAGGACTTAGGAAATTTGAACTTAGGAATTTTTGATGGATTTTGATCATGAGTTTCAATCATAGCTTTCAATCATGAATCTCAATCATGGAATTGATTTGAGTTTGAAGAAAATCAAATGGAATTGATTTGGAGTTTGACTTGAAAGAAGGAAAGTGAGGAATGGTTTAAGCTAAAGGGTAGGAGATTTTCCTAACACCCTTAAGGCATGACTTATTCCTATGGTTAACTCTTCTAAGTCTTCTAGGGATAGATAAGAGTGTCCACCTAACCACTAAATGTGTCTAAGACTAAGGAACTCTTAAAGTAAGAGAAATCCTAAGCCTAATGAGGATGCTCTAAAAAATGAGGTCAACAATTACTATCACATAATTTATTTCATTTCTTTATCATACAAATGCATATGGCTAAGTCCTAAACATATCTATACATGCAATATGTGTTCAATAATTTAAATTTAATATGAATATGTACATTTGAAGTTTATATTTTTCTTTTCATTAAATTATTTTATCACATTAATTTAAAGCTCTATCTAAATTTTTATGCAAAAATACATAAGTTAAACATGTGTGTCAACAACTGTGAAAGTGAGATAATCAAATGACCTCCTTGGGGCTAACTAAAGACTCAGATTCCCGGATGTCCAACTATATACATTTTGCATTCAAATATATGTGTTTTGCATACATGAATGTAAGAAAAGAGCTTTTAATCACATGATTAATTAATTCTATCACTTAAACAATTATAAATGCATGGGTTTTCGTAAAAGAAAGAGGAGGTTTGACTCCATAATTAAGCATACACACACATGTATGAGAGATATGAGCTAGTATATGCCATTATTAACCAGAGAAGTGAGATAATCAATGACCTCCTTGGGATTACTTAAAACCTCGTATTCTCGGGGTGTCCAGATCAACTATTTGCTTTACTCAAATACATATGAATGTATACACAAATAAAAGAGAACAAACCATGCAAAAGTTATATTTTTTATTAAAAAGGTTTATATACATGGAGTAAAGTCTTAATTAAATTTTAATATTAAAAGAAAAGAACTTTACTTCATGTACTTAAGCTATTATCATTTGCATTTCCTATGAATTTATAACTAGCACTTATGGCATATATAATCATTTATTTATATTTGAAAATAGATTTATTTAAATAGTACCACATATTTATTAAATCAACATGCAATTTTGACATAAAGGAAATCATTTACTTAATTAATTTTTTGAAGAAATGAATGCATGAATCATGGTATACAACATTTTAATATGATTAAAGAAATAAAGAGACACAAGCATGTAATTTCAATCAAACTAATTCTAAGGACAATCATATCAAATAAGCTTATTTAAAATAAACCAAAACTTCTTAATGTCACTTTTGATTTTATATTTAACTTGATTTAAGAGATGTGAGAAAGATTTGCTAATCCTAATCACATTCCCCATATGTGTGACTTAATTTGATTTAATAAGAAATAATTAGATTGATTTTATGGATTGATTAAGTTAAACATGGATTAAAAACTCTTACCTATGTTACCTTAAGGTAATTGATTAAATGATTATGAGCTAATGTAATATGAAAATGAATTGAAAGTAAATAGCAATGCTCCTATGAAATAAAGGGGACCTAATGAAATTAGCTCACAATCATTTACTAATTAAGCTAAAGGAACTGTTTTAGTTACTTTCATGATTTTCTCACACATGTGAGCTAATCATAATTATTTTTTTTGGGTTCTTGAACACCTAAAGCTCTACCTCTATGAATTAAGAAAAAAATTAGATTTAATTAGATTTTAAATTTAATGATCAGATGATTAATCCATTTCATTTCTCCTTAATTAATTATCAAAGTTAATCATTATCTTTGAAATGAGATTGCTTAAGGAAAAGATTAGAAAAGGTCTCACTCTAATTTAAGATCCATTTGATCAAGCATGATTTTATATGTGATTTGAATTTTAATTTATCTAATTAAGTGATTAATTAATTAATCATTAATTAGCATTTTGTAAAAAAGAAGAAACTTTAAAGATTGAGTAATCCAAAGTTACTATTCAATAGTGATAGTCCAAATACTACTAATTAATGTTCATGTATTTAATTATCCCTTAATCAAGCTAAGAAGGTAATTAGAGCCTAATTAATTAATACTCTTGATTTAACAAGTAATAAATTCCAAGAAAATTAGAAGAGACATAGGTCATCCTCTCAAACATTCTCAAAAATTTTGGGATCAATCGCTTGAGAGATTAGAGAGTAATTAAGCTAATTAAATTTTTAATTAAACCATAATTAAGCTCTGATCAGAGCCCGTGATCCTTCTTCCTATGAGCGACGAATGACGGAGCCCATTCACCATGGATCGCTCGATCTGAGCTCACCCGAACTCGGATTCACTCCAAATTCAACCCACACCTTCACATGAAGGATCCACAAGGATCCAACGGCTAGGATGAGTTCACATGTGAATTTCCTTCATAAAGGACCAACCAAATTTTCCTATATCTATGATTTTGAAGAATTATCGAGCTCACATTTTATGATCGATGGAGGTAGTTTCTTAATGTGAGACGAGCTGTTGAGATGAAATCAAGCCAATTCCACTGGTTATTGGTTTGGTAAATGGCATTTTGGAGCCTATTGATCGAACTCTTATTCCGGGTTTGGAACTGGGAAGCTTTGCAGCTTGATGAAGTATGGAGATGGTGTAAGAATGAGCAATTGAGCTTTGTTGGTTTGGAAGCTCGCACGAAGAGAATTCTATGCAATCTCGTTCGAATTGAGGGAGTTTACCCACTGATTTGCTGAGTTAGATGGACGGAATGGCTTCCCATTTTTCGGCTGGCTAGCCACCATCAAAGCATAGAGGTCTCATCAAGGCCCACGCGGCTGATTGGGTGGAGGAACTCATGAGGTGGCTCAAGATGATGGGAGATTATCTTGACTTGATCCCTTGGGTGCTATTATGGGAGGTGAGTCAACCCACCTCCTTTCATGGCTAAACCTAGCATGGGTTATGGTAGGGTTGTGCATCATGGTGAGTCCAAGGTGATGAGAGTGGACTTTGTCATTTATGGATAATCCAATGAGGAAGGCTTAAGATGGACTATATCTTGGGGGTCCACTTGGTTGGGCTGGTCAAATAGGCTCAGTTTGGTCAACCACAAAGTCCCATGGGTTTTAAGGGTTTTGTTTTCATTTGGTCAAATGGGTTCATGGGTTCATGTTGGTCAATGACCAATTGATCAAATTGGGTCAAACCAAGGCTTGGGTTAGGTTCAAATGATGATTTGAAGAGTTTAAGTTCAAGTAGTTTCAACCAATTTAGCTTAGGTTTGATTTTGGCTCACTTGGGTTCATATAGGCCAAATGGACTAAGTTGATCAATTTGACCAATTTGATCAAATTGGGTTGGGTTAGGTATTGGTTCATGTTCAATTGGTTAATTTAAAATAGTTATAGATTTTGGTTTGAATCACTTTGTGTTTAATTCAAATTTTGGCCAATTTGACCTTTTAGGTCAATTTGGGCTAGGTTAGGTTAAGTTGACCAATTGGTCAAATTGGGCTCAATTATGGCTTTAGTCAACTTCAATAAATGATTTGGAACAATTTGGGTTAGATCATGATTTGATCCACTTTGGCCTTTTAAGCCAATTTGGGTCAACTTGGGTCAAATGGTCAATTTGGTTTGGTTTGGCTCAAGCGATGGTTAAGTCATATTCAATCATTGATCATGAGTTATTTTGAATCAATAGTTTCAATCAGTTTGTTGTATGGTGGGTTTTGCCTAATTTAAGTTTCATTTGGGCTAAAGGTTTACTTGGTCAAAGGACCAAGTTGACTTGGTTCACAAATTTAAAAATTGATTATCTTATGATGAACATCATGATATGTTTGACTTGATTCAATTTGGGTTGGATTAGAACTTGGCTCAAAAAGGTCCTTTAGGACACTTTGGGTCAAGTGGACCTAAATGGGCCAATTGATTTTTTTTGGGCTTGATTCAAATTTAGTTGAACTTTTATATAAGCCTAAGATTAAAATATAAATCCAACTGCAATCAATTTGGAGTCTAAATAGATTTTGACTCATTTGAAGTTTTCAAGTCAAAAGCCTAACTTGGGCTTGACTTGGGTTGACTTGAGTTTGGTTTGATGATTGTATGTTTTATTTATATTTGGATAAGTGATTGAAGTAATATAAATTCAAGAGAAAATTCATTAGTTTTGGCTTGATTTGAACGGGATTTAGCCAAGTCCAAGGAATTGGCTTAAAGGGCATAAATTGGGTTTTGGTTTGAGTTTGGGTTTGGTTTTGGCTATTTGATTTTATATTTCATTTATATTTAGAGATATAAATAAAGATATAAATGATTCATAAGAAAATCACTTGAGTTTGGAGTGATTTGGAAGAAAATTTGACCAAGCTTATGGATGTAGGTCAAAAGAGCTAAAGGAAACCAATTTAGTTTGATTTATTTTGATCATTGAACGCATTTCATATTTGTGAGTATAAATGAAGGAGTAATTGATTTATAAAGAAACTAATTGATTTTGGGTTGATTTGGGTTAAGATTTGTTTAAGCTTATGGAGGTAGGTCCATAAGGCTTAAGAAGGGATTTGGCTTGGTTTGATTTAGTTTTGGTCATTTGTATGGATTTCATTTATATTTGTGAATATAAATAAAAGAATAATTGTTTTATAAATAAATCAATTAAGTTTGGGATAATTTGGGTTAAGATTTGATTAAGCTTAGAAGGTAGATCCATAAGGCTTAATGTGGGCTCCGAAAATTTGCCACCAACAGCTCGATAATTTTGAATTAAAGAGAGTATGATTTAAGTGTGTATGTGTAATTTTCATAAGGTAGATGGAATAGTATATAAGACACTACCGAAAGATTTTGCTCTCATTTAGTGAGGACTTTAGATATGGTTCCAGGTTACCTATAGGCGCAAGCACCTATAGTTAATTACCCCTCTCAATAAGTGAGAGTGAACTGACATTAGTCGTTAGATCGCTTAATGCTAAAGAGAAGAAGAACATATGGAATTTTAGAATTTAAGATTATGAAATTATCATTTAAATTTTTTAAATCGGATGGTTGGGGATGATGACGTCATCTAGATCTCATGGTTATATCCCGTGTGGTCCCTAATCTACCAATGGGAGATAATGACTAACGACTAAAGGATCCTTATCGAACACTTACGCCATCCAAGAAAATCTGTGTGAGGTGTTTGAAAGGAGACAAACTTAAGTCTACCTACGAGAGTTATTTCTCCCATCAAGATACCCTATAATTCACAACTCAAAAGCGAGCCATTGGGAAACATATGATGGGATCATAATATAATGGAACTAAAAACCACCATGATGATCGTAATTATTTCATCTATAAAGCCTACTGGCCAAGCCACGCAGTCAGAGGACATGGGCCACACCTTACTGGTAAGATATTGATTAAGAGTGAACATAGCAGAACACTTGATTTGACATTGGCTACTTTGTGAGCTAGAGTTTTCTTAATTTTTCACCTCCGATAAACAATTGCGTTAAGCTTTAAGATTGATTTTTGCTTTAAGATTTTAATGATTGAATTTCATTTAAGCAGTTTTAGATTGCTACTTAATTTGAATTAATTTGATTTAAAAAATTGATTAATTTAAATATATTTAGGAGCTTTAGATCCTGTCAACTCTATTTAGCTCCTAATGAGATCATATATCACATGATGACAAATTTCCTCTGATATTTCATTAAGTTAAAATTTTATGATATATTTTAGTTTTGTTAACCCACAGCCTTTTAAGACTAAACCAAAACAACTGAACGCCCTCGATTAATTTGAATCTAAAAATTCAATATATTAACGCGGCCAGTATTTAAGACTTTATGTAGTATTTATTTCTAAATTATGAGATTGATTTCAGATTTTTATTTAATTCCAACTTAGCATGCATTTTTAGACATTAAAATTTGCACTTGAAATCTCTATATCAATATACAGTATTTATAGATAATTTCATCTAATTAATGAAATCACTGACATTAAAAATCATAATTAGAATGAAATTTCTTTTATTTTTGGATTGAAGGAAAGTTCTTTCATCCGTGCAGTATTTAATTTAGCGTCGCCTTATGTCTACTTATAATAAATTGTAGATCTGGTGGCATTCATTTGAAAGTTTGAGCATCTTCAAGCACTGAATAATTAAATGTCATATCATCAGAATCAACTAAAACAAGGTAAGAATTTATTATACGCCCAAAATGGCAGTGTTGCTCTTCATTGGATATCTAAGATCCATCATATATTCTCCCAAAAGCTGATAGTTCTATGACATTGATGATACCTATAATGACTAAAGTAATAGTATGAGTACCATGCTTGTGGAATTTTACTTTAATTCCATGGGATCTAAAATTGTATGCCCCAAGTAATATCCGCCATTGTCACCGATGGATGAAAAAGAGAAAAATAAAAAAAGTACTACCACAATGTTGACCATTGTTTTGGTATCAAACAACTATTAGAAAAATCAAAGCTTTGTAGCATTAAAGCCATCTCGCCAGGCATTAGAAAAACCGAACAACCGAACCGATGTTAATTGGTCGGTTCGGTTTTTTTTATTCATTATTTGGTTTTGGTTGAAATTATGGGTTAATATGGTTTAATGGTTTTGGTTGATTTAAGTTATTAAATTTGGTTTTACTTAAACCGATTTATTTTGATATTTATGATTAGTCTGCCGTGGGCGAGAGCCTATTTCGTGTCTCCGCTCGCCTCATCTCGATATTTAGAGACGCTGAGTTCGAGTATTCATTCCTCGACTCTTCGATGGTTCGGGCATAAGGCATTCGGCATTCGTGTCGGTTCCGCATTCCCTGATCTCGACTGATCTGGGCTTTTCGCTTTTAACTTTCCAATTACTACAATTCTTCTTCCTTATTTTTTTTTCTAGGATGCTCAATAGCCGAGATCTACATCTACATCTGTTACGTATGACTTATGTCTTGCCTTCACTCTTCAGCTCACTCTAGTCTCTTCCCATCCGATTTTGAATTTAAGTCTTTTGATTCTTTGGAGGTAACAATGGTAAGAACTAAATCACATTATCTCAACTCCTCTCTCTATCTCTCTCTCTCTCTCTCTCTCTCTCTCTCTACTTCTACTTCTACCTTTGTTGAAATTTGGTGATGGTTTGAATTTTGATTCATGAGAACAAGCTGAATTTAATTGAGCCTTTGTGAATTGTTGTGTGCCGTCATGTCAGAGTTGTGGACTTTATTCTTTGAGAAGTAACTAACTAACAAAGAAGAATCACATTATGATTATCTCAACTCCTCTCTCTCTCTCTCTCTCTCTCTCTCTCTCTCTGTCTCTCTCTCTCTCTCTCTTGCTTCCTTGTTGAAATTTTGTTGATGGTTTGAATGTTTGATTGACGGTGAGCATGAATGTCGGTTTGGTTTATTGTGATTTGTGAGCTGTGGTGAATTGATTGTGTCATGCCGTGGACTTTATTCTTTGAGAGTAATGAACACTCAACGTAAGAAGAAAATGACATTATCTCAACTCCTCTCTCTCTCTCTACTCCTTTGTTGAAATTTTGTTGAACTGCTGGCCAATATGTTAGATTTATTCGGTTTGGTTACAGGACTGTGTGAGCCAGGTCAATAGTAATTTCACTTGTTGATTTAAAATTTATTTTTCTAATTGAACAATGCCTCGTGGCTTTGGGAGTGGTGGATGCAGCTTCTTTAGAAAACATTTTTCTTTGTTAAGAATTTTCTGTTATTGCAGCAAACAGATGGAATTAGGCCGTCACAATGTCATTACTGAACATGCTAACTGCTAAGTTCTAACGTGGAATTACATGCTCTTTAGTCTTTACATCATTGTCTCATTGCTATCACTATCAACATTATAGTATAACATATGATTTGAACTTATCGTTATCGTATCTATCTCTGCTCAACTCTCAAGGATAACTGGTTTTATGCTTCATTCTAGTATGACATGTAGCATGTAGATCAGATGCATGTCTTGGAAAAATAAAGTAAGCCTTATGATGTTTTTTTTTATCTTAGTGTTTTAAATGCAACTATGCAAGTAATACAAATTGATTTATTGGGATGGCTTTAAATAATAAAAAAAAATATTGAATGGTAATGTTGATCATGTGACATTATATTATAATATTTGGGATACATCTAGATGGATCATGGATGATTGAATGATAGAGCATTACAATTTGTTAACATGATTCTTTAATTGAAATAAGTTTTGTTGATGTAATTTATTAAAGCATGTTTTTTTTTCTTTTTTAATTTATTTAATTTTTTTTATTCTAAGAAGAAACATGTCACAAGTTGGAGATAGTTCAAACATGTTAGTTCCTCAGAGCTATGACCGATTCAGAAGTTCAACTTACAGAGATGAAGTGTGGTGAGAAACCACAATTTCAAAAAAAAGAAAAGCTCCTAGACCTAGATGAAGTTTGGGAACACTTTGTGAGGTATACTAATGAAGAAGGAGAAAAATGAGTAAGTGTAATTATTGAAATCATATCACGTGATCCAAAGATTAATGGCACTTCAAACTTAAGGCACATCTTTCAGGTCGGAAGAATCCTATTAAAATGAACCAAATCAAACTAAACTTGCATTTCAATTTAGTGGTGGGTGAGGAGCATGGAAGTCTTAAGGCATGGAGATTTGACCAAGAAAATGTAAGGAAAGCTTTAGAATGATGGTTATTGCAGATGAATTACCTTTCAAGCATGTAGTTGGTTTAAACATTTCATGTGTTGTCCAATGTTTCAAATACCTTCACGGTGGACATTGACGTGATTGCTTTAAATTTTATCGAAGAGAGAGCAATTTTAAAAATCTTTTCAAAGTCACGAGTTTGTCTTACAACCGATACTTGGACATCAATTCAATTAACTATATGTATCATCGCATTTTATTGATGATGATTGAAACTCAATAAAAGAGTTATAAACTTTTGTCCAATCTATAGTCAGGGGAGAATTACTCAACAAGTAGAGAAGTGTCTTGTAGATTGGGATTGAAGCAATTTTATGTGATTGATAATCAAGTTCTAATAATGGCATCATCAGCACCTACAAAAAAAAATTTGGCAAAAGGGGAGGTAGTATTCTAGACGCTTACATATGAGATGCATAGCTCACATTGTTAACTTAATGCAAGATGGCAAAGAGATATCTGAATCTTTGTCATGTTCAAGAGCAAGAAGATATATTCACAATCACCGCAAGGTTACGAAATTTAAAGAATGCATTGAAATTAAAAAAATTAAAACTAAAAGCATATTATGCTTAGATGTTCCTACAAGATGGAATTCGACATTTTTAATGTTAAGTGCAGTAGTTAAGTTGGAGAGAGCTTTTGAAAGGTATGAGGAGATTGATACTCAATTTAAATCAACTAGAGAAGGATGATGATGAAAGTCATATTATAAATGGTGTTTTAAGTGATGATGATTGGAATAATGTTAGAGATTGCTCCCTTTCTTGGAAAAATTTTATGAACTCACTTTAAGAATTTCTGTTCTTTGTATGACATCAAATACTTTTTTCATAAAATTGCGAAGTTCTTTGTCTACTTCAAAGTTGGCAAATGGATAGTGATCAAAATGTGAGAAGTATGGCTTCCAAAATGATGACAAAATTTGCTAAATATTGGGGTGCCATAGAAAAAATGAATTTGAATATATATCTTGCTGTTGTTTTAGATCCCCGCTTTAAGCTGTTTATGTAGAGTTTTGTTATGGATATGTATGAAGGACGATTTGTTTCAAAGACAACTTATTAGTCATCATGCTATGATATGTTTCATGATTACAAAATTAAAGTGGTGAAAGCCAAATAGGAAGTTCCATGAGAAACAAAATTTCTCAAGGGTCTAGTGTTTTACAACCGCAATCTTGGGACAAGATATTCAATGATGAGAAATTCAAAAGATCCAATTTTGGGAAGGATGATGTAGATAACAAATCGTGATCTAGATAAATATTTGAGGGAGTCTCATGATGACGATCTTGATATTTTAAATTGGTGGAAGGTTAATGCACCAAGATTTCCTATTCTCTCATATATGGCTCGTGATGTTTTAGCTGTTCCAATTTCAACTGTTGCCTCTGAATCAGTTTTCAGTACAGGTGGTCGTATTCTTGATGCATTTAGAAGTTCATTATCCCCAAAGATTGCACAAGCTCTAATATGTGCACTGATTGGATGCGAGCAAAATGGTAAATCCAATAAATGTGGAAGAAAATATTAATGAAATTGACAAGTTTGATGAAGGTATTGTTTATTCTGAAATTTACAAATTACAATGATTTTTTTTAATCGTAATTAGAAATTTAGAATAAATGAATAATTAATGATTTATTTGTTTTACAGATTTAGCAAACTTAACAAGTGAAACTCAAACTTCTTGGCTTGGATTATGATGAGGAATGCGGAATGCTGATTGCCTAATGGTCTCCCTTTCAGTTTATCTTATGTTTTTTTTTTTCTTACATTTCTTACATATCACTTGGATTGTAGTTTTGGTTTGGTTGTTAGTTTTATGTTAAGGTTTTCAATACAAATAGTTTTTTTTAGGGTTTAGGATAGCAATGATGAAATGATCAATATATACATGCGGGTGACTTTTTTTGGTGTTATTGCCCTCTTAAGTCTTAAAGGCTTAGAGGCGATTTCAAAATTATTGATGCCCGTATGTATATATGGTGATCATATTTTGATATTACACTTGAATCTTGATAATAAAAGATATTTTATAGTGAGCTTGAGCCCCAAAATCCAAATTACAAATATAATGTAAGTATATATTATTTATTCTTGAAGACTTTAGTAATGGATGTTGGATGAGCAATGCGGCAATAATCTGCTTGATGGTGTTTTGCCTCTATTAATGGTACTAATGACATCATTGTCTCTAACTTGAACACCGATGTAAGTTCTATCACCGATGAACTGGTAGAGCAGAGGAAATGTTGAATTGGTTATGGTTTTAACTTTTAACCTCCTATATGACTATATTGGATTTCATCTTCACGGTGGCTTTGGTTTTTCCTGCTGGACTAGACTACAAAGCTCTGTGATCTATTTACGAGAAGGCCAAGGTGATTTGGTGTTGATTTTCTTGCTTTAAATAGTTTGGTGTTTGAGATTTGTTGGGATGTGGATCTTATTTTTAAAAAAATTAGTTACAGGATTGCTATAGATTCTAAGCGCACTATTGGAATTTGGAATGGCTAGATATGATTTGGGATCCAAGAAAAGTTTGATTTTGTTTGTTCTGCCTGGCGTAAAAAAGTTTTACCTTTTTTTACCAAAATCTTTTTTAGAGTGGATTGAGATTCATGAGATTGATGGTATATTTTATGTGTTGAAGGTATGGATTTAGTTTTGGAAATTTATACTTTATGGTATATTGTAATCATTTCTAGTGAGAAGTGAGAACTCGCAACATTACCTTGGCGCTACAATTATCACATGTATTTATTTTTTTTTTGTTGTTAGTTCAAAATGCATCGACAAAAGCTTTTCATGTTCTACTTTGATTTCTTTGGAGTTAGGAGGAAGAATTGAGGCAGTTCCGTCAGTGGGGAACTAGGGATTGGGGAAGCAGAACACTTGGTCTGTTGGTCACCCCGAGAATTTTGAAACATCTGGTGTTGAAGTCACAACTGCTTTGCTTCAAACTACATTTAGTTATCATTGTCGTAGCACTTTTTTGTTGAGCAATTAATAATCTCTGTAAATTTTTTTTTCTTTTTCTTTTTTATGGATAGGTCCTTTGCTGATTCATGGTATCTTGGCACAAAATGGTATTTTGAATCAATCTTCGATGAGATGGAAAGCACGCTTTGATGATTGTATGCTTAACTCTAAATTGAAAATATTTATTTTTTTTATTACGATCGTAAAACCAACTACTCTAGTAATATTTGAAAATTACCTATCAAGCCCAAGCTCATAGATGATGAGAGCTTCTTACTTCACGCTTGCTCAGATTTGGAAGCCTGAGGAGAGTCAATTTAAGTGTTTCTCTCCACGAAGATGTGCAAACAGAATAATTAGGTTCATATTATATAATTCTTTGTAGAATGTAAATTGATATCTTATTAATATGAATAATGTTTTTTTTCTGATATGTTATTCTTGGAGATATTGTCAAATGGAGGGCATTTAATGAAGTTTGCTCTTGTCTAATGCAGGGTCTTGGTCCTTGGAAAGTTGATAGCTTTCTATGATAATCACATTTCAATTGATAGAGATTATGCTAATATACAATTGAATTATATGTACTATTTTTTTTCTCTTCTTTGTTAATTTATTTGTTTATAATTTTATTTGTACATTACATTCATAAATTATATTTGTATCAATATAAAAACTATTTATATACATATTATATCAGTATCAATATGTATAGTAGTTTAGTAACTTTAGTTAATAAAATTTCTCTATTATTCGCTCAATTGTTTGTTAACTTTAAATTTTTTTTTCTCTCTATAATTGGTTTAGGAAAATCGAATCAATAAACCTAACTCTAATTGGGTTTATATTTGGGTTTATATGGTTTTTTGTGCTACTTGGTCAGTTTTTTTTTTATATTTGGTTTATTCGGAACAAAATCAAACCGAATAAACCAAACCGACCGAATGCTCACCCCTAATCTCAACGAGGAGAACTTTCATAGTCATAAATCAGCTATAATTTCAGTTAAAAACTTGGGTTCCGACTGTACTAAAAAAGTTTCCATATAGATGACTAACCAGCACTCTGTCAGCCCAGAAAGCAGAGTTGAACACCCTTAGACTACCGAATAGTTCTCCCCTTCGGAACTTCACAATTTCTCCATTAAGATCAGTGGTTAGAGAAGACCACCCAAGCAGAAAATAAACTAACCTCATCAATTTACTATATATTTCTCCATGGAAAGACTAGAGGATTGTTCTGAACTTAATTTTACATGTTAACCCCATCTTACGGCAACAATTTTGAAAATTGTAGGTTCATATAAGAGAAACTAGTTAAAGTAGACAGTTACCCCAACGGTGCTTCCCCTTCCAAACCTTAAATTCAAATAAACAGCGATCAAATACTACGTACCTAGTAAGACTCGATTGCACAACTCCATCGCATATATTCACCAATTCACCACCGATTCTCACCAAATTAATAATTTTGATATTATCCGTATCCACTAGGACTAACCCACACAGTCACAGACCTCGTCATAGCACTTACGAAAAGACGAAATAGAAAATGCAAAAGCTAGAACAAGTAAAATAAATAAATAATGGTCTCAAAGCACGTACGAAAAGAATCTACGAGGGTTTCCACTTACTTCTGTCCCCTCTCGGCCTTATGGCTAAGATCAACTGTACTTCTGTCCCCTCTTCAGAACCGAACAGCACGCTGTCGTCCTCCCTGACCTTCTAAATGCGACTCCCCTCAATCAAAAAAAGCGGATCAATCAGCCGGCTCCAGATCAAAGGATCTCTACGAAAACTACCGGTGATCGCAACGATATCGGTAAAGGTGAAACGGAGAAGACCTGAGGGGAAGTTATAGAGAAAGAAAGAGCAGCGTCTCCTTCCTCTGCCGATTTCAACGAATGAGGGCTCTTCTTCTCCTTCGAGGAAAACGGTATAAATCTGGTTTGAATTCAAGTTTTTAGGTATAGATTTTTAGGTTTTGTTATCCCACCGTAGAAGATTAAACGAAATACAACGCCCTCGCATTAATCTAAACATTCAAGATGTCTTAATCTGCAGTATTTAAGATTTATGTAATATTTATTTCAATTAAGAGATTTGATTTTCATTTAATTAACTAAATACAAATTTTGATATTAAAATTTGACTGAAATCTCTATCCAGACACAGTATTTATACTGATAATTTCATCTAATTAAAAATCAACACATTAAAATCATAATTAGAATGAAATTTCTTTTAATTTTGAAGGAAAGTTTTTCATCCGGCAAAGATTTAATTTAGTATGTACTGACAACTAATTAGATCCGGCATTCATTTGAAAGTTTATGCGTTTTGAATAAGAATATATTCATTAGATATGTAATGAATTTATTTTTCATTCAAATATTTTCATGTATTTTGGAATATTTGACCCAAAAGGAGAATCATATAAGATAATGATATACTACGAATCAGATTCATACTGTTTATATGCATCTAAGTCACCCAAAAGAAAGCTTCAAGCCCTCTAATTTTATCATTTAAGGACTTTCAGATTTTCTACAATAAAAGTTGTTATAGATTTTTTAACTTCATATCAAATTCTCATTTATTTGAAAATTAAACTTCAAAATTTATCATGTTTATATGAGTTTAAGATAACTTCCCCAACTTTCATTTACATTTAACTTGAGTATATTCATTTGTTTGACATATTAAACAATGAATCAAGCACTTATTTAGCAATAAATTAAGGACTAAATTCATCTTCACTTAATACATTTTTGTAGGGTAATAATATTTATTGAGCACACCACCCTCTATTATTACTTTAAGTTACATATGAACTCCACATTCTCTTTTCATCTTATTTTGTTTTAAGACTTCATGTTCACCATTAATTTAATATCCAATTAATTTTAAATTTAAGTTTTAAAAAAATCTGATAAATTATTGCCATCCCCATATAGACGTGGGCTTCTACGCTAATAAGAATGAGCAGATATTCATGACACCATAGACGTCTTCACACCCACTATGCCCTAATGGGAATTAGCAGGGTGTTAAAATCTACATAAAGAAATGCAAGTATGTATTTTTCACATTCATTTTCACACCCACTACTCTCAGCAAAGCACAATGCCTCAAAACCTCGAAAGAAAATGCACACATATATGTATTTTCATATTCACATTTTCTCATCTACTCATAAGATTAATGGGCTTAAACTGCAAAAAATACAAACATATATATATATATATATATATATATATATATATATATATATATATATATATATATATATATATATATATATATATATATATCCATATATTTGCATTCATATATATTCACAAATTACAGGTTGAAATCTCACTTCCTATTTTGGATGAGAGAAAGAGGGAGTGTGGTAGAACGGGAGGATATGCTTGAGAAGTACACCCTTGTTCTGGCATTGGCGTACCCATCGCATGGTTAACATCGGCCACTGCAGGTGTATAACTTGTTTGTTTACTATTTTGAGAACCCAATTGCTCCACAGCAGGATAAGTCTGTGGATCCAAAGGTTTTTTGAACTTCCCCTCGAATTGGACGCCAGTGGTCTAAGAAATTTATCATCATCTCTCCTTCTGTTTATAAGACTTCGATTTGCTTTCCATGTAATTTTGAGTGGCATGGTCTTGATGGTAAGGACCACTTAAATAATCATCGCTATGAAGACTTGAAGATTGCTTTGAAAAAAGAGGATAGCTACTCGCAATAGGATGAGCCTACTACTGATCATGGAAGTTCCCAACTGTTGTGGTGTTGTATACATTCGTAGGATAAGGAGTCTACTACTGATCATGGATGTTTCCAACACTTGAAGTTTTATCATCACTGTTAGAATACGAGGCTGACCTCCATGAATCTTTTAAACACGACTCCTCAGGAACAAAGTTTTGTGAACCACCCAAAGCTTCGTCGGATCCCCGAAAATGAGGTACCTGTGAATGTCTGTCTATCTGAGCACTTACCCATACTACTATACTAGTAGCTGATCCCAATTTGTGGGTCATATATTGCGTAAGCCTCAAACGCTGCAACTAGACGAGAAGCATGGTATATCATGCACGGCTCCAGGTGATCATAATCCTTCAACCCCACGGCTTTCGTAAATTGCTTTGCATCCGCCTCAGATATGTCAGCATGGGGTCGGGAGTGGACAACCCGCTCAGGATTAGCTTTGATCGCATCAAGTCGGACAATCCCTTGCCATGTTCTGAAGTCTTCAACAGTCCAGTGGAGAAGATGGTCAGAAGGGACGGAAATAGCGGAGAAGAACTCCTGTGTAGAGGTCATGTCTTCTGCTTCACCAACGATTTATAATTGTAGCAGTGGACTTATTCCATTTCCCTGCCTTCTCTTATCAGTGATCCTTAAATTAAACCATTGATAAAAGGAGATCAATGTGACAGATACAAAAGAATCTAGGTGGGAAGAGAGTGGCCAATCCTTGAAGGGGAAGAGAGGGAATTGTCCAAGAGCCTGCCTTTCCAGTTGATGAGAAAATCGAATGAATAGGGGGAGCCCTTTTTTTTTGACCGAACAAAAGATTTGAATCGAGAATGGGATCGGTTCTTCGATTAGGACTATTTAAGCTTAGTTAATTTTTTAAATATTTAATTAAATCTCAATTATGAATTTTATGACAACAGACTCATATATATATATATATATATATATATATATATATATATATATATATATATATATATATATATATATATATATATATATACAATCGGCACCTGAGATGCGCGTGATTGACGACTGATCACTGATTGATCATCAAGTTATGCAATATTTATACCCTGACCAGTTTTGATGTTCTGAATACGATGGATAAGTTCGTTCATTGATCAGAGGTCATTTGGGTTGATTTTGGTAACGTCCTGTGTATTTTAACCTCGATTTGTGTGATGTCACTTTCAATCATTCGACATTTGCATAGACTCATCCAATGAGCGCAGATAGTCTCATTTGATAGTTTTCGATGTTTTGAAGCTAACAACACAATCAATTTTATGAACGGAGAATATGGACATTATCGCAACTTCGACTATATGCCGTCATATCATAACTCGATTGCTTGAGCGTCATTAGATTGCAATATTTATATTCTCGACCAATTTTGAAACATGACGGAAGTTCGTTCATCGAGGCATTTTGAACATTTATGACGCGTTAGTCATTTACATGACGTCACTCCTGGAAATTTGACTTGTGGGCTTGACCCAACTTATGACACATATGTGGAGGTCAACACTTAAGAAGGATTTTGATTGGATTTGGATTTAGTTTGATTTAGTTTTGGTCATTTGTGTTTAGATTTCATTTACATTTATAAATATAAATGAAGGAACAATTGATCTATAAAAAATCAATTGATTTTGGAATAATTTAGGTGGATATTTAGTTAAGCTTATGGAGGTAGGTCTATAGGGCTTAAGAGGGAAATTTGGAACTTTGGAATTGATTTTGAGTTTTGGTCATTTGGAATTGAGTTTGGATTTAGATTTGATTTGTAATTGAGTGGTTGAATTGATCTTTGAGAAAATCAATTGAATTGAGATTTATTTGGATTTGGTTAAGGCTAAGTCCATAAGATGAAATGAAAGGGCTTAGAAAGAGTTTTTGAATTCAATCATGAGATTTTATGGAGAAATTTGAGTTTGAATTTTATCATGAGATTGATTATGAGTTTTGAAATTTTGGTTTGGGTTTAGTATGAATTTGAGGTTTGGTTTGAGAAGGAAAGCATGGATTGAGTTTAAGCTATAGGGTAGGCAAGTCTTCCTAAGTCCCTAAAGCACAAACTATTTTTGTTGCTAACTCTCCTAAGTCTCTGGGCATAAGTGTTCACTAATCACTATGAGTATCTTAAGACTCTTGTGTCTATAAGAGTTCTAGATCTATGTGAGAAAGTTGAGAACTCACTTCAAAAGTGAGGTCAACAACTGCGGTGTCATCTGTGTTTGAAAAGCGGATAGTAAAAATATGAGTGCACTGTTTCATTTTCCCCTTTTTATCATTGGTGAGCCTGAAAATGGAGCTCTTTGTAGTTATAAAGTTCAACTCTTTTTCCATTTCTTCTTCTGACTATTGATCTCCGGCAAGATTATGAAGTTGATGTTTCTAGCGATTGAATGACCTACTTTTTACATATATTTATGCAAGATATATTGGTATTCACTGTAATGAGTTGATGATTGAGTAGAAAATACATTTTTCTTGTTTCTTTTGTATTGTTAGATGACTGAAAATAGGATTTTTTTTTTTTTTTGCAACTCTATAAGTTATAAAGCTTGAATCTGGATGTTGTCTTCAAACATATCTATGTATTACTCATTTCAGTGAGTTGGGAGTTGCAATTTGGATGGCTGAATTTTGTATTTGTGATGACTGAATGAGTAATCGATTTTCTAGTTTCTTTGGGTTGCCGGCTGGCTGTACTGAACTTTTCTTGATTTTTTTTGTGAAAGCCTTATGATGTTATCGTCATACATGGCTCATATTCATGGAAGTATTAAATCCTATCATGCAAGTATCTAATTACTTGTGGTGGTGTATATCTTACCTATTTATTTTTCTTATTACCATGCAAGCATATTAGTATTAAATCCTACCATGCAATCCTTATGATGTAAGCCTTATGATGTTATTTTTTTTGCCTCTTATCATTTTTATGCAACAATGCAAGTAATATTATTGGGACGGCTTTAACGCAAATAATATTGAATGGTAATGTTGAGAAATGTGACATTATATGATAATGTTTGGGATACATTTCTTGATGGAGTTGATTGAAAAATGCAAACATGAAATAACAGTATTCAGTCATGCCCATCTCTTCTCAATATTATTGGGATACATTTCTTGTTGGAGTTGATTATGTGTTATTCATCAATGCTTATTTTGTTTATTATATGATAATATTTTTTTGTTGTAATAATTAGTCATTATAAATATTTGACTTATAGAATTATATGATATATCGTAGTGTTCAATCGTTCTTTAATTAAAAAAGTTTTATTGATGTAATTTATTAAAGCATAGTTTACTTTTTTTTCATTATTGTTTGGATTTTATAGAGTTTAGAGACATGTCACAAGTTGGTGATAGTTCAAATATTATTAATTCCTCCAAAGCTATGACCACTACTCAACAAGTTCAAATTACAGGAGATGCGAGTGTTAGTAATGAGAAGCCACCAATTTTAAAGAAAAAAAGAAAAGCTCCTAAACCTAGATATGAGGTTTGGGATCACTTTGTGAGATATACTAATGAGAAAGGAGAAAAAAATGAGCAAACATAATTATTGTGAAAAGTCCTATCACAGTGATCCAAACATTAATGGCACATCTTTCTTTGTGTCAAACGAATCCTCTTAATAATGCACCAAATCAAACTAAACTAGCATTACAATTTGGTGTAAAAGTGAAGAGGTTTGTGCAAGTCTTAAGGCATGGAGATTTGATCAAAATGTAAAGAAAAGATTTTAGAATGATGTAGATGAATTGTCTTTCATGCATGTAGAAGGTTGGGGGTTTAAACATTTCATGTCTCAATGTTGTCCAATATTTTAAATACCTTCACGATGGACATTGACACGATTGTTTTCAATTTTATCTGGATGAAAGAGCAATTCTAAAATAACTATTCAAGAAGTTCTATCATAGAGTTTGTCTAACAACGGACACTTGGACATCCATTCAACAAATTAATTATATGTGTATCATTGCTCATTTTATTGATGATGACTAGAAACTCGATAAAAGAGTTATAAATTTTTGTCATATCTATAGTCACATGGGTGAGTCACTTGGGCAATAAGTTGAGAAATGTCTTGTTGATTTAGGAATTGATGAAAATTTTACTATGATGATAATGCAAATTCAAATAATGGCATCATCACACACCTACAAAATAAATTTGGCAAGAGACGAGATAGTATTCTTGATGGTCGCTTCTTACATATGAGATGCATAGCTCGCATTATTAACTTAATTTTGCAAGATGGGCTAAAAGAGATATGTGAAACCGTGCATCATGTTCGATGAGCAGTGAAATATATTCGTCAATCACCTGCAATGCTACAAAAATTTAAAGAATGCTTTGACATATAAAAAATAAAAATTAAAAGCATATTATGCTTAGATGTTCCTACTTGATGGAATTCCACATTTTTAATGTTAAGTGTAGCAATTAAGTTGGAGAGAGCTTTTGAAAGATATGAGGAGATTGACAATCAATTTAAATCAGAACTTGAGAAGAAAGATGAGGTTCATAATATAAAGTGTGTTTTAAGTGGTAATGATTGAGAGAACGTTAGAAGATTGCTCCCTTTCTTAGAAAAATTTTATGAGCTCACTTTAATAATTTATGATTCTTTGCATATGACATCAAATACTTTTTTTTATAAAATTGTAGAACTTCTTTGTCTTCTTCAAGTTTGGCAAGTGGATGGTGATCCAAATGTGAGAAACATGGCTTCCAAAATGAAGGCAAATTTTGATAAATATTGAGTAGCATAAAGAAAATGAATTTGAATATATATCTTATTATTATTTTAGATCCCCATTTCAAGCTACATTAGTAGAGTTTGTTGTTATGTATGTATGAAGGGCCTGAAGGTGTTGTCTTGGCACAACTTATTAGATCATCATGCTATGATATGTTTCATAATAAAATAAAAATAGTGGGTGGAAGCCGGGTAGAAAGTGGTCTACTTGAGAAACAAAATTCTTCTAACGTGGCTAGTGTTTTACAATTACAATCTTCTAGGAGAAGATATGCAATGATAGAGAAATTTAAAATATCTAATTTTGATAAGGATGATCTAGATAAGTATTTGGTTGAGGAGTTTGAAGTCATGAAAGATGATTTTGATATTCTACGTTGGTGGAAGGTTAATGCATCAAGATTTCTTATTCTCTCATACATCACGTGATGTTTTAGTTGTTCCATGCTACTATTGCCTGAATCAGTTTTAGCACAAGTGATCGATTTTTGACGCTTTAGAAGTTCATTATCCCCAAAGAGACAGTATAATATATGCACATGATTGGATGTGAGAAAAATGGACAGTTAATCCAGTAAATGTGAAAAAATATATTAATGACATTGACAAATTTAATGAATGTATTTATTATTCTTAAATTCACAATTATTCATTCTTTTTAATCTTATTAATTAGAATAATTAATTATTCATTTGCATAATTGTATTACAGATTTAGCAAAATTTACAAGTGAAACACAAACTTCTTGGCATGGCTTATAATGTTGATTCCAATATGATTTATGGACTTTCGAATTTCAATTATCTTCCTTACTATCCAATTTGTTTTTACTTATTCATTTACTCACTTTGCTTTTAAATAAGCCTCAGAGTATCGGATTTATGTTTTGCTGCCATTTAGATGCAGTCATGTTTATCTTTTGCGGCTGGTATGTTGGACTTTAATCACTTTGCTTGTATATCATATATGGAAGTCTGGTATGTTAATTACTTTAATCACTTTGCTGGTATATGGTATATGGGAGCTTTGCTGGTAATTTGGTTCAGTTGTTAATTTTTTTTGCTGTCATTTTGGATTTGCTTGCTGGCTACTGGTTTATTTCGGCTGTAACTGTAGATATGCTGTCGTGACTCGTGATTTCTTTGTTGTTTAGGCAGACGAGTTTCACTGCCTGGTTTCAGCCTTTCAGGTTTGGTTCGGCCGGTTATTTTGCTGGTTCCCTGGTTGGCCTAGCTTCAGTGCTTCACTGTCTGGTTTGGTTCATTTGTTATTTTAAATATGCTGTTGGGATTACTATTGGGAATATTGTGCAGATTTGGCAAGCTTTACTGTCTTATTTTGTTTGGCTGTTATTTTGGATATATGGTTGTGTGGATTTTGCAGGTTTTTACAATTTACACTACTTGTCTGCATGGCTTGGTTTGGATGTATTTTTTGTTTGGGGGATATGTCGTTGGCCCGTTGGATTTACTTTACTGGTTTGGCCAGTTTTGCTAGGTGGTTTGGCTCTTTATACATATCACTCAATTTACATACATGCCTCTTTATACAAATTACAAAATGATTATATTCTAATTTTATTAATGATAGAATAAACGATCAATATATACATATTGACTTTTTTTTTTTATTATTGCCCTTTAAGTCTTAAAACTGAACGATTTTTCAAATTTATTGTCAGTGCATTTAATATATAGTAATCATATTTTTCATATGTTACATTTGAATTGAGCCACAATCTATAAATATAGATATAGATATTGTTTATTATTGCAGGTTTGAAAGTTTCACCCCTAAGAAGAAATGCTTGAAATGAGCTCAATATAATTAATACTTCTACAATTTAATCAAATTTATTTACTTAAATGTTATCACTTGTCAACAAATATGAATCATGATATACTTTTTTTTTTTTTATTAATAATTTAATTTTTTATTTGATATATATTAAATTATACTAATATAAAATCCTCTTTATAATATGTATATATTTGATTTAATTAGTAATTTTTTCATTTTTTTTAATACTTGTACATTTGAAATCTTTATTTTTCTTTAACACATATTATTCTATTTATTAAAAACTAAAAAAACTAAACCGAATAAATCAAAACAATATTCATTTTATTTGATTCAATTTAATTAGTCAGTCAAATTTTTTAATTTAATTTGACCAAAATATCAACTAAATCAATCAAATCGACGGAATACACATAATGAAAAGTTATATCTTTCCTTCCGTATAATGTAAAAATTTACATGTGACAGTAACATAATTATACCCAACAAGATGAGGAAGAACTACCAAAATGACTTGTTTTAGTTTGTTTAGTAGGAAATAATTAAACGCTTAGTAATAAATCTAATGACATTCATATGCTCGGAAGAGAGAACCTTGAAAATGCCAACATATCAATCGCCTTAACTTTTTTTTTTTTTTTTTAAGAGAAATTAATGAAATGATTTGTGCCAAATTTTGATCTCCAAATATTAACGTCAATGCATCGAAGTTACATGAAATTCATTATAACCAAAATAAATGCCTCCCCACGACTTGAAAAAAACCAAAAAATAGGCATACCAAATGTGACATCAATACAAAGTCTTAAGTTGAGTTGATGTACAAAATCTTACCTTTGCATATAGAAAATCTACTGTTAAGTGACTAACATACGACACATGAGTTTATCTAGTTGGAGTAATATTTACATGTTTGGGAAAGCTACAGTAGGCATGCCTCTGGAATAATTCATTATCGCTTTCTCTGCTTCTTGCGACGCCTACTATCATCAGAACTAGATTTCAGATTCGGATTCTGAATCTGGACCAGAATTGGGGGAAGATTTATCGCTGCTCGAGCTACTCGAACCACCGGATTCATCGCCAGAAGAATCTGAAACAGGCTTTTGTTGCTGCATAATAAGCCTTGGCATGTTCTTCAAGTACTCTCTCAAGTTCTCGGTGATGCCACCAAGACCAATGGAAGTGAAGAAGTTGATTGAGAATCTAGTGTTTTTTGGATTATCCTTTGGAAAAATAGAATCAAATGAATCCAGCATGGTTGGCTCATTAAGCCTTTCATTCAGCAGGCGTATGCCAAGATGCTCTGAAAGTTCCTATATATTTAAAAAAAATGATGAAGGGTGATCAAACTCAAAGGCATCTTATATTGGAGAAACATTTTAAGGGAAAAAAAAGATACCTGGAAAAGAATTTTTATGAAAATTCGGGAGGACGAAGTTGTATCTTCTTCTGTTAAGCGGATGTAAGCCAGAACATGCCATGGCAGTGCATCAGTGCCGAGCAAATGAGCGAAAAATTTTGCCACGTTTCGCAGCTTATTTGTTTCAAGGCGATGTATCATAGAATACTGTTGCACAAAGCATTTTTCAAAGTTCTCCTGGTGAACTTTGTTGATCATGCAAAATCTTTGCCCCAAGAGACCGTAATAACGCAGGTATGTTCTCTCCTGGCTGCAGCATTCCAACAGCATTATGCACAGTTCCATCTGCAAGAATTAAGTAGATCTTATGACCTGAATGTGGAATTATCCCAATTAAATAAATAAAAAACTCCAAAGAATTTTCATAAATCAGAGGTGGCAGCAAATTTACAAGCAGTGAGAAAGAAAAATATTATCACAATGCATATAAAATTTCAAAAGCAGAAAAACATGGAATGAAATCAAAATATGTATTCGATAAGTACATTTTAATTTCTTGAAATGAAAAGGAAATCAAGAAATTATATGAAAATTATATGAAAATCACCACAACAATGCAGAGTCTCACATACTAAAAAAAATGCTAACAAAACCAGCAATAATAAGGCATAAACATTAATCAAAGAAGAATAAACATAAGAAATCCAATGTGAAGTGATGGTGGGAATGACAAATCTGTAGGGTTGCATTAAAGATGATGATAAAAAGTTAATTTTTTTAATTCAAGAAAATAAAAATCCTCTACAAATAATCTCAAAAAATATGTTTGAAAGAACATTGGTCATCTAACTATCATTGCAAACTACTCCCCCAACAGAAAAATATGTTGAAAGGAAAAACTACACCAGCTACTTAATTGAAATTAATAACCTATGATTCTAAAAAATTTTAATATCATTTGGCATCAATTTAAGTTATCTAAATAAATAGTCTTGACTACAAAAGAAAATAATTGTGATTTAAATATGTGGCATCATTCATTAATGCAATTCTAAATATAGTTTTGATAGAAAAAATTTGATCCTAAATAAACCTTTGATGATAAGCAAAATTGATTCATAAGCAATTTATATGTGACAGAATATTTAGATATGATTATATTTTATGGATGAATGGTCTGAATGAGTAAGGACAAGAGCTACCCTTCTAAAACAATAGTAGTCCATATTTTATTACTTTCAATCTAAGATCTAAATTATTAGGATGATGATATGATCAAACAAAATTATTTTCAATAAAGCATAGCTCTTACGGCACCTATAAAAGACAAAAATGAGAGATGAGGGTTGGGGAACAATGACTAGAGGATGAGCACAAAGCCGTGAGCGAGAGCATGCACTAGTGGGTGATCGGGCGAGGCAGGCCCCAGGTTGGTTGACAAAAATAAGAGATGAACGAACTGGAACAACTGCTAGAGTCAAGCTAAACCTTTCTTGAAAACAAATTAAAAGAATATTTTAATAAATGATTATATATTAGCATATAGGGTGAATTCTAAAAGAAGGTAACAAGGTAGAGAATATCCTTAATTATGATAATCTAAGAAGCTTGATCAAGGAGTGGGTTATCCCATGCACAATAACCTGCTAACTCTAACAACATCTTGAGGAATTCTCCAAAAGAATCAAAAGGATAACCCAACAACTCTCTTCAAATGAAAATATACAAGAATAGTCTCTAGGCCCAATTGATATTATAATGATTACAAAAAAATCTGGAATTTAGGCAAGAATTTAGAAACAAAAGAAGTCAGTGAACAAACAAATTAAATTCCACAAATTATATCTTTCAATGTATCACTTTTTTACCAAAAATAAATAAAATAAGACTAAGCCAACAACAATTTATATAAAAAATAGATAATAAATAAAATTAATATAAAAAAAAAAATCTCAAGGTGGTACAAGTAGATAACTTCCCCCAAAAAATGCTAGTCTCATACTCGCATTTGTACCACACTAAAAAAACGTAACACATCCAATTTAAATTTAGAAGATAAAAAAATAGATGATAAATTTGATACAAGATAATATTTTTTTTCAGGCCTTAAGAGTTTTCTAATTTTAAACATCAAGATTAGAAAGTCAGAAGTACTTTTGAATTTCACGAAAAGAAAGTATTGAAATCTCATTTCCCGTGAATTCCATGAAATCTCAACAATGCCTTCTTGCAGTAAAATATATCATAGTGAAACAGGAACAATAATTCTTGATGTCATAACAGTGGGATTTGGTAGCACGAGAGCAATATGAAGAAAAAGTTAGAAAAGTGGGACATTAATAGCATCCACGAATGATGTAAGGCACATGATAAGAACTAATAGCAACCATCATTCAAGAACTTCTATAAAAATCATTCAAACCATATAGCAACAATCATTTGACTGAAAATTTTGAGCGCTATCAAATCAATTATAATGCACCAAAAACTCAGGTTCACAGCAACTTCTAAAACTAAAAAACTTTGCTAAGATCAATACTTGATATACTGTCTTTTACAAGTCTGTCTCCACTCAGAGTCTACTTCAACGTCATCTTACTGATGCCACTTGGTATGGTCTCCCCTACTTTATTTATCCCTCACTATATCTCACATGTAAGAGAAACAAGTAATTGAGTGATTCCGATTGAACCAAAATTACACCATATGCACCAACTCCACATGGCTTATCAGGTTAATTATCTAACCCAAACCCTAACTTTTGATCCAACAAACAAATTCAAATCCAAAAGGACAGACGTTGACCCAATGGTCCCATTATGAATTGATCCTCTCAAAATCCTTATGTAAGATAAAATCTGCAATCCTACAAATTGTTCAAAAAATGTATCAATAAAAAGAAGCAATTACCGAATTGTTCTACATCCAACCTCAATGTTTATAAATAAAAAATATACTGGTAATTTGCATACCATTTTAGCTTTCAAATAAAAAAAGACTGCAAAAAATTCATTTGTACATTTGATTATCAGCAATCAAACAAGTCATTTAATCTCTCTTTATCTTGCAATCGGTACAATATATACAAGACAATCTTAGCAAGCACATACTCTGAAGAGCATCGAATCACAATAAACAATCACTAGATTTCTAAAACAAGAACAAACCAGGAAATCTATCAATTATTCAATTTCTCATATGTGGGGAGGGGATGAGAGATGATAAATATGAATAATTAGAATCAATAGGTAATTGTCCGCTTAGATCATGCACAAGAATAACAGAGGATTCTCACTCTTAAATAAGCTTTACATAGTCGAAAGAACAAAATCAAATTACCAAATGCCCAAAACTACCATCATAGCCTCTTCCCAACGGAATTGAAAGCATATTAACATGAACCAATCAGAAAAACACAAGTACAAATAACCAAATAATGTCAATCCATACACACTTTCTTACCAGTGCAGTCATATCCATTTGAAAACAAAATTTTATGTTATCACCTTGGATTCAATTTCCTTGGATAACCTATAAATAACAAGGATAAGATTAACAATAAAGATGATGATTCCAAAGTATGCATATGCATAAACTTTCTCATATGATCAGTAAGACACAGCACCATCCTATTCAAATTATTTTTTATAATTCAATAGCGATTATAAAATTATTTATTTATAATTAGCACTTCCTTTGTCGGGTCCCAAGTCCCGAATGTGAAAAGTGGAGGGTTGCGTTAGGTAGTCGACAACCATCATTAAACTTGTCAGAAAAATAAGGACATGAATCATTTAATATCTTGTGTTAATGCTAGAGCAATTCTTAGAAGCGACGCATTGCAAGGCTTGAATACAGTGAACAGTGTGCAAGGGCCGCTACATCAACACCCAGGTGCAATGTCAAATAAACGAGAGTTCCCACATTATGGACAAATGCAGCAAATAAATTAGTCCATAGAATTAATATTAGGTTAAGAACTTGAAATATATGTACACTCATAAGTAAATTAATGGAACTAATAAATATTATGGTCCATAGGAAGATAAATATCTTATATATTCAAGAAACTAAATGAGTTGAAAACAAGGCCTAGGAGATTGATAGTTTAGGTTTTAAACTTTGGTATTCATATAGGAATCCTACTAGAAAGGTATAGGTGTGATTCTAGATAAAAATTTGAAGAATGTTATAGATATTAATAAAATTGGAGATAGAATTATAACTTTAAAGATTATTGTTTATACTAAAATTATTAATGTTATAAGTATTTACGGTCCTCAAGTAGGTTTGGATGTAAGCTCAAAAAAATTTAAATGACTTAGAGATGCAAATACAAAAAATACCTCTTGAAGAAAAGTATTTATAGAAAGAGAATTAAATAAACATACTGGCAGAGTGAGAAGAGATTTTAAAAATATTTATGATGACTATTGATTTGAAATGACTAATGAAGAAGATATGACTATATTAAATTTTGCTTAAGTTTATGATTTTATAATTACTAATACTTTATTTAAAAATATATATATAACATTATTATTACTTATAAGAATAGATAAAGTAAAACACAGATTGATTATTTTCTAATAAGAAAAAAGATCATTTAAATTATAAAGATTGTAAGATCATTCCGGGTGAAAGTTTAAACAACCAATATCAACTGTTAGTTTTAGATTTAAGATGAAGGGTTGAAAGATGAAAAATAAATCAAATCATTATCTTAAAATTAGATGGGGAACTTAAAGAAAACTAATAAAATATTTTAAGAAAGAAGTTTATAAGATCTTAGAAATGTTAAGAAAACTAATATTATAAAAAAAAGTAAATGAAATTAAAGAAAGTTAAAAAAATGTGCTTCGAGAATCAAAATAAAGCTTATTTAAAAAATAGTTGATAATGGAGTCAAACTTTGCAAAAAATATAAAAAATAAGAAGTTTTGTTATAAAACTTGGTTTAGATGTAAAAACTCGGAAAATTAAGAAAGATATAAAATATAAGATTCTAAAAAAACAATATGTGATTGAAAAAATTTAGTTTTTAATGATTTATATAATAAATTGAATACCAATATATGTATAAGTTAACCAAACAAACGGATAGGAGAAATAAAGATCTAGTTCAAGTAAGATACATTAAGAATGAAAATCATAAGTGTTTTCTTAGAAGAGCATATTAAACATAAGTGGATAAGACATTTTTATAAACTTTTTAAAGAAGGATGTGAGAATATGATTGATTTAATAACTTTAGTACTTCAAATAAAAATAAAAATAAAATTTATTTTATCATCATATTAGTAAAATTGAAGTTGGGGAGGCTTTAAAAAAAAATGAAGTGTAGAAAAATAATTTGACTTAATGATATTCCAATGGAAGTGAAAATGTTTAAGAGATCAAGAAATTTTTTGGCTTGCTAATCTTTTTAAAGTTATTTTAAAGACAAAAAAGATGACATGAGTGAAAAAATAGTTTGTTGGTTCCTATTTTTAAGAATAATGGTGATGCACAAGAGTGTGCAAACTATAGAGGAATTAAGTTAATGTGGCATACATAAAAATTATTAGAAAGAGTAGTTGAGCATAGGATATAATGTGAGATAATAGTTTCTTAAAATCAATTTGGTTTCATGTCAAGTAGATCTACTATGGACGCTATACATCTGTTAAGAGGTTTGATGAAGAAGGATAGAGAAAGTAAGAAGGATTAACATATGATATTTGTTGATTTAGAAAACCATATGGTAAAATTCCAAGAGAGTGCTTTGGAGAGTTTCGGAAAAGAAAGGAGTTAATATGGATTATATTCAAGTCATTAAGAATATGTATAATAGAGTTGTTACATGTGTCCAAACATAAGGAGGATTGATAAAATGTTTTTCTATTTAAATTGGATTACATCAAGGATCACCTTTAAGCTCATATCTTTTTTGACTTTAGTTATGAGTGCTCTTACTAGGCGCATTTACAGGAGGATGTAACTTGGTGTATGACATCTGCTGATGACATTCTTCTAGTTGATAAAACTAGAGAAAGAGTCCAAGAGAAACTTGAATTATGGAGTTCAACCTTAGAGTCTAAATGTTTTTGTTAAGTAGATCTAAAATTAAATATATGGAATGTAATTTTAATTGTATAAGTTCTAGTGATGGGTTTGTAATAGTGGGTTATCAAGCCATTAAAAGAGCAAACGTTTCAGATATATCGGGTCTATTATTCAAAATGATGGTTAAATGGATGGGGATGTTATTAGTAGAATTCAAATTGAATGGTTGAAGTGGAGGAATGCATCTGGCCTTTTGTGTGATAGAAAAGTACTGCTTAGACTTGAGGGAAAATTTCATAAGATTGTGGTAAGACCTACAATGACTTATGGCACAAGTTGTTGGCTAATAAAAGAGAAGCATAAAATTAAGTGTTGCAGAGATGTGGATGAGGTGGATAAGTGGCTTTACACTTAGAGATAAAATGCGAAACAAATCTATTCGTGAAAAGGTTGGAGTAGCTCCAATGGCAGATAAGATTAGAGAGATTCTCCTTAGATGATTTGGTCGCATAAAGCGTCGGCCATCCAATGACCCAATTAGGAGAGCAGATGTATTAGATTCACCTTATATTTAAGAAAGGTAGAGGTAGACCAAAAAGACTTAGTTAGATTGTATAAAAATGACTTTAATTTATCAAAATCAAATGAGAATTCGACAATGTAGTTGAACCACACATAGTGGGATAAAGGCTTATTATTGTTATTGTCATTGTCATGTCCCTAGTTCCAAATGAGAAAAGTGGAGGGTTGCGTTAGAAAAGCAAGTGTAAAACTTTTTGAAAAATTATAACATGAATTGTGTTAATGCTAGGGTGCTTGAAGCAACGAGTTGCATTGCCTAAATATAATGAAAAATGTGCAAGAGCCACTGCACCAATGCCCGGGTGTAGTGTTTAATAAGCAAGGGTTCCGACATTATAGACAAATGTAGACAAAGAAGCTAGTTCATGAAACTAAAATTAAGAATAAAAACTTATAATATATGTATTCTTACAGGTAAATTAATGAAATTAATAGAAAATATGATCATAGAAAAATAAATATCTTATGTATTTAAGAAATTGAATGGGTTGAGAAGAAGGCAAAGAAGATTAATAGTTTAGATTTTAAACTTAAATATTCTTTATAGTCATATTAGAAATAACATAAGTGTAATTATAAATAAAAGTTTAAAAGATGACGTTGTGAAAATTAATAAAACTGGAGATAGAATTATAGCTTTAAAAATTATTGTTGATGCTAAAATTGTTAATGTTATAAGTGCCCCTCAAGTAGGTTTGGATGTATGCTCAAAATAAAATTTTTGTAATAGCCTAAAAAAATTAATATAAAAGATACTTCTTAAAGAAAGAGTATTTAAGAGAGGAGATTTAAATGGACATGATGATAGAGATATAGATTTTAAAAATATTCATGACAGCTACGAGTAAGAAGTGCTTAATGAAGAAGATAGGATTATATTAAATTTTGCTTTAATTTCTGATTTTATAATTGCTAATATTTTATTTAAGAAAAGAGATGAGCATGTTAACACATATCAGAATGAACATAGTAAAATGCAAATTAATTATTTTCGAATAAAAAATAAATTATTTACATTATAAAGATTGTAAGATCATTCTGGGTAAATGTTTAAGCACCCAACATCGACTACTAGTTTTGAATTTTAAGAAAAAAAATTGAAAGATGAAAAATAAATTAAAGCATTACCCTAGAATCATATGAGGGCATTTAAAAAACACTAATTAAAATATATTTAAAAACAAGCTACGAGATTTCAGGATTTTGAATGTGTATGAAGAAACTAATATAATGTGGAAAAAAAATAACAAATGAAATTAAGCAAGTTGCAAAAAATATTCTTGAAGAATTAAAAGAAAAAATCCTACTAATAATTTTTTTTTGTGGAGTCAAAATGTGTAAGAAAATATCAAAAATAGAAAGTTTTATTATAAAAATTAGTTTACATATAAAAGCTCAGAGAATTGGAAATAATATAAAGCGGGCAGTGGTGAATTTAAGAAAATAATATATGACACAAAGAATTCAACATTTAGTAATTTATATAATACATTGTATACTAAAGAGAGCGAAAGATATATGTAAAAACTACCCAAGAAATAAAAGAGGTAAAGATTTAGTCCAAGTGAAATGCATTAAGAATAAAGATCATAAAATGCTTTTCTTAGAGGAGATGTCAACATAGGTGAATAAAATATTTTGATAAACTTTTCAATAAAAGTTGTGAGAATATAATTGATATTAGCGACCATAGTACCCTAAATAAAGATTTTTATTTTTATCATAGTATAAGTAAAACTAAGGTTGGAGAGGCCTAAAAAATTGAAGTGTGAAAAAAAATAGGATCTGATGATATTTTAATAGAAGTGTAAAAAAGCTTAAAAGACTAAAAAGATGCAAGATGAGTAGAGAAAGAGTTAGTTGTTTACAATCTTTAAAAATAAAGATGATGCATAAAACTATGCAAATTATAGGAGAATTAAGTTAATGTGTCATTAAAATTATGAGAGAGAATAATTGAGCATAGAATACGAAGTGAAACAAAAATTTCTCAAAACTAATTTGGGCTTATGTCGAGTAGGTCTATAATAGATGCTATACATTTGTTGAGAGATTTAATGAAGTATAAAAAGTAAGAAGGATCTACATATGTATTTGTTGATTTAGATAAAGCATATGATAAAAGTTTCAAGAGAGGTGGTTTGGAGAGTTGTGGAAAAGAAATGAGTTAATATTTGCTTATATTCAATTCATTACGAATATGTACACTGGAGCTGTCACTTGTGTTCAAACAAAAGGAGGATTGACATAGTATTTTCCTATTTCATTTGGATTACATTAAAGATCGGCCTTAAGCCTAAAACTTTTTGCTTTAACTATGGATGTTCTTACTAGACATTTACAAAAGGATGCTCCTTTATTCATTTTGCTGATAATATTCTTCTTGTTGATAAGATTAAAGAGAAAGTTGAAGAAAAACTTGAATTATGGAGATAAACTTATAGTCTAAAGGCTTTCATTGGGGTAGATCTAAAACCAAATACATGGAGTGTAATTTTAGTTGTAGAAGATCAAGTGGCAGAGTGGTGATAATGGATGATCAAGTCATTAAAAAGAGTGAAAGTTCTTGATATCTCAGGTCTATTGTTTAAAGTGATGGTGATATAGATGAGGATGTTACTAGTAGAATTCGAGTTGGATGGTTGAAGTAGAGGAATGCATCGAGCCTATTGTGTGATCGGAAAGTATCGCTTAGACTCAAGGGAAGTTTCATAAGATTGTGGTGAGACCTGCAATGCTTTATAATGCAGAACATTGGCTAATAAAAGAGAAGCATAAAATTAAGTTAAGTATTGCAGAGATGAGAATGCTCAGGTGGATGAATGACTTTACAATTAGAGACAAAAATGAAAACGAATATACACATGATAAGGTTGAAGTAGCTTCAGTGGCAAATAAAATTAAAGAGACTCGCCTTGGATAGTTTGGTCACATAAAATGTCAACCGTCTGATTAGAAGAGTAGATGTATTAGATTTTGCCTATGTTAAGAAAGATAGAGGTAGACCTAAAAAAGCTTGGTTAGGAAGTATAAAAATTACCATAATTTATTAACATTAAATAAGAATACGACACTTAATAGAACATATTAGAGAAAAAAGGATTCATGTAGCCAACCCCACTTAATAGGATAAAAACTTGATGGTGTATGTGATTAGTTTTAAAGATGAAGAAAATCAATTGTTCTGATCTAGCATTTGATTTTTGTAACATCAAAACTTAAATGGAAATAGGGGATAAAGAAAATCTTATTATGCACTATTGACTAAAATAGATGACTATATATAAACATATATAACAAAATTGAAAAGTTGGTAATAATGTAGAGAATATCCTCAAACTTAATAGTATCTTCATATTTTTCTGCTATCATTCTGAAAATCCTATACCAATCCCAACAATCAAGACATCATCTCTACCATCTTTCCGGTTTCTCCCCATGTTATTAACCTCCATCATCCAGCAATCGCACCTCCTACTGCCTACATAAATCCAGTAATAAAGCTCCAATGATCTCTCCCCACTAGCTATAAGGTTTCAATAGTAACAAAATGCCTCTGCAATTTGCCAAACTGCAGTATAGAACCTACACTTAGATCCTTGCCCAGTAAAACAATCCACTAGGGTCCATCTTACCTTATGCAACTCTCAATGTCATTTGAAGAATAAATTAATCCCTAGCTATAATAGTACACTTACTAGAAAGTTTTTTTCCTCGCTCTTGTGACTAAGTATAGCCTTAATTTGCAACTAGCTTTCTTCCTTTTTTAAATGCATTGTATCTCCTATAAATTAGGTACCTCTCCTCATGTATAAAGAAAAAGAAAACATTATTCTTTCTAGCATAACATCAGAACAACATTTCTCCATCTTTCATCCATATCCAAGCTCCATCTTCCATACCTCTCGACATTCTACTTCCACATCCTCTTAGAATTTCATGTTCTTCCTCTAAGGAGTTCGTATTTGTTTAAACCATAATGAGGGTTAAAAACAAAATAGCCTTTTAAAAGATCCTCCTCAGGTGCCACCTTTTGTCATGAATCAAGATCCCATTACAAACACTAGTATCTAACAAACCTTCTCCAAGTTGTTGATTATCAAACTTAAACCAAGACCATGTATGCTAAAAATTTGTGGTGTGATCGCTCATAAAGATATGATCTTGAATACCAACAATAATGCCTAAATAAAAATCCACAAACTTGGATTGTGAACTCTAGGGCATCAGATAATATGACAAAGGATGACTCCTCATTTCAAACATTTCATCCAAGCTTAAAGGACAATGCTTGTCAATCAACATCACATTCCCAACTCTCTGGTACCAAACTTCATCACCTTGTTTCATAAACTTTCATGCAATTTATTATTAATCACAAATTGCCAAAAATATGAACTATACTACTTTTTTTCCCTGATCATTGTGAATTCCAAGAGACCAATTCCAAAAAAAATTGACAAGGTAAAAAAAAACTAGTATCTACCTCCTAAACAATGATAGGAATCATAAAAAGTAAGAAAAAACTACTCAGTATGTATCTTCCTCCAATGAAAGTGCCATCAAATTGTTGCATTTTCCCATTATCATCCAAATTTCATATACATAAAAAATTATTCCCTTCCCCGTCATCATTAAAAACCCTAAAACATTCCAATATGAAATTTGTCAATTATCTAAACACACTTAAACTTTCTACCCTATAAAGCCTTCTAATCTTTGCAACAAGCCATAATGACACCTAGGACCATCTCGAGTGAACAATATATTTAGTGCTAAGTAGTTTATAACTTTTGTCAAGGACAATCAATTGAATCTTCCTAATGAAAGACAAATGTAAAGCCAAATTCATTTTTTCTAACAAAAGACAAATCTAAATAAAAGTTCAAAGCGACTAAAAGAAAATAGAAAAGAAATTTTTTTCTCTTCGTTCTTGAAAAAAGCCACCTCCAACAAGAAAGTGTTCACCAAAATTTTTACATCCATGCTCAACAAAATGAGATAACTGAATAAATAAACACCATCTGGAGGTTGATCAAGCAATTATGATCACTAGTAATGTCCCAAATCATTATTGGGATAGGTTGTACTCACTACTAAATTAAATCAAGGATTTTAAAATTAAAAACTCCTTGTTAAACCTTCCCCATACCCATCAAACTATTTAACAGCTCTGCCTTTGTGCATGTTCCCCATCAGCGCAAGCTTGACACAAAAGCTATAAAGTTCATGTTCACTAGCTACTCTCCTTATCGATAATGGTACAAATATTATTCTGCCAGCAGTAAAAATAGTACACTATCATGAATGTAATATTCTTCTAAATCAATTCTTTTGTCAAAACACATTCAAGGGAGAACATCAACTCTCTCTGCAAATATAAGTTTTGTGATAATATCAACCCTACTTCCAAGCCTACATGAATCTCAGCCTTTTGAAGATAACATGCAACAAGCAATACACAAAAGGTTCCAGACAATAAAAAAAATCAATCAATAAGGTAGAACAAGACATTTCTCCTAGACCAAACCCAATGACTGACCTACGTCCTGACTCGAAAGAAAATAAGGAAATAAGAAAGTTGAAATGTAGAATGCATATGCAATAGAATTTATCTGATCATCTCTAACAAAAATTCAAAACCTAAAAGTATCATCATTTAGCCATTCTCTATCTCACAAAATTTTGAAAATCAATTAGACATTGAACTAGAAGAGGTTTAAGGTCTAATGCTTTGACTGAGATAGAACAAGGGATTGAACCAAATGACATAATAAATAATAAAAATATTTTAATATGATTTAAATGATACAATAATGATACAATATTGATATTTTCATTAATTTCATATAAAACATTCTAATTCAATGTTCTTCATTAATGAATATTTTGAAATATTATTCTAAATCAAATTTTAAGATATAATATTTTAATTATTCATAAATTTTTAACTTAAAGAGGTTTATTTCTAATCATCTAATAAAAATCTAAAAGACAATTTTATCAATATTAAAATCGACCAGGAGAATTGATCCAATTTATCGATTTGTCAATTCATCCATTCAACCGCCAACTCTAATCAGCCCCATGCAGTAAGTCTTAGACCTGGATCGAAGGATCAATTTATGGTTGAACCAATCAAACCATCAATCCAGTCTAATTTTTAAAGCAATGACACCATCTAGTGATTATGCTTTAATAGCATTTCCAAACCATAAGCACGATTATTCATGTACAAATTGCTAAGAACTTCAAGGAATTTTATTTTATATAATATGGAAAATCATGAAACAATGTTGGGTAATAATTGCATTTTATTATATATATATATATATATATTGTTTTAGATAATATGCAAGCAACATGACCATGGCCCTCAAATGTGTCATTTTCCAAAATGCAGATCTATACTATTTTTCCATGACAATCAATGGTTATAAAAAATCAATAGAAATTCAATAAAATTTCCAAAGTTGCTAGCACCCATAACCTTGGAGGCCTCAAAAAAAAATTGAGTTAAGTATGTCCAATGAAGGAGGTGATTAAGTGAGAAACTAGAGGGCAGAGGCATATATATCAAAAAGCTTGATTTAACTTTTTTTTGGCAGAAGTAACCAAAATGTCAATATGTATCTACTGGCAAAATAATTAAAGAACTAGTTTGGTTTTAAAAACGGAGCACCGATGAAAAGAAATGTATATCAAATTTCTATATAAATATTTTAAAACTTTTTCAACTATTAATTTCCTACACCCGACCTTTAAATAAAGAACAGCAAACATTATAATTTCCTACATCCGCCATTTAATAATAAACCAAAAACATTTTGAGGCTAGATTTTCTTCAAAGAAAACTAATTGTATATCATCCATCTCCTTACATAATCTCCACTAATAAAGCCACGCAGAGTATCTTACCTTTATTTACCTATTTCTACCAATAGTAACGAATAAGAAAGTCACAACTTGCACTTAGTTATTTTGTAAAATATTCATCAAATGTTAATAATCCATAACAAAAAGTACTACTTTATCAACCATTGAGTAGTACCAAAACATCTAATGAAGTTGTGCATAGATTCAAATCATCATTGTGATCATAAGCCTTATACCAACTATTTGAAATCATCATTACAAATTCTCATTATTCGTTAGTACTTTGTTGCCCAAGGTGTTTATTCAAGCCTTCAAAGATTATTTTTAGTAACTTCTATTCATGTTATAAATCTACTCATTTTCCTTCATATTCCCTCAATGCTATCTTTATCTATCCACCAATTGGAAGCATTTTCTATCCTTCATTGTATATATCCAAATCATTAAGACTATTTTCAACTATGTTATCTTCATAGATGTCAATCCAACCATTTTCATCCAATTTATTCCTTAATTTATACTTATTAGATTCACAACACATTCATTTTAACCATTATTATCTCCATCAAGCATAACTTAGCTATCAAAAAAAATTTTATTGCCCCACACCCAAATCCATGCAACATGAATAGTCTAACTACAATTTTATAATTTTTACCAACAAGTTTTCATATATCATCATATAATACTCATAAGGCACTTACAATTTTAGTAACTCAGCATTCCTTCTAGAAGTTATATCCACATATATAGCCAAATTATTATGTATAATAGCTTCAATATACTTAAATCAATCAAAACTCTCATTTTATCTTCAAATGATATTAACTTATAATTATTAATGTTCCATCAACTACAATCATATACCATATACTGAACCATCTACTGAGTTATTTTAACTTCTAAATTTTTCTAACTTTCAATTATTGAGCATATGTCTTCCTAGTTGACAGCAAAAAATAATATATATATATATATATATATATATATATATATATATATATATATATATATATATATATATATATCTGCTTTGATCATTCTTATAAGCATCTCACAACAACAACAGCCTTAATCCCACTAGGTGGGGTTACATGAATCCTTTTATTGTCCTATTATGTGTCAAATTCTCATTTAAATCAAGTATACTAAGATCACAACCAATACAAAAAAATAAAAACTCATTGTAATACTCGATAAAGTCCAACCAAAATTGGTAACCCTTTGGTCTTTCACTCTTTCCATAACCACTAATGATAGATAGTGCTCCATCATATAATTTTTTTATTACTTCAAGATAACATTCGACATGCAATTCTCGTTATACTAGATCACATATTTTTCTTATGATAAAACACACTTATAGATTAGTTCTTTGAATCTATATTCCTTTATAGATAATTGTACACAATAATTGTTTTCATAATAGATCTTATAGCCAAAAAATCAAATTGATTCTACAACAATACAGTCACTTTTCAAATTTTTGTCCCATCATCACTCTCCATAATTTCATTGCATGGCATGTAAGCTTGATTGCACCATAATTAATACAATTTTGAGCACCTCATTTATTTTTAAATATTAGAACCAAAAAAATTCTTCTCCAATCTTTTGGCATACACTTAAACTTAAAAATTATTTAAAAAGATTTGTTAACTTAGCAATTACAATATCCCACATATTCAAATATCAAAAGGTGTCCCATATGGATCTAAAGTCTTATTTAATGAAACTTTTTCATAACTAACTCCACTTCATTATTTAGTTCAATCATATATCTAAATATTTTATTCATTATAGTCTTCAAAAATAATTTATTTCTTAAAAACACATGTTTAACCTTTTTCAAAATAGTATTTTCAACTTTCTTAATGTCTTCCTTCTAACAAAGTTCATATTATCTTCGTTTTGAAGTTTCTAGATACCTCATTTTTTTATATAAAAATTTTATAAATCTCCTTTTTCGCCATCCTTGATACAATCATATTATATAAATCATCAAAAGTTGTAATTTTTTTCTTACTAAAATTTCTACAAGGTGTATAGTTTTCTTATAATTATAAAAAAAATATAACTTATTCTCCATTTGTATATTCTCCTTTTGTATTTCCTTAATAATCCATTAAATGCTTTTAAACTCTCTTAAAACTTTGAAAGCAATCTAATGTAACTTTAAGCAAGATATGCAATACATATGTAATGCATCCAATTAAATAAGACCATGGTGCATTGATTGTTAGAAACTCATAGTCATTTGAAAAGAACTTTTAATCAAGCCATAGCTAGTTGTGCAAAGCATAAGTAATATATTAATATTGTAAGCTCATACAAAGTGAAAAGTGATCTTACCTCTTGACCAGGTTCAAGTTTTATTTTCAATAATTTATGACCAGCTTCCTCAAAATCAACACTTGACATGATTGTGAGGTAAATAGTTCTCCGCAAATTGACCAGATTAGTTTCAGTCTCATCCTTTATTTTCATTGTTTCATCATCCTCCTCTTCAGATTCTTCATCACCCTCAACATCCGAACCCTCTTCAGAACCTGCTTCATCATCATCAGAAGATTCTTCCCCAAGAATGCTTTTCTTAAGATTCTCATAAGCTTTCTCATCTTCAAGAAACTGTAAACTCAACTTGAAAACATCTAGAAACCAAAAAATGAAAAACATTATCAGATTCACAAAGGTTACAAAATTCATGCTGAATAACTTGCAAATGTATAACGAAAATTACCTAGGTTAGTCTCTGGATCAATATCATCCTCAAATGACATCTCATGTGTAAATTGATCCTCCTGCTCTACAAGGTCTAGCTCAGGACGGATAGCAGGAAATCCCTATAGATATGACAACAAAATCAATTCAAACTTACTCTATATAAATAGAGATTAAAAGGTATGCACATCGCAATTCAATGTCCATAAAGAATAATTGGATACCTGAAACTTAGCCTTCCGAATGGCAAAAAGGCCTTCTATCAAAAATTGAACACGTTTATCAATTTCACCTTCATGAAGTATGCCGCGGAATCTCTCAAAAACACCTTTTAAATATGGAGAAAAGCTGTTTAGATAAATATTTATTGAAACTATAAAGGAATGAATATGAGTTTACCATATTAGAGAGATGATATAGCACCTAGCATACAAAATAAAGGAAGCATGATAAGTAGCACAACATCAATTTTAAAAAAAAAAAAAAAAAGAGATTAATGCTTTAACTTATAACACGTCAAGAATGAAAAAGATTGTCATTTCATAAGAGCCAAAATTGCATCTATTGATTGAAATAATTGATAATATAATTAAATAGCTTATAAATATCCAATGAATGAAGATGATGTATAACTGGGAAAAAAGCTCATAAATAGAACATAAAAAATATGAAATAAAATGGGTTTACTCGAAGTAATATGATCGTAAATTGTGCAAAAATTTTGGGTTGAATTGAATTAACACCCAACATCAAGGTTCTAAAAATCTGACATCAAACCAAATGAACATTCAAAGTTTAACGGTTCGACATAAATTTCAAGAGTTGAGCCATGATAATATAATAAACATCAAAACTATTTAATTATTACATTATGTAAAAATAATACCAATATACAATAAAATAATAAAAAACTAATTAAAGCAATATAGAATATACAAATGAAATAAATTATATAATTTTAAATCAAACACCTTTTAGATCTGAATGACAAATCTCTTTTTTAATAGTCATAATCAAAATTGAAAAAATCTATTGAAACTCTTCTATCTCCTTTAATCAAAAAATCAATGCTTTAAAAATAAATATAGAAAAATAAAAATTATGTTAACTATAATGATATAAAAACATAAACAAGTTGAAACAAATAGTGCTTTGGACAATAATTTAGTTGTTATTGCTATTCAACAAACTTAGTTTTTATATTATGTATATTATGATTAATTTTCAACCATATGATAACAATGAAGGATGATATCAAGCACAAAATTTACATTATAAAATGAATGGGATGGTTCAACCAAACTACAAAAAAGTCACTAGTAAAATGGTACAACCTTCAATTCATCACAATTTTTTCAGATTTTTTGGTAAAATAGCTCAAGGGCTAAACTGAACTAATTGAAGAACCAATTTGGACCAGCCAATTTGATTCAATTTTTTAACCATTATCCAACGTAGAATCCATAGAACTCAATGGAAAAAAAATGATTTATAAGCAAACCACAAATAGTTGGGAATAGTCCAATTATGGTGATAAAAATGTCATGGTTATGTTAATCATTCTAGTATCATAAAGAGGAGGAACATCAGAAATTACTTCATGAAGGGGAATTATATCGAGATAATTGCCAATGTATTGGGCTATGGATTCAATCATTCCCAAGGCATATGTAATAAGTAAAATGACAAACAGTATAAAAATGATAAAAAAAGCATTGACACAGTGTATAAAAGAACAAGCTGTAATCAAAGAGCAGACATGAGAAAAAAAAAATTTAAAAAGGAAATTTTCAACATTTTTATTGGGGAAAATTCAACATGGTAAAGAGATATTAAAATAATAAATCTTCCAATTAATATTAGAAATAAAAATCTTAAATAATTAACACAGCAAACCAAAATATAAATAACCGTTAGCAATAGCCTCACAATAATAATTGAAATAGAATTCACCACTTCATTTAGTAAAATACCTTCTACCTGACTACCAAGTTCTGGAATTTAGTTTTTGAAACTACTCTTGATGAGCACATCATAACAAGTTAAGCCAAGAAAAATGCTCAAAAAACAAAACAAACAAAAAAAAATCTTAGAAAGTAAATAACTGATTAAACAAACAGCATGCAATTATTTGGCCCAGCATGTCATATAGAAACATTTCTCTCAATTACCTCTAATGATTGGAATTGCCTCAATGTCGTAGCACTCAATCATTATCCCTCCAAATTCAAAAAGTTCATGACTTAAAGAATTAACCACATAGTTGTATCTGTACTCAATAATTATGTGCACTCATCACTAAAAAAAAGATAGAGATCAAAATAGCAAAAGGGTTCCAAGACCTATATTCGAAGGTGAAACCATTGTATCAGTGAAAGGTGAGTGTGTAAGAATGAAGACAAAAATTAATTAAGAAGCAAATCACTCTAAGGAATCAAAAAATAATTTTCTATGTATATTCCTGTGGTAAAAGATAGCAAAATAAACGATCTTGGGTCAATTAAGTAAAATCCATGGTATTTAAAGCTTGAACACTCTTTTTTACCAATACTTGCATAATAGACCATGTGTAAATCACTCACCATGGAGACCTAGTGGAACAACCATGTATAAATCACTCACCATGGAGACCTAGCGGAACAATATCCTGAAGCAGTGCTCCACATTCTTTGACAAACCCTACAGCAACCTATGCACCAAATTAACTTCATCATAATTTAGCAAAGCGCAAACATAAAGCAAAAAATAAGAATACTAGAAAGAAACGCCACCTCAACACTGTCATCGGTAGGATTTATCAACAACACTGTAAGAAGCTCCAAAGCAATGATTTCATGTGCTACTTGCTGATTTACGAGATGAGCTATGAATTTAGTTGCAGCAAGCAATTGCGGCTGTCAAGAAGTGCAAATTAAAACATCTGCACATCATTTCATTATCATCATCATCATTAATATAATGGAAATGTTCTTGTGTCAAGCACAAACCTTGTCATTCCTCGCAAAAGCCCTCTTGAACTGCAAGAGGATCCTCTTCAGAAGAAGTTTGCCTACTTCAGGAAACTTGGTGTTCACAACCGCAACCAAAGCCGCAAAAACATCAGTGAAACCAGGGGATGCCATTTGAGATTTCATGCAAGACCGGCAGAAAAGACCTCTTCCCCTGACGAGGTTCTCGGAAAAGAGTTCAGGGATAATGTTTTTGATGTTTGTTGCATTCACCTTGTTAACGAGACCATTAATACTCTTCCTAAGGGCATCCCAGCTAAGACGCTGGTAAGCTTCGCTGCTCTTATCTTGCACATCCCTCATCATCTGAGCCATACGGTGAGGTGGGATGTAAATTCCACCCGTTTTTATAGCGACTGCATCCTCCATCTGTTGCACAGGCAGCTGAGTTTTCTTCTCTTCCTTTTCTTCTTTCGTTTTCCCAACCCTATCTAGCCAAGGTTGGGGACCTTCCGATCTCTGGTCATTGTAATGACTCCTTTCATCCTTGGATCTCTCATCAAGCCGACCTCTCAAATCAGAATCTTCGTCAGAGCTACTATGCTTATAAGCTCGGGGCGTGCGAGACCTGTCTGATCCCCTGCCACTGTCCTTCTCACGATGCCTACTACCATGTTCTTCTTTGTACTTCCTATCCTTTTGCCTCCCATCAGAATCAGAATATCCATCAGTGCTATGCCTGCCACTGTGCCGACGCTTGCGAGGGCTTCCAGAACTCCGATCATTTCGTCGCCGCTGCCTGCGAGGACTTTCCGATCTCCGATTGTATTCCCGCCTCCCACCGACACGTTCCTGCCTATGTCTGACGCGCTTTTTCCTGTCATCGGAATCAGAATCGTTAGAACTTTGGCCGTCATCTCCGTTGCGCTTGCTACGGTCCCGATTTCGTCTATCATCATCCCTCTTCGAAAAACTATATGTATGGACTGGTGATCTCGTCCCCCTACGGTCATGATCAACATCGTCTCCTCCGTGACTTCTGGTCCGTCGATCTTCATCGGACTCGCTATGGTGGCGGCGAGAGGGAACCATTAGACAGTTCGCGACTAGAGTTTCCTTGACGAGTACGACGACCAAGCACCGGTCGTTTAAGTGACTGGTTGAGAGGAGGGCAGCAGGGTTTTCGGGCTTCGATGCCCAGTTTCTCCACCAAATCGCGGGGAGCCCTTTAATCGGATGGCACAATTGATCGTATGTAAATTTATATTTGTTTTTTTTTAAAAATAAATTTATTTTATATTAAAAAATAGAATTATCATTTTGAACAAATTTCAAAAAATTAAAATTTAAAAATAATATTAATTCTTAGTTGCATAAAAAAATTTAAGTACATTTATTATTTATCAAAATGTACTAACGGTTAGCTTATAATGATCTACATGGCATTTTAACCATGCACAAATAAATTGAAGAGTTTATATTAATGAGGTGTTATTTGAGTTTGCTTTTAATTTTCTAATTTTGCTGTTTAATTTTTAGTGAGTTTTAATAATAATTATTGATTGATACAGTTAAGTTAAATAAATTAGTTTCATTATAATTTAATTTGATTAAGCAACATTTTTTATATTCATTGAAATTTATAATTTATTAATAGATAATTAATTGGGATATTATTTTGTATGAATTTACGCAGGAGATGAAAAGGGAGACAACAAGGGTTCAAACTTAATTAATTAATTAACTAATCATAATATTATGTAATATTTTTACCAAGATTGATTAATTAATGAATATTAAATCACTAATTAATAATATATACTTTCTCAAAATTTTATTAATGAGTAATTAGTTTAGTAAATAATTAATTAATGCTTGATGTAATTAGATATAGTAATTAAATTAAATTAAATTAAATTACTTATTATAAGTATATCATTAATATATAATTTTTAAGTTAATATTTAAACTAACAAACATAATTTCTAAAATAAGTTGTCAAAGAAGTTCAATGGATTTAATCACTTTTAACATCAATTATATTAAACAATTTTCAATATTTAACTAACTCAAGATTTGCTAAATAAGAGATTTACAAAATTTATCAAATCCTACTTTAAGTTAAATCCTAATTGTAGCCAAAGTGCCCCTAAGCTTAACTAGGGTAAAGGGTGTATCCACATCAATGCTAGAGATGATTATTCTAACACATTGTATAGATTTTTCTAGTTTGATGCATTAGATTAAAGTTTAATTTTTGTGTTAATTTATTATTAATTTTTTTTATATATTTATTTACATAATAGTTTTGAGAGATTTACATATATATCATTCAAAACTTTAAAAATTACACCCACTGTAACTAAAACATTGAAATATAAATAAAAAAAATGCATTGACTATTACAACGCTAACCCCATCGCACGCTCATCAAACTAGCTACTTGTATTACCTACAAGTTAGTACACCCGTTGAACGACCTACTCCGTCCTTTAGAATTCATTTATGTGAGTATTGCTAGGGCAACTAGATCATCATCCAAGAAACCTTGACAATGAATGCCACAAAAATCCACAATGATGAATGTCATAGTTGTGACAATGTCACCACTAGGAGTATAAAAAGATAAGTCAAGCTTGAGTTGACTAACTCGACTCAAAGGTTATGCCAAAGCTTCATTCTCAACAATGATGGCAAGCTCCCAGAGTGGGCTTGTCGTTAGGGAGTTATGATCAAAATTTTTACTGGAAAAATTTAACGAAAGTGGAATAAGAAGAAAGTTCACTCTAAAAAAAATTTAGAAAAAAAAATTTGTAATGTTGAGAATAAAATAATTAATATTTTATTATTATATAATTTTTTTGAAAAAAAAATAGCTTTATTAATAAAATCTATCGTATTTCAAAAATAATAATAATAACTATAGACCGTGACAACCGTTCAATTTTTAATAGTATTTTTTCTTAAGAAAATTATAGAGATTAGTGACAACTTTTACTTTTTTAACCGTTCTTTTTTTTTAATGAACTATATATATATAATCGAGTGAGCTTGTGAATTAATGAGTTGAATACGGCTCAAATCTAACTCGAGTTCAAGCTCATAGCTCGATAAGTTCGACTCTTGAGCTCATTAACCAGTTAAGTTCGAACCAGCTCGAGCCTAGCCACCGCCTCTTCAGATGACCACTCTGTGGCCTCTCATTTCACTAAATATTGATGGAATTGATTGACAGATATTGCTGAACATAGAGTTACATTCGCAACAATGTGTCGCTCCCCAAGTCCACGATACACCTCAACAATATGGGACACGAGAAAAGGAATAAGAGTACCTATTTTATTCTCATAAGATAATAATTGATAGATGAATAACAAAAATGATAAGATTAATTAAAGTCAAATAATTATTATTTCAATAACTAAAATTTGAAAGATGGATACATCAAATAAGGCAAAATCACGCTAATTAAAAAATTGGAATAAACATTTATAAAAAAAATTCAACCCAAATAAAAAACATGCAATGAATTAATTTGATGAATAAAACTCAACAAAAAACAATTATTTATTAAAACATAAACAAGAAAATAATGGGCATGCAACATAAATAATAAAAAGGCATAAATGATCAAATACTAGAAGGATAATTGATGACATCAAGTTATTATGACCACAATGACATTACATTAATAAAAGAATACTATATATTTAATAAATATATATTATTCTTATACTCATGATTATTCCTCAAATTGTGTTACTTTAAACTATAAAAGAAATTATTGTTATCTAATAGGATATATATTAACAAAAAAAGAAATAAAACATCTTAGGGGATGTTAGGTATCAATTTTATTTTGTATTTTTTGTTTTTAGTTTTATGCTATTTTTAAAAACATTTTGTTTGATGTATTTTTTTTATATAATTTTACTTTTAAAATTTTTAAAATAAACAACATTATTTTTAAAAGTACTCAAAGATGTTTTTCAGTATTTTAAAGTAACCTTAACAATCAAATATATCTTATTTTAATATAAAATATAAATAAAATAAAATAAAAATATATAATATAAAATAAAAAACATAAGTGATCCAAAAAAGGGTTGTTTGGGATCAATTTTGTTTCCAATTTTTTATTTTTATTTTTATGTTATTTTGAAAATATATTTGTTTAAAGTATTTTTTATATATTTTTATTTATTATTTTCAAAAACAAATAACATTATTTTTAAAAACACTAAAAAATAACTTTTAGATTTTTGAGTGTTTTTAAAAATAACAATTACAATCAAACATATTTTATTTTCAAACAAAGCATAAATAAAATAAAACAAAAATTCAAAATAGAAAATAAAAAACAAAAGTGATCACAAAGGGCTCCTAAATTAGTCTACAGTTAGAAAACATTTAAAAATTCACATAACTAAGGGGTTGTTTGGGATCATTTTTATTTTTATTTTTTATTATATGTCTTTATTTTATTTTAAAAGTAAAATATATTTAATGGTTATTGCTATTTAAAAAAAGACTAAAAACATCTAAAATTTATTTTATGTGTTTTTAAAATCAATATTATTTATTTTTAAAAATAAAAATAAAAATACATAAAAAACACAATAAACAAATATGTTTTTAAACATAACTTAAAAATAAAAACAAAAAACACAAAATAAATTTGATCCTAAACAGCCTCTTAGAGGTCACTTTTGCTTTTTATTTTTTATTTTAGTTTTAATTTGTTTTATTTTTATTTTGTTTCAAAGTAAAATATATTTTAGATATTTAAAATAATATTATTTATTTTTGAAAATAAAAAATAAAACACATAAAAAATACACGAATCTTAAAGTAAATTTGTTTTCAAATTCACATGCACCGTCAAAGTTTTAGAATTGATTCGTTTTAAAATATACGAATCTTAAAGCCTTTAAACTAAGTACCAACTTGAAAGTTAAAAATATGGCTATATTATTATTATTATTATTATCATTATTATTATTATTATTATTATTATTATTATTATTATTATTATTATTATTATTATCATTATTATTATTATTATTATTATTATTATTATTATTATTATTATTATTATTATTATTATTATTATTATTTGAGTAAGAGTGATATGAACACATATCCCCAAGCCAACAACAGAGAATAACATACAGCCTTAGAATAGAGAATAAAGATATAAATATTAACAAGTTATTACAAGAAATAATTACAGTAATAATAAAAGATCCCCAAAGAACAGACAAAGAATACATCTAACAGGCACCTCCCAAGGAACCATATACAACAGAAGTCAAAAAAGCAGAGGAAAGACCTTCCAATACATAGCATGTGAGAGAGATTAGTAAAACAAGATAATATGAGATCAACTTCTACATGAGGCAAGATCTCTAACGTAAAATATGAATTAGTTACGAGAGGCCAGGAATATTCTAGAAGAGCAAACCAAATACTATAAATAGAGATGAAATCAAAGAAAGGGTTGAAGAATTATCAAGAAATCTCCTTCGCAGAGCTTTCTCCTTCTCCTCCATCTTCTTCTTCTTTTTTTTTTCTTTGAGGGACTCCTCTAGCAATCACCTGAACTCCCTCGGTTCCTCTCTTCCCCCCTTTTCTCTGGAGCAAGTCGACTCGACGTCACTCAAACAACAACAAAGTATCTCCATTAGGTTAATTCGGAGGTTGCATCCTGGTAGCAATAAAAGGGACCGATTCATTTCCCGATCAAGCGCGCCACACAACATCGTAATCCACTAACTTCCACTGAATTGAATTGATCCAAGATCGGATCAGAACAACAAGGAAATCCAACGGCAAGATTCAATCAAAAGAACTTCAATCCAGCATCCAAGCGCATTAAAATCTAGGATCGAGAAAACGGGGTTCCAACACTCAAAGCGGAATCAACTAGGTGAATCAAACTCAAATCTCACCCAAAGACAATTGGCACGTATAATCCGGAAAATAGACTTATCATTGGTGCTCTGTTGATTCAAACCTCAAACAATGGCGGCACAAGATACACAGCTAAAACTATTGATGAATGTGTAAACAGGCTGAACAAAAATGAAGAGCAAATGACCTCAATCACTATGGCATTGAATGAAATATCAAAGAGATTGACAGCAATAGAAAACAGATTGGAAAAACAACCTCAAATCCAGGTATGTGATGCATCCCATTCAGAATCCTATTCTCCAAACATACCACATACACACACACCCATGTCAATGCCTCTTAAAATAGATATGCCCAGATTTAATGGAGACAACCCTAAAGTTTGGTTCAGCGGTACTTTCAATATCACAATTTATCGGAAGAACGAAGTTCTTAATTGCCTCGGTTTACATGGATGGACACGCACTTGGTATCGATATGCATCTTAATAAGCTAAACTCATGGGATTTAAAGAACAAGTTATGCAGATTTGGCCCATCTTTGTACATAGATTTAAGGGGTGAACTTGCTAAATTACAAGCAATCCTGATCTGACAATTTTACAATGAGTTTGAAGAGCTTCAGATTTGAATCCTCGATTTTTTCTGAGTTGTTTTGAATCGATTAAAACATAACATTAAAGAGAAGAGAGCCTGACCAACCTCTTTACAACAAACCTTCCAGTTAGCCAAACTAATGGAGGACAGGCTAGCTGATGATGTAACAATGCCAAGAAACTACAAGATCGACCAACCTCGGCCCAAAACAACCTCATTACACCCATACGCCTCCTCCCACAAACACCAATCAACAAAGCAAATCAAATAAATAGCAATAAATTGGCTAACACACGAATGAAAGAAAGAAGAAATAAAGGATTGTGTTTTAATTGTGAGGAAAAATATCACAAAGGGCATATATGTCAAGCCAACTTATGTGCCTTCATGATGGTCAATGAAGACCAAGACTATCAACTACAACATGATATTCCACTTAGTGGATACAAGAAGAGACATTAGATACAAGCTTAAAATATATTCAATCCAGGCTAAGGCAAATGATAGAGATTGTATAAGTATACACATTATAAATACCAACCACTAACAGCTTAGATTTTATGTCGATAGAACCCAATTATAGAATAAGATAGTCCATAGTAATAAGTCGGTTGGCACAATCATGACCAAATAAGATGGACAAAGCGAGCGTCACATCTACCCTATCCAATAGATGAGTCCAGTTTAAGTAAATTACAGGCAATATCCACGGTAATCGAGATAAAGGATCATGAGCATACAGACAACTCTACAACAAGGGACAAAAGAATACTACTTTAACAAACAATCAAAATTGCTTGTCATAGTCAATGGGAGGGAAAAGTAGCAATCAAAGTGCTTGAAATGTGAAGAAAGCAGAGAAAGCGGATGTTCAATTTTGACCTTGAGGACAAGGTCGGTGTGAGGAGAGTAATGATATGAACACATATCCCCAAACAAGAGAATAACATACTGACCTTAGAGCAGAATAAAGATATAAATATTAACAAGTTATTACAACAGAAATAATTACAGAATAATAAAAGATCCCCAAAAGAATAGACAAAGAATACATCTAACGATGCAGACCTCCCAAGGAACCATACAGAGAAGGCTCAAAGCAGTAAAGGAAAGACCTTCCAATACATAACATAATTAACGGCCAGAGAGATTAGTAAAACATGACAGAGGCAAGATCTCTAACAGACCTCCCAAGAGAAGCATGAGATCAAGAAACTTAAGCGAATACAAGGCAAGATCTCTAACGAGAAAATAAGAAATTAGTTCACAGAGGAATATTCTAGAAGAGCAAACCAAATACTATAAATAGAGATGAGGAAATTAAAGAAAGGGTTGAAGAATTATCAAGAAATCTCCTTCTGCCTGAGCTTTCTCCTTCTCCTCCATCTTCTCAGTCTTTCCACCTTTTCTTTCTTGGGGCTCCTCTGGCAATCCGGCGAACTCCCTCTGGTTCCCTCTCTTCCCCCTGCTTTCTCTCTGGAGCAAGTCGACGGCTCGAACGTCGAACGAAACAACTGAAACAAAACAACAAGGCAAGTATCTCCATTAGGTTAATTCGGAAGTTGCATCCTACGGCTAAGCAGCAGCGGCGTAAACTCCAGCAAGGGACCAGATTCATTTCCCAGATCAAGCCGCGCACAATACAACATCTGTAATCCACTAACTTCACAGCAATTCAGAACCGATTGATCCAAGATCGGATCGAATAATGACAACAAAATCCAACGCGCAATATTCAATCCAAAAAGACTTAATCCGAAAAGCATCCAAGCGGCCGCATTAAAAGCGCAAATCTAACGGATCGGAAAGGGCCGGTTCCAACACTCAAAGCGGAGTCAACTCGAGAGGTGAATCAAACTCAAATCTCACCCAAACCCAAGTGGCAGTATTCTAATCCGAGAAAAATGTACTTATCAAAGAGCTTGATGTGAATTTGATATTTTTTAAGGCCTTTTTATTGTCAAGTTCATGCCACAATAAAGTTAAAAATATTTGAATAAAATTATTATTATGATGAGTCTTGCAATTTATATATCTATTTTAAGATAAATGTGACACGTAGATAATAAATATTGCACTCATCTTAAAATAGATTTAAATGCATTGAAATATATATTGTCATTTATTTATTAGGATATCTTACTACATTTTTATTATTTAAATCTAATTATTTATATTTTATTAACTATATATTTGTATTAATGATGTAGACATATATAGCTTTATTACTAGTCGGAATTAAATTTATAGGTTTTAAATATTATTTGTAAATTAAGTTTAAATATTTATAAAATACACTTGAATAAATGAATAAGCCGGCTAATGTTTGTTCTTGTTCATTTATATGATAAGCATTTAAAAAAATATTTATTTATATAAATAAAAGAATGTTATGTAAATGAATACTTCATCTTTAAGAGAGACGTCGTTGTTAGGCTTCCAATGCTTCTTTTCAAGCCAACCAAACAAGCCTTGAGAATTGACCGGATCCCAATACTTCACGGTTATTTGATTTGAATAATTTTAAGTGTAAAGTAAAGTAAATATAGATTTTAACTTTGTTGTTGTTCGGCCTGAAGTAAGTAAATTTTCAAGATAATGTAATGTATTCCAAATACATTACAAAGATTATTTTTGATATATTTAAAATTCATCTGATTTGGTGAATTTATCACTGTCGATGTAAAGTCTTCTGACGTCGTTGGCCTTACGCCATCATGCCAAAATCTTCAAAATACTTTACATTATATTTTTTTAACCAAATAGAAAAAAGTAAAGTCATGAATTTGTAAAACTCCAATCAAATAAGTATAAAGTAATCCTTTTACACTATATCCCTTTTATACTGCATTCCTTTTTCAGCCAACCAAATATCTCTTCTTTTCTATGTTATTAACTTCTTTAATTAATCCGACTATTTAAATGGTAAAGTGAATTTTTTTAAATTAAATAATTCAAATATAAATTTAAAAGATTTAAATGCATACCGTATAATTCTTATGCATTTAGCATTTTTATGCATGAAAAAACTTATTTCACTTAGCAAAAGTAAATATTAATAAATATAATATTATAGATTTAGTTATTATTTATATTAATATTAAAATTGAGGATTAGTTATATAAATATATAAGAATTATATCGTATATGTGGAACCAAATTTGTTAAGAGGCCATTTAAGATCACTCTTATTTTTTTTAATTTATATTTTATTTCAAAATAAGATATATTTAATAGTAATTATTAGTTTTAAAAATATTTTAAAATATTTAAAAGCTATTTTAAGTATTTTTATAAATAATATTATTTATTTTTTAAAATAAGAAAATATATTATATAAATATATTTTTAAAACTAACTATAAAAATAAAAATATAAATATAAAATAAAATTGATCTCAAACATCTCTAAAGTATATCTTTTGGGCTTTAGATCATAATAACAAGGCAAGCAACGAGAACTGAAAAGATAAAGGTTTAGATATTATAAAACGATCACAACTAAATGAGTAATACAGTTCCTGCATCGTATTCTCTTTCTCAGTTCAAAAGCTCCGTGAAATCCCTATGGCCCATAGCTTAAAATCTACTCTGCGGGCGAAGATTGTATCTTATACATGCAGAGCTTGTCGTCATGATGGAATTCTCGGTTCGCGTAGCTAGGATCAACCATGTCCACATCTTCGCAATTCCACATCGATCCATGAATATCCTCCTCGTTTGCTCTGTTGTGCAAGTACTTATGCCCTATCACAAGGAAAGCTTTCATCAATTTCTCCATGATATATGAAAGAGACATAACTCATAATGAAAGCTAGGAAAGTTAGGCTCCATGCCTGAGTTCTGCTCCATGGCGTGAACCTTTTCAAGTAGAAGTTGTAGCTGATAATTTAAAATAATCCTCCTCATAAATTCGATCAATTAGGGTTTTGGGGTGCGTAAAAGGCTCAAATTTCAATAACGTAGGGGCGCTAAATATAAGTAAAGATGGAATGAAGGATGAGAGTAGAGGCATGAACTAGAAATGAAGATTTGGCCATCCAAACTTTGGACATTACCCAGCTCTGCTGATTGGAGTTGATAGAACTGTATTTTATAATTGCAATTTCAGCTACAAACGTGATGCAGAGACTTGTGAATGAATTTGAGTGAACAGTCGGAAACGGTTTTGTATTAGAGAGGGATCATTATTGGTTTTGAAAGAAGGGTTCACCTAAGTAGAGGCGTCTCGATGTCGAGGTCGCCCGCGGTGAGCATGTAGAGGAGAAAGATTCCACAAGAGTAGAAGAAGAATGCTTTAATGAAGCAGGATTCAATGAGAAGAGCATTCTGGAGCAGGAAGAGCTTTTCAAGGTCGGTAAAAATATTTGTCTGTTGTGCTTCAAACTCTTCCTGCAAGTTAAAGAGTTCATGGTATCAAGTATTGGGGCATTTGTATTAGTAGTCATATCATGTAATTGTTCATTCAGAATGACCTTAATGGATGAAGCAGCTTTGGGCATCACAGGGTTTTTCTTTAAATGTTGATGGCTACAAAACAATCAGTAAATCCATGTCTATGAATTTTACAATGGGAGCAAAATATAGGAAAATTTTCAAATTCAACTTTTCGTAAATAGTCATATTTTTCTGATCCTAGCCAAATTTTCTTAGGATAATTCTTAGTGATATCCAATTCCACAAGTACTCGAGCAACAAAAGGTCTAGTGCTAGAAGCGGTTGCTTGGTCCAACTGGAGAGGCCGATCGAACAGACCAGCCACAGCATAGAGAAATTCGGGATTAAAGAAATGCACGCGGAGGTTAGAGATAGACAACCAAACTGGAACGATAGGAGATTCCTCCTTAATGTCGAAAAAAGGTGTCCATTTCAATAACCGCATTTGGCAATTAAAAACAAAGTATGAATGTCTTGCAAAAATACGGGAATAATCCAAATCGTTAGATAATTGAATCAAAACATGCCGAGAATCAATCAGACCCACCGAAAAAACTCCAGTCAATTTCAGTGAATGAAAAAAACTTCGGATATTATCCATAGACGGACGACGAAGAGCAAATTTACCAACCAAAGCAAATTCATATGGTTTTGTCAGCTTTTCCACCATTAAATCTGAGCACATAATAGCGTGTAGTCCCCAGAAAGTTGTAGAAACAAAACCGAAGCACTCACTAGAGTTTTTTGCCTTACCCGAAAGCACCTCCTTAAAAGATTTAGTAGCCATGGTAGGATTTGATCCAGAGTTCCCAAGAGGAACCATACCTGTCGCAGTCGCACGAGTTGATGTAGGATTCCCCCAAGGGGGAGCCACGATTAATTCCATGATCAATAGTAAAGCATAATAGAGAAAATGAAAGCGGCCTCTAGTCCGAGATCAAGCGCGATCAAAACCACACAGAACAGTCGAAGAGGAAATCGTCGAGGAGGGACGGCGGCTAGGGTAGAGCGACCGAAAAATTGCATGTTAGTTGAAATCTGGTTGATTTTTTGTTGAAATTGATTGAGGGTTAGTTATATAAATATATAAGAATTATATCGTATACGTGGAATGCCAAAAAATTTTAAAAAATATTTCAAAATATTAAAAAGCAATTTTAAGTATTTTTATAAAATATATTATTTATTTTTTAAAATAAAAAAAATATTATATAAATATATTTTTAAAACTAACTATAAAAATAATAATATAAAATATAAAATAAAATTGATCTCAAGCATCACTTAAGTAAATCTTTCAGGCTTTGGATCATATAACAAGCGACAAGGCGAAAAGATGAAGGTTTAGATATTAAAGTAAGTAGCTTGATCACAACTAAAGCGAGTATCTGATCACGCATTATTCTCTTTCTCAGTTCAAAAGCTCCGGTGAAATCCCTATGGCCCATAGCTTAAAATCTACTCTGTGGGCGAAGATTGTATCTTCTACACGCAGAGCTCGTCGTCATGATGGAATTCTCAGCGACTTCTTCTGGCAAAGCGTAGTTAGGATCAACGGCCATGTCCACATCTTCAGGCAATCCCTCATCGATCCATGAATATCCGCTCCAGCTCGTTTCGCTCCGTTGCCAAGACCCAAGTACTTACGCCCTATCAAGAGGAAAGCTTTCATCAATTTCTCCATGATATACGAAAGAGACATAACTCATAATGAAAGCTAGGAAAGTTAGGCTCCATGCTTGAGTTCTGCTCTATGACGTGAACCTTTTTAAGTAGAAGTTGTAGCAATTGATAATTTAAAACCTCATAATCCCTGCATAAGTCGAATTGAATTAGGGTTTTCAGGCGCAGGGTAGCAGTAAAAAGACTCAAACTTCAATAACGTAGGGGTGCTACCTGTAAGTAAAGATGGAATGAACGATGAGAGTAGAGGCCAGAAGTAGGAATGAAGATCTGGCCATCCATACTTTGTATATTACCCAGCTCTGCTGATTGGAGTTGATAGAACTGTATTTTATAATTGCAAATTCAGCTACAAATGTGATGCAGAGACTTGTGAATGAATTTGAGTGAACAATCAAAAACCATTTTGTATTAGAGAGGGATCATTATATTAATTGGTTTTTTTGAAAAAGAAGGGTTCACCTAAGTAGAGATGAGCTCGATGTCAAGGTGCCGGTGAGCATGTAGAGGAAAAGATCACAAGAGTAGAAGAAGAATGCTTTAATGAAGGGGGATTTAGTGAGAAGAGCATTAGGGGAAGAGCTTTTCAAGGCGGTAAAATATTTTGCACCGCTTCAAACTCTTCCCAAGTTAAAGAGTTCATGATTAATGACTATCATAAGAAGAGTTTCTTATAAAATAATTATTGTTTAAGAAAATAAGAAATTTCTTACCTTAATTAAATTTATATTAAGTTTTTATTTCGCAATTCAGTAAAATATAAACCTATAATAAGTCATCAAGCAAAAAATAGTGTAGATTAATAACTATTTTATCAAATGAATTCATGACATTTTTGTCTTAAGCATACAATTTATAAAAAATTTAAAAGAATTTAAAAAAATTAACAAACCTGTGTTGTAAGTATCGACTGTGAATTTCGGATCAGTCGGTCATAAGCCTGTTGGATCTGATCCTGCTTTCTCAGTAGTTCTTCTTGTTGCTTGTGTCCAAACTCTGCTAATTTTTTGAGATTATCCCTTCGAAATTTTTAATGATTTCAAGCATAAATTACAAACCTTGCTCCTTGAATCATACAAAAAATATAAAATTAAAAAAAATAAGATAAGAAATAAATTTTGATTACCTGCTTTCTTCAAGAGCTATAGATTGGAATGTTGTGAGGAAATCTAGTCCTACCGCGCATCAAGCTTCTTGTTTCCGATAATGATCTTGCAACCTAGATAACATCGGTACTTTGAAGGTTTTGCATATTGGAAGCCATGGATTCCCCAACCCTTCTTATCTCTCTGTTAATCTCTGAAGCATCATTCTTGAGTTTCTTCATATCGTCTCCCAAATTCTTGTAAGACTCCTGAAGCAGAGTCATCCCTGACTCAAGCCTCTCTTTCATCTCACCTGTCGATCCCTCAGCTCCAACTGAGATGTTGAAATGTCATTCAATTGTTCAAATATTGCCTCGGAGTTATTTAGAACGTCGCGAATTTGATCTTTTGCTCCTCAAGCATCTCTAAATTAGGGTCCTCCACGAAGTCAAGGAATCATGTATCTTAATAGAATCCAGCAACAACTTTTTTGATCTTTCTTCAATTATGTCCAATTTATCCTCTGCTGATCGGGCAGCCTTCACCAAATCATTGACAAGTCACTATGTGTTGTGCCGGAAGACATCGTTTCTGAAGAGAGAACAAAGCGAATTCTGCTAAAAATAGGGGATTCAAAAAAGAAGACCAGGGCACTTGATCAATTAAAAGAGTGAGGGACTTAACTGTAATTGGTAGCAGATGGAGTTGGTCTCGAGATAAAACTCAAGAAATACTTTGTGTTCTCAGTTTCTTAAGGCACCTCATCACCACATCACAAAGAGCCGTCTCCTAATTGGCGGTCGGCGCATCCATGCCATCCTTTCTTGTTTCTATTCTTGGAGGCTATCTCAGAACAACTAGAGAAGAGGCTGAGTGCTCAGTGTTGGGCATTGCAAACTTCCTCTTCGCCTTCTCCAAAAGCTTCGTGGCCTTGGCGTCATCAGGGATGCCTATGGAGAAACTAACTTTCGATTCTTCTTCAATGAAGCCCTCGCCGAGTTGTCTATCCGTACGAGGAGGGGGAGGAGGGGACGACGAGAAGGGCCACGAAAAGGTAAGGCTCGTGGCGTGAGAAGCCAAATAGGGGAAGAATAATAGCACGCCGAAGCGGTGTGGTGGCTTCATCATAATGAAATTAAAGGAAGATTATCTATTCAAAGATTTAAAGAATAACTATGCACATCAAGGTGAATTGACTCTGCATTGAAAACAGGAAACAGGGGAAACATGGAAAGCGTCAAGGTTGTGAAAATCGGATCGACATAGAACCAGAAAATAGAGAGGTTCAAGATTTAAAGGTCGAACCGGGGTCGAATCGGATGATATAATAAATATTAAAATTATTTAAATGAGATTTAAATAATAAAATAATCATACAATATGTGCAATTTGAGAAAAATAAATTATAAAAAAATAAATCATATGCAAAAAAATCTTCATTAATTTGTTGGATTCACTATAAAATAGAATGCATTAGTTGAATTCACTATCACTTTTAACTGATAAATGCACACACACCTATAGAAAATTTAGTACAAGCTTTGTTTATATAAATACACGTGGCATAAAAAGATCATCATCTTTAAATGATTAATAACTATACAACTTCTAACATTATTGTGACTCGTGAAAAATAAACTCTTATGCTTTCAATCTCCTAATTCATAATGCAAGACTTTCTAAGTTCTATGGACTCTATTTTCTGCATATCAGCCTAATGAAAAAAATTTATTCGAATAAGAAAATAAGAATGCTTATTGGCTCCGCAATAATTAAAAAGGACTGTTATCTCTTATAAGAGTCTTAGCGGGCGTCACAGCCGAGAGAGAGAAGGAGAAGAAGGGAAAATAAAATAAAATAAAAACTTATCTTCTCTCTGTAAATCGGAGAGAGAGAGAGAGAGAGAGAGAGGGAGAAGAAGAGAGAATAACAATAAAATCAAATCAAATAAAGAATTCTTTGCTCTCTGTAAACTACCGAACCGAAAGAGAGAAAGAGAGAGAGAGAGAGAGAGAAAGAGAGAATTGAATAAATAATTTAAAGAAAAAAAAACTTCTTTGCTCTCGGTAACCTACCGAGAGAGAGAGAGAGAGAGCCGTTCGATCATGAACTGACAGATTGATTGAATCATGATCGATTCTTCGATTCCGCAGTTGAACCGTCGATTTGTTACTGTCTTCCACGGTCCTCTCCTGAGCCGAGCTGGTTTTTTGAATATCTCGGACCGGTGCAGTGACCAGGCCGAATCAGTTGAACTGGCTGGTCCGGTTGTAATAATCATGTAAAGCATTGAAAGGTTCTAAAACCTCTGCAACTTCCACCGAAGAATAAAAAAAAAAAAAAAAGGAATTCATTTGCTTTCTCTACTTACACCTCTTAATAACACTGATTGCAGATAATAGAAGTAATGTGAGTTACAAATATTAGTGAATAATGTTGCCGGCGAGCGTAATAGATTTACCTCAACAGGGAGATATTGAGGAAGCCTGGTATGCGAGCGGGCGGTCGGCGAGCGTTAAAGACAGGGATGCAAGTCGTATTTTTATTATTAATAGGCGGCGATTCGAGGCGTTGGGTCCACCGTGGCCGAGATCTTTTCTTCCTGGCGGAGGCGTTCGGGACACATGGAGCGCACATATATATATATATATATATATATAAAATCCAGGATGGTCGTAGACTTGTTGTCTCTTTCTCTGAATTTAATTTCCTTTGGATCCCATTAGAGGAGCGCTCATCAAACCTTTGCACAGTTGTATATATATACTTATCTAATGCTGATTTATATTTTAAAAAATATACATTTAAGGACTATTTGGGCTCAATTTTATTTTTTTATTTTTTATTTATATTTATATTTTGTTATCTTTATTTTTTGTTTCAAATTAAAATATATTTAATGATAATTATTCTTTTTAAAAATATTCAAAATATTTAAAAAATATTTTGAGTATTTTTAAAGAAAATGTTATTTATATTTGAAAATAAAAAAAATAAAAGCACATAAAAATATATCAAATAAATACATTATTAAAAATAACATAAAAATAAAAATAAAAAACACAAAACAAAATTAATTACAAACAACCTCTTAACTTTAAAAAAATGATGATGATATTTTTATTTGATATTAAAAATTGAAGTTTAATATATGTAAAAAATTAAAATCCAGGTGTTATTTATATATAAATATATAAGAATTATGTGGTACTTATCTAAATATATATATATATATATATATATATATATATATATATATATATATATATATATATATATATATATATATATATATATATATATATATATATTCTCTTTATTAGATTATAATATATTTTATTTATTTTAATACAAAAAATTGATTAATAATTACATTACTTTTTTATTGTATATTAAAAATAAATTTGCAGTGTATCACTATTTTATACTTTTTAAATTTTATTGACATCAAAATGAATTTGATAAATCATTGAGATCAAAATAGGAATTAACAAATAAGATGAGAGAAGCATATTAGCAAGTTAGAGTGTTTTTTACATATTTTTATTTTTTCTTTTCAAAAACAAATAACATTATTTTTAAAACACTAAAAAAATAACTTTTAGATATTTGAGTATTTTTAAAAATAATAATTACAATTAAGCATATTTTATTTTCAAACAAAATATAAATAAAATAAAACAAAAATACAAAATAGAGAATAAAAAACAAAAGTGATCCCAAAGGCCCCTAAATTAGTCTACAGTTAGAAAACATTTAAAAATTCACATAACTAAGGGGTTGTTTGGGATCATTTTTATTTTTATTTTTTATTTTATGCCTTTATTTTATTTTAAAAGTAAAATATATTTAATGATTATTGCTATTTAAAAAAATGACTAAAAACATCTAAAAGTTATTTTAAGTATTTTCAAAATCAATATTATTTATTTTTAAAAATAAAAATAAAAACACATAAAAAACACAATAAACAAATATATTTTTAAACATAACTTAAACATAAAAACAAAAAACACAAAATAAATTTGATCCTAAACAGCCCTTAGAGGTCACTTTTGTTTTTTATTTTTTATTTTAGTTTTATTTTGTTTTATTTTTATTTTGTTTCAAAGTAAAATATATTTTTAGATATTTTGAATATTTTTTGAAATAATATTCTTTATTTTTGAAAATAAAAAAATAAAACACATAAAATTACACGAATCTCAAAGTAAATATGTTTTCAAATTCACATGCACCGTCAAAGTTTTAGAATTGATTTGTTTTAAAATATACGAATCTTAAAGCCTTTAAACTAAGTACCTACTTGAAAGTTAAAAATACAGCTATATTATTATTATTATCATCATTATTATTATTATTATTATTTGAGTAAGAGCTTGATGTGAATTTGAAATTTTTTAAGGCCTTTTATTGTCAAGTTCAAGTCACGATAAAGTTTTAATTTAAGAATATTTGAATAAAATTATTATTATGAGTCTTGTCAATTTATATATATCTATTTTAAGATAAATGTGACACATAGATAATAAATATTACACTTATCTTAAAATAGATTTAAATGCATTGAAATATATCTTGTCATTTATTTATTAGGATATCTTACTACATTTTTTATTATTTAAATCTAATTATTTATATTTTATTAACTATATATTTGTATTAATGATGTAGACATATATAGCTTTATTACTAGTTGGAATTAAATTTATAGGTTTTAAATTTTATTTGTAAATTAAGTTTAAATATTAATAAAATACATTTGAATAAATGAATAAGCTGGCTAATGTTTGTTCTCGTTCATTTATATGATAAGCATTTAAAAAAATATTTATTTATATAAACAAAAGAATGTTATGTAAATGAATACTTCATCTTTACTGTGGTTCAGTATTTACCACAGAAAGTAATCCAAATGCATTGCTTTTTCGACGCTGAATTAATTACTGTGTAAAATTTCGGAGTATTTCATTTCCCTTTTCAGCCCTATTTTCCGTGTAAACGGAATACACTCGAAAACGAGCGTATTCCAAAAACACGGAGCGCAGAAGGCGGAGCGCGGAGCGGACGCGGAGCGGACGCGGGAAAAAGGAATTTTTTTTTCTTTTCGGAGCGCGGAGCGGACGCGGGAAAACGAAATTTTTTTTTTTCCTTTTATTTTTTTTTTGAAATTGCTGAATCCGTAAAGTTAATTCTAATTTAATTTTAATATAAAATATAATATTTAAGATTTAATAAATAATATAATATATTTATTAAAGTAATGATAAATAGTTTACGATAAATAAAAAAAAAAAATATTTATTAAAATTTAGTTTATTTAGTACAAAAATAATTAATGATTAAACTATTTATTAAAGAAAAGTAATTTAATAAATAAATATTAAATTTTGATGATTAATTTATTTAATAAAAAATTCCTATTAATTAATTAATATTTAATATAGTAATTAAATTATATATATATATATATATATATATATATATATATATATATATATATATATATATATATATTAAATTTGGGTCATTATGTTAAATATAATAATATTTAAAATTTATTTATTTATAACACTAATAATTAATATCTTAAAAAAATTTATAAATTACTTACTAATAATTAAAATAAATAAATTTTATATTTGATTTTATTTTGATATCTTAAAAAATTGTAAATTAATTACTAATAATTAAATATTCGAAATAAATTTTATTTATATTTGATTTTATTTTAATATCTTAGAAAATTTATAAATTAATTATTAATAATTAAATATTAATAAATTTTATTTGTATTTAATTTTATTTATTTTTTAGTCAAGAAAAAAATTTATTTATATTTTATCTATATTTTATTTGATAATATTTATTTTTAATTGAATACTTTAATTAATGAATAAATTCTATAATTAATTTTACATAATAATAAGGTGTTCGAATACAAATATTTACTTTACATTCATCCAACCAAATATTATATTTTCTTTTCTTTTACATATGCTCAGTAGAAAATATAGTTTACGTGTATTTACTTTACATAACCAGTATTTGTAAAGTATTCGCATTCACGTATTTCACTTTGCATGCGCATTAAATGCCGTGAGCGTCGTTGTTGGGGTCCCAATGCTTCTTTCAAAAAATCTTAACTTTATTGGCAAGAGTAAATTTTCAAGATAATGTAATGTATTTCAAATACATTACAAATGTCATTTTTGATGTATTTAGAATTCGTCTGATTTGGGCGAATTCCAAATACACCGGTCGATCTTTCTTTTGTGGCCGTCTTTCACCGTGGCCAAAATCTTCAAAATACTTTACATTACATTTTTTTTAACCAAATAGAAAAAAGTAAAGTCATGAATTTGTAAAACTCTAACAAAACAAGTGTAAAGGAATCCTTTTATACTATATTTCTTTTTATAAACTATTCTTTTCACCAAATATCTCTTCTTTTCTATGTTATTAACTTCTTTAATTAATCCGACTATTTAAATGGTAAAGTGAATTTTTTTAAATTAAATAACTCAAATATAATGTTAAAAGATTTAAATGCATATCGTATAATTCTTATGCATTTAGCATTTTTTATGCATGAAAAACTTATTTCACTTAGTAAAAGTAAATATTAATAAATATAATATTATAGATTTAGTTATTATTTATATTAATATTAAAGTTGAGGATTAGTTATATAAATATATAAGAATTATATGATATATGTGGAATGCCCCAAATTTGTTAAGAGGCCATTTAAGATTACTCTTATTTTTTTAATTTATATTTTATTTCAAAATAAGATATATTTAATAGTAATTATTAGTTTTAAAAATATTTTAAAATATTTAAAAGCTATTTTAAGTATTTTTATAAATAATATTATTTATTTTTTAAAATAAAAAATATATTATATAAATATATTTTTAAAACTAACTATAAAAATAAAAATATAAAATGTAAAATAAAATTGATCTCAAACATCTCTAAACTATATCTTTTGGGCTTTAGATCATAATAACAAGGCAGGCGACAAGAACTGAAAAGATAAAAGTTTAGATATTATAACTAAATAACTTGTAACGATCACAACCAAATGAGTAATGATTCTTTTCTTCGCTCGGTTGAAATCCCTATGGCAAAGCTTAAAATCTCTACTCCGAAGATTGTATCTTGTCGTCATGATGGAATTCTCGTGACTTCTTCGCAGCGTAGGGATCAGCGGCCATGTCCACATCTTGATTATCATCGATCATTTCGCTCTCCGCTTAAGCAGTACTTTCCTATCACAGGAAAGCTTTCATTTTTTATAAACAAACATTGATAAGGAGGATTCATGTGAGTTCCCCTGACGCGAACCTTTTCAAGTAAGTTGCAACAATTATAAAACCTCATAATCCAGCATAAGTGTCATTCAGGCTTTTGGTAGAGGGTAGTAGTAAAAGGCTCAAACTTCAAAACGTAGGGCTACACATAAGTAAAGATGGAATGAAGGATGAGTGCGTGCAAGAATGAAGATCGCCATACTTTGGACATTACCCAGCTCTGGCAGTGGAGTTGATAGAATTGTATTTAATAATTGCAATTTAAAGCGTGATCGAGACACTGAATGAATTTGAGTGAACAGTCGGAAATAGTTCTATATTATAGAGGGATCATAATATTAATTGGTTTTTGAAAAAGAAGGGTTCACCTAAGTAGACGCTCGATGTCAAGGTGCAGACCTGAGAGCATGTAGAGGAGAAAGATCACACAAGAGTAGAAGAAGAATGCTTTAATGAAGCGGGATTGAGAAGAGCATTACGGGCGGGAAGAGCTTTTCAGGTAAAATATTTGCACCTTAGCTTCAAACTCTTCAGTTAAAGATTTCATATGTAATATCATAAGAAGAGTTTCTTATAAAATAATTATTGTTTAAGAAAATAAGAAATTTCTTACATTAATTAAATTTATATTAAGTTTTTATTTCGCAATTCAGTAAAATATAAACCTATAATAAGTCATCAAGCAAAAATTAATGTAGATTAATAACTATTTTATGGAATGAATTCATGACATTTTTGTCTTAAGCATACAACTTAAAAAATTTAAAAAAAAATAACAAACCTGTGCAGTAAGTATGGACTGTGAATTTTGGATTAACCGGTCATGAGCCTGTTGGATATGATCCTGCTTTCTCAGTAGTTCTTTATGTTGCTTGTGTCCAAACTCTGCTAATTTTTTGAGATTATCCCTTCAAAATTTTTAATGATTTCAAGCATAAATTAGAAACCTTGCTCCTTGAATCATACAAAAATATAAAATAAAAGAAAATAAGATAAAAAATAAATTTTGATTACCTGCTTTCTTCAAGAGCTCTAGATTGAAAAGTTGTGAGGAAATCTAGTCTGCGAGGCTGCTTTATCATGCGACTTCGACTCTTAACATCTGCAACACCTGCATCATCGTGGTACTTTGAAGGTTTTACTCGAAGCCATGGATTCCCAACCCTTCTTATCTCCCCTCTCTGCGTCATTCTTGAGTTTTTTCATATTTCTTGTAGGACTCACGAGTAGAGTCATCCCAGGCTCGAGCCACTCTTTTCGCACTCGATCCTGACTCAGTAGGATCTTTGAGATATCCTTCGATTGTTCAAATATTGTCTCGAGTTATTTAGAACGTCGCGGATTTGATTTTCCACTCTCACCTCAAGATTCGTTAAACTCCAGAGTCAATGAATCATGTATCTTAATAGAATCAACAACTCTTGATCTTTCTTCAATATCCAATTTATCCTCGTTTGATGGCCTTTCACAGTCATTGACAAGTCTCTCTGTGTTGTGCCGGAAGGCATCGTTTCTGAAGAGAGAACAAAGCATATTTTACTAAAAACAGGGGATTCAAAAAAGAAGACCAGGGCACTTGATCAATTAAAAGAGTGAGGGACTTAACTGTAATTGGTAGCAAATGGAGTTGGTCTCGAGATAAAACTCAAGAAATACTTTGTGTTCTGCATCATCCAGTTTCTTAAGGCACCTCATCATCGGCCCAGCGTCATCACAAGATGGGAAGCCGCGTCTCCCAGAATCTAATTGAAAGCAGTCGCTGAGCATCCATGCCAGCCTTTCTTGTTTCTCGTTACTGGAGGCTATCTCCGAACAACTAGAGAAGAGGCTTTGCGCTCTGTGCCGACAAGTGTTGCAAGCTTCTCTTCCTTCTCCAAAAGCTTAAGCATTGGCTATGGAGAAACTAACTTTCGATTCTTCTTCAATAAAGCCCGCAGTTGTTTCTATCCGTCTGAGGAGGGAGGAGGGGAGACGAGAGGAAGGGAAGAAAAGGTGGGCTATAGCAACGAGGAAGAAGAATATAAGGAGGCGGGTGGTGGCTTCATCATAATGAAATAAAGGCTGGAAGGAAGAGGATCTACTTATAACCTGAGGACTGAAACAATAATAAAAATTTCAAAATGACCTATATATAAAAGGAAGATTATATATTCATAGGAAGACTCACATCAAACAGAAGTGGAAAAGTAGGAAAGCAGCCGAGCAAAATAGAGGTGAAAAGTTTAAAAGGGTCGGCAGATGATATAATATTAACTATCTAAATGAGATTTAAATGATCATTGGAAAATAAATTATAAAAATATAAATCATATGCAAAAAAATCTTCTATAATTTGTTGGATTCAATATAAAATAAAGTGCATTAGTTGAATTAACTATCACTTTTAACTGGCAAATACACACATCTATAAAAAATTTAGTACAAGCTTTGCTCATATAAATACACAAGTGGCATAAAAAGATCATCATCTTTAAATGATTAATAACTATACAACTTCTAACATTGTTGTGACTTGTGAAAAATAAGCTATTCTGCTTTCAATCTCCCAATTCTCAATGTAAGACTTTCTAAGTTCTATGGACTCTATTTTCTACATGTCAGCCTAATGAAAAAAATTTATTCGAATAAGAAAATAAGAATGCTTATTGGCTCTGCAATAATTAAAAAGGACTGTTATCTCTTATAAGAGTCTTAGCGGGCGTCACAGCTGAGAGAGAGAAGAAGAAGAAGAGATAATAAAATAAAATAAAATAAAATAAAAACTTATCTTCTTTCTTTGTAAATCGGGGTGAGAGAGAGAGAGAGAGAGAGAGGTAGAAGAAGAGAGAATAACAATAAAATCAAATCAAATAAAGAATTCTTTGCTCTCTGTAAACTACCGAACCGAAAGACAGAAAGAGAGAATAGAATAAATAATTTAAAGAAAAAAAAACTTCTTTGCTCTCCGTAACCTACCGAGAGAGAGAGAGAGAGAGAGCGGGCTGGCTGTGTCGGGATGCTTAGGTTTGCCGGTTTGGATGAGGTCGCCGGTGAGGCGGCTGGCTGGAGAAAGAGAGGGATCGCAGTCGGGTTGTGCCTGCGATACTTAAGCAAAAGAGAGCGTCGTCGGAATACACCTCGGTACTAATCGGAGCCGGAACGCGTCGGGGGCGGGAGGCAAAAAAACAAATCAAGCGAGCCGCAAGGGATTTGAGCAGCCGCGCGATGCGTTGCAGCCGTCCGATCATGGACCGGCAGATTGATCGAACCACGATTCGATTGTCCGCTGTCGAACCGCCGGTTTGTTACTGTCTTCCACGGTTCTCTCCTGAAACGGTTTTAAATATTTCGGACCGGCGTAATGACCGGATGAAAAGCAATGAAAGATTCTAAAATTTCAGCAAAAAAAAAAAAAAAATTCATATGGTTCATCTACTTATACCTCATAATAACACAGATTGCAGGTAATAGAACTAATGTGAGTTACAAAAATCAGTGAACAATGTTGCTGACGAGCGTAACAAATTTACCTCAACATGAAGATATTGAGGAAGCCTGGTATGCGAGCGCGGCGGCGAGCGTTAAAGATAGGGATGCAAGCCTTATTTTTATTATTAATCATAGGCGGCGATTCGAAGAATTGGGTCCACCGTTTTCTAGCTGAGACCTTTTCTTCCTGATCGCGAAACGGCAGAGGCGTTCCGGACACGACATATATATATATATATATATATATATATAATTCAGGACTGTCATAAGCTTGTTGTCTCTTTCTCTGAATTTACTTTCTTTTGATCCCATGAGAGGAGCGCTCATCAAACTTTTGCACGGTTATATATATATATACTTATCTAATGCTAACTTATATTTTAAAAAATATACATTTAAGAGCTATTTGGGCTCAATTTTATTTTTTATTTTTATATTTATATTTTATTATCTTTATATTTTCTTTGAAATTAAAATATATTTAATGATAATTATTCTTTTTAAAAATATTCAAAATATCTAAAAAATATTTTGAGTATTTTTAAAAATAATGTTATTTATATTTGAAAATAAAAAAAATAAAAAGCACATAAAAATATATCAAATAAATACATCAAACAATTTTGTTTGATGTATTTTTTATGTAATTTTACTTTTTTTTAAAATTTTTAAAAATAAATAATATTATTTTTAAAAGTACTCAAAAGATATTTTGAGTATTTTTAAAAGTAACATTAACAACCAAATATATCTTATTTTAATATAAAATATAAACAAAACAAAATAAAAATATATAATATAAAATAAAAACATATGTGATCCAAAAAAAAGGGTTGTTTGGGATCAATTTTGTTTCCAAATTTTTATTTTTATTTTTATGTTATTTTGAAAACATATTTGTTTAGAGTGTTTTTTACATATTTTTATTTTTTCATTTCAAAAACAAATAACATTATTTTTAAAAATACTAAAAAAAATAACTTTTAGATATTTGAGTATTTTTAAAAATAACAATTATAATCAAACATATTTTATTTTCAAACAAAGCATAAATAAAATAAAACAAAAACACAAAATAGAAAATAAAAAATAAAAGTGATCCCAAAGGGCCCCTAAATTAGTCTACAGTTAGAAAACATTTAAAAATTCACATAACTAAGAGGTTATTTGGGATCACTTTACTTTATATTTTATGTCTTTATTTTGTTTTAAAAGTAAAATATATTTAATGTTTATTGCTGTTTTTAAAAAAACTAAAAATATCTAAAAGTTATTTTAAGTATTTTTAAAATCAATATTATTTATTTTTAAAAATAAAAATAAAAATACATAAAAAACACAATAAACAAATATGTTTTTAGACATAACTTAAAAATAAAAACGAAAAACACAAAATAAATTTGATCCTAAACAGCCTCTTAGGTCACTTTTTTGTTTTGCTTTTTTTTATTTTTTTAGTTTTATTTGTTTTATTTATATTTTGTTTTAAAGTAAAAAATATTTTTAGATGTTTTTGAATATTTTTAAAAATAATATTATTTATTTTTGAAAATAAAAAATAAAACACATAAAAATACATCAAATAAATATGGATTTATACATCTCATGAATTCTTTCATATTTAAATCTAAACTTTAATTTTACTTAAATAAGCTAAATCTTTATTATTATCAAAATACCACTTGTTACTTTTTTGTGAAATGACTTTTTTTTAGCGGGAAAGTCTTGAATATTTAAATATTTATGATAATCAAATCATGCGTGGTATGTATGTAAATTTCCCATAAATATATTTTTAAAAATATCAGCATGAGTTGCATTATTTCATTATGAAATTGCATTATGAAAAACATCAAATAAATATGTTTCTAAATTCACATGCACCGTCAAAGTTTTAGAATTGATTTGTTTTAAAATATACGAATCTTAAAGCCTTTAAACTAAGTACCAAATTGAAAGTTAAAAATACGGCTATATTATTATTATTATTATTATTAGTAAGAGTTTGATGTGAATTTGAAATTTTTTAAGGCCTTTTTATTGTCAAGTTCAAGTCACAATAAAGTTTTAATTTAAGAATATTTGAATAAAATTCTGATTATGAGGAGTGTTACAATTTATATATCTATTTTAAGATAAATGTGACACATAGATAATAAATATTATTACTATCTTAAAATAGATTTAAATGCATTGAAATATATATTGTCATTTATTTATTAGGATATCTTACTACATTTTATTATTTAAATCTAATTATTTATATTTTATTAACTATATATTTGTATTAATGATGTAGACATATATAGCTTTATTACAAGTCAGAATTAAATTTATAGGTTTTAAATATATTTTGTAAATTAAGTTTAAATATTAATAAAATACATTTGAATAAATGAATAAGCTGGCTAATATTTGTTATTGTTCATTTAAATGATAAGCAATTTAAAAAATATTTATTTATATAAATAAAAGAATTTTATATAAATGAACCGTTCAGTTTAAGAGAGACGTTGTTAGGGTCGCAATGCTTCTTTTCTATGTTATTAACTTATTCAAGATCTAGATTGATTGAAAATTTTTTAATTAATCTGACTATTTAAATAGTATTTTAAACTTTAAAATATATAAATTTGAAGTAAATTTTCTTTTTTAATTAAATAATTTAAATATAAATTTAAAAGATTTAAATGCATATCATATAATTCTTATGCATTTAGCATTTTTTATGCATGAAAAAACTTATTTCACTTAGCCAAAGTAAATATTAATAAATATAATATTATAGATTTAGTTATTATTTATATCAATATTAAAATTGAGGGTTAGTTTTATTTTATTTTATTTTTTTAAGGAACCCCATATAGGGGAATTTTATTGCTCATAAGAAAAATATTACAAGATCCTTAAAAGGGAGTAAACTCTGAGTCTACCGCTCAAAGAGCTACAATCAACCTGAAGAGTAAATCCTCTGTCTAAGTACAACTCACACAACAAAAGAAAGACAATATCCAAAATAAAGAGTAAAACACATAGGCACCAACCATACATCCGCTAACGACAGTAAAAGGAGAGCTGATAAGATTTTGCATCCAAAAGAAAAAGCCTGCTTGAAACCTGCATACAAAGAAAAGGACTCTGCAAACAACTAGAAGGCCAGTTAGTACCAATAAAATAGGAGTTAAATATAATGAGTAAACATAAAACTGAAAGATGATAGAAAGGTTTTAGAGGGGGTAGTAAACCATCCACATTCGAGTTCATATATCGCCACCCATCAAAGAAAACAAACCAATTTCCACTAAATGAAGCCAAAACCACCTTCCTTTATCTACATTCGAGTTCATATATCGGAAACAGCTATCTAATAAATAATTCACACTAATCCACCAATTATAATTAGGTTCAGCAGAAAATAGCATAACAAAGTAAGTGAAAAGGAAGAATGCATGACATCAATGCGTATATATACCAAACCAACGAAAGGCATACAAAACTCCGAGATGAACATACGAAATGTAAATCCACCAACTGCTCATTTCATATAGAACCATCATTTCTCCGATAGACAATCCACACAGCAAGCAGCCGCAAAACTCCCAATCGAAAGGAAAGCTTATACAGCCCAACGAGGCATAAATTGCCAACATCTATCCAATAAACAACCACACCAATCCACCCATGGTCCATATTATACTTAACTTGAACAAGCTTAAGAAGATAGGAAATAACATCCAAATCTAATGAGGCTTAAGTAAAACCACCATCTAAATAGATCCAGAGGGACATAACATATCAGAGGAAATGGAAAAACAGGAAGCCATGATACCAATCTGCAGGCACCGTAAATACCAGAACAAAAGAAATCATCCCAAACTCACAGTGAAATAACGAAAAAGCCTCCAACATCACATAACATAAAATAAAAAGCTAGCGCCAAATCAGAAAGATGGTGCTTACTCCGTGAAAAATAATTCAAGGCCACCATAGTAGCAACTCAGATTAGATAATAAGAATGAGGAAAGATTTCCAGCTAGAAAAAGAAAACTAACTGCCAAGACGTTCAAGTAAATAGTATGAAAACTATTGCAGCAGTTAGGCATATCTACAGAATCAGCCTTAGGAAACATTCCTAACAACTGCATATGTCTATTTAAGAAATGCACAATACACATAGAATGATAAAGTTTTTCATCAAAGCCCATCGAAGGTCTTCCAAACAACTTTCCGGATATATAAAAAAAATAATGATTTTCTGTACGAACACAAGTGCCATATGCTCCAAAAGGGGGAGGAAAAACCTCATCCATTCAAGAGATGAAACAAAATGCAAAACTAAAAGCTTACATGTTCTTAACATAAGTTAAAGCAATTTTATCTAAATTAACAAGCCCTCTTAATAAGGGGGGAATATTATCAAAAGAGAATATATTTACCATAGAGGACTTTGCACCCAAATTGGTAAGAAAATCCACACAAGAATACCCTTCTTGATAAATATGTGAGATATGTAATCAAGAGAAGTAAGAAGCCTCCTTGTGTGGTTGAGAGTATAGTATACTTCAACATTGCCATGAGCTCCGGAGTTTAATAAATTCAAAAGGAGGAGAGCATCAATTTCAAACCATATTTTTTAAAGTCCTTTTGAATGCATAGTAATATCCCATAATGTGGCCATAAAGTTCAGTGAACGAACAAGGTCTTAAAGGAATAAGCAACAATCATCTTGCCTTTAAAATCTCTTAAAATACCCCCACAATCATAAAGCCCATTAGCAACAGATCTATCAGTATTAACCTTAATAATATGATAGTGGGGTTTAATCCAATAGATAGTCTTACAAATAAAATCAATTTTAGTAGATGGGAGAGAAATTCCAAAGTAGTGGGCCAGATGCTTAACATCTTTGAAGCTAGAAGGAGGAAGAAGGTTAGCTTTGTAAAGGGAGGTAATTTTACATTTGATTTTAGCAATAATATGGTGAAAATTCATGGGAATATCATTATGTTTAGCGTCATTTCTTTCCAACCATATACCACAAGAAAGTAATAGCGAAACACATTTGACATGACCTTTCGAGGAAGAGGATAAAAAATTATTTAAAAGGCGCACTATAGAAAGCGATTCAACAAATAACAAAGTATTAAATAAACTATCATACCAGTGCAAAACTTTAGCAGCAATGGGGCCATTAACAAAGACATGATCCATATTTTCAATGTGAAAGCAACATTGACATTTGGATGGAAGATGAAAGCCTTTTTTCCAAGAGAATGACATCCACAGGAATGTATTATTTAAGGATGTGCCACATAAGGACCGAAAAGAAGGCAGGGATAGAATTACTCCAGAGTTTGGGAAAGATTAGAGAATCTTGACTTTTGAGTCTAATAGCTTGCCACACATCCTTAAAAATAAAATCACTAGTGGAGGAATTGTTAAACAGAATTTGATCTATTTTATTAGCTGTTGGGTTAATATTCAAGATTTTGTTAATGATCAAATTAGGGACATAGGAACCTAACTGAGCTATATCCTAAGAATTATGAGTAATGAAATGGCTAATTTTTAGCCTGTCAATAGAATGCGTATTGAGTAAAGAGTCAATAGAGCTCAAACCTAGCCAATTATCTTGCAAAAAAAAGGATGAACCAGAATTCACACCCCAAGAGATCAGCTCCTCAGAAGCCCACTTGATGTTACAGAGTCTTCTCCACACAGGGGAATCCCCCATTTTGAAAGCACAAATGATGGGGTGATTACCTTTACAATATTTGGCAAGAATAAATTTTGACCAATAGCTGTGATTGCTTCTAAGATTCCACCACATTTTATAAGAAAAATATTTAATGGAATCTTCTAAAGTTTTACAACCTAGAACATCTTCATTCAAAGGGCCACAATAGGTGTACCAATTAGCCCAATGAGTTTTTTTTGGAGGATGAAGTAGAACTCGAGAAGAATTTATTGAAAAGATGGTTAATCTTATTAATGATTGATGTGGTAGGGACAATCGTGGAAAGCAGATAGAAGGGTAAGGAGCAGATAATGCTTTTAATCAGTACCAGTCTGGCTCCAAAAGATAGAAGATGGAATTCCCAGGAGAAAATTTTCTTATAAATTTTTTGAAACACCTCATCAAAAAGGAAAAATCTTTTAGCACCACGGTATAAAGGAGTACCCATGTATTTAATAGGAAGAGTATGGTGGGCAAAGCCCGTGATATTCTTAATAGTATTGATCCTAGGAAGAGGAATTGATTTAATAGCAATGAAGCCACTTTTGTCAGGGTTAATTTTTAAGCCACTCTCCCTACCAAAGTGAACAAGAAACTTACACAGTTTCTTTATGTAACGGGTAGACCCATTGCAGAAAATAATGAAATCATCCGCAAAGCTGAGGTGGAAAATTGGAAAACCATCCATAGTCTTGTAGCACATGTTAGGCATTTTGAGAAACATAAGTTCAAGGCTTCGAGAAAGATATTCCACCGTGATAATGAAGAGGACCGGAGAAAGGGGTGCCTTATTCCATGGGATGAAGAAAAGAACCTTGCCATTAATAAGTAAAGAAAACCCAGAGTTTTCAATACCATTCTTGATTAATGTAATAAATGAATTGAAAAAACTAAAGAGAGATAGAATTTTGTAGAGGAAAGTCCAACAAATATTATCATAGGCTTTAGAAATGTACAACTTAAAAACTAGATTCTCACACCGAACTTTGGTGTTTAAATCATGGACAATTTCTTGAGGTAGCAATATATTATCAGAGATAGATCGACCTTTAATAAAACTCGTTTGATTGGGGAAAATGATTTTAGGAAGTAAACTACCTAATCTTTTGGCTAGGATCTTAGATATGAGCTTATTAAAAAAAGCACATAGACTTATGGGTCTAAAATGGTTCCAAAGTTCGGGATTATCAATTTTAGGAATTAGAACAATGGAAGTACTAGAAAAGAATTTGGGGAGGATGTTTCCTTTAAAAAAAATCCAGAACAGCTTTAACTACATCTTCTTTGATAATATTCCAACTTTTTTGAAAGAATAATGGAGTGAATCCATCAGAGCTAGCCACAGAATCTATATTAATATTCTGTAGGGTGGATGTAATTTCAAATTCAGAGGGTAAGGAGGTAAGCATTATGTTATCTTTTTCGATAATGATTTTAGGGATAGCATGCTAATTCCTCATAATTCACATTATTATTAAGTAGATTATTGAAGAAGGATACACCCGAATCAACAAGTTCCTTGTCATCAGAAACCCAACTATTATCAATATTTTTGATTTTTTTAATGTGATTCAAGGCCTTTTTCTTTTTGAACATAGCATGAAAATATTTAGTGTTCCTATCTCCCTCCGATAAATTTTTAGCAGAAGCCTTTTGCCTCCAATATGTTTCCTCCATGTCTTGATAGCATGTTAACCTATCTTTGGCTTGGTTTAATAAGATATTTTTAAAGGTATCCTGGATAACCTCTTCTTCTAACGTTATGACCTCTTGTTCTAAAAAATGTTTGAAAAGATTTTTAAAACAATGTTTGTTTAAGGAATTATTTAAGCCTTTTTAATTTAAGTCATAATCTCTTCATCCCAATAATAAAATCATCAGGATAAAGAGAATCTCCCTAATTAATAGCAACCACCTTCACAAATCTATCATCCAAAAGCTACATATTTTGAAAACGGAAATGAATATGGGAAGAGGGGGACTCCGTATTAACCTTAACAGAGATTAACAAAGGAGAGTGATCGGAAAGGGTTCTATTGAGGTGTTCAACCGAAGTAGTCGGAAAGGAATTGATCCATAGATCATTAAACAGAATCCTATCAAGTCTTTTCCAAAGTATGTGATTTTTCCAAGTGAATTGAGAGCCAATGAAACCTAGATCGGTCAAGTAGCAATCCAAGATCATATTATTAAATTCTTCCATAGAGAATAGGTTAGGAGCATTTCCACCCACTCGTTCCGAAGAGGAAGAGATAGTGTTAAAATCTCCACCCACGAACCAGGGAGCATTAACCGAGAATGAGAAATTAACGATCTTCCCATGCTCCTTCTACCATACTATAGGAGGCATAAACAAAAGATCCAAAACAGGACCAATTGCCAAAAGAGATTTTAGCATTCACGACTTGGTGAAGGTCCTGGATAATATGAAACGCAAAAGGATTTTTCCAAAAGATTCAAATATTATTACTCGAGTTCGCGAAAAAACTACTAAAGCCAATCATTCTAGTAATAGATTGAATGCTAGAAGGAAGGATAAATGGTTCAAAAATTGCCAGAAAAGAAATGTTATAGGTGCGAACTAAGTTCTTTGAGTCTATTATCGAGAGGAGCCTATCCCTCTCGCATTCCAGGTCAAGAAAGAGACCATTTACTTAGGTTGAGAGGAGCCAAATCTAGTAACTCTGGCAAAGCTAGGAAATTTAGATTTAGATGGTTTGTTTCTCTTTTTTGAAACAGTGTGAAAATCATTTTCCAAACCAACAGCTTCACAATCCGATAATGAATGTCCAATAAAGTGTTTGTTGCCAACAGGAGCATGGAGATTAAAGGTCAGTTCTCCTTCTTCCAAATCATTGTTGATGACCTGATGCAACTTAAGTTTTGGATTTAGATCAGAGTTAGAAGAAGAATTACAGGAGGGATTGGAATTAGGCAAAACACAAATATCTAGATCATGGGTGGAAGTTATCTCTAAATACTGTACATCCTCCAATCCTACATTAGCATTCATATGATCTTTAGCTAGTGGAGATGCAGAAGTAGGAATATTTGCATTAGTAAGGGAATCAGTAACAAGGGGGGATCCAAAGCTGGTATTCGAAGCATTAATGTCAATATTGTGATTTTGTAAGTGGGTTCCATCATAAGGAGTTCCTTAATGAAATGCACCAACTGAAATTACTCATCGATCCATCTTGGATTCGGGGTGGTGGTTAAGAAATTGTGGCTCATTTTTATCAAGTATCGGGGCAGTTATATTAGTAGCCATATCCTGTAATGGTTCATTCAGAATGGCCTTAATGGATGGAGCAGCTTTGGGCACCACATGGTTTTTTCTTTAAATGTGGATGAGCTACAAAACAATCAACAAATCCATGTCCATGAATTTTACAATGGGAGCAAAATATAGGAAAATTTTCAAATTCTACTTTTTGTGAATAGCCATATTTTTCTGATCCTAGCCAAATTTCCTTAGGATATTTTTTAGTGATATCCAATTCCACAAGTACTCGAGCAACAGAAGGTCTAGTGCTAGAAACGGTTGCTTGGTCCAACTGGAGAGGCCGTCGAGACCCGACCACAACATAGAAATTCGATTAAAGAAATGCACGAAGGTTAGGGATAGACAACCAAACTGGAATGATAGGAGATTCCTCCTTAATGTCAAAAATAGGAGTCCATTTCAATAACCGCATTTGGAAATTAAAAACAAAGTATGAATGTCTTGCAAAAACATGGGAATAATCCAAATCGTTAGATAATTGAATCAAAACAAGCCGAGAATCAATTAGACCCACCGAAAAACTCCAGTCAATTTCAGTGAATGAAAAGAACTTCGGATATTATCCATAGAATGACGACGAAGAACAAATTTACCAACCAAAACAAATTCATATGGCTTTGCCAGCTTTTCCACCATTAAATCTGAGCACATAATAGCGAGTAGTCCCCGAAAAGTTGTAGAAACAAAATCGAAGGACTCACCGGAGTTTTTTGCCATACACGAAAACATCTCCTTAAAAGATTTAGTAGCCATGGTAGGATTTGATCCAGAGTTCCCAAGAGGATCCATACGTGCGGCGATGTGGGATTCCCAAAGGGGCCACATGATTCCATAGTAAAGCATAACAGAAAGCGGCCGTTGGTTCGAGATCAAGCGATCGAACCACAAGAATAAGAGGAAATTGTCGAGGAGGACGGCTAGAGGCGAGCGAAATTGCGTGTTAGTTGAAATCTAGTTGATTTTTTGTTGAAATTGATTGAGGGTTAGTTATATAAATATATAAGAATTATATCATATACGTGGAATGCCCCAAAATTTCAAAGAGGCCATTTAAGATCACTCTTGTTTTTTTTAAAATTTATATTTTATTTCAAAATAAGATATATTTAATAGTAATTATTAGTTTTAAAAAATATTTGAAAATATTAAAAAGCTATTTTAAGTATTTTTATAAATAATATTATTTATTTTTTAAAATAAAAAATATTATATAAATATATTTTTAAAACTAACTATAAAAATAATAATATAAAATATAAAATAAAATTGATCTCAAGCATCTCTTAAGTAAATCTTTCAGGCTTTGGATCATAACAAGGCAAGCGACAAGAACTAAAAAGATGAAGGTTTAGATATTATAACAAAGTAACTTGCAACGATCACAACTAAATGAGTAATACAGTTCCTGTATCGTATTCTCTTTCTCAGTTCAAAAGCTCCGGTGAAATCCCTATGGCCCATAGCTTAAAATCTACTCCGCGGGCGAAGATTGTATCTTCTACACGCAGAGCTCGTCGTCATGATGGAATTCTCAGTGACTTTTTCTGGCAAAGCGTAGCTAGGATCAACGGCCATGTCCACATCTTCAGGCAATTCCACATCGATCCATTAATATCGCTCATTTCGTTTAGCTCGCCAAGACTTATGCTATCACAAGGAAAGCTTTCATCAATTTCTCCATGATATATGAAAGAGACATAACTCATAATGAAAGCTAGGAAAGTTAGGTTCCATGCCCGAGTTCTGCTCCATGACGCGAACATTTTCAAGTAGAAGTTGTAGCAATTGATAATTTAAAACCTCATAATCCCTGCATAAGTCGAATCAAATTATGATTTTCAGGCGCAGGGTAGTAGTAAAAAGGCTCAAACTTCAATAACGTAGGGGAGCTACCTGTAAGTAAAGATGGAATGAAGGATGAGAGTAGAGGCAGGAACTAGAAATGAAGATCTGGCCATCCAAACTTTGGACATTACCCAGCTCTGCTGATTGGAGTTGATAGAACTGTATTTTATAATTGCAATTTTAGCTACAAAGGTGATGCAGAGACTTGTGAATGAATCTGAGTGAACAGTAGGAAATAGTTTTGTATTAGAGAGGGATCATTATATTAATTGGTATTTGAAAAAGAAGGGTTCACCTAAGTAGAGATGAGCTCTGATGATGAATATGCATACCGCCTTGGTGAGCATGTAGAGGAGAGAAAAATCACACAAGAAGAAGAAGAATGCTTTAATGAAGCGAGGATTGTGAGAAAGAACGATGCAGGTAGGAAAGAGCTTTTCAAAATGATAAAATATTTTCTGCTTACTTCAACTCTTCCTTCAAGTTAAAGAGTTCATGGTATCAAGTATTGGGCGGTTTATTGGTAGTCATACCTATAATGGTTCATTCAGAAATGACCTTAATGGATGGAAGCGACTTTGGGCATCCGCAGGGGTTTTCTTTAAATGTTGATGGGCTACAAAACAATCAAGTAAAATCCATGTCATGAATTTTACAATGGGAGCAAAATATGGGAAAATTTTCAAATTCTACTTTAAATAGCTATATTTCGATCCTAGCAAAATTTCCTTAGGATAATTTTTAGTGATATCCAATTCCACAAGTACTGAGCAAAGAAGGTTTAGTGCTAGAAGCATTTTTTAACCGAGAGGCCAAATGCACACCACAACATAGAGAAATTCGGGATTAAAGAAATGCACGCGGGAGGTTAGGGATAGACAACCAAACTGGAACGATAGGAGATTCCTCCTTAATATCGAAAAAAGGAGTTCATTTCAATAACCGCATTTGGCAATTAAAAACAAAGTATGAACGTCTTGCAAAAACACGTGAATAATCTAAATCGTTAGATAATTGAATCAAAATATGCCGAGAATCAATCATACCCACCGAAAAAACTCCAGTCAATTTCAGCGAATGAAAAAAACTTCGGATATTATCTATAGACGGACAACGAAGAGCAAATTTACCAACCAAAGCAAATTCATATGATTTTGCCACCTTTTCCACCATTAAATCTAAGCACATAATAGCGGGTAGTCCCAAGAAAGTTGTAGAAACAAAATCGAAGCACTCACCAGAGTTTTTTGCCTTACTCGAAAGCACCTCCTTAAAAGATTTAGTAGCCATGGTAGGATTTGATCCAGAGTTCCCAAGAGGATCCATACCTATCACAGTCGCACGAGTTGATGAGGATTCCCCTAAGGGGGAGCCACGGTTGATTCTATGATCAATAGTAAAGCATAACAGAGAAAACGAAAGCGGCCTCTAGTTTGAGATCAAGCGCGATCGAAACCACACAGAACAGTCGAAGAGGAAATCGTCGAGGAGGGACGGCGGCTAGGGCAGAGCGAGCGGAAAATTGCATGTTAGTTGAAATCTAGTTGTTTTTTTGTTGAAATTGATTGAGGGTTAATTATAAAATATATAAGAATTATATTGTATACGTGGAATGCCCCAAAATTTTTAAGAGGCAATTTAAGATCACTCTTTTTTTAAAAAAATTTATATTTTATTTCAAAATAAGATATATTTAATAGTAATTATTAGTTTTAAAAAATATTTCAAAATATTAAAAGCTATTTTAAGTATTTTATAAATAATGTTATTTATTTTTTAAAATAAAAAATATTGTATAAATATATTTTTAAAACTAACTATAAAAATAATAATATAAAATATAAAATAAAATTGATCTCAAGCATCTCTTAAGTAAATCTTTCAGGCTTTGGATCATAACAAGGCAAGCGACAAGAACTGAAAAGATGAAGGTTTAGATATTATAACTAAGTAATTTGTAACGATCACAACTAAACGAGTAATACAATTCCTGCACCGTATTCTCTTTCTCAGTTCAAAAGCTCCAGTAAAATCCCTATGGCCTATAGCTTAAAATCTACTCCGCGGGCGAAGATTGTATCTTCTACACGCAGAGCTCGTCGGCATGATGGAATTCTCAACGACTTCTTCTGGCAAAGCATAGTTAGGATCAATGGCCATGTCCACATCTTCAGGCAATTCCTCATCGATCCATGAATATCCGCTCCATTGCTCCTCGTGTTAAAACCTGCTAAGCCTATCACAAGGAAAGCTTTCATCAATTCTCCATGGGTATAATGAAAAGACATAACTCATAATGAAAGCTAGGAAAGCTAAGCTCCATGCCTGAGTTCTGCTCCATAGCTCAATAAGCTCGACTCATGAGCTCATTAACGAGTTAAGTTCGAATCAGCTCGAGCCTAGCTACCACCTCTACAGATGACCACTCTGTGGCCTCTCATTCGATTAAACATTGATGGAATTGGATTGAGAGATATTGCTAAGCATAGAGTTACATTCACGACAATATGTCGCACCCCAAAGCCATAAGAGTACCTATTTTATACTCATAAGATAATAATTGATAGATGAATAACAAAAATGATAAGAATAATTAAAGTCAAATAATTATCATTTCAATAACTAAATTTTGAAAGACGGACACATCAAATAAGGCAAAATCACGCTAATTAAAAAATTGGAATAAACATTTACAAAAAAATTTAACCCAAATAAAAAACATGCAATGAATTATTTTGATGAATCAAACTCAACAAATAATAATTACTTATTAAAACATAAACAAGAAAATAATGGGGCATGCAACATAAATAATAAAAAGGCATAAATGATCAAATACTAGAAGGATAATTGATGACATCAAGTTATTAAGACCACAATGACATTGCATTAATAAAAAGTACTATATATTTAATAAATATATATTGCTCAAATTGCGTACTTTAAACTATAAAAGAAATTGTTGTTATCTAATAGGATATATATTAACAAAAAAGAAATAAAACATCTTAGGGGATGTTAGGTATCAATTTTATTTTGTATTTTTTGTTTTTATTTTTATACTATTTTTAAAAACATTTTATTTGATATATTTTTTATGTAATTTTACTTTTTTTTTAATTTTTAAAAATAAATAGTATTATTTTTAAAAGTGCTCAAAATATGCTTTTGACTATTTTTAAACGTAACATTAATAATCAAATATATCTTATTTTAAATAAAATATAAACAAAATAAAATAAAAATATATAATATAAAATAAGAAACATATGTGATCCAAAAAAGGTTGTTTGGGATCAATTTTTTTTTTTCAATTTTTTATTTTTATTTTTATGTTATTTTGAAAACATATTTGTTTAGAGTGTTTTTTTACATATTTTTATTTTTTTCTTTTCAAAAACAAATAATATTATTTTTAAAAACACTAAAAAAATAACTTTTAGATATTTGACTATTTTTAAAAATAATAATTATAATCAAGCATATTTTATTTTCAAACAAAACATAAATAAAATAAAACAAAAATACAAAATAGAAAATAAAAAACAAAAGTGATCCCAAAGGCCCCTAAATTAGTCTACAGTTAGAAAACATTTAAAAATTCACATAACTAAGGAGTTGTTTGGGATCATTTTTTTTTATGTCTTTATTTTGTTTTAAAAGTAAAATATATTTGATGGTTATTGCTATTTAAAAAAAATGACTAAAAATATCTAAAAGTTATTTTAAGTATTTTCAAAATCAATATTATTTATTTTTAAAAATAAAATAAAACACAAAAAAAAACACAATAAACAAATATGTTTTTAAACATAACTTAAAAATAAAAACAAAAAACACAAAATAAATTTGATCCTAAACAGCCCTTAGAGGTGACTTTTGCTTTTTATTTTTTATTTTAGTTTTATTTTATTTTATTTTTATTTTGTTTCAAAGTAAAATATATTTTTAGATATTTTGAATATTTTTTAAAATAATATTGTTTATTTTTGAAAATAAAAAATAAAACACATAAAAATACACGAATCTTAAAGTAAATATGTTTTCAAATTCACATGCACCGTCAAAGTTTTAGAATTGATTTGTTTTAAAATATACGAATCTTAAAGCCTTTAAACTAAGTACCTGCTTGAAAGTTAAAAATACGTCTATATTATTATTATTATTATTATTATTATTATTATTATTATTATTTGAGTAAGAGCTTGATGTGAATTTGAAATTTTTTAAGGCCTTTTTATTGTCAAGTTCATGTCACAATAAAGTTTAAAATATTTGAATAAAATTATTATTATGAGTCTTGCAATTTATATATCTATTTTAAGATAAATGTGACACATAGATAATAAATATTGCACTCATCTTAAAATAGATTTAAATGCATTGAAATATATATTGTCATTTATTTATTAGGATATCTTACTACATTTTTTATTATTTAAATCTAATTATTTATATTTTATTAACTATATATTTGTATTAATGATGTAGACATATATAGCTTTATTACTAGTCGGAATTAAATTTATAGGTTTTAAATATTATTTGTAAATTAAGTTTAAATATTAATAAAATACATTTGAATAAATGAATAAACTGGCTAATGTTTGTTCTTGTTCATTTATATGATAAGCATTTAAAAAAATATTCATTTATATAAATAAAAGAATGTTATGTAAATGAATAGTTCATCTTTAAGAGAGACGCCATTGTTAGGGTCCCAATGCTTCTTTTCAAGCCGACCAAACTACCCTCGAGAACTGACTGGATCCTAATACTTCAGGGTTATTTGGTTTGAATAATTTTGAGTGTAAAATAAAATAAATGTATAGATTTTAACTTTATTGCTCAAGAAAGTAAATTTTGAAGATAATGTAATGATTAAATACATTACAAAGGTCATTTTGATGTATTTAGAATTTATGTAATTAAATACATGGCCAACGAAAGTCGTATCTTGACCATCATCAAGGCCAAAATCTTCAAAATATTTTACATTATATTTTTTTAACTAAACATAAAAAAAAAATAAATTCGAATTAACCAAATAAAGAAAAGTAATCCTTTTACACTGCATTATTTTTATACTGCATTATTTTATCAGCCAACCAAATATCTCTTCTTTTCTATGTTATTAACTTCTTTAATTAATCCGACTATTTAAATGGTAAAGTGAATTTCTTTAAATTAAATAATTCAAATATAAACTTAAAAGATTTAAATGCATATCGTATAATTCTTATGCATTTAGCATTTTTTATGCATGAAAAAACTTATTTCACTTAGCAAAAGTAAATATTAATAAATATAATATTATAGATTTAGTTATTATTTATATTAAAATTGAGGATTAGTTATATAAATATATAAGAATTATATCGTATATGTGGAATGCCCCAAATTTGTTAAGAGGCCATTTAAGATCACTCTTATTTTTTTAATTTATATTTTATTTCAAAATAAGATATATTTAATAGTAATTATTAGTTTTAAAATATTTTAAAATATTTAAAAGCTATTTTAAATATTTTTATAAATAATATTATTTATTTTTAAAATAAAAAATAAATTATATAAATATATTTTAAAACTAACTATAAAAATAAAATATAAAATATAAAATAAAATTGATCTCAAACATCTCTAAAGTATATCTTCGCTTTAGATCATAATAAGCATGCTTTGGAAAACCAAATAGCAGAGTAAAATTTATGTCACCTTGACAATTAACAAGACAATGAGCAGAACAGACACCTAATTTTAACGTGGAAAACCGAAAAGAGGGAAAACCAGGGCTAAAGAAAAGATTCCACTATGTATCCTTTTACAAAATCTTCCGATAACGGATTTTGAATTCATTTGAGAAAGGGACAACAGTGCGTAACAACGATCGTTTATAATAGTTCGATGTTGGAGATGTTGTAGCTTCCTGGAAATGCCTGCATAATTAACGATGATGGCGGCAAGCGATCTTGCTCGGGGATCTTCAAGCTTTAGAGCTTTCTCTTCCTCACTTCACTTTTCCTCTTCTTCCTCGATCGGACTCTTCCTCTTCTTCCCTTTCTTCCTTGCTTTAGCTTCCTTCTTCTTCACTTGCTTGACTCTTCTTCTTCTTCTTTTGCTCTTCTCTTCACTTGCTTGCCTTCCTTCTTCTTCACTCTGCTTCCTTCTTCACTCTTTTCACTTCACTTATTTAGCTTAGGCCCCTCCATGTGAGGAGTGAGGCCTATTTATAGATGGGAGGAGGTATTCTAGTAAATTCATGTAAGGCCCATACCACTCGATCGACGGCTCAGGATGACTCCTTCGATCATTTGATGTATTTTGAGCATTTGGATGCCCAAATGAAGTCAGAATTATGAGATCTTAGGCTCATTAGATCCGGCTCGTCGAGACGCTCGATTTGACTATAAACACTTCATATTTGAGAGCTGTTTTGGGATTTAATTGATGTCCCAAGATTCTAATGATATTTTAAGGCTTGATCTCGACGGTTTGACTCAAAATCATATAACTTTCGACATCAAGATTTGTGCTAGGTATTTTGAGAGCTATATCTCTATTTTGGATGACATTAGCTTAATCATCCAAAAAATATATGCTAAATATTCGAAAATAACGAATTGGAAGTTTTCAGACGTTCAGAACCGGGCCTGTCGCTAGGCAGGCCATGGAAGCGCTGTGGCCAGAAGGAAGGCGCGGGCGTTGTAGCGTCGCCGGGTCAGGCGGCCGCTTTATCTGGGAGCTGGCCGCTGGGATCGGGTCGATGGAGCTACGGCTCGATGAGCGTCACGGGCACGGATCGCTGAACGGAGCGGTTAATGCCCGGCCAAGGCCATACCGCGGCGCCGTCGCGGCCATGTCAAGCTTTCATCTGCGGATCGCCGGTCTCTCGCCATTCCGCTGAACCGGTCAGGCCATTCGCATGGCGAGCCATTCCGCTGTGAACGATGTCATTCAAGGAATACTCGGTCAAATGGGGGTCGGTTGTCGGATGGCAGGCTCAAGGAAGGCTGCTCAAGTCATGGCATACCGCTGGCGGACGCCCACGGGTCCTACCGAGAATTTGGTTTTGAGCCGCTTTGAACCGCTTTTTTGAGGGGTTTTACCGTTGCTCCATATGGGGTTATAAATACCCAGATGAGAGGGAGAGGCACACCTTTCCCTCCCTCTTTCTCGAGAGGGTCCTTTGAGAAGCATCAAGAGGCGCTCGCGCCCAGCGTGCATACGCCGATTCGGTTACCACGCCGACCGTCCGGGGAGGCGATCAAGAGGCGATCAAGGCCCACGGCACGCCGTATTCCGGCTTACACCACGCCGACCGTCCGGGTGAGGCGATCACCGAGACGGGTGACGAAGATGCTCGATGGGGGAACGCATAGGCCACGCGATGGTGACTCGCGGTGGTCGCAGATAACCGACGACGGGCGGACCGCTGACCGCAGATGGTGCGGTCCGGCGACGGTACCGGCGCGGACCAACCGCGCGTTGGCGCCGACGGGTGGTCGGCGACGGTACCGACGGGCCGACGGAGATCTGACCTATCCGAGGTTGTTTGTCGAGTGTTGGCGACGTTAACCACGGATACAAAGTTTTGACCTATCCGAGGTTGTTTGCCGTGGTGTTACTGCATGACGTTAACGGGAAGAGATCGCAGAAGTCCACCAAGGACGTTTTGACCTTTCCGGTTGTTTGTGGCGCTCGGCGACATTAACCCATGGAAGAGATCGCAGAAGTCCACCAAGGACGCGACCTTTTCCCCGGGTTGTTTGTCGGCTTTTGCTCGATGACATTAACGCACGGAAGAGATCGCAGGAAGTCCACCAAGGACGTTTTGACCTTTCCTAGGTTGTTTGTCAGAGCTTTTGCTCGATGACATTAACCCGTATGGAAGAGATCGCAGGAAGTCCACCAAGGACGTTTTGACCTTTCCCCGGGTTGTTGTTTGTCGAGTTTTACGATGACGCTAACCCGTGGAAGAGGTTGAATTGAATCCGAGTAGTCGACGGCGGATCGGCGCGATACGCGATGACCGGCGACAATGGCGATGACCGCCAAGATGGCCGATGGTCTACGCGGACCGGCGACGAATGGCGCGATGACCGGCGACAAAGTGATGACCGCCGATTGCGGATAGCAATGGCAGGGACCGGGATGGAAGAAGCGGCGGACCGCTATATATGGCCGGCTCGGGTGGTCAGCAGAATCGGTAATGGTCCGCATGACCGACGCCGCAATCGCCATGACCGGCGACAATGGTGATGACCGCGAAGATTGCGATGGCCGCGGACCGATGGTAGACGCAGGACCGGCGACGACAGATTTTTGACCCATCAAGGTTGTTTACGAGTGTTATCGATGACATTAACCGCGTGAGTGGGTAAAATTTTTTTTATTTTTATTTTTTTGACCTTTCGGGTTGTTTGTCGAGCGCGACTCGGGTGACAACTCAGACGGAAGGGTCAATTGAATTCGCCGGTGATTTTGACCCGTCCGGTGTTATTGTCGAGTTACCATGACGCGAACGATGGAAGAGGTAATTGAATCACAGGATTTTGACCTATCCGGTTGTTTGTCGGTGACGATGGCGACGTTAACTCGTGGAAGAGATCGCGGAAGTCCACAAGGACGCTTTTGACCTTTCCCGGTCGAGCTTTTCTCGGCGACATTAACCCGTATGGAAGAGATCGCAGGAAGTCCACCAAGGACGTTTTGACCTTTCCTGGGTTGTTTGTCAGAGCTTTTGCTCGATGACATTAACCCGTATGGAAGAGATCGCAGGAAGTCCACCAAGGACGTTTTGACCTTTCCGGTTGTTTGTCAGAGCTTTTGCTCGATGACATTAACCCGCATGGAAGAGATCGCAGAAGTCCACCAAGGACGCTTTGACTTTCCCCGGGTTATTTGTCGAAGCTTTTGCTCGATGACATTAACCCGCATGGAAGAGATCGCAGAAGTCCACCAAGGACGCTGACCTTTCCGTTGTTAGTCGAAGTTTTACCGACGACGCTAACCCGCATGGAAAGAGGTTGAATTGAACGAAGTCGACGGCGACCGGCCGATTAGTCGCTGATGACCGGGCACAATGGCGATGACCGCTAAGATTTTCGATGGTCGGCGGCAAAGGACCGACGAATGGGCGGATGACCGCATAGTGATGACCGCTAAGATTGCCGATAGTTACGGACGGCGACGGTAGAGGCGGACCGCTATATGGTTGGCCGTGTGGGTGGTCGGCAGAAAGAATCGGTAATGGTTGTCGACGGTGGCGACTGACGTCGGTAATCGGCGCGGATGACCGGCGACAATGGTGATGACCGGCGACAATGGTGATGACCGGCGAAGATTGCCGGCGATGGTCGGCGGCAGTGACCGACGATGGTAGTCGACGGTGGTGACCGGCGACGATGAGGATTTTTGACCCATCCAAGGTTGTTTGTCAGAGTGTTATCTGATGACATTAACCTGTGCGGAGTGGGTACAAAGTTTTTTTTTTTTTTTTTTTTGACCTTTCCTGGGTTGTTTGTCAGAGCTTTTGCTCGATGACATTAACCCGTATGGAAGAGATCGCAGAAGTCCACCAAGGACGTTTTGACCTTTCCTGGGTTGTTTGTCAAAGCTTTTGCTCAGCGACATTAACCCGCATGGAAGAGATCGCAGAAGTCCACCAAGGACGCTGACGGCCGACGCCAGAAGTTGGCGGATGACCGACGATGATGGTGGTGACCGGAGATTGTCGGCGTCGCGGCACGGACGATGGTAGTCGGCGGCGGTGACCAGCTACAAGGGTTGGCGGCTGACGGGGTGGTTAGCGTAGTGACGGCCGACGGATCTTTGACGATCCGGTTGTTTGCCGAGTGTGACTCGACGTTAACTCAGATGGAAGAGGTCCAATCAAGTCCCCTGGGATTGATCATGTCCCAATTGAGATGTAACATGAGTTGTATATTTCTCAAGTGGGAGGAAAAGTAAAGAAAAGAAAATCTTGTTAGAACAAAGTGAATTCACTAGTTCAATGATATAATCATAAGACAGCACGCTTTAAGAGAAAATGACAACAACAACCGCAACAAGCTTTAATCCTAGTGGGTCATTATACAAGGATGAAATGACGACGAGATAAAAGTCATAATAATTATGAAGAGTTACGATAATATTTTCAAGATTCTTAGTATTCCAAGTTCGAGGTAGAGTTTTTCCTTACGGGTCCTTGAGCTTGAACGCCTCGCTTGACCATAGCTATGACCACATATGGACCATCCAGAGGTGAGATTTATTGGCGGGCCTTTGCTGCAGCCTCGAGACTGCAGACCAAGTCACCACGTGATATGGGACGAGGTTTCACTCTTCTGAAGTGGCGAGCTACCCGCTGATGGGGAAGCAACCGGGGCCATATCCCGAAGTTTCGTGGAGTAGGTCTAGGTCGCCGAGTTTTTCTTCATTACTTCCATGATCAAAAACTGGACTCTTGGACTTGGAACCCGATATCCACCCCAGATGATAGCTTCGTAAAAACACAAGTTATACGGTGTCTCACCGGTTGTGCGTGCGGTAGGCCCAAAGAACATTGGGGAGCTCATCAACCCATTGCCCCGCCTTCTCAAGACGCGTGTTTTAGTCCTTTGAGTATGGTCCTATTGGTAACGGTTTGCCCATTAGTTTGAGGATGTGCTACCGTATGCGAATGTGTGAAGATCTTTGCAAAAGGAGACTTTTCCAAGAATTGAGTTCCATTGTCGATGATCTTTGCAGGAAGACCGAATCGACATATTATATTTTTCCAGACAAATTGTTTGGTATTTGCCTCTGTGATTTTAGCGAGTGGTTCGGCCTCTACCCATTTTGTGAAGTAGTCGGCTAGAATGATAAATTTTCGTTGCCCCGATGCTATTGGAAAAGGTCCCATGATATCAATCCCCCACTGAGCAAAGGGCCATGGGCTTTGAATGGATGAGAGTTCTGCATGCGGCATGTGAGGGAGGTTAGAATGCAATTGACAACTAGCATTTCTTGTGAACTCATGCCTTTGTTTCATTGTAGGCCAATAAAACCCTTGCCTCATGATTTTAAGGGCCAATGCTCTTCCTCCAAGGTGTTCCCCACATATTCAGTGAACCTCTTTTAACGCTGAATCGCCTCGAAGGTGGAAGGCATTTGAGATATGGAGAGAAAGCTCGCTTGTATAGTTCACCTCCAATAATAGCAAAGTTTGAAGCTTGTCTTGAGACAGATGAAGTTGGATCTTCGTGAAGGGTCCCTTCTTGTAGAAAAGATAGGATCGGGTTTATCCACCTAACGTTCCTTTTCCTCATCAATAGTTTGAATTATCCATGGCCCTTGGATACTAGGAAAATGTATTTCTTCAACATGCTTTCTCTTAAATAGATCTCCGGTAGAGGTAGCAAGCTTAGCAAGAGCGCCACCAGTATTCTTCTCTCGTAGTATGTGGATGATTTGATGTGTCTTGAAATGAGTAAGAAGAGATTTTACCAAGTGGAGATATTGCACCTTGAGGATTATGAGTATTAAAATCTCCTCCAACTTGGGAGGAGACAAGTCGGGAGTCGAATTACTAAGTTTTGCAATAATGGAGTCTCAACCTGCGATGAGAGCCTCATATTCGCCATGTTATTAGCTGGGGAATTTTAGCAAGTCCATACTCTAGGTATTTTCTTTGGGGAAACAAGTAGATTCCCGACCAAAGACCAAGATTTCAAGCTCCATCAACGAGAGTCCATCGAGGAGATGAAAGACACGTAGCAGATAGCTCTTCTAGAGTTGGGTTGGTGATTCCACTATAAAGTCCGCAAGTATTTGAGACTTTATGGCGGTAGAAAATTTATATCAAATTCTCAGTTCTACGAACCATTTGATCAATCTTCCGTGATGCTTTTTCGTAAGATGGCCCTTAATGGTAAATCGATAAACGCCGATGGTGTGAGCTTGAAAGTATGGACGCAATTTTAGAGAAAATTAACGCTGAGCCACTTTATCTCGCAAATGGATAACGACTTTCTATATCGAGAGAATTTTACCGACGTAATAAATTGGTTGTTGTGCCCCATCTTCTTCTCGCACTAAACTGAGCTTATTGCGGGAAGAAACCGTAAGATATAACGCTTTCTTTGAATAGGTTTGATGGAGATGCTAGATATTCTTTTAGTTGCTCAAAAGCATACCGACATTCATCGGTCCATTGAAAATTATTATTTTAGCTCCCTTCAATATTTTAAAGAATGGCAAGTATTTGTCCCAACGGGCTAGGAAACGGATAATGCGAATTCGACCATTCAAACGTTGACGCCTTTGATATTCTTCTGAGGAATCATATCTTGGAGAGCTTTGATTTTTCGGGGTTAGCCTCTATCCCACGGTGAGTTACCATAAATCCAAGAAATTTTCCACGTAACCCCAAAAGCACACTTGGTTAAGTCGTATGTTATAGCGTCGAAGGAGGTCAAAGCATGCTTCTAAGTCCGAAATATGTTGTGACTTTTCTAAGCTTTTCACTAACATGTCATCCACATACACCTCCATTGGTGGCCTAGGGTCTTTAAAACCTTATTCATGAGGCTGATAGGTAGCAGCATTTTTTAATCCAAATGGCATGACTTGGTAACAATATAAACCTTTATATGTTTGAAACGCCAGCTCTTCATCTATCGGGTTCATCTTTATTTGATTGTACAATAAGCATCCAAAATCGAGCATTTGATGTCCGGATGTAGGCCCACCAATTGATCGATTCGAGGAAGAGGAAAACTATCCTTTCAAGAGCCTTATTAAGATCGATAATCAACACACATCCTCCATGTTCCATTTGTTTTTTTTAACCATGACAACATTTGCTAGCCATGTGGGTAATGCACTTCGTATGAATCCCGCTTCATGAGCTTGTTAACTTCGCTCAATACGAAGACGATCGGGTGCAAAACTCCGCTTCTTTTGGATGATTGGTTTGAACGTTGGATTAATTTTGAGGGAGTGCGTGATTACATTGGGGTCGACTCATATCTGGCCGGACTCCAAGCAAATATGTCTTGATTCGCTAAGAAATTTATATACTTTTCCTTTGTTCTTCCGAGTAAAGATCCCACTTGCACTGTTCGTAATGGTTGGTCATCTGATAATACTATTGAGAGTAAATCTTCTACAGGGGAAGCTTTTTGAGGTACTCTTTCATCTCGAAAGTTAAGATCTTCGATGCTGAAGGTGATGGAAGGTTGAGCTTGTCTGAGATAACATGATTGAGCTGTTGATTTCCACAAACCACCCCAACTCCACCGGGGTAGGAAATTTTATCTTCGATGAGGCAATCAAGTGATAGACCAAAATTGATTGGAGGGGCCTCCAAGATGCAGAATCGACTTCACCACCATGAATTGTATTAAATGAGTCACTTGTCGAGGGAATTCTCCAGGGTAACAGTGAAGAGTGATTGTCCCTTCGCCTGCATCGGGTGATTATCAAACCCATATAGTGGTCCGTTGGTTGGAGCTTTTGCCTAGCTAGCCCATGTTAAGAAAAGTTGAGTAAAATAAGACATCAAACTCCCATTATCGATCAAAATTCTTTTAACGTTATAACAAGGATCACCGATCCTCATGATGACAAGTGGATCTTGATGAGGGATATGGACTCCTTCTAAGTCCAGTCATTGAAAGTGATGGAATGATCAATAGACTTCTTCAACTCGGTTCTTTGGAGGCGAAGAGAACTTGATTATAGTATCGATCCTCCGCGATTTTTCCAATTATTTGATGATTATTTGGTTATTTTGTGATGATTGTCCGGTTGCCCCCCAAACGGAGGTGTGTTTGTTTGAGGTGGTTGATTCTTCAAAAACGACGTAGTATCCTTGAATGAGTCTCTCGATTTCTTCCTTGAGTTGTATACATGCTTGAGTATGTCCACGCCGATGAAAATGACAATATTGCTCCCGTTTCAATTGGTTTCAATGGATGCGCCACTTGATATGTTCTTCATTGCGAATAGCCATCGAGGTTAACACGAGATGTGTTCGTGTGTATGTCTTTTCCGGCCGAGGTTCACGTTGTTGATATGGGGGTGGAGGGAGATCATGACTACCTTGTCGCTGGGCGTCGGTCCACATTTCTGGGTATTTTTGCTTTCCCGCATATTGTTCAAATTGTTTTATGATGAGCATTAATAGCTTCATCGGAGATTTGTTTCTACGATGAACTAAGTCGCATACGAGGACCGTGTCCCTCATTAATGATAATAGAAAGGTTCCTGACGAGTCCTCCAAGGAAAACTCCTCTTAATAGGTCTACCCTGTATTTGGCGAAGCTTCTAAAGAGAACCTCGGAAGTATTCTTTGAGTGATTCACCCTCGTCGTCAATGGAAAGATGGGAGGAATCTTTAATGATTCTTTTGCAATGAACTGCTCCACAAAGAACCCCGAAGTTCATAAAGGTATGGATGGATCCCCTTGGAAGAGAATAGAACCAAGTGCGAAGCTTGCTTTGAGGGTACAGGAAAGACGACAAAGCAAGCAGGTCGTGAGCTCGTTGGATATGCATGATAGTCCCAGTAATGGTCGATGTGTTCAGGTCAGCCCCATCATAGAATCAATGCTCTAAGCTTGAAACCTACGGAATTGGATGTCAAGAATGGCTTCAAAGGTGAGGACTCCTCATAACCGTGTGTGGGTGAAGATGATTTCTATCTTGAAGGTGAAATTCATCTTGTATTAAGCGCCGTATCGCAATGTCATGATGTGCGGATTAATGAGATGAGTGTGAAGCTATCAACAACGATCGGATTAGTAACGCTGAGCCGCACGCGATGAGTGGAACTAGCGGTCAAGGAGATCATACGGTCCATGCGAGGAACTCAGGAGGATTAGCGCTTTTGACCTCCTCCCGCAATGACCGATCTTGGGGAGATATGTTTGTCGAGAATGGCCGTAGTCCTTGCAAAAGTCGGATCATCTTATTTTGAGACTCCATTCGACGGACACGATCTTCCAAAGAGATTCCCTGCCCGCCTCAACATGGCCCTTGGTTTGGGATGGGTTTTGAGAATGACTGAGTTGGAGTGGAGGTTCCATTATGACGAGTGTGCCTATTGGCCATAACGCGGATGTTCACGGAATTGAGGTTGAAGGGTTTTACTCCCACGACGGCCAAACTGCTATGTCGGAAAACCGCCGGTAGAGTAAAAATTTATGCCTTAGCCTTGTTGATTAGTCCAGCACACACACAGGTAATTAAAGAACGAACATGAGACACCTGCAATTTTAACGGAAAACCTCAAAAGAGGGAAAACCACTGGCCTAGCCCAAGAAAAGATTCCACTATGTATCCTTTCTGAGTAAAAATCTTCCGATAATGGATTACATTTTGAGAAAGGGACAACGGGTAACAACATAATAGTTCGATGTTGGAGATGTTGGGTAACTTGAAATGTATAATTAACTGATGCGTGATCTTGTTCGGGATCTTCAAGCTTTAGAGCTTTCTTCCTCCTCACTTCACTTTTCCTCTTCTTCTCGACGGACTCTTCCTCTTCTTGCCTTCTTCCTTGCTTTAGCTTCCTTCTTCTTCACTTGCTTGACTCTTCTTCTTCTTCCTTGCTCTTCTTGTTCTTCTTCACTGTTTCAGCCTTCCTTCTTCTTCACTTGCTTCAGCTTCCTTCTTCTTCACTTGCTTCCCTTCACTTAGTTTAGCTTAGGCCCCCCCATGTGAGGAGTGAGGCCTATTTATAGATGGGAGGAGGGGTATTCTAGTAAACTCATGTAAGGCCCGTACCACTCCCCTCGACGGACGGCTCAGATGACTCCTTGATCATTTGATGTATTTTGAGCATTTGGATGCCCAAATGAAGTCGAATTATGAGATCTTAGGCTCATTAGATCCGCTCCGAGACGATTTGACTATAAACACTTCATATTTGAGAGCTTTTGGGATTTAATTGATGTCCCAAGATTCTAATGATATTTTAAGTTTGATCTCGACGGTTTTGACTCAAAATCATATAACTTTCGACATCAAGATTTGTGCTTTGACTAGTGGTATTTTGAGATTATATCAATAACAAAATTTAGAATAAAAGATAAAGGTTTAGATATTATAACTAAATAACTTGTAACAATCACAACCAAATGAGTAATAATATTTCTTACCAAAGTTGAAATCTATGGCTAAAGCTTAAAATCTACTCATCAGATTGTATCTTATAAATGCAGAGCTTATGATGGAATTCTCACTCTTTTAAAGAGTTAGGATCAATACCATGTCCACATCTTCGTGCAATTCCTCATCGATCCATGAATATTAGCTCGCTTTCTTCACAAACCCAAGTACTATGCTATCACAAGGAAAGCTTTTAATTCTCCATAGAAAGAGACATAACTCATAATGAAAGGAAAGCTAGGCTATGCAGTTCCGCCTATAACCTTTCAAGTAGAAGTCAAATTGATAATTTAAAATCTCATAATCCCAAAGATAAGTCATCGAATTAGGCTTTTCATAGTAGTAAAAGGCTCAAACTTCAAGAATAGGGTGCAACTAAATAAAGATGGAATGAAGGATTTTATAAAGAACAATGAAGATCACCATCCATACTGGACATTACCTTCATTGAGTTGATAGAATATTTAATAATTGCAATTTCACAAACGGATGCGAGACCGTGAACATGAAATAAATAAATTTTGTATTAGAGAGAATCATAATATTAATTGGTTTTGAAAAGAAGAGTTCACTAGTAGACGATTCGATGTCAAGGTGCTTTGCATGAGCATGTAGAGAGAAAGATCACACAAGAGTAGAAGAAGAATGCTTTAATGAAGCATTAAGTGAGAAGAGCATCAAGCGTGAAGAGCTTTTCAAACATAAAAATATTTGTCGCTTTCAAACTCTTCATGCAAGTTAAAGATTTCATGGTCAATGACGAATATCATAAGAGGAGTTTCTTATAAAATAATTATTGTTTAAGAAAATAAGAAATTTCTTACATTAATTAATTTTATATTAAGTTTCTATTTCACAATTCAGTAAAATATAAACTTATAATAAGTCATCAAGCAAAAAATAATGTAGATTAATAACTATTTTATTGAATGAATTCATGACATTTTTGTCTTAAGTATATAATTTATAAAAATTTTAAAAAAATTAATAAACCTGTGCAGTAAGTATGGATTGTGAATTTTGGATCATAATGAGCATGGATGACCCTACTTTCTGAGTTCTTCGTGTTGTGTCCAAACTCGCTAATTTTTGAGATTATCCTTCAATTTTTAATGATTTCAAGCATAAATTAGAAACCTGTTTAATCACAATAAAATAAAATAAAATAAAAATAAGATAAAAAATAAATTTTGATTACCGCTTTCAAGAGCTCTAGATTGAATTTTGTGAGGAAATCTAGTCTATACCGCCATCAATTTCTTGTTTTTCCAATGAATCTTAATCAAAATTATAGTGATATTTGTTTTGCATTAAGCCATGGATTCCCAACCCTTCTTATCTCTGTCAATCTCTATTCTTGAGTTTCTTCATATCGCCTCCCAAATTCTTATAAGACTCGTGAGTCATTCGACTGAGCCTCTTTCATCTCTGATCCTCAAACTGACAATTGTTTTGATTGTTCAAATATTGTAGTTATTTAGAATATCATGTATTTGATCTTCCACGCTCCTCAATCATCTCTAAATTATAGGTCAAACTCTATTGAATCATGTATCTTAATAGAATCAACCTCTTGATCTTTCTTCACTATGTCCAATTTATCCTCCATAGATCGAAAATTTCACCAAGTCATTGACAAGTCTCTGTTGTTGGAGGCATCATTTCAAGAGAACAAATTAGCTAAAATAAAGGATTCAAAAAAAGAGACCAAGGCACTTGATCAATTAAAAGAGGAGGGACTTAAATCAATTGGTAAGATGAGTAATTTTGATAAAACTTAAATACTTTGTGTTAAGATCATCCTTCTGGCACCTCATCATCTTCAGCCACAAGATGGGAAGCCGCGTCCCGAATCTAATTGATCGCTTGAGCATCCATGCCACCTTTTTTTTGTTTCTCTTATCGGAGGCTACAACAAGAGAAGTGTTCTAAGTTTATGCCGAAGTGTTGGGCGTTAAAGCTTCCTCGCTTCTCCAAAAGCTTCATGGCTTGGCCATGGTAATGGAAAACTAACTTTGATTCTTCTTCAATGAAGCCCTCAGAGTTGTCTATCTAAGGGGAGGAGGGGACGATGAGAAGGGCCACCAAAAGATAGGCTAGCATGAAGCCAAATAGAAAGAAGAATACATCAAGTGGTGTGGTGGTTTCATAATGAAATAAAGTCGCTGAACTTGAAGAAAGAGGATCCTATTTATAACGCAATATGTAATAACAAAAATTCCAAATGGCATATATAATAAGATATCTATTCATGATTTTAAAGAACAATATGCACATTAAGTTGAATTGACTCTGCATTGAAAACAGGAAACATGGGAAACATGGAAAGCATTGAAAGGTTTTAAAACCTTTGCAATTTCCACCGAAGAATAGAAAAAAAAAGCGAAGAGAATTCATTTGCTTCCTCTACTTACACCTCATAATAACACATATTGCAGATAATGGAATGAATGTGAGTTACAAAGATCAGTGAACAATATTGCCGGCGAGCCTAATAGATTTATCTCAGTGGGAGATATGAGGAAGCTTTATGCAGAATTATAAATGCTAAAAAAAGGATATGCAAGTCATTTTTATTATTAACAATAGCGGCTAGATTGGGTCCACCGTTTGTTGAGATCTTTTCTTATCATAAACAGGCGTAAACATATATAATCAATGGTGAGCTTGATTGTCTCTTTCTCTGAATTTACTTTCCTTTGGATCCCATCAGAGGAGCGCTCATCAAACCTTTGCACAGTTATATATATATATATATATACTTATCTGACTTATATTTTAAAAAATATACATTTAAGGGATATTTGGGCTCAATTTTATTTTTTTAATTTTTTATTTATACTTATATTTTGTTATCTTTATTTTTTGTTTCAAATTAAAATATATTTAATGATAATTATTCTTTTTAAAAATATTCAAAATATCTAAAAAATATTTTGAGTATTTTTAAAAATAATGTTATTTATGTTTGAAAATAAAATAAAAATAAAAACACATAAAAAATATATCAAATAAATACATTATTAAAAATAACATAATAATAAAAATAAAAATTGATCCCAAACAACCTCTTAACTTAAAAAAAATGATGATGATATTAAAAATTGAAATATTATATATGTAAAAAACTAAAATTCATGTGTTATTTATATATAAATATATAAGAATTATGTAGTATGTATCTAAATCCCCATATATGTATATATATATAAGATATATATATATATATATATATATATATATATATATATATATATATATATATATATATATATATATATATTCTCTTTATTAGATAATCTAAATGCTATGATCTAAGATGATCAAAAAAGTAAATTTTAAAACACTGTTTGATTTTTTTTAATAAAATCTATCATATTTCAAAAATAATAATAAAAGCTATAGGCCATGACAACCTTTCAATTTTTAATAGTATTTTTTCTTAAAAAAATTATACAGACTAGTGACAACTTTTACTTTTTTAACGTTTTTTTTTTAATGTACTATATATAAAATCGAGTCAGCTTGTGAATTAATGAGTTGAATTCGGCTCAAATCTAACTCGAGCTCAAGCTCATAGCTCGATAAGCTCGACTCATGAGCTCATTAACGAGTTAAGTTCGAGCCAGCTCGAGCCTATCCACCACCTCTACCTTCGACTAAACACTGATGGAATTGGATTGAGAGATATTGCTAAGCATAGAGTTACATTCACAACAAAGTGTCCAGCAATATGAGACATGAGAAAAGGAATACGAGTACCTATTTTATACTCATAAGATAATAATTGATAGATGAATAACAAAAATGATAAGATTAATTAAAGTCAAATAATTATCATTTCAATAACTAAATTTTTGAAGATGGATACATCAAATAAGGCAAAATCTCGACTAATTAAAAAATTGGAATAAATATTTATAAAAAAAATTTAACCCAAATAAAAAACATGCAATGAATTAATTTGATGAATCAAACTCAATAAATAATAATTACTTATTAAAACATAAACAAGAATATAATGGGGCATGCAACATAAAAGTAACATTAACAACCAAATATATCTTATTTTAACATAAAATATAAACAAAATAAAATAAAAATATATAATATAAAATAAGAAACATATGTGATCCAAAAAAGGGTTGTTTGGGATCAATTTTGTTTCCAATTTTTTATTTTTATTTTTATGTTATATTGAAAATATATTTGTTAAGAGTGATTTTTTATATATTTTTATTTTTTCTTTTCAAAAACAAATAACATTATTTTAAAAACACTAAAAATAACTTTAGATATTTGAGTATTTTTAAAAATAACAATTACAATCAAACATATTTTATTTTCAAACAAAACATAAATAAAATAAAACAAAAATATAAAATAGAAAATAAAAAAATAAAAGTGATCCCAAAGGGCCCTAAATTAGTCTACAGTTAGAAAATATTTAAAAATTCACATAACTAAGAGGCTGTTTGGGATCACTTTACTTTATATTTTATTTTTATTTTGTTTTAAAAGTAAAATATATTTAATGTTTATTGTTGTTTTAAAAAAAATTAAAATATCTAAAAATTATTTTAAATATTCTTAAAATCAATATTATTTATTTTAAAAATAAAATAAAATACATAAAAACACAATAAACAAATATGTTTTTAAACATAACTTAAAAATAAAAACAAAAACACAAAATAAATTTGATCCTAAACAGCCTCTTAGAGGTCACTTTTGCTTTTGCTTTTTTATTTTTTAGTTTTATTTTGTTTTATTTATATTTTGTTTTAAAGTAAAAAATATTTTTAGATGTTTTTGAATATTTTTAAAAATAATATTATTTATTTTTGAAAATAAAAAATAAAACACATAAAAATACATCAAATAAATATATTTTTAAAAATATCAGTTGCATTATTCCATTATGAAATTGCATTATGAAAAACATCAAATAAATATGTTTCTAAATTCACATGCACCGTCAAAGTTTTAGAATTGATTTGTTTTAAAATATAATGACTCTTAAAGCCTTTAAACTATGCCAAATTGAAAGTTAAAAAATACGGCTATATTATTAGTATTATTATTATTATTAGTAAGAGTTTGATGTGAATTTGAAATTTTTAAGGCCTTTTATTGTCAAGTTCAAGTCACAATAAAGTTTTAATTTAAGAATATTTGAATAAAATTCTGATTATGAGGAGTGTTACAATTTATATATCTATTTTAAGATAAATGTGTCACATAGATAATAAATATTGCACTATCTTAAAATTGATTTAAATGCATTGAAATATATATTGTCATTTATTTATTAGGATATCTTACTACATTTTTTATTATTTAAATCTAATTATTTATATTTTATTAACTATATATTTGTATTAATGATGTAGACATATATAGCTTTATTACAAGTCAGAATTAAATTTATAGGTTTTAAATATATTTTGTAAATTAAGTTTAAATATTAATAAAATACATTTGAATAAATGAATAAGCTGGCTAATATTTGTTCTTGTTCATTTATATGATAAGCAATTTAAAAAATATTTATTTATATAAATAAAAGAATTTTATATAAATGAACCGTTCAGTTTAAGAGAGACGTTGTTAGGGTCCCAATGCTTCTTTTCTATGTTATTAACTTATTCAAGATCTAGATTGATTGAAAATTCTTTAATTAATCTGACTATTTAAATGGTGTTTTAAACTTTAAAATATATAAATTTGAAGTTAATTTTCTTTTTAATTAAATAATTTAAATATAAATTTAAAAGATTTAAATGTATATCATATAATTCTTATGCATTTAGCATTTTTTATGCATGAAAAAACTTATTTCTCTCAGCAAAAATAAATATTAATAAATATAATATTATAGATTTAGTTATTATTTATATCAATATTAAAATTGAGGGTTAGTTTTTTTATTTTATTTTAATTTTTTTTAAGGAACCCAATATAGGGAATTTTATTACTCATAAGAAATATATTACAAGATTCTTAAAAGGGGGTAAACTCTAAGTCTGATATTACTATAGATTTAGTTATTATTTTTATTACAATCAACCTAAAGAGTAAATCCCTTGTCTAAGTACAACTCACACAGCAAAAGTAAAGACAATATCCAAAATAAAGAGTAAAATACATAGGCACCAACCATACATCCGCCAACGGCAGTAAAAGGAGAGCTGATAAGATTTTGCATCCAAAAGAAAAAGCCTTCTTGAAACCTGCATACCAAAAAAAGGACTCTGCAAACAACTAGAAGGCCAGTTAGTACCAATAAAATAGGAGTTAAATATAATGAGTAAACATAAAACTGAAAGATGATAGAAAAATTTTAGCCGGGGGCAGCAAACCATCCACACTAGTTTGGGGTAGCCACATGGGAATTCGCCACCCATCAAAAAGAAAACAAATCAATTTCCACTAATGAAGCCAAAACCACCTTCCTTTATCTACATTCTAGTTCATATATCGCCAACAGTTATCTAATAAATAATCCACACTAATCCACCAATTATAATTAGGTTTAGGAGAAAATTACATAACAAAGTAAGTGAAAAGGAAGAAGGCATGACACCAATCAGCAGGCAGCCACCATATACTAAACCAACAAAAGGCATATGTAACTCCTGCATGAACATATAATAAAATGTGAATCCACCAACCGCCATTTCATATGTAACCATCATTTCTCCGATAAACAATCCAGCAACGCAAAACTCCCAATCGAAGGAAAGCATATACTGATACGAGGCATATATTGCCAACATCTATCCAATAAACAACCACACCAATCCACCCATGGTCCATATTATACTTAACTTGAACGGAGAAGATAGGAAATAGCATCCAGATCCAATGAGGCTTAAGTAAAACCACCATCTAAATAGATCCAGAGGGACATAACATACGAGAGTAAATGGAAAAATAGGAAGTCATGATACCAATCTCAGGCACCATAAATACCAGAACAAAAGAAATCATCCCAAACTAGCAGTGAAATAACAAAAAAGCCTCCAGCATCACATAACATAAAAATAAAACAGCAACCATCCGCAGTATGCCAAATCGAAAGGAAGGTGCTTACTCCGTGAAAAAATAGAGGCCACCATAGCAAAGTTCGACAATAAGAATGAGGAAGATTTCCTAGAAAAGAAAACAAACTGCCAAGACGTTCAAGTAAATAGTATGAAAACCATTGCAGCAGTTAGGCATATCTACATAATCAACCATAGGAAACATTCCTAACAACTGTATAGAACTATTTAAGAAACACACAATACACATAGAATGATAAAGTTTTTCATCAAAGCCTAACTGAAAGGTCTTCCAAACAGCTTTCCAAATATATAGCCCCCTAAAAACAATGATTTTCTGTATGAATACAAGTGCCATATGCTCCAAAAGGGGGAGGGGAAACCTCATCCATTCAGGAGATGAAACAAAATGAAAAATTAAAAGTTTACATATTCCTAACATAAGGTAAACCACTTTTATCTAAATTAACAAGCCCCCTTAATAAGGGGGGGATATTATCATAAGAGAATATATTTACCATAGAGGACTTTGCACCCAAATTGCAAGAAAATCCACACAAGAATTCCCTTCTGATAAATATGTGAGATATGATAATCAAGAGAAGCAAGAAGCCTCCTTGTGTGGTTGAGAGTATAATATACTTGACATTGCCATGAGCTCCAGAGTTTAATAAATTCAAAAGGAGGAGAGCATCAATTTCAAACCATATTTTTTTAAAGCCTTTCTGAATGCATAGTAGTAACCCATAATGTAGGCCATAAAGTTCAGCAAAAAGAACAGAAAAAGGTCTTAAAGGAATAACAAACATAACAATCATCTTGCCTTTAAAATCTCTTAAAATACCCCCACAATCATAAATCCCATTAGCAACAGATCCATTAGTATTAACCTTAATAATATGATAGTGGGGTTTAATCTAATAGATAGTCTTATAAATAAAATCAATTTCAGTAGATGGGAGAGAAATCCCAAAGTAGTGGGCCAGATGCTTAACATCTTTGAAGCTAGAAGGAGGAAGAAGGTTAGCTTTGTAAAGGGAAGTAATTTTACATTTAGTTCTAGCAATAATGTGGTAAAAATTCATGAAAATATCATTATGTTTAGCGTCATTTCTTTCCAACCAGATATACCACAATAAAGTAATAGCCAGAACACATTTGACATGACCTTTCGAGGAAGAGGATTCAAAATTATTTAAAAGATGCACTATAGAAAGAGATCCATCAAACAACAAAGTATTAAATAGACTATCATACCAGCGCCAAACTTTAGCAGCAATGGGGCCATTAACAAAGACATGATCCATATTTTCAATGTGAAAGCAACATTGACATTTGGATGGAAGATGAAAGCCTTTATTTTAGGAGAATGATATCCACAAGAATGTATTGTTTAAGGATGCGCCACACAAGGACCGAAAAGGAGGCATGGATAGAATTACACCAGAGTTTGGGAAAGATTATAGAATCTTGACTTTTGAGTCTAATAGCTTGCCACACATCCTTAAAAACAAAATCACTAGTGGAGGAATTGTTAAATAGAATTTGATCCATTTTATTAGCTATTGGGTTAATATTCAAGATTTTTTTAATGATCAAATTAGGGACATAGGAACCTAACTGAGCTATATCCCAAGAATTATGAGTAATGAAATGGCTAACTTTTAGCCTATCAATAGAATGCGTATTGAGTAAAGAATCAATAGACCCCAAACCCAACCAATTATCTTGCCAAAAAAAAAAATGAACCAAAATTCACACCCCAGAGATCAGCTCCTCAGCAGCCCACTTGATGTTACAGAGTCTTCTCCACACAAGAGAATCCCCCATTTTGAAAGAACAAATGAGGGGGTGATTACCTTTACAGTATTTGACAAGAATAAATTTCGACCAGTAGCTGTGATTGCTTCTAAGATTCCACCATATTTTATAAAAAAAATATTTAATAGAATCTTTTAAAGTTTTACAACCTAGACCACCTTTATTCAAAGGGACACAACAGGTGTACCAATTAGCCCAATGAGTTTTTTTTGGAGGATGAAGTAGAACCCAGAAGAATTTATTGAAAAGATGGTTAATCTTATTAATGATAGATGTGGTAGGGATAATCGTGAAAAGCAGATAGAAGGATAAGTAGCAAAGAATGCTTTTAATCAGTATCAGCCTGGCTCCAAAAGATAGAAGATGGAATTCCTAGGAGGAAATTTTCTTATAAATTTTTTGAATCACCTTATCAAAAAGGAAAGATCTTTTAGCACCACGGTATAAAGAAGTACCCAGGTATTTAATAAGAAGAGTATGTTGGGCAAAGCCCATGATATTCTTAATAGTATTGATCCTAGGAAGAGGAATCGATTTACTAGCAATGAAGCCACTTTTGTCAGGGTTAATTTTGAAGCCACTCTCCCTACCAAAGTGAACAAGAAACTTATACAGTTTCTTTATGTAACGGGTAGACCCATTGCAAAAAATAATGAAATCATCCGCAAAGCTGAGGTGGAAAATAGAAAAACCACCCCTAGTCTTGTAGCGCATGTTAGGCATTTTGAGAAATATAAGTTCAAGGCTTCGAGAAAGATATTCCACAGCGATAATGAAGAGGGCCGGAGAAAGGGGGTCCCCTTGCCTTATTCCATGGGATGAAGAAAAGAAACCATGAACCTTGCCATTAATAAGTAAAGAAAACCGAGAGTTTTCAATACCATTCTTGATTAATGTAATAAATGAATTGGAAAAATCAAAGAGAGATAGAATTTTGTAAAGGAAAGTCTAACCAATATTATCGTAGGCTTTGGAAATGTCCAACTTAAAAACTAGATTCCCACACTGAACTTTGGTGTTTAAATCATGGATAATTTCTTGAGCTAACAATACATTATCAGAGATAGATCAACCTTTAACAAAACCCATTTGATTAGGGGAAATGATTTTAGGAAGTAAACTACCTAATATTTTGGCTTGGATCTTAGATATGAGCTTATTAAAAAAAGCACATAGACTTATGGGTCTAAATTGGTTCCAAAGTTCAGGATTATCAATTTTAGGAATTAGAACAATGAAAGTACTAGAAAAGAATTTGGGGAGGATGTTTCCGTTAAAAAAAATCCAGAACAACTTTAACCACATATTCTTTGATAATATTCCAACATTTTTGAAAGAATAATGGAGTAAATCCATCAGGGCCAACCACATAATCTATGTTCATATTCTATAGGGTGGATGTAATTTCAAATTCAGAGGGTAAGGAGGTAAGCATTATGTTATCTTCTTCGGTAATGAGTTTAGGGATAGCCTCAGGCCATGCTAATTCCTCATAATTCACATTATTATTAAGTAGATTATTGAAGAAGGATACACCCAAATCAGCAAGTTCCTTGTCATTAGAAACCCAATTATCAATATTTTTGATTTTCTTGATGTGATTCAAGGCCTTTTTTATTTTTGAACATAGCGTGAAAATATTTTGGTGTTCCCTATCTCTCGATAAATTTTTTTAGCAAGCCTTTTGCCTCCAATATGTTTCCTCCATGTCTTGATAGCATGTTAACCTATCTTTGGCTTGGTTTAATAAGATATTTTTAGAGGTATCCTGGATAACCTCTTCTTCTAACGTTATGACCTCTTGTTCTAAATCTTTATGTTTATAAAAGATTTTAAAGCAATGTTTGTTCCACCATTTAAGGAATTATTTAAGCCTTTTAATTTAAGTATAATCTCTCTTCATCCCAATAATAAAATCATCAGGATAAAGAGGATCTCCCCAATTAGTAGCAACCACATCCACAAATCTATCATTTAGAAGCCACATATTTTGAAAATGAAAAGGAATATGGGAAGATGCGGACTCCGTATTAACCTTAACAGAGATTAGCAAAGGAGAGTGATTGGAAAGGGTTTTACTGAGGTGTTCAACTGAAGTAATCGGAAAGGAATTGATCCATAGATCATTAAACAAAATCCTATCAAGTCTTTGCCAAAGTCTGTGATTTTTTCAAGTGAATTGAGAGCCAATGAAACTTAGATCGGTCAAGTGCCAATCCAGGATCATATTATTAAATTCCTCCATAGAGAATAGGTTAGGAGCATTTCCACCCACTCATTCCGAAGAGGAAGATATAGTGTTAAAATCTCCACCCATGAATTAGGGAGCATTAACCAAATCTTCCCATAGGCTCTTTCTACCACACCTACTACAGGAGGCATAAATAAAAGATCCAAAATATGACCAATTGCCAAAAGAGATTTTAGCATTCACGATCTGGTGAAGGTCTTGGATAATATGAAATGCAAAAAGATTTTTTCAAAAGATTCAAATTTTATTACTCAAGTTCACAAAAAAACTACTAAAGCTAATCATTCTAGTAATAGATTGAATGCTAGAAGGAAGGATAAAGGGTTCCAAAATTGCCAGAAAAGAAATATTATGGGTGCAAACTAAGTTGCTGAGTCTATTATGAACAGAGAGGGAGCCTATCCCTCTTGCATTCTTGGTTAAGAAAGAGACCATTTACTTAGGTTGAGAGGAGCCAGATCTAGTAACTCTGGCAAAGCTAGGAAATTGAGATTTAGATGAGTTGTTCCTCTTTTTTGAAATAGTGTCAAAATCATTTTCCAAACCAACAGCTTCACCATTCGATAATGAATGCCCAATAAAGTGTTTGTTGCCAATAGGAGCCTAGAGATTAAAGGTCAGTTCTCCTTCTTCCAAATCATTGTTGATGACCTGATGCAACTTAGGTTTTGGATTTAGATTAGAGTTAGAAGAAGAATTATAGGAGGGATTGGAATTAGGCAAAACACAAATACCTAGATCATGGGTGGAAGTTATCTCTAAATACTGCACATCCTCCAATCCTACATTAGCATTCATATGATCTTTAGCTAGTGGAGATGCAGAAGTAGGAATATTTGCATTAGTAAGGAATCGAATAAGGGGATCCAAGGTATTCAAGCATTAATGTCAATATTGTGATTTTGTAAGTGGGTTCCATCATGAGGAGTCTATTCCTTAATAGGAAATGTACCAACTAGAAATTGCTCATCCGTATCCATCTTGGGTTCAGGGTGGTGGTTAAGAAACTGGGGCTCATTTTTATCAAGTATTGGAGCAGTTATATTAGTAGCCATATCCTGTAATGGTTTATTCAGAATGGCCTTAATGGATGGAACAACTTTGGGCACCATAGGGTTTTTCTTTAAATGTGGATGGGCTACAAAACAATCAACAAATCCATGTCCATGAATTTTACGATGGGAGCAAAATATAGGAAAATTTTCAAATTCTACTTTTTGTGAATAGCCATATTTTTCTGATCATAGCCAAATTTCCTTAGGATATTTTTTGTGATATCCAATTCCACAAGTACTCGAGCAAGAGAAGGTCTAGTGCTAGAAGCGGTTGCCTGGTTCAACTGGAGAGGCCGACCGAACATACCATCCACAGCATAGAGAAATTCAGGATTAAATAAATGCATGCGGAGGTTAGGGATAGACAACTAAACTAGAATGATAGGAGATTCCTCCTTAATGTAGAAAAAAGAGTCTGTTTCAATAACCGCATTTGACAATTAAAAATAAAGTATGAACGTCTTGCAAAAATAAGGGAATAATCCAAATCGTTAGATAATTGAATCAAAACATGCCGAGAATCAATTAGACTCACGAAAAAAACTCCAGTCAATTTCTGCGAATGAAAAAAACTTCGGATATTATCCATAGACGGACGATGAAGAGCAAATTTACCAACCAAAACAAATTCATATGGTTTTGCCAGCTTTTCCACCATTAAATATGAGCACATAATAGCAGGTAGTCCCCGGAAAGTTGTAGAAATAAAGTCGAAAGACTCACCGGAGTTTTTTTCCTTACCCAAAAGCACCTCGTTAAAAGATTTAGTAGCCATGGTAGGATTTGATCTAGAGTTCCCAAGAGGATCCATACCTGTCGCAGCCGTACGAGCTGATGTGGGATTCCCCCAAGGGGGAGCCACGGTTGATTCCATGATCAATAGTAAAGCATAACAGAGAAAATGAAAGCGGCCTCTGGTCTGAGATCAAGCGCGATCGGAACCACATAGAATAGTCGAAGAGGAAATCGTCGAGGAGGGACGGCGGCTAGGGCAGAGCGAGCGGAAAATTACATGTTAGTTGAAATCTAGTTGATTTTTTGTTGAAATTGATTGAGGGTTAGTTATATAAATATATAAGAATTATATTGTATACGTGGAATGCCCCAAAATTTTTAAGAGGCCATTTAAGATCACTCTTGTTTTTTTTAAAATTTATATTTTATTTCAAAATAAGATATATTTAATAGTAATTATTAGTTTTAAAAATATTTCAAAATATTTAAAAGCTATTTTAAGTATTTTTTATAAATATTATTTATTTTTAAAAATAAATAAAATATTATATAAATATATTTTTAAAACTAACTATAAAAATAATAATATAAAATATAAAATAAAATTGATCTCAAGCATCTCTTAAGTAAATCTTTCAGGCTTTGGATCATAACAAGGCAAGCGACAAGAACTGAAAAGATGAAGGTTTAGATATTATAACTAACTTGTAATGATCACAACTAAACGAGTAATACAGTTCCTGCATCGTATTCTCTTTTGACAATTTTTTTAAACTAAGTATCATTAGAAGCTTAATTAAGTAATTAAGTATTATTAAAAAAATTTAAGAATAAATATTGTCGCTCAATTAGTGGGCGACTTGCCCTAGAGAATTACAACCAACTAACATTCTACAACAATTAATTGACAAATGATCATGGATATCAAACCTAACTAATTGCAGTACATCAATCCCAAACTAATTGCAGTACACCAAAAAGAAAAAAAGAACAGATTTGACTGAATAAATCAAAATAGTTATGTTATTTGATTTGGTCTAATCGATTCAAAAATAAAAATTATCCAAATTGACCAAATGCATACCCCAACATATGAAGGATTCTTTTGATTTGCTAGTGTAAACTCGTTGTCAGGTGCACATAATGGTTGTCTTCTCAAATCATCATCATTTCATATATTCTTAATAAAAAATGATGCAAATTGCAAGATGATGACAACTTATGTGAGAATTCAGATCCTCCCAAAATTGTAATTCAAGTAATTCAAAGAAAGTGTACATGAAATATAACAAATGTAGTATAGACATAGTACAGATGCATATCAATGAATGAAATAGATAAAAACAAACATAGTACAGATGCACAAATAGACTACCATAAACATCTAATGCCTCCCCGTCTGGAATCGCACTACCCTCGTGTGTAGGGGTTGGTGCAGGATGGACGATCACGCATTGATGGTCCTCCAAGATCTTCTAAGTAGGATCATCAATCGGAAGATAGGTGGTCGTGACTCATATGTAGGTGATATGTAGGACCCGTGATTAACATAGATGGAATGACCGCATAAGTAGATGGCCCTAAGCACTCACCATGGTGTGCGACACCCTCTAGGCATCGATCAATATGTGTCACCAATATGTACACGCCATCCGTGTCTCGCATATCACCTATCAACACATTGTGGGGTGATCATCCACAACGCCAAAGTATGGTGAAAGATGTCCCGTTAACGATATGCTTTGCTACAAAAAATAGTAAAAATTAAGACTTACATAAATATTAAATTCGGATGAATACTTATATCGGGACTTACATAAATATGCTCCACCTTTCGCATAGTAAGTGGTTTGAGGATTTGTCTGAAATACAAAGAAGCCCACGACCAAAAAAATTTATATCACCATCTCAAGATGCAAGTCTAGCGTGCAACCATCCTAAATATCGACCTGATCTGCGGATTGATCGGATCATGATACATCACATTTGGTAAGGGGTGTCGTCCCAACAAATCATTACAACAATCAGGCCAGGTGTCCCATCTCTTCCCCTTGCCAATCATAACGGAATGATTGGCCCATAAACTGTAGTCCTGTGGATCATCATACGACAAGAAATGCTTATCTCACCGACAAAGAAGATGGAAGGTATTAGTCTCATGGAGACCATCTCAACCAAGACAAGAATGATGATCTAGTGATGAAATGATGCGACTAACACAATAGGCTCACCGCTTTTACGGATGAATCATCTGCATGTGATGGGCCACTCATAAGTAAGTGGGATTTAGCCTCAAGCACGGTGCTCTGCAAAAAAAAAAAAATATTGACATTAACCAAAATAAAAGGAAAACATATGTAAGTTAAAAAAATAAATTAAATATTACTTACAGTATCGGGGTCAACGGCTCGATGTTGCGAGGATGCTATGCTAGATGAACCAGGTTCCGCTCCAATATGGTCTAGGCCTACGTCACCGACATCTAGTTGGTGGGTGGTGCTCCTCTACCATCATACCTTATGGACATACAAAATGTTCTTTAATTATTTAAAATGATTCTACTAATGTGAATCATAAGTTGGAAAAATGACATTCATTATCACACTTTGAGACTGAAAAATAATACATTCCAATAAAATATAATGTAATGAAATGATTGACCTCAACTCTTAAAGTAAACATCAAAATTAAACATCAAAATGAAACCTCAAATCATTCCATCTGAACTTCACTTTGTTAGCAAATGTGAAGGAAAAATCAAGAAAAGATTGTTGGAAAGGTTTCAAATGAGATGAAGTTCTTAATTTCAATGTGAAGAAAACATCAAGAAAAGATTGTTGGAAAGATTGTTAGCAAAGTGAAAAAAAATGAAGTTCCTTTCGATTACCTAGACAACACGCACAATGCATAGTTGGAGCTATGCCGACGATGACCAGAAGTTCCAAGAGGGAGAAGTCTGCGTGTGTGCAAATATCAGTCATCTCGGGCATGCAGTATGCATTACCCATCCTAAATGTCACTGACCATGGATGACGGATCATGATATACCACATTTGGTAAGGTGTCCCAATAAATCATCACAATCGCCGTGTCCCATCTCTTCCCCTCGCCAATCATAACTGGACCTATGAAAGGTGGCCCATCAACTCGTAGTCCCAGGATCATCGCTACGTCCTGGAGTGTAACAGTCATCTCACTGACAGCAAGATGGAATGCATTGGTCTGCAGAGACCATCTCTCAACCAAGACAGTCAGTAAATAATGATCTAAGCGGATGAAGCGAAGCTAACTAACACAGTGTAGGCCCACCTGCTCTAGCCCATGGATGAATCGTCTGCATGTGATGGGCCACTCCTAAGTAAGTGTGATTTAGCCTCAAGTGCTCAATAGATATATATATATATATATATATATATATATATATATATATATATATATATATATATATATATATTGACATTAACCAAAATAAAAGGAAAACAGATGTAAGTTAAAAAAATAAATTAAATATTACTTACAGTATCAGGGTCATCGGCTCGATGTTGCCCGCGCAGGGATGCTATGCTAGGATGAACCTTAGTAGGTGCCTGCTCCAACGGTAGGCCTCCTATAAGCATGATGTCATCGGTGGGTGGTGCTCCTCTACCATTGTATCTTATGGACATACAAAATGATCTTTAATTATTTAAAATGATTCTATTAATGTGAATCATAAGTTAGGAAAAATGACATTCACTATCACACTTTGAGATTGAAAAACAATACATTCCAATAAAATAAAATGTAATGAAATGATTGACCTCAACTCTTAAAGTAAACATCAAAATTAAACATCAAAATGAAACCTCAAATCATTCCATCCAACTCCATTAGCAAATGTGAAGGAAAAATCAAAAAAGATTGTTGGAAAGGTTTCAAATGAGATGAAGTTCTTAATTTCAATGTGAAGAAAACATCAAGAAAAGATTGTTGAAAAGATTGTTAGCAAAGTGAAAAAAATGAAGTTCCTTCGATTACCTAACAAAGACAATGCACAGCTTGGAGCTATGCCAACCAACGGAAGTTCTAGAGGGAGAAGATCGGTTCTGAGGGAAAGGAAGGGCTACGAGCTCCATGGGCGGAGAAATAACGAATCGAAATCGATACCCCTAATATCATCAGCTTAATCAACTAAATCCCGAGGCTAATTCATTTCAACGCGGCACCAACCATACATGATATCCGACGCTAAGAATCACTATATTCTATTCTTAAATTTTTTTTAACCGTACTTAATTAACTAATTATTATTCTAATGATACTTAGTTTAAAAAAATTTCCATTCTCTTTCTCAGTTCAAAAGCTCCAGTGAAATCCCTATGACCCATAGCTTAAAATCTACTCCATGGGCGAAGATTGTATCTTCTACACGCAGAGCTCGTTGTCATGATGGAATTCTCAACACTCCTTTGGCAAAGCTAAGGATCAACGCCATGTCCACATCTTCGTGCACCTCATCGATCCATGAATATCCGCTCCAGCTCGTTTCGCTTATCCACCCAAGTACTTACGCCCTATCACAAGGAAAGCTTTCATCAATTTCTCCATGATATATGAAAGAGACATAACTCATAATGAAAGTTTAGGCTCCATGCATTCTATGACGTAAACCTTTTCAAGTAGAAGTTGCAGTAATTGATAATTTAAAACCTCATAATCCCTGCATAAGTCGAATCGAATTAGGGTTTTCAGGCACAGGGTAGAAGTAAAAAGGCTCAAACTTCAAGAACGTAGGGGCGCTACCTATAAGTAAAGATGGAATGAAGGATGAGTAGAGGCTGAACAGGAATGAAGATCACCATCCATACTTTGGACATTACCCCGATTGGAGTTGATAGAATCAGATTTTTATAATTGCAATTTCACTTTAATGATGCAGACGTGAATGAATTTGAGTGAACAGTAGGAAAGGGTTTTGTATTAGAGAGGGATCATTATATTAATTGATTTTTTGAAAAAGAAGGGTTCACCCAAGAAGCGAGCTCGATGTCAAGGTTCGACCGGTGAGCATGTAGAGGAGAAAGATCACACAAGAGTAGAAGAAGAATGCTTTAATGAAGCGGGATTCAGTGAGAAGAGCATTCTGGAGTGGGAAGAGCTTTCAAGGGCGATAAAAATATTTTCCTGCTTCGCTTCAAACTCTTCCAGCAAGTTAAAGAGTTCATGGTCAATGACTAATATCATAGAAGAGTTTCTTATAAAATAATTATTGTTTAAGAAAATAAGAAATGTCTTACCTTAATTAAATTTATATTAAGTTTTTTTTTTTCGCAATTCAGTAAAATATAAACTTATAATAAGTTATCAAGCAAAAAATAATGTAGATTAATAACTATTTTATCAAATGAATTCATGACATTTTGTCTTAAGCATACAATTTATAAAAATTTAAAAATTAACAAACTGAAGTATAGATTGTAAATTTTAGTCATGAGCTTGGGATCGATCCCGCTAGTAGTTCTTCCTGTTACTTGTGTCCTAACTCTGCTAATTTTTTGAGATTATCCCTTCGAAACTTTTAATGATTTCAAGCATAAATTAGAAACCTTGCTCCTTGAATCATACAAAAATATAAAATAAAAAAAACAAGATAAAAAATAAATTTTGATTACCTGCTTTCTTCAAGAGCTCTAGATTGAAATGTTGTGAGGAAATCTAGTCTTGCCGAGTCCCATCAATTTTTTTTCTATTTCTCTAATGACAAACCTACAACACTGCTGATATCATCAACAGTAATTTGAAGGTTTTGCATAGTGTCAATTGGTGGTCGGGTTCAGTTCCACACCCGGTCAGAAGATAAACTCGACGTTATGAAACGGGTCAAAAACTTCAACCCGATTGATCCGATACGACTTGAATGATATATATATATATATATATATATATATATATATATATATATATATATATATATATATATATATATATATATATATATATATATATATATATATATATATATATATATATATATAAGTCAAAATCGAGTCAAAATTGAGTCAAATTTGGGTTGGCGGGTCAATTTAGGGTCAAATTTGAGTTGACGGGTCAAAACCAAGTCAATTTTAGATTTTAGGGTCAACCCAAACTCGACCCGAAAAGTTAAACGGGTCAATTTCTTCAACCCGAACCCGCCCCAAAAATTTTTTGGGTAAACCCAAACCCGAATTTTTTGAGTCGGGTTCGCGTCGAGTTGTCAAGTCGGGTCAATTTTTGACACCCTAGTTTTACATACTGGAAGCCATAAATTCCCCAACCCTTCTTATCTCTCTGTCAATCTCTGAAGCGTCGTTCTTGAGTTTCTTCATATCGTCTCCCAAATTCTTGTAGGACTCTGAGTCATCCCACTCGAGCCTCTCTTTCATCTCATCGATCCCGCCCAACCGATGTCAAATGTTCTTCAATTGTTCAAATATTGCCTCAGAGTTATTTAGAACATCACGAATTTGATCTTCCACGCTCCTCGAAGCATCTGCTAAATTTCGGATCTGAAACTCCACCGAAGTCAAAGAATCATGTATCTTAATAGAATCCTGTAACAACTCTTCTGATCTTTCTTCAATTATGTCCAATATATCCTTCGCTTATCAGGCAGCCTTCACCAAGTTATTGACAAGTCTCTCGTGTTGTCTAAGGCATCGTTCAAGAGAGAACACAATGAATTCGCTAAAATAGGGATTCAAAAAGAACCAGGCACTTGATAAAAGAGTGAGGGACTTAACTGTAATTGGTAGCAGATGGAGTTGGTCTTGAGATACAACTCAAGAAATACTTTGTGTTCTACATCATCCAGTTTCTTAAGGTATCTCATCATCAGCCCAGCATCGTCACAAGATGGGAAGCCATGTCTCTCAGAATCTAATTGAAAGCAGTCGCTGAGCATCCATGCCAGCCTTTCTTGTTTCTCGTTACTGGAGGCTATCTCTGAACAATTAGAGAAGAGCTAGCTGTAAGCTCTACGCCAGCAAGTGTTGGGCCTTGCAAGCTTCCTCTTTGCCTTCTCCAAAAGCTGGGCCTTGGCTCCAACGCCATGGAGAAACTAACTTTTGATTCTTCTTCAATGAAGCCCTCACCGAGTTGTCTATCCGTACGAGGAGGGGGAGGAGGGGACGATGAGAAGGGCCACTAAAAGGTAAGGCTCGTGGCATGGGAAGTCAAACAGAGGAAGAGGAATAGCACGCCGAAGCGGTGTGGTGGCTTCATCATAATGAAATAAAAGCTGCAAACTTGGAAGGAAGAAGATTATCTATTCATAGATTTTAAAGAACTTCTATGTACATCAAGGTGAATTGACTGGGAAACATGGAAAACATTGAAAGGTTCTAAAACCTCTGCAACTTCCACCGAAAAATAGAAAAAAAAGGGAATTCATTTGCTTCCTCTACTTACACCTCATAATAACACAGATTGCAGATAATAGAACTAATGTGAGTTACAAAGATCAGTGAACAATGTTCGCGGCGTAATAGATTTACCTCAGGAGATATTGAGGAAGATGCGAGGCACCACGATGCTAAATACATGGATGCAAGTCGATTTTTATTATTAACAATAGCGATTCGAGCGTCCACCGTCGGCGAGATCTTTTCTTCCGATCAAAATGGCGGAGGCGTCGACGATGGAGCACACACACACACACACACACACATATACATATATATATATATATATATATATATATATATATATATATATATATAATCGAGGATGGTCGTGAGGTTGTTGTCTCTTTCTCTGAATTTACTTTCCTTTCGATCACATGAGAGGAGCACTCATCAAATCTTTGCACAGTTATATATATACTTATCTAATGCTAGGGGTGTGCATTATTTGGTTTTAACCAAAAAATCAAACGAACCAAAGTTTTTGAGTAATTTGGTTCGATTTTGAACTTTGTAATTTGGATTTTGGTTTTAATTAATGAAAACTTTAGTTTTTGGTTTTTGGATCGATTTGTTAAATAAAATTTTGGATGGAACCAAATAAACCAAAGTAATTATATGTAATACGATATTATTAATTTATATATAAGAGGCTTATCTATTATACACTTATTTTGATTTATTTTTAAATACTTAATAGGTACTTTTTTGGAAGACCATTATTCAATTTTTCAAAATATTTTGGTCTCATAATATGGTAATATGGTTCCTTCAAATTTTAAGTTCAAAACATCGTTCAGGTAAGTAAAAATTAGTTTTAATTTTTTTTTAACACATGAAGTAGTTAATTGCATTTTGATTATACAATAAAAAATTATGTAAATAATTTTTAAATGTAGCCAACTTCGATTTATCCAAAACCAAACCAAAATAACCGAACCAAATTATTATTCGGTTTGTTTGGTTTTGCATTTTATTTAGTTGATTTAGTTTAATATTTTTAAGAATTCAAAACCAATTGGTTTTAAAAATTTATCATCCAATCCATCCAAATCAACCAAACGCACACCCCTATCTAATGCAGACTAATATTTAAAAAAAAAAAGATACATTTAAAAGCTATTTGGACTCACTTTTATTTTTTAAAATTTTAAATTTATATTTATATTTTGTTATCTTTATGTTTTGTTTCAAATTAAAATATATTTGATGATAATTATTCTCTTTAGATATTTTGAGTATTTTTGAAAATAATGTTATTTATATTTGAAAAGAAAAAAAATAAAAGCACATAAAAATACATCAAATAAACATATTATTAAAAATAATATAAAAATAAAAATATAAAATACAATAAAATTGATCCCAAAAGCCTCTTAACTTTTAAAAAATAAATGATGATGATATTTTTATATGATATTAAAAATTGAAGTGTTATATATGTAAAAAATTAAAATGTAAGTGTTATCTATATATAAATATATAAGAATTGTGTGGTATATATGTAAATCTCTCATATATATATATATATATATATATTATTCTCTTTAATAGATTATAATATATTTTATTTATTTTAAAATAAAAAATTGATTAATAATTACATTAATTGTTTTATTGTATATTAAAAATGGATTTACTGTGTATCACAATTTATACTTTTTAAATTTTATTGACATCTAAGATGAATTTGATAAATTATTGAGATCAAAATAGAAATTAATAAATAAGATGAGAGAAGCATATTAGCAAGTTAGCTATTGTTATAAATGTATAAGACAATTCTTAACTTTATGCCTTTGGTAGGCACCATGACATACTATGATCTAAATATTATGATCTTATGATGATCAAAAAGTGATTTTTAAAATTTTAAACTACTATTTGATTTTTTTATTATTTATTATTTATTATTTTTTGAATTAGGCTATACATGTTTATATTGCAAGTTAGTTTTTTAAGCTTCACTAAATAAATGATTTCTAAAATTTTAAATAAATGCTTAAAATTATCATTTAGGTTTTTGATCCTTCAAATGCTTCATCTTGAATATCTTGAATTAATTGACATGAATCTCCAATGGTTGACATACATGAATCACTAAGTCATGTACTATAGAAAAATTACTACTATTTATAAAGAATGTTTGCTACAATCAATACATTATTAAGTTTGAGGCTTATAAAAGATTATTACTTTTATGGTATGGAAGGGTGGACAAATGACTTGAAGTTAGGAGGCAATCAGAGAATGTCAAAATATTATTCACTCATTAATTGAGGAATGCATTAAATAATCTTGATTTCGTGGGTGATTGGAGGTGAACGAGACAATCCTACTACTTTTTAATATTAGGAGAGTACTAAAAAGCCTCGAGTTATGCAAAAATTAAGGAAAAATCATGACAAATGTTCTTTAGAATTGAGGAGGTAAAATAAATGACAAAGTCAACAAGTGATTAGTGGCAATTAGAATAGACTTCTTCTAAAGGTGGACTCACCAAGTCGATAAACAATTAGAGATAAGTTGATTGACAAAAAAGAGACAAATTATTACTTTTTAAAAATAAATAGATGGGATATACTAAATGGTCTAGATTTGGTATGTACATATATGATATGTAACAATTATGATAATATTTCTTTTCAATATAAGGGATGGATTGAATGACCATGAGTCAATTAATGATTAAAAGTGATTAAAAGTCTTTCTTTTTTAAATACAGAGTGGTAAAATGACCAACCTAATGTCAGAAAGCATCTAAAGGTGATCAAGATAATCTTTCTATTAAACATGAGGACAAAGATAAAGTTCAATCACCCATAAGAAGCAAGATAAACTGACATATTATTTTGATCAAGCTGGGGAGGTCACGATGATCCCGTTAAATATAAAGGTGGGTAGCTAAATAAAATGAAATTAATAAATGAGTTAAGGTGGTCAAGATAGATTCTTTTATAAAGTGAGGGAAAACTAAGTAACTTTAAGAGTTGTGAAGTGATTTGATGCGCTAAGGATGTACTTTTTTTCATTGAGGCTAGGTATTAAGTTTAATTTGAAATTGATAAATGAAGAAAGGCAATCATGGCAATCATTATATCTCTTAAACATTAGGGGTTGACTTTAAAACTTAAAGATTTAGGGGATAATCAAATATCTACAATTCCCTAATAATTTGGAGTTTACAACAACAACAACAATAAGCCATTATCCCACTAAGTGGGGTCGGCTACATGAATCCTTCGTCTCCATTGTGTCCTATTATGTGTCAAATTCTCAATTAATTCAAGTATACTAAGGTCATGTTTTATACATCTTAATCAAGTATTTTTAGGTCTACCTCTACCTTTCTTAACATAAGAAAAATTTAATGCATCTACTCTCCTAACCGTGTCATCGGACGGTCGATGCTTTATGTGGCCAAACCATCTAAGGCAACTCTCTCTAATCTTATATGCCATTAGAGCTACTCCAACTTTTTCCCAAACATACTCATTTCACATTCTTTCTCTAAGAGTAAAGCCACTCATCCACCTGAGCATCCTCATCTTTGTAACACTTAACTTAGTCTTATGCTTGGCCAACATTCTGCATGCACCGTCATGTCTTACCACCATCTTATAAATTTTTTCCTTAAGTTTAAGTGAAACTTTTCTATCACACAATAGGCCAAATGCATTCCTCCACTTCAACCATCCAACTTGAATTCTACTAAAAACATCTCCATCTATTTCACCATCATTTTAAACAATAGAGCCTAAATATCTGAATCGCTCACTCTTATTAATGACTTGTTCACCTAATGTCACAACACTATCACCAGAACTTCTACAACTAAAATTACACTCCATATATTCAGTTTTAGATCTACTTAAATGAAAACCTTTAGACTCTAATGTTTACATACATAATTCAAGTTTCTCTTGGACTCCCTCTCTAGTCTTATCAACAAGAAGAATTTCATCAGCAAAAAGCATACACTAAGGTACATCTTCCTGTAATAATTTGGAGTTTAAATAATCTAAAATTTATGAGGATATTTTTGGTCTACTTTATATTTTAAAGGGGATATTTTAGTCCATATATGATTTTACATGAAAATTTTTCTAACATTTATTAACAATACATATGCTAGATATATCCTCTTATTGGATGATCCCATCACTTTTAAGCATGATTTATGAATGTGTAATCGATAGACAGCCTTAGGTCAAATTTGATTTATTGTGCTATCAACCGATCACCTCAGTGGTTCCTTGTTCAGGAAGTTGTAAGTCTATAAGCTTTCTTCCTAACTTGACCATTGCACATCGAATGCACCCCTTAAGTTGGTTAGCTCTACCCTGCGGCCGGTAGACTATCTCTTTGGATTTATAAATCTAAGATAGGTGTAGGTTGATATTAGCTCCTTCTTAGTAGATATATTGCACACTGATAGGGCCTATCTAAAATTAAATTGATCTTGGCTATTCTTGAGTCGATATGAGTCCACAGTGATATTCGCTCAAATAGTCACCTTAGGTCAGGTTCGATTTGTTATGCTATCAACCGATCACCCAAGTGTTTCCTTGTTTAAGAAGTTGTAAGTTTACAAGCTTTCTTCTTAACTTGACAATCTCATACCGAAAGACATCCCTTAGGTTGGTTAATCCTACCTGATGGCTAGAAGACTATCCCTTTGGATTTGTAAATCTAAGATAAATTTAGGTTGGTATTAACTCCTTCTTAAGATTCATCGCACAAATAGGGTCCATCTAAATTAAAATTAAATTGATCTTGGCTATTCTTGAGTCGATATGAGTCCATAGTGGTATTTGCTCAAATAGTTATCTTAGGTTGGGTTCAATCCGCCGTGCTATCAATAGATCACTCCAGTGGTTCCTTGTTCAGGAAGTTGTCAGTCTACAAGCTTTCTTCCTGCATGACCATTGCACACCGAAAGGAATCCCTTAGGTTGGTTATCTCTACCCCTCAGCTGGTAGACTATCCATTTAGATTGTAAATCTAAGATAGGTCTAGGCTGATATTAACTCCTTCTTAGTAGATTCATCGCACACTGATAGGGTCCATTTCATCAAATCCATCATCCTCCCTCCTGTGGAGTCCATATTAAATCCACCTTATCCTTAGCGGATCTGAGCTCATATCTCCAGCAGATGCGTGCTCAAAAATAAATCATATCCTCTCCCTAGTGGAGCCTTAAATCAAATTCTCATCCATAGTGGATGCCCATCAATTAAATAAAATCAAATTTCTCCCTAATGAGATGCAAATCATATCCTCTCTATAGAGCCATGATAAAATCAAACTAAATCAAATCCCTATCCTTAGTGGATAACCTGAACCTGCTTTCCTAGTGGAAGGTTCATGCACTCATCCTTAGCGGATCTTTTCTCCTCAAATCATGTCAAACCAACTCAAACCCTTATCCTCTCTATGGATAATATAAACCCGCTTCCCTAGTGGAAGGTTCACATACTTGATCCCTCCATAGATTTTTTCTTCCTCTCTTATGCCCTCGGGATAAGTTGACAGTGCACTAAGATCTTGATTCCATCTATATTTTTGGTTTAGGAGCAGATTTCGGTAGTACTTCATGATCCTGATCATCTCCAAGACCAATACGATGCGTTTTGTCCTACACTACACCTATTAGGAGTCCTTTTGTTGACCTTAATTTTGGAGTGAGTTCTCAACTTCCTCACCATAGATCTAGGACTCTTATTGACACTAAGAGCTCCTTAGCCTTAAGAAACTTCTAGTAATTAGGTGAACACTTAATCTAAGCTTAGAGACTTAGAAGAGTTAGCTACTAGAATAGGTTCTGCCTTAGGGTCTTTGGAAAACTTGCCTACCCTATAGCCAAAACCCAGTCCATGCTTTCCTCATCAAACCAAATCTTAAATTCAACTCCAATACTAAATCTAAATCCAAATTCCAAACTAAATGATTGAAATTCATGATCAAACTCAAATTAAAAACCCTTCCTAAGCCCTTTGATTTCATCCTATGGACTTAGTCTTAACCAAATCCAAATCAATCCCAATTCATTTGATTTTCTCAAATATCAATTCAACCTTTCAATCAAACTATCAAATTTCAATTCAAATCCAACTTCAAATGATTCAATCCCATGATCAAATCCAAACTCAACCAAATTTCCTTCTAAGCCCTTTTGACCTACATCCATGAGCTTAGTCAAATTTGCTTTCAAATCACTCCAAACTCAAGTGATTTTCTCATGAATCATTTATATCATCATTTATATTCGTAAATATAAATGAAATATAAATTTAATTAGCCAAAACCAAATCTAAAATCAAACCAAAATCTAATTTATACCCTTTAAGCTAATTCCTTGAACTTGGCCAAATCCTATACAAATCAAATCAAAACTAATGAATTTTCTCTTGAATCAATCATTCCTTCAATCATATATCTAAATTTAAATGAAATCTACAATCATCAAGCCAAATCAAAATTAACTCAAGTCAAACCCAACCTAGCCCATTTGACTTGAAATATTCAATTAAACCAAAACTCATTTGAACCCAAACCAATTGAATTTATATGTCAATCTCAAATCCACATATAAACTCAACTAAAGCAAACCCAACTCAAAATCAAGCCAACTAAACCTAATTGACTCGCTTGACTCAAAGTGGCCAATTTAACATACATGAACCAAAATCAAATTCAATCCAAATCAAAGTGAATTAAGCAAATCCAAACTTCATGTCATGATTATTGATCATCCTAGGTTAATCAATTGTCATGAATTAGGTCAAACCAAGTCAATCTAGCCCTTTGACCAAGTCAACTCTTTAACCAATATGAACCCAAATTAGCTAAATTATAACCTAAACCAAATTGATTGCAACCAATGACTAAAGTTCATTCTAAATTGATTATTGAACTTGACCAAAGCCTCAATTGAGCCCAATTTGACCAATTGGTCAACCTAACCCAACTTAGCCCAAATTGACCTTAAGGGTCAAATCAACCTAAAACTCAACCAAATCCAAATTGAACTTAACCAAAGCCTACACTATATTTTAAATGATCAACCAAACTCAAACTAGGCCATGATTCAAGCCAATTTGGTCAATTGGATCAAATTGGTCAACTAGCCCAAATTGACCTAAAGGATCAAATTGACCAAAATCTAAATTAAATCAAATTGATTGAAACTAATTTAACCAATATACTCCAAATGATCATTTGAACTTGACCCAACCTTTGGTTTGATCCAATTTGACCAATTGGTCAACTTAACATATTTTGACCCAATTTGGCCCAAATGGATCAAATTGACCCAAATTAAACCAAATGAACTCCAAATGACATGAAATTTGGTCCAACTCACTTTTGACTCATTTCAAATCGGCTCAAATCAAATTCAATTCCAAATGATTACTTTGCCCTTAGGTCAAGGGCATCCCATGAGAAAAGATACTTGCTTAAATGGTCATTTCTCTTTCTTGGCCACTTGACACTCATCCATTGGTTCACCTAAGCAATAAGGACATGATCATCTAACCCAAGAGGTGGTTGGTGTAGCCATGACTCATGGGGAGGTGAATTCACCTCACCTCTCCTGTTGGAACACTTGGCATGAAGTACTTTACCTCTGCTTGCTAGGACACCCATTTGTCCTTCATGGCAGCCACGTCCCATGCATTAGCCAACTAAAATGAGTCACCTAAGATGATTCCCTTCCATTCCCAACCACTCCAAGCCAATGACACCAATTTTGGAGCCAAAAATAAAAAATAAAAGCAATTTTCGGCCACATTTGAAACCAAAAAATTAGAGGCAGCAAAACTCATTATATTCCCCTCATTTCTATCCCTTAGAGCTCCCAAACCAACCAACAATCATTTCCACTTCATTTTGGGGTGAAAAACACCAAAAGTAAGTAGATTTTGGCTAGGAAGTAGCGACCACCAGTTGATACATCATTCCGGAGCGAAGGCGAAGGTCTAGGCACATTCCAAGGCTTCTTCCCCCACTCAAGAGCATGCTCGGATCAGCACCGCCACCGAAAACCATCCCCGGTGAGATAATCTTCAAAAACCTGTAGCTGGCCTTAGGATTTCTTATTTTTGTGATGATTTTCGTGTGATTTTAGGATTTTTACTTAGAAATCTCTTGTATTACTTAGAAATCTCTTGTATTCTTTATTTTATACAATCCTAATATGAAATAGAAATTTTTTGGTGAGAATAATCATGAAAATGAGCCCATTCGGATGAAATGTTGCTTAGATTTCCTATTTTTTTTCCTTCGTTTACTGTTCGGCCAGCCGAAACGCACAATAGCTATTTGATCCTGCCATTCACGGATCAGATGCTGAGATCTCTCGCATTTTTACCTTTAGACCCCGTGGATCAGGTTTGGACCATTTGATCCTCGATCAGACGGTCCAAATTGAACCACTCGCCATTTTCGCTCTCGCCGTGCGCAGATCACCACACTTGCAGGCGGCACTACGTGTGAACCGAGCATCCAATCGCGTAGCGCCGCATTGCCACGTCAGCATCTTGCATGGCGCTGACTGGGTTCAGTGGAAAAATCTGGATTTTTTTATTTTAAAAATTATTTAAATCACTTGAAACTTCAAAAATTCATAGAAACTAAAATACATAACGAAAAATTATAAATAAGAGCTCGTTGGATTTTTCTTTTCTAGAAAAATCTATTGAATCTAAAATCCCCAAATTTCACTACATATTTTGATCTTAATTTGGGTTTTAGTAAAACTCAAATTTCATTAATTAAATTAAAAATACACATCAGATTAAGTTGAAATTTTCAAGAATTGAAACTGAAGTTAAAATACACATATCATAAAAATTTCAAATCAAAATAGTTTTTGGATTAAAATATATTAAATTTTAAAGTTAAAATAATTTATTTTAATAAAATAAATTAATAGACTTCATGAAAATCACTTAAATCTACCGAAACTTTGAAAGATCATAAAAATCATAGAAAAATAAAAAAAATATAAATAAATACTCATTTTAAAGGTATTTGAATCTATTAAAATTAATCCCAATTGATTTTGAATAGTAATTTAGACTTAATTTAGTTTAATTGAAAACTTAATTAGCTTAATTACACCATAATTACTTATGTATTATGGCCAAACTTTTTGAGGTTGGTTAATGGGATGGCCCATACCTCCCATAATTTTCTTGTGATTTATTGCTTGGTTAATTAGGAAAATTACTTATCTTAGCCATAATTATTCTCTGATTAATTAAGTGATTAATTAACCTTCTAAACAAAAAGGAAACCATTAATTAAACTTGGTAATCATCGTATTACAGTGAATAGACATAGGGAATGAGAATGGGACCTCTTTCCCATTATTTTCCTAAGTTTATTTCACTTGACTTGAAACAAATTAATTTGGGACTAATTTTAGGTTTGATTCATTAATTAAAAATGGCTTAATTAACAAAATTAAAATCATAATCACTCGAGAACTCATCTAATTAAATTTTTTGGGTAGATATTTAGGTGTTTAATAACCTAAAGCTATTTGAGAAAATTATGGCTAACCAACATGTGTGGAGAAGCCATAAAAGTATTTAATTAAGTTCTTTAACCTAATTAATTATTAATTATGAGCTAATTGCATTAGGCTCTTTCATTTCTTAGGATCATTGCAAGTTATTTTCTATGCATATCATGTTAGCTCATAATTATTTAATTAATTAATTTAAGGCAATATAAATAAGGGTTAATTAATGGACTTAACTCATATTGCAACCAAATTAATCCATAAAATAAACCTAATTACCTCTTCCATTAAACTAAATCAATTCACAAACATGGGAATGAGTTAGGAGTAGCAAATGATTGCATCTCCTATTTTCTCTAAATCAAATCAAACATCCAAAAATAACTTAATAAAAAGCTTTGATTTATTTTAAAAAAGCTTATTTAATATGGTTGTCCTTAGGAATTAGTTGGATTGAATGAAATTACATGCTTGTGTCTCTTTATTTCTTTCCAATCATATTAAAATATTGCATGCCACTTGATTCATGCATTCATTTCTTTCAAAAAATTAACTAAAAGATGATTTCCTTTATGTCAAATTTTCATGTGTTGACTTAATTAAAAATATGTGTGGCTATTATCACTACTAAACCTCAAACATATTTTCAAAAGCTTCTCAATGAATAAGAATATGTGTTGTGACTTTTGTTATATATATATAGGAAGTGCATGTGAATATAAACTTAGTGTATGATGCAAAGTTTCTTTCTTGTATTCATATGTTGATTTGCATAGGTAAGAATGTTAGTGGGTATATTAGTCTGGTCATCCCAGGGATGCACAACTTTAAGTAGCTCTAAAGAGGTTCCTACCTCACTCCCACGGTGCAGAACAATGGCGACAAACTTGCTTGATTTTATTCTTATGCATCTTTGACATTAGAATTTAGATAAAGCTTTAATTCATTTACACAAATAAATCAATTAAATTGAATCCAATTTTTGTATAGTTTTTATTTATATAGTTGCTTGAACATTCATATAGATATAAGAATAGTGGCTATATTAGTCTGGACATCCCAGGGATGTACGATTTTAAGTAGCCCTAAGGAGGCTCCTACCTCACTCCCTTGGTGCGAAATAATGGCATCGTACCTACTTAATATTGTTATATATATGTGTGTATGTGTGATACAAATAGTGGATGAAAATCATAATTTAATCAAATTAATTCTACTTTTGCATGATTCCCATTCTTATAGTTGCTTATACATCCATATGTATTTAAGGATTGCTGGTATATTAGTCCGGAAATCCTAGGGACGCACAACTTTAAGTAGCCCTAAGGAGGTTCCCACCTATCTCCCTTGGTGCAGAACAATGACAACAAACTTGCTTAAAACTTTTATACATTTGAGTGCATATTTAACTAATGAATGAGAATCTCCTTTTTAAAAAAACATGCATTCATACTTTGTTCAAGTGGTTGAATTGATTAATCATATAATTTGAAGTTCTTTCCTTATGCTTTTGTATACAAATTTAGATAGAGTTTTAAAATAATATGACAAAAATAAGTCAACCAAATGAAACATCAATTCCAAATTCATTTGCTTACTTTCACCATTCAAGTATGCTAAAATATAAATTGCATGTATAGGTATATTTAGGACTTAACCATATGCATGCTATATATGATGGAAAGAAATAAACAAACATGTGTCATATGCTAGTAGTTCATTCCAACTAATCTTGAGATGCCTTTCTCATTGAATGAGTTTATTTAAAGTGAACCTAACCTAGGGCTAATTAAAATATATAATAAGCCATTCACTAAAGAGAATTATTTAATTAATTGGCTTTAAAAATGACTTAAGATAGGGATAAAAGAGAGTGATCCTATCTTTCCTTCTTTTTATAACACTTAGTTATTTTGTGTAGGTCAAATGAAACAAATTAAAGCATTAAGTAAAAGCATGCAAATTAACTAAATAACTTAAAGTGAAACTACCCCTTAAATTGAATCTTTCTACACTTAGGAAACTATAACTCACCACATAAGCCCTAATACACACACATTAGAATAAGTCACCACTTTTAGCTTTATGTTAGGATGGTGCATGGTTTGATGTATATTTATTTTATGATGTATTATTTTAGACTAGATGTTAGGGTATATATTTTGTAAATTGTATTTTAGGTCGTTATTGGCCTAATCATGTTCTCTTGCAGGAGATTGTGCTTAAGGGGCCACTGAAAAATAAATATAAATGCTCTCTCAGGTTGCTTAAGCCTTGTTGACCTCACTTTTGGAGAGAGAGCTCTTCGATTCCTCATCATAGACCTAGGACTCTCATAGATACTAAGAGTTCATTAGTCTTAAGACACTTCTAGTGATTAGGTGAACACTTAACCTAACCCTAGAGACTTAGGAGAGTTAGCCATAAGAATAGGTTATGCCTTAGGGATTTAGGAAGACTTGCCTACCCTATAGCACAAACCCAATCCTTGCTTCCTTCTTTCAAATCAAACCTCAAATTCAAATTCAAATTTTAAAATTAAATCCAACTATCCAATGATTGAAATTCATCACCAAATTCAAACTCCAAATCCCTTCATAAGACCTTTGATTTTATCTTATGGACTTAGCCTTAACCAAATTTAGATCAACCCCAATCCAATTGATTTTATTAATTATCAAATCCAATGTCAAATCAAATTTAAAATCATAAATCAATTCCAAATCCCAAATGATTGAAACCCATGATCAAGTCTAAATTCCAAAATCTCTTCCTAAGCCATATGAACCACCTTTATGTGCTTAGCTAAAACTCCTCCAAAGTAACTCAAGCTTGGTTGATCCTTTTATAAATCAATCATTCCTTTATTTATATTCACAAATATAAATGAAATACAAATTCAAACCATTCAAATCAAATCAAAATAAATCAAACCAAATCAAGACCCTTCTTAAGTCATATAGACCCACCTTCATAAACCTAATCAAGTCTTGATCCAAATCAACTCAAAAATGATTGATTTCTTTATAAATAAATCATTCCTTAATTTATACTCATAAATATAAATGAAACCCATCCTTCAAAGACCAAAAAGTAAATCAAATCAAATCAAAAACTAAGTTAGCCCTTTCGACCTACATCTCTAAGCTTAATCAAATTTGCTTCCAAATCCCTCCAAACTCAAGTGGTTTTCTCATAACCCATTTATGTCTTCATTTATATTCACAAATATAAATGAAATATAAATTCAAATGACAAAACCAAACTCAAATAAAACCAAATTCCCAATTTTAGCCTTTTTAGCCAAACTTTTGAACTTGGTTAAATGAAACCCAAATCAACTCAAAACTCATGGATTTATTCATGATTCAATCATTCCTTCAATCATTGATCTAAATATAAACATAAACTACCATTATCAAACCAAATCCAAGTCAACCCAAATCAAGCCCAAGTTAATCACTTTGGGTTGAAATTATCATATGAACCAAAACTCATTTGGCTCCAAACCAATTGCAATTTGATTTATATTTCAATCCTGAGCTTATTTGTGGGTTCAACTAAACTTGAATCAAACCTTGATCAAGCCAACTAACTCATTTAGGCTCACTTAACCTAAAGTGACCTAAAGCACCTTTTTGAGCCAATTTTTAATCCAACCCAAATTGGATTGAACTAAGCCTATCTAAACCTCAATCATGATCAACAATCATCATGGGGTGACCAACCACCTTGAATTGGGTTGAACCAAGTCAAACCTAGCCTTTAACCAAGTCAAATTTAACCCAAATGAAACCCAAACTCGCCAAAATTTATCATATGCTAAATTGATTGAAACCATTGACTCAAACCCATTCATAATCAATGATTGAACATGACCAAGCTATCAATTAAGCCAAACCAAGCCTAATTGGCCACTTGACCTAAGTTGACCCAAATTGGCCTAAAAAGCCAAAATGTGTCAAATCATGATTTAATCCAAATTGATTACAACTAATGGCTCAAGTTCATTCCAAATTACTTGTTGAACTTGACCAAAGCCATGATTGAGCCCAAGTTGATCAATTGGTCAACTTGACCCAGCCTAGCCCAAATTGACCTGAAAGGTCAAGTTGATCAAAATTCAAATTAATTTCAAATTAAATCAAACTAAAACCTACAATCATTTTTAATCAACCAATTGATCTTGACTCAACACCTAACCCAACCCAATTTGGTCAAATTGGTCAAACTGGTTAACTTGACAAATTTGACCCTTTTGAATCCAAATGAGTCAAATTTAAACCTAGGCCAAATCAATCCAAATTAATTAAACTAAAATATCTCAAATCATCATATGATCCTAACCCAAGCCTTGGTTTGACCAATTTGACCAATTGGTCAATTCAACCTAACCTAGCCCAAATGAAACCCATTTGACCAATCTAGGCCAAATCACTCTAAACCAACTTATGGGACCCTAAGACTTAGTCAAATCAGACCCAAACATGTCCTACTTCATTTCCAAATCAGCACAAAAGCCAAGTGGGCCCCACCAAGGGGATTATCCATAAAACCATAGGATTTAAACTTTAAAATCATTGGATCCAAGCTAAAGTCAACTAGCCCATCCTTATGGCAGCTCATTAATACTCCAATGAACCTTCTCCTGACCCACCTAGCTAACCTAACTCACCCTAGGTCAAGACCTTTGGGAGGCGAGTTGACTCACCTCCAACCCAAACTGAGCACCCAATGGATCCAAGCCTTTGCATCCTTGTACATTAGGTCCATGACAGCCTCCCATCATTCCTCCCATCCCTGGCGTGCCTCCCTGACTTGATGGAAATAAGTCCGGTGACCAGACGATGGTGAGCCAGTGCAAAATGTGCGCACGCTACCTTCCATCCATGATGGGAAATTGAGGGGTATACTCCTTCAATTCAAATATGATTTCACACACACTTGCATCGTGAGCTCTCCTAAGTGAATTCTAAAGCCCCTCAGAGTGTTTCCAAGGATCCCCAAGCCCTCTCCATTCGACATTTCCTATTCTCGAGCTAAGCTGAAACATGGCATCCCAATCCCGAGTAATACTCCCTCATTTCTAAATCAAACTCCAATTCTTCTTAGCCACACCATCACCATACCCTATCGAAGCCAACCGAACTAATTCCCAAGCTTCTGAGCCACGGGAGGGGTGAGTTCGATCAGAGCTGAGCTCCTTGCGTGTGTGGATTGGTCAACTAAGCCTCCCACACCAAATCAAGCTCAAAGCTCTTCAACAGGGTCTTGCTTAAACTAGCCAAAGCTACCTCTGGTGTTGCACCGCCAGACATTAGCTCTAGTGAGGTAATTTCTCAAATCAAGCCTTGTATGGAAAAGTACGTTGGTTCTTTATGAAGTAAATTCAAATTTCATTAAAAATTGATCATTGGATGTGTGCATTTCCCTTCCTCGAAGGTGTGGGAAGAATTTGGAGACAATCCGAGCTCGGGTGAGCTCAGATCGAACGAGGGAAGATGAATGACAACCATCTTTCATCGTTCACGAATGGAATAGATCATGAGCCGTCCATCCCATGTGATTGGGATGAATGACTCTGATCAAATCCCGCAGTAGAACCCTCGATTCCTAAACCGTGGATCAATCATGACAAAATCATCGACGGCCCATAGAGAAAGCCCACCACCACAGCCAAAGATATTTGACTACTTAAATAGCCAATCACAATCGGTGAAAAGCGTAGCCAATCACTCGATGGGATTAAAGCTTTAATTAGGGCTAATTAATTAGTTTTTAATCTTGAAACTTCCTAAAATCAAAACTAATTGTAAAAAAATTGAAAATATACAAACTTAGGCTCATTTTGAAGATATTTAAGAGTAGAATCTAGGAATATTATAATTGATTGATTTTGAATTGTGATTTTGGCTTAATTAAGGTTTAACCAAAAATTTAATTATCTTAAATACACCTTAATTAAGCACTCAATTAGTCTCAAATTTTTTGTGGATGTATAGGGGGATGACCTCTACCTCTCCTACTTTTTTTTTGGGATTTTATTGATTGCTTAATTAGGAAAATCACTTGATTATGCCCTAATCACTCTCTTAATCCAATTAATCATAATTAATGAATGAACAATAACTTGATTAATCATTTAAACATAATCACCTCTCTTGAATAATAAAATAAATTAGGGAATGTGATTGGGGATACTTTTCCTAATTCATATCCTAAGTCTTCTTTATTTTTAATATCAAATTAATTAATGGTTAATAGAATGATTAATTAATTGATTAAGTGATTAATCTTCAAAATAAGGAAATCAAAATCTAATTGGGTGTTTAAATGATTTATGGATTAGGATTGAGACTTTACCCTTGATCCTTTTCTCTAAGTTAATTTCATCATTCAAATTAAAATATAAGCAAAATGTTTAATTAATTAATTAAAGGCTTGTGGTGAACATTTTTTTATTCTTATCTTCATATAAAAATGAGATTAAATGATGACAAAAAAATAAAAATCTTCTTTTTGGACACCATGTAGATCCACAGATGTTCTTATTAGGGTGATCAGGTATGACATTGAGGAATGATGTACTATCTCGAGAGACAGAAGTCACCATCCTACAATGGACCTAATCACCTTAACAAGGACTCTTAAGGACGACGTGTCTTTGAATGTACCAGAGATTCTTCCCCTACTTTACATGAAAAAGTAAAGCAGAGTTTATTTTAAACAAGGTTCATTAAGTTCTCTATGGAGGCAAGCTCCCATAGCTAATTACATATTAAGGAATGAGATCTCACTCTCGATTAAGGTAAATGATCGTTTCTCCAAAGATTTCAAAGATTGGTGTTGACCTCATTTTTAGGATGAGTTCTCAACCCCTCCATCTTAGACATATGACTTATTTTAGACTTTAAGAGATCCTTAGTCTTAAGACACATCTAGTGATTAGGTGGACACTCAACCTAGCCCTAGAGACTTAGAAGAGTTAGCCATAGGAATAGGTCATGCCTTAGGGGTGCTAGGAAAATTTTCCTACCCTATAGCTTGAAACATTCCTCACTTCCTTCCTTCAAGTCAAACTGAAAATTAAATCAACATCAAATCTTAAATCAATTCTAACTTAATTGATTTCCTCCAAATCCAAATCAATTTCACATGATTAAAACCCATGATTGGAACTAATGATTGAGGCTCATGATTGAAATTCTAAGTTCAAAATATTTTCTAAGTCCTTTGGTTCCCTCTCATGGACTTAGCCTAAATCAAATCTAAATAAATTCAAATTCAATAAATTTTCTCATAGCCAATTTATATTCTCATTTATATTCACTTATATAAATGAAATATAAATTCAAATCAATCAAACTGGATCCAAAATTCAAATCTAATTCCAAAAATCTTTCCTAAGTCTTTTGTTTCTCTCTCATAGACTTAGCCTAAATCAAATCTAAATCAATTCAAAATCAAGGAGTTTTCTCATAACCCATTTATATTCTCATTTATATTCACATATATAAATGAAATATAAATTTAAATATCCAAAAAATAATCCAAAACTCAAATCCAAATTCAACCTAAGCCTTTCAAGTCAAATTCTTGAACTTAGCCAAATCAAATTCAAATCAAGCCAAATTCTTGATTTTTCTTCATGATTCAATCAATCCTTCAATCATGAATCCAAATATAAACATAAACTTCAATCATCAATCCAAAAATTAATTCAAAACTCAAACTCAAATTTAACCAAAATTAAATCAAAATCTTTCAAGTCAAAGTTATGAACTTAGCCAAATCAAATTCAAATTAAGTCAAACCCTTGATTTTTCTTCATGATTAAATCAATCCTTCAATCATGAATCCAAATATAAATAGAAACTTCAATCATCAATCCAAAACTCAATTCAAAATCAAACCCAAATCAAACTCATGTTCACCCTTTCAACTTGAAATTGCCAAATGAATCAAAACTCATTTGACTTCAAACCACCTACAAATGGATTTATATTTTAATCATAAGTCCATATGTGAGTTCAACACTTAGCCAAAATGAAACCTAAACAAGCCAAAATCCACCATAGGCTAAATTGATTGAAACCATTGATCAAAACTCATTCATGACTAATGTTTGAACTTGACCAAGTCATCATTTGAGCCTAACCCAATTGGCAACTTGACTAAAGTTGACCCAACTTGACCTAAAAAGTTAAAATATGTCAAAACTTGATCTAAGTTAAATTGATTGAAACCATAATGGGTCAAGTTCATTCCAAAATGATTTTTGAACTTGACCAAAGCCTTAATTGGCTAACTAGACCTAACCTAGCCCAATTGACCTAAAATGTTAAATTGAGCCAAACTAAAATATAAACCAAATTGATTGGAAACAAAGATATCAATCTATTTCAAATGATGAACCAAACATAAACCAACCCATGACCTAACCCAAATAGGTCAAATGGGTCAAATTGGTCAACTTGACCCATTTGACCTAAATGAAATCAAATGAACCAAATTCAAATATAAATCAAATTGAATAAAATGAATGATGCCAACATATTTAAAATGGTCATATGAACTTGATCCAACCCTTAGTTTGACCCAATTTGACCAATTGGTCAACTTGACCCAAGTTGACCCATTTTGACCTAAATGTGTGAACATGAGCTAAATCATATCAAATCAACTCCAAATTCATTGAAACTTGGCCCAACCCATCTTTCAATCATACCAAACATATTCAAATTGAAATCTAAGCTAAATGACCATTTTACCCCTAGGTCAAAGGGTAAATTTTGGCTAAATTTACTTAGAATTTGGTCAAATCCTTCATGACCACTTGTCACCCTCTTAATGGACCAAGTGGACACTAATGAGTGTGGTGCACATGACCCAGGGTTTGGGTCAGCCAAACCCAACCTAAGGTCAAAATTGACCACCCCCATGGACATATGCAGATGGGATTCCTTCCTCCACTTGAATTAAGCACATGGAAAGCTCCTCCACTCCTTATATGACCAAAATTGAATTCCATTCCCCTATAAACGGCCTAAATAGCCCATTGAATAGGGTGTATTGGATCAAAATGGCAAAGCTCTTCACGGCCATCTGATTCTCCTAGGGGAGATATACTGCCCCTAATTCCACTGAATTCAACTGTGTCTAATTCGATTGAGCTAAAGGAACTCAGAGGAACCATTTCCAAGTCTCCCAAAGATCTCTTAAGCCAATTGAACTTCTCCATTTTTGGAATTTCTCAAACTAAAAATAAGGGAGCTCAAGCCAAATTCAATCTCACTCCACACTCAATACCAAGCCAATTCACTTTGCAAGGTTTATTAGGGAACTCAATTGAGCTCACCTAAGCCTTCACACAAGTTCTCCAAGCAAGGGAGGAGTGTTCTTGATCAAGACTGAGCCACTTGAAAGTGAACTTGGCTTATAGGAAGATCCATCTAATTTCAACACCTCAAAACTTCAACAAGGCCTCATCTCCACTAGACAAAGCTACTTCAAGGGAATCGAGCGCAGGTGATAGCCTCCGATGAGGTATGCCATTAAATCGAGCATAATTTCATCTCCTCTTAGTCCTTTGTGAAATGAAGTTTCACCCCATGAGGATCTAGCCATTGAATGTGTTCCCCTTTACTCTTAGATGGTGTGGGTTGAATTTTGTTTCAATCGAAGCTTATCAAAATCTTCCTTATGAAGATGGTCCATCTCCAGGAAGATCGAGGATGGAACATGGACCATCCATCCATACATTTTGGATGGATGGCCATGATCATGACACGTAAATCCATTGTTTTAATCCTTAAGAACTGTGGGCATGATCTCAACAGTCTGATCATGGATCGAATGGATGGGGAGAAAGCGCATAGCGTCACCGCTAACATGGTGCTATGATGTGACAAATTTAATAGCCTCTTCCTTTGTGCCACATGGAAAGCGCACACTGTGTCAGCTTCCACGTGGCGCCGATGGGATTAACCACTTATTTAGGCTATTTAATTAAGGAAAAATCATAAAAACTTCAAATATTCATATCTAAGTTTAGAAAAATCAAACAAATTATGAAATAAATTGTATATGAAAGATAATTGAATGTAGAATATTATAAAATTAATTTCGATGGATTTTGAATAGTGTTATTTTATGAATTTGAGTTTTATTATGAATGTAAATAGGCTAATCACTCTATGATTATTTTATTAATTAATCTCAAACTTCTTATGTGTATTTAGTGGGATGACTTCTACCTCCCCTAATTTTCTTGGGATTTATTAATGGTTTAATTAGGGTAATTGTTGAATGTATTCCTAATTACTCTCTTAATGTAATTAAGCCTAATTAAGTGTGTAATCAGTGGTTTAATCCTTTGATTGAGTTAATTTAGGTGAGTTAATTAAGGTTTGTTTAAATGAACATGACGTTTAGCAAATAATTTTGGGATATTTTATTTAAGTTATTCTTGAAACCCCTCTTTCTTCCTTAATCCAAATTTAATTAAGGATTAATCCACTAATTACATACCTAATTAATTTAATAAAATTCTAAGACCTTCTAGAACTTAACTAATTCATCTTGGGTAGGTTCTTAGGTGTTCAATAACCTAAGTACATTGAGGAAATCAAAATCCAACTCACATGTGTGTGAAGGGTTATGAAATTACTTAAATTAAACCCTTTAGCTTAATTAATCATTAATCATTAGCCAATTGCATTAGGCCCCTTTCTTTCTCAGGCGCATTACTGATTTAAATTCCTTGTGTAGTTTTATGTCATCCATTAGCTCATAATTATTTGGTTAAGTATGCTAAGGTGGTGTAGGTATGGGGTAATCAACACACTTAATTCACACTTTAACCTAAACAAAAATATAAAAAATCACCTAATGATCCTAAGAACAAACTAAATTAACTACATATTGGGGAAATGGGTTAGGACAAGCAAACATTCTTTCACATTTCTTAAATTAAACATAAAACAAATTCAAAACAAAAATCACATTAAACAAACTTTGATTCACTTTGAACTTTCTTATTTCATATGATCACCTTTAGGAATTAATTAAGGTGAATGAATTTACATTACTTTCATCACTTTATTTCTTTCTTAGCATGCTAAATGTGTATGTCATATGAAAATAATGCATCAATCTCTTTTAAAAATCAAAATTAGAAATGAAATATTTACTTTATGTTAAATTGCATGGGTTGGCTAAAATAAAAATATTAATAGCTATTATCAAAATTAAATTCAAAATTATTTTCAAAACTTATAAATAAAATATCAAAACTGGAAGGTATGCTACTTATACTTTTTTTATAAGCTTGCATGTGAATATAAAAATGTGTCTTATGTTTGCTTCCTTTCTTTTCTCTTAACATGGACTTGAATAAGATTTGCAAAGTGTATAGTTCTTTTAAAAGAATATAACACTTGCTTACAATCTACTCTTATCCTCTTCCAAGTTACAACTTAAGAAGGATCTTTACATTTATACACATAAATTACGTAAACAAACCAAAAATCAAATAAACATAAACTTTGCATCTTTCTTTTCCATTTATCTCTTTTGTACATGCATATGAATTGAAGGAAAGTGGTATATTAGTCTGGACAATCCCGAGATTGCAAGGCTTTAAGTAGCCCTAAGTAGGTCTTGTGCTTTACACCCCTGGTGCTAGAAATGGCATCGTACTCACTTATGCCTTTCATACATACATATGTGCATATGAATAAAGAATAAAAGAATAACCCTTATATACTTAATGAAAATCATGCATCATAAAGCATTCAAAATTTCTTAAGTAACATTTCTTAGCATTCATCATAAAGTGTGCTAAACATTTCTATTTGTATGTATAGATATGCTTAGGATTCATTCATATGCATGTTATACATGTTGGGAAAGAAATAAAATGGAGTATGTTTTGTAATATTATTTCACTTTACTTAATCTTAAAATGCCTTTCCTTTTTAAATATGTTTATTTAGAGTAAATCTAAACTTAGGATTAATTAAAACACATAACAAAACATTCACTAAACAAAAATAAACATGAATCTACTTTAGAAATTAGTTAGGGTAAGGAAGGAAAGATAAGTTCTCTTCTCTTTTTCCTTTCTTTACAACTTAGTAATTAATTGTTGGATTCACCTAAACCAAACCAAAACTATAAAATAAAATTAACCCCAAAGCAATTAAACAACTTAAATTGAAACCATCCTCTAAGTTAAACATTTTCATACTTAGGAAATCTAAACATTAAACCCATAGCTAAGCATACCACATGAACTTTTTAAAGCACTCACATTAGGCTAGGTCACCATTTCTAGCTTTAGGTTAGGGCAGTGCATGGTTTGATGTTTACTTTTATTTTTTGATATTTTGTTTTAGTCTGGATGTTAGGGTGTATGTGTATAGACTGAATGGTAGAATGATTTAATCTAATCATTATCTTCTATAGGGGATTGTGCTTAAGGAACTATAATAAATTAAAATATAAAATGCTTTTTCTATTTAGGTTCTGATACCCCTAAGCATAATCTAATAGGCCAGGTGGACTTGGTTACCCTTGTGTGAGGTGCTTAGTCCAATATACATGCTTGGGAATTGTATGATATGTACCATGTGAAGCCTTTAGAGCAATCACATTCCAACGATCCAAAAGAAAGAACCAAAAGAAGAAGAAGAAAGAAGAGAAGAAGAAATGAAGACCCCCATAATGTGAATTATTTGCTTAATTATAATTAATTAATTTGTAATCCGGGTTCTATAAGTTTAGAGCTCAGCTACCCAATTTGTTTTTGGATTTGTGCGGTGGTGCCTGACTACAAATGGCCTTTTATTCTTTTGCTTTAGCTTTATAAAATGCTTGATGTTTTGTTTAGCTTGTGCATTGGGAATGACATATTTTTCTAGTGTATTCATTGCTTTGATGTATGACCTGGATGACGATTAGACTCCTAGAAAAAATAAATTTTTTATCCAGGTAATTAATTCAAACTAAAAATAAATAACTCATAACCTCAACTAAAGCTTAGGCTAAAAATCAAGATAAAATAATTAGTAATCCCTTAGTTGGATGTGTACTTTTTTTTTCTAACATCATGCATAAATATATATTATTTCACTCAAGATTGGAGGGCTTCCTCCTTTGCCAGAGAATTTGGTTTGACCTATGAGAGCCATGGTATAAACACACCTCCTTATCTTATTAATTTTGGCCCATAATTTTATTTCTCATGCATCAGGCATAAAAAATCATATAGCTTGAGTCAAATGATTGTCCAAAATAAAAATAAAACATATGAAAAATTTGCATTAGCTTTAAGTGATGAATTCACGCCCTACATGATCTAGTCTCTTTAGGGAGTGAGTTTAAGGACTTAGTCTCTTCTAAAGAAATAATAACCTTGTTAGCTTGCATAAACATATGACTTGCCTACATATTTTAAAATCGTAAGAGGAGTTAGTTGGTGGCCACCCCCATGCAGTTGTAAGTCCAATCGTCGGGTGGTTTATCTTCTCTTGTGGAGGTAAACCAAATACCCATTTTTGCCTTAGATTTAGGTCATGCTTTTGGCCCTTGCCAAAGCTCGCTATATTTAGGTTCTGAGATTACTTCTCCCTTTTGCGGGCTATAAGCATAAATCCTCACCTCTTAGGCATTTCCTTGATCTAGTGTCATGGAATCATAAGTCTTAGCATTCTAATAAAAATTCAACTCAAACACGTTAATTCTATTTCACAAATATAAAGCCCAACTGTAAGGTAGTCTAGGGTGCTTACTAGGCTTCCTAATATCTTAAACATCCTCTACTTATTTTTATTTGGCTTCGATAAGAACTACCTCTTCTTGATCGATCCCACTTGGCTTTCTAAAAATGAACCAATCGATTAATAGTCCTACCTTTTTGAAATCTTTAGAGATGATGATCATTTACCTGAATCAAGAGTATTCCTAAGGAATCATGTTCCTTAGGATGTAATTAACTATGGAGACTTGCCCCTGTAGAGAATTTAATGAACCCAGTTTAAAATAAATCCTGCTTTACTTTTCCATGTAAAGTATGGGAAGGATCTATGGTATATTCCAAAGACCCATAGGAGTCCTTATTGAGGTGATTAGGTCCATTGTAGGGTGGTGACTTCTATATTTCAAGATAGTACACCTCTCCTCAATGTCGCACCCGAGCACCTTAATAAGAACTTCTGCGCATCTGTGTGGCATCCCAACAAGACATACTTTGTATATATATTTATGTTTTCATTCGTCCTTCTTTTATGAAAGAAAGGGGGATAGATGAAGGCAGAGATAAGATATAAAATATTTTCACCATAATAGGATTATCAATCAATTGATTATTTTTGAAAGATCAAGTGGGATTGATCAAAAGGAGGGAGTTATATTGAAACCAAAGAGAAATAAGTAGGGGATGCTCACGATGCTAGGAAACCTAGCGAGCATCACAAACTATCCTATGGTTGGGCTTTATTTTTTTGAAATTTGAAGATAATTATTTGTTTGAGTTAAATTTTTATTAGAAATCTAGGGCTTACAATTCCACAACATAAGATCATGAAAATGCCTAAGAGGTGAGGATTTATGCTTGTAGCCTGTAAAGGGAAGTAGCAACCTCTGAACCTAAATCTAGAGAGCTTTGGTGAGAGCCAAAATATGACTTAAATCTAAGGTGAAAAATGGGTATATGGTTTACCTTCATAAGAGAGGATAAACCATCCGACTGTTTGGACTTACAACTGCGTGGTGGTGGTCGCCAACTAACTCCTCCTATGATTTTAAATACATGTAGGCAAGTCATATGCTTTTGTAAGACAGCTAAGTTGTTGTTTATTTAGAAAGAGACTAAGTCCTAAAACACACTCCTAAGAGACTAGATCATGTAGGGCATGATTAATGACTTAAATCTAATACAAAATTTTGTTATGTTTTATTTTCATTTTTGGATAATTTATTTAATATAGGCTATGGAATTCATATGCCGAATACATGAGAAATTGGTTATGGGCCAAAATCAGTAAGAAGGGGTGAATTTTCACCATGGATCTCAAAGGTCAAGCCAAGTTTCCTGGCAAAGGTGGAAGCCCTCCATAAGCAAGAGTGAAGCAAGATGATTTTATGCATGATGTGAAAACATACAACATCCAACTAAGGGGTTACTAAATCTTTTATCTTGATTTATGACCTAGGCTTTAGGTGAGGTTATGAGTTATTAATTTTTAATTTTGAGTTGATTAATTGGATAAACAATTTATTTTTTCCTAGTAGCCTAATTGCGTTTAGGCCATTCATCAAAGCAAGGAAGAAATTAGAAAAATATGCCATCTTAATGCACAAGTTAAACAAACATCAAACAATTTTATAAAGTTATAGTAAAAGAATAAAAGGCCTTTGTGGATGGGCTCCACTGCACAAACCTGAAAAGAAATATGGGTAGCCGAACTCTACCCTTATACAACTCGGATTACGAATGAATTAATTACAATCAAAAAGGAATTCATGTTATGAGAGTATTCATTCTTCATTCTTCATTCTTCTTTCTTCATGTTTTGCTTTGCTTCTTTCTTTCCTTCTTTTGGTTGGTTTGGATGTAGTTGATCAAGGCTTCACATGGTACATAAGACATAGTCTTATGACCAATGTTCACCTCCACTTCTCGCATAACATTCATTCCAAATCCTATTTGCAAAATTACATGAAAATGGGAAAGGTAAATCTAAATAAAACCTGTAAAATAGAGATTAGCTAAACACACCACACATCCCAAGCTTGTATATGAATAAATTGGACTTAGCACCCCACACATGGTTAATTAAGTCCACTTGACATATTTTGGATTATGCTTAGAGGTATAAGCAACTTGCACAGTAAAAGCATTTATATTTTTATTACATCGCCCCTTAAGCATAATCCATTATAGAAGATAATGATTAGACTAAGATCATCATATCATCCAGTCTACACACATATACCCTAACATCCAAAATAAAACATTATATCACAAAATAAAATTAGGCATTAAACCATGCACTACCCTAACTTAGAGCTAGAAATGGTAACTTAACCTAATGTGTGTGTGCCATTTATGGCTTGCGTGGTATGTCTTAGCTAGGCTTTAAGGTTGAAGTTTTCTAAGTGTGAGAGATTTCAACTTAGAGGGTGGTTTCATTTAAGTACTTTAGTTGATTTGTTAGTTTTATTTGATGATTTTATTTGGTTTGAATGAACCAACATTTAATTACTAAGTGTTATAAAGAGAGAAAAAGAGAAGAGAACTTATCTTTCCTCCCTACCTTAAGTAATTTCTAAGGTAGATTGATTAGTAATTTTTATTTAGTGAATATTTATTATTTGTTTTAATTAATCCTAAATTTAGATTTTCTCTAAATAAACCTATTCAATAAGAAAGGTATTTTAAGATTAATTAAAGTGAATCACTATCACAAAACATAACCATTTATTTCTTTCTAACATGTGTATCATGCATATGAAATGATCCTAAGCATATCTATACATGCAATGAAAATATTTAGCACACCTTAATGATGAATGCTAAGAGATATTGTTTAGGAAAATTTGAATGTTTCATGAAACATGATTTTATTAAGTAGAAAAGAGGGATTCTTTTATCCATTAATCAAATGCACATTTACATATATGAAAGACATAAGTGAGTACGACACCATTATACACCAAGGGTATAAGATACATGACTTTCTTAGGGATACTTAAAGCCTCACAACCAGGATGTCCAGACTATTATACCACTTTTCTTAAATACATGTGCATGTACAAAAAAAGTAAATGGATGAAGAATCATGCAAAAAGTTTATGTTTGTTTGTTTGATTTAGTTATGCAATTTACATATGTAAATGTAAAGATCTTTCTTAAGTCATAACATAGAAGTGTATATGAATAGATTTAAGAAAGTGTTATATTCTTTTCAAATGAACTATACACTTTGCAAATCCTATACAAACCTATGTTAAGAAAAGATAATAAAATCACATAACACATTTTATATTATAATCACATGCAAGCTTATAAATATTTATAAGTAGCATATTATGATCTTTGACTTATAGACTTAAAAAATAATTTTGATTTAGTAGTGATAATAGTTATTCACATTCTTTACTTTAGCTAAAACATGCAATTTGACAAAAAGGAAATATTTCATTTATTTTGATTATTTAAAAGATATGAATGCATGATTTTCATATGACAAACAACTTTTAACATGCTTGAAAAGAGATAAAGTGATGTAAGCATATGATTTCATTCATCTTAATTAATTCCTAAAGATAATCTTATGAAATAGGATCATTTAAAGAAAATAAACATTTCTTTAAAGGGATTTTTATTTTTATTTTGAGTTTGATTTGATTTAGGAAATATGAAAAGAGTGTTTGCTAGTCCTAACCCATTTCCCCCAAGTGTCTGTTGATTTAGTTTAATTTTAGAACCATTAAGTTGATTTTATATTTTATTTAGGTTAATGTGTGAATTAAATTAATTAATTACCCCTTACCTACACCACTTTAACATAATTAACCTAAAAATTATGAGCCAACATATGATATGTAATCACATGGAAATTGAATTAGCAATGCACCTAAGAAAGAAAGGGGCCTGATGCAATTGGCTCATAATTATTGATTAATTATGCTAAAGGGTTTAATTAAGTACTTTCATAACCTTCCCACACATGTGGGTTGGAAATGATTTTCTGAAAGTTACCTTAAGCTTTTGAACACCTAAGGATCTACCCAGCAAAGGATTGATTAAGTTTCGATTGATTTTAAAAATTTGATTATGCTAATTAAGTAGATCATTAGTGGATTAATCCTTAATTAGGTTTGGATTAAGAAAGCAAGGGGGTTTAGGGAATAACTTCGAGAAAATACCCCAAACCCATTCCATAAACCTCCTCTTCACTTAAATAATATTTAATTATCTTAATTAAGTGATTAAACCATTATTCACATGCTTAATTACTCTTAATTAACCCATTAATAAATTTCAAGAAAATTAGGGGAGGCAGGAGTCATCCCACTCAACATGCTTGAGAAGTTTGGAAATAATTAATGAAATAATTAAATAGTAATTAAGGTTATTAGATTTCTAATTAAATCCTAATTAAGGAAAATCCACTATTCAAAAATTAATTAGAAGCAATTTTATTGGATTCCCCTCTAAATTATCTTTAAAATGAGCCATCATTTATATTTTTTTTTATTTTTCTACATTTAATTATGATTTTAGGAAGTTTTGGTGATTTAGGGATAATTAAATAGCTCTAATTATATAACTAATCCCATCGGTGCCATATGGACCACTGAAGGAACGCATGCTTTCCATGTGGTGCTGAGATTGGTTATTTAAGTAGTCAAATCTTATGTCGCATCAGTCGACGGTGGTACATGCTTTCTCCTTAGCTGTTCGATCAAGGATCGGACGACTAGGATAAAACCTATGGATCTAAAAGATTAATCAATGAATCTAGTGTGTTTTAATCGAGATCGTCCATCCAAAACATGTGGGATGGATGGTCCATGATTCATCCCTGCCCTCGCTTGCGGGAGACAGAGATCGTCTGTCTTCCATGGCTTGATCCGAGCTCACTTGAGCTAGGATTGGGCTAGGATTCAACCAACACCATCTAATAGCATAGAGAAGAAGATCTAATGGTGGAAATTTAATGGGATTACACTTCTCTTCACAAAGGACTAATGATTTTCTAACTTAAGCTCAATTTTGAGGCATACCTCGCCGGAGGCTATCACCGGCGCTTTCAACTGTTGAGGTAGCTTTGTCTAGTGGAGACCTGTTGAAGGTTTGAAGGTTTGAGATGAAGTGGATCTTCCAATTGGCCAAGCTCCCCTTCAATGGCTTGCGATTTTGGTCTAACTCCCCCTTCCCGTGGCTTGGATGCTTGGGATTTTCTTTGGATGAGCTCAACTTAGTGCCTTGATGGTGCTTGTAAGAGGAATTAGACTTTGGTTGGGTATTGAGTAAGTTGGAACTCTCCTCACCTCCCCTTTTTTTGGCTTAGGAAAAACTGAGAATGGGAATTGCAAACGAGCCTAGGAATCCTTAAGGAAGCTTGTGGATGCTTGCCTTTGATCCTCTGAGCTCAATCGAATGCAAGGCTGAATTGGAATGGAATGAGAGATTATATCTCCCCCTACTTGAATTGGATGGCCGAGAGCCTCCTTGCCATTTTGATCAAATTAATCTCATTGAATGGGTTATTTAGGTTGTTAGGAGTGCCATGTGGTTTGATTTTCATAGAGGGGTGGGAGTGTGGAGGTGAACATAGATTAAAATGAGTGGAGGAGGTGATCAATGTGGAGAAATTTGAGTGGAGAGGTCAATTTTTGCTTTAGGTTGGGCTTGGATGACCCAAGCCTATTAGGTCATGTGCACCACCCTCCTTGGTGTCCAAATGGTCCACTAGAAGAATTCCAAGAGGTTTTGAGTTGGAATATGATCAAATTCCAAGTGAATTTGATCATAGTTTATCCTTTGACCTAGGAGTAAAATGGTCATTTGGCTTTGATTTTGATTTAGGCAGATTTAATATGATTGAAAAATGGGTTGTGCCAATTTTCAATGAATTTGGTTGTGATTTGATATCATTTGGCTCATATTGACCCATTTAGGTCAAAATGGGTTAACTTAGGTCAAGTTGACCAATTGGTCAAATTGGGTCAAACCATGGGTTAGGTCAAGTTTAAATGATCATTTGAAATATTTTGGTATCATTGGTTTGGTTCAATTTGATTTATATTTGGTTTTAGTTCATTTGGGTTCACTTAGGTCAAATGGGTCAATTTGACGAATTTGACCCATTTGACCCATTTGACCCAATTGGTTAGGTCATGGGTTAGTTTATACTTAATTGATCATTTGAAATATTTTGTTAGCTTTGGTTTCAATCAATTTTGGTTTGATTTGATTTTAGCTTGATTTGACCTTTTAGGTCAAGTTGGGTTCATGGTCAATTGGGCTAGGTTGGGTCTAGTTGGCTAATTGAGGCTTTGGTCAAGTTCAACATGTGATTTAGAATGAATTTGACCCATTGGTTGCAATTAATTTGGCTTAGATCAAGATTTGACACATTTTGATTTTTTAGGTCAATTTGGGTCAACTTGGGTCAAGTAGCCAATTGGGCTAAGTTTGGCTCAAATGATGACTTGGTCAAGTTCAATCATTGATCATGGATTGGGTTTGATCAATGGTTTCAATCAATTTGGTCTATGGTAGATTTTGGCTAGTTTAGGTTTCATTTGAGTTAAGTGTTGACTTGGTCAAAGGCTAAGTTTGACTTGGTTTGACCCAATTTGAGTGATAGATCATCTTATGATGATTGTTGCTCACAATGTGAGGCTTAGATGGGCTTAGTTCAATCCAATTTGGGTATGATTAAAATTGAGCTCAAAAAGGTATTTTAGATCACTTTGGGTCAAGTGAGCCCAGGTGGGTCAATTGACTTGATCAATGCTTGATTCAAGTTTGGTTGAACTCACATATGGACCGATGATTGAAATATAAATCCATTTGCAAGTGATTTAGAGTTAAATAGATTTTGATTCATTGACAATTTCAAGTTCAAAGGATGAACATGGGTTTGATTTGGGTTTGAGTTTTGAATTTAGTTTTGGTTTGATGATTGAAGTTTATGATTGAATCTGGTTTGTGATTAAAGGATTGATTGTTTGAAGAGAAAATCCAAAGGTTTGAATTGATTTGAGTTTGATTTGGTTAAGTTCAAGAATTTGACCTGAAAGAGTTTAGGTTGAATTTAGGTTGAGTTTGAGTTTGAGTTTTGAATTTGGTTTTGGTTATTTGAATTTATATTACATTTATATTTGTGAATATAAATGAGAATATAAATGGGTAATGAGAAAATATTTTGAGTTTGAAGTGATTTGAATTTGATTTGAGCTAAGTCCCTAAGATGAAATCAAAGTGGCTTAGGAAAGATTTTGGATTTGAAGTTGATTTGAGTTTCAAGTTGATTTGAGTTTGAAGTTTGACTTAAAAGAAGGAAGTAAGGAGTTGGTTCAAGCTTAAGGGTTGGGAAGTTTTCCTAACACCTCTAAGGCATGACCTATTCCTATGCCTAACTCTTCTAAGTCTCTAAGGTTAGGTAAAGTGTTCACCTAATCACTAGAAGTGTCTTAATACTAAGGAACTCTTAGTGTCTAAGAGGAGTCTTATGTCTAAGGTGGAGAGGTTGAGAGCTCATTCTAAAAATGAGGTCAACAAAGGGCGCCAAATAGGTTTGGTATGACTGATAAGGTACACCACATGTATTGGTGTTGACCGAGATGATCAACAATACCGAACAATCACAAGCAGTAATAAAAACAATCTACTCCTAACCCAAGGTGTAGAAGGATTCAAGAGCTTAGTGCAATGTGACTCTACTCATGTCAAAGTCATAAGAGAGTGAAGGAGGAATCCACTGGGGACTGAGTATGTGAATCCTTCCATTAGGGAAAAGGTTCAAGTCATTCACTAGGGGATGAGAGGTTTGATTTAATTTAAGTCTCGCTGGGGAGAAATTTATTTGATTTGTTGATTTCGGATTTGGTGCTCCACTAGGGATGAAAAAGTCAACTTTCCACTAGGGGAGCAAGTTCAAGTCATCCACTAGGGAGAAGAGGTTATGAAATCCACTGGGGGATTAAAATTCAAGATCCGCTGGGGATGAAAAGATTTGCATCTCATTGAGGAGAGGCAGATTGATTTATTTGATTATTTGATTTGACTCCACTGAGGGAGGTTAATTGATTTGTTTTATTTATTTAGTTGGAATCCACTCAGGGAGGATGGTTGAATTTTGAATTTCGAGATGAATTCCTATCAATTTGTGATGGATCAGACTGAGTAGGGACCATGTCAGCCTTTATCTTGCTCAGATTTACCAATCTAAAGGGATATTCTACCAACCACATAGTAGGACTATCCAACCAAAGGAATGTCTTTCAATGTGTAGCAGCTATACTAAGAAGAAAGGGTAGTAGACTTACATCCTCCAAAGTAGGGATCAGTTGCTGGGGTGATCAGTTGTCGAGGTAATGGATTGAACCCAACATAAGGCTGACTATTGAGTGAATGCCATTGGGGGACTTAAATCGGCTCAAAGATAGTCAAGATTTATTTCGTTTCTTAATTGTTTTTGATGGATCCCATTAGTTTGCGATGGACTGTACTGAGTAGAGGCCATGTTGGCCTTGGTCTATGTTGACCTCATTTTTAGGATGAGCTCTCAACCGCTCCATATTAGGCATAAGACTTCTCTTAGGCTTTAAGAGATCCTTAATCTTAAGATATATCTAGTGATTAGGTGGACACTCAACCTAGCCCTAGAGACTTAGAAGAGTTAGCCATAGGAATAGGTCATGCCTTAGGGGTGTTGAGAAATTTTCCTATCCTATAGCTTGAACCACATTCCTCACTTCCTTCCTTCAAGTCAAACTCCAAATCAACATCAAACCTTGAATCAATTCAATGGATTTTCTCAAATCAAGAACCAATTCCAAATGATTGAAACCCATGATTGAAATCCATGATTGAAACCTATGATTGAAACCCATGATTGAAATTCAAATCAAATTTCAAAAATTCTTCCTAAGTCACTTTGATTTCTCTATTATGGACTTAGCCAAAATCAATTCAAATTCATGAAATTCTCTTACAACTCATTTATATTCTCATTTATATTCACATATATAAATAAAATATAAATTCAAATCAATCAAACTAAACCCAAAATCATATTCAAAATCCAAATCAAATTTTAAAAATCTTTCCTAAGTCCTTTGATTCCCTCTTATGGACTTAGCCCAAATCAAGTTCAAATCACTTCAAATCGTCAAAATTTTCTCATAACCAATTTATATTCTCATTTATATTCACATATATAAATGAAATATAAATTCAAACAACCAAAACCAACTCCAAAATTCAAACTCAAATTCAATCAAAATTCAACCTAAGCCTTTGAAGTCAAAATCTTGGACTTAGCCAAATCAAATCAAGCTTTGACCAAGCCATTTGACCCACTTAGGCTCACTTGACCCAAAGTGACCTAAGTACCCTTATGAGCCAAATTCTAATCCTAACCAAATTGGATTATACTAATCCTACCTAAGCCTCTCATCATGATCAACAATCATCATGAGATGATCAATCACTCAAATTGGGTCAAACTAAGTCAAACCTAAGGGTTGACCAAGTCAACACTTAGCCAAAATGAAACCCAACATAGCCAAAATCCATGATAAGCCAAATTGATTGAAACCAATGATCTAAGTTCATTCATGACCAATGTTTGAACTTGACCAAGTCAACACTTGAGCCTAATCTAACCCAATTAGCCACTTGACCTAAGTTGACCCAACTTGACCTAAAAAGTGAAAATGTGTCAAAACTTAATCTAAGCCAAATTGATTGAAACTAATGGGTCAAGTTCATGCCAAATCACTTATTGAACTTGACCAAAGCCTCAATTGGCCAACCAGACCCAACATAGCCCAATTGACCTAAAGGGTCATTTTGAGCCAAACTCAAATATAAACCAGATTAATTGAAAAAAAAGATACCAGTCCATTTTAAATGACCAACCAAACATGAACCAACCCATGACCTAGCCCAAATGGGTCAAATTGGTCAATTTGACCCATTTGACCTAAATGAATTCAAATGAACCAAAACCAAATCTAAACCAAATTGAACCCAAAAAAAAATTGGCAACACTTCAAATGGTCATATGAACTTGTCCCAACCCTTGGTTTGACCCAATTTGACCAATTGGTCAACTTGACCCAGTTGACCCATTTTGACCTAAATGGGTCAACATGAGCCAAATCACATCAAACCAACTCCAAATTCATTGAAACTTGGCCTGACCAATTTTTCAAACATATCAAACTTACTCAAACTAAAATCAAGGTCAAATGACCATTTTACCCCTAGGCCATAGGGTAACCCAAAAATCAAAACAACTTGGAATTTGGTCAATTCCTTTCCGTGGATACTTGGCATCCTCTTAGTGGACCAAATGGTCACTAATGGACCTAGTGCACATGATCCAATGGGTTTGGGTTAGCCAAACCCAACCCAACCCCAAAACTGACCACATCTTTTGAAATTGAGCACATGGAATCCCTCCTCCACTCAATTAAAGCACGTGGCCACCTCACCCACTCTTTCTTTGGACAAAACCAAACTCAAGGACATTCTAAATGGCCTAATAAACCCATGGATAGCTCAATTGGATCAAAATAACAAGTAAAGGAATGACCATCCAATCCTTCAAGGGGAAGATATACTGCCCCTAATTCAATTCAATCTTCACTCTCCCCAATTTGATTGAGTAATAGGAAGCCAGAGGAGTCATTGCCCAGCCTCCCTAAGCTCTTTCAAGCATTTCCCAAATTCCATTTCTCAGTTTTCATAGTTTGAAAATAGGGGAGCTCCACTAAAAATCCAATTTACTCCACACCTAAAATCAAGCTAATTCTCTTTGCAAGCTCCCTCAGGGTCGAACTTGCCCAAGCTCTTTCCCAAACTCCAAAGGTAAGAGGGGTGCTAGTTTGATCAAAGCCGCAAAGAGCTCAAGGTGGAGTTGGCCTCTAGAAGCATCCACCCAGTCTCAAGACCTCAAACTCTCAACAAAGCTTCATCTCTACTAGACGAAGCTTCTCCAAGGGAATCGAGCATCGGTGATCACCTCCGGCAAGGTATGCCATTAAATCGAGCTTAATCTAAATGTGGTCTGGTCCTTTGTTAAGCAAAGTATCACCCCAAAAGATTCTAGCTATTAGATGTGATCTCCTTTGCATGTTGATGGTGTGGGTTGAGTTTCAATCCAATCCAAGCTCAATCGAGCTCAGATCTTCTCCTAGATGATGGACGGTGTCCATTCCTCATAGAGAAGAATAGGGAAGGATCACGGGCCATCCATCCATGCATTTTGGATGGACAGCTATGATTAAAACACATAAGATCCCACATTTTACCCCTTAAAAAATCACAGATCTAACCTCATATATCCGATCCTTGATCGGATGGGTGAGGAGAAAGCGCGTAGTGCCACCGCTGACGTGGTGCTATGATGTGATAACTTTAATATCCAATCCCATCACACCACATAGAAAGTGCATGCCACATCAGCGGCCCACGTGGAGTCATTTGTATTAAACATTTAATTAAGGCTATTAAATCCCTAATTAATCATGAAAACTTCCTAAATTCATATCTAAGCCTAAAAAATCAAAAAAATATGAAATAATTGAACATAAAATTTTCTAAAATTGATTTGAATGGATTTTGAACAATACTTTTCTCTGGATTTGGGTTTTATTAGGAATGTTATTTTCTAATTACCCTCTAATTACTCCACTGATTAATCCTAAGCTTCTTGTGCTTAGTTAGTGGGATGACTCCTACCTCCCCTAATTTTCTTGAGATTTATTGATGGCTTAATTAGAGGAATTGCTAGTTCATTCCTTAATCACTCCCTTAATGTAATTAAGCTTAATTATGGGTATAATTAGTGGTTTAGCCCTCTGATTGAGTCAATTAAGTTTTTCTTAAGTGAATATAAGGTTTAGGGAATAATTTTGGGATACTTTCCTTAAGATATTCCTTAAACCCCTTTTCTTCCTTAATCCAACCTTAATTAAGGGTTAATTCACTAATTACCCCCTTAATTAATTTCATAAAATTCTAAAACTTTCTAGAACTCAATTAATCTATCTTGGATAGATGCTTGGGTGTTCAAGAGCTTAAGTACAATTAAAGAAATTAAAATCTAACTCACATGTGTGAGGGTATTAATCATTAATCATGAGCCAAATTGCATTAGGCCCTTTTCTTCCTAGATGCATTACAAATTTAAATTCCTTGTGAGATTTTATGTCATCTCATTGGCTCATAATTATTTGATTAAGTATGCTAAGGTGGTATAGGTAAGGTATAATTAACATACTTAATTCATACCTTAACCTAACTAAAGCATAAAATTAATCTAATCATCTAAAAATTAAACTAAAATAATAAACATATGTGGGAATGAGTTAGGAACAACAAACTCACCTCACATTTCTCAAATTAAATCAAAATCAGAACAAAATCAAACCTTCCTTAAAAATAATTTGATTTTCTTTAAGCTTTCTTATTTCATAAGATTATCTTTAGGAATTAATTAGGGTGAATGTGTTCACATGCTTTCACCACTTTAGATCTTTCCTAACATGCTAAATATGTATGTCATATGAATTTCACACATTCATGATTTTCAAAAAATCAAATTAAGAATGAAATATTTTTTTTTATGTCAAATTACCTGTTTTGGCTAAAGTGAAAATATGAATGGCTATTATCACTACTAAATCCAAAAATATTTTCAAAATCTATAAATAAAACACCTAAAATTGAAAGTGTGCTACTTATAATTATTTTATAAGCTTGCATGTGGATATAAATATGAAGGTGTGCATAGTGTAGCTTTCCTTCTCTCTTCTTTTAGCATAATTTTGAATAGGATTTGGCAAAGTGTATAGTTCATTTGAAAATAAGACAACACTTGCCTAATCTCATTCTTATTCATTCCTATGCTATTATTTAAGAAGGACATCCACACTTGTACATATAAATTGCATAAACAAAACAAACAAACAAATGCAAATTATTTGCATCTTTCTTTTCCATTCATTTCTTTTATACATGTGTTTGTATTTAAGGAAAGTTGTATATTAGTCTAGATAACCCTGGGATTGTGAGGCATTAAGTAGCCCTAAGTAGGTCTTGTACCTTACACTCCTTGTTAATAATGACATTGTACTTACTTATGCCTTTGATACATACATATGTGCATGTGAATAATGGATAAAAGAAACCCCTCTTTTCTACTCAATGAAAATCATGTAACATAAAGCATTCCAATTTTCTTAAGTAACATTTCTTAGAATTCATCATAAAGTTTGCTAAATATTTCCACTTGTATGTATATATATGCTTAGGATGCATTCATATGCATGTTATACATGTTGGGAAATAAATGAAGTGATGTGTGTTTTTGTGATTTAATTTCACTTTACTTAATCTTAAAATGCCTTTATTTTTGGATATGTTTGTTTAGAGTTGATCTAATCTTTGGATTAATTAACACACATAATAAAACATTCACTAAACAAAACTAAACTTGAGTCTACTTTAGAAGTTACTTAAGGTAGGGAAGGAAAGATAAGTTCTCTTCTCTTTTTCCTCTCTTTACAACTTAGTAATTAAGTAAGATTCATTTAAACAAAACCAAAATATAAATTAAAATCAACCCAAAGAAACTAAACACTTAAATAAAACCACCCATATAAGTTGAACATCTTCACATTTAGAAAATCTAAATCTTAAAGCCATAACTAAGCATACCACACAAACCTTTTAAAGCACACACACTAGGTTAAGTAACCACTTCTAGCTTTAGGTTAGGGCGGTGCATGGCTTGATCTTTGCTTTTATTTTGTGATATATGTTTTAGTCTGGATGTTAGAGTGTATGTGCATAGATTGAATGGTAGGACGATTTAGGCTAATCATTATTTTCTGCAGGGGATTGTGCTTAAGGGGCACTATAATAAAAATATATCTACTTTTTACTATGCATGTGCTTATACCCCTAAGCATAATCCAATAGGCCAGGTGGACTTGGTTACCCATGTGTGGGGTGCTAAGTCTAATATACATGCTTGGGATTTGTATGGTTTATTTAGCCAACCTCTATTTTGTAGGTGTTAGTTTGATTTACTTTCCCTTTTCATGTAATTTTTATAATTAGGATTTGGAATGAATGTTATGGGGGGTTAGGATGAGCATTGGTCATAAGATTACATCTTATGTACCATGTGAAGCCTTTGGAGAAGCCACCTTCCAACCATCCAAAAGAAGGAGCCAAAAGAAGGAACCAAAAGAAGAAGGAAGAAAGAAGAAATAAGAAAGAAGAAAGAAGAAGAAGAAGAAGAAGAAGAAGAAGAAGAATAAAAGAAGAAGAATGAAGACTACCATAGAATTAATTCCTTAATTATAAATTTATTCATTTGTAATCTGGGTTGTATAAGGGTAGAGCCTAGGTACCCAATTTATTTTCGGGTTTGTGCGGTGGTGCCCAACCACACTTGGCTTTTTTTCTTTTGCACTAGCTTTATAAAATGTATGATGTTTTGTTTAGCTTGTGCATTAAGATGACATCCTTTTCCTAGTTTCTTCCTTGCTTTATGTATGTCCTACATGACGATTAGGCTCTTAGAAAAAAAATAAATCTTCTACCAAATTAATCAACTCAAAATTAAAAATAAATAACTCATAACCTTATTTAAAACCTAAGTTAAAATCAAGATAAAAGAATTAACAACCCCTTAGCTCGATGAGTATTTCTTTTATAATATCATGCATAAAAGCATATTATTACACTCTTGATTATAAGGCTTCCACCTTTTCCAGAGAAACTTGGCTTGACCTTTGAGAGCCATGGTGGAAACATACCTCCCCCTTCTTGCTAATTTTGGCCCATAATCTTATTTCTCATGCATTAGGCATATGAATCCAATAAGCTTGAGTCAAATGATCGTCCAAAAATGAAAAATAAAATGTAATATGATTTTCATTAGATCTAGGTCATTTTCATGTCCTTACATGATCTAGTCTCTTAGGGAGTGAGTTTGAGGACTTAGTCTCTTTCTAAATAAATAACAACCTAGCTATCTTGCATATATCATAAAACTTGCCTACATGAATTTAAAATTATAAGAGGAGTTAGTTGGTGGCCACCCCTAGGCAGTTGTAAGTCCAATAGTTGGGTGATTTATCCTCTCTTGTGGAGGTAAACCAAATACCCATTTTCACCTTAGATTTAGGTCATGCTTTTGGCCCTCGCCAAAACTACCTAGATTTAGGTTCTGAGGTTGCTTTTCCCTTTGTAGGCCTTAAGCATAAATCCTCACCTTTTAGGCATTTCCATAACCTTGTATTATGGAACATAAGCCCTAAAATTCTAATAAGATGACAACTTAAATAAATAAATCAATTTTAAAATGTAAAGCCTAACCATATGGTAGTTTGGGATGCTTACTAGGCTTCCTATTATCCCAAGCATCTCCTACTTATTTTCATTTTACTTTAATAAGAACTCCCCCCTCTTGATTGATCCCACTTGATTTTTAAAAATAAACCAATCAATTGATAGTCCTACCTATTGAAATCTTTAGAGATAATGATCATTTACCTTAATCAAGAGTATTCCTAAGGAATCTCATTCCTTAGGATGTAATTAATTATGGGGGCTTACCTTCATAGGAAAGTTAATGAACCTAGTTTAAAATAAACCCTACTTTACTTTTTCATGTAAAGTAAGGAAAGAATCTCTGGTACTTCATCCCGCAGACCCATAAGTCCTTAGGAGCCCTTATTTAGGTGATTAGGTCCATTGTAGGGTGGTGACTTCTATCTTTTGAGATAGTACACCTTTCCCTCGATGTTGTACCTGATCACCCTAATAAGTACACTTATGATTCTATGTGGTATCCATCTAAAGAAAGGAGCAATCATCATCATACTGAATTTTCTCTCTTTTCTTTCCTTTCTTTCTTTTTGCCTTCATTTTTCTTTCTAAGAGGGATGAAGATAAGAAGAGAGAGAACCAAAGAGGAAGAGGGAGGAGATTGATTGATGATGATGATTGCCTTCCCAAATGAAATTAATTTTTCACCCACAGTCTAACACATATTTACCAATCCAAAGGGGTAGTCTACCAACCACATAGTAGGACTATCCAACCAAAGGGGTTGCCTGTCGATTTACAATGGTCAAGTTAAGAAGAAAATGCGGGGACTCACATCTATCAAAATAATGAACCACTGGCATGATCGGTTGCTTGTGCAATAAATTGAACCCAACCTAGGGATGACTATTGAGTGAATGCCGCTGGGGGACTTAAATCAGCTTAAAGATAGTAAAGATTAATTTTATTTTTAATTATTTTTGATGGATCCCATTGGTTTGTGATAGACTGTACTGAGTAAGGGCCATGTTGGCCTTGGTCTAAGACAGATTTACTAATCTAAAGGGGTAATCTACCAACCACATAATAGGAGTATCCAACCAAAGGGGTTGCCTTTCGGTTTGAAATGGTCAAGTAAAGAAGAAAGTGTGGGGACTCACATCTTCTGAAATAATGAATCACTAGGGTGATCAGTTGCTTGTGCAATAAATCAAACCTGACCTAGGGCTGACTATTGAGTGAATGCTACTGGGGGACTTAAATTGGCTCAAAGATTGTCAATATTAATTTCATTTTTAATTATTTTTGATGGATCCCATCAATTTGTGATGGACTGTATTGAGTAGGGTCCATGCTGGCCTTGGTCTAACATAGATTTACCAATCCAAAGGGAGTAGCTTTCTGGCGGAGGGGAGAACTATCCAACTAAAGGGGTACATTTTAGTTTGCAATGGTTAATTTAGGAGAGAAAGATCAGGGGCTCGCATCATTCCTGAATAAAAGACCACTGAGGTGACACATTAACGAGGTAACATGCCAACTCGACCTAGGGCTACCCATTAGTTTATGACAGTAATGCTAGAAAGAATTCATAGTAGAGTTACATCTTCCAAAGTGGCATGATTGTCGATGTAACCTGTTTATGACAAAATCATTAAACCCGACCTAAGGGTGACTATTGAGACAGTGCCGACCCAGGGACTTATCTCTACTTAAGAGTAATCAGGTAATTCCTGTAGGGAATTCTACTAACACTACCCTAAAGATAGGATGCCTGCTTGGGAAAAGGGCCACTGGGATCTTGAATTCATAATCCACAAGTGAATATTTTTGTTTATTTATTTTATTTATTTATCATGGACCCCATTGGTTTGGGAGAGATCATACTGAGAAAGAGCTCATATCAGCCTAGACCTATCTCAAATTTATTGAATAAAGGGAGGATCTATGCATCCACTGAATAGATTCTCTAATCACAGGGGTGGCTACTAGGAAAGGGGGACTGTCCAATCCAAAAGTAACCTAGGTAGTGTCTAAATGGGGTCGCAAAGAATGTGATCCAAATAGAGTGCGTGCAGGGAAAGGGCCCACTAAGGGCTTTATCTAAAACCCTATGGAAGATAATTTGCATAGGTATTCAATGGCCAACTCAAGGACAAAGCATAGGGACTCACATTTTCTAAGAGTGGTGTATCCACCGATGAGTCACTATCAGTATAGCAAACATCAACCAACTTAAGGTGCCCGTTAGTTTGTGACAATCAGCTTAAGAATAAAGCATCGAGGACTCACATCCTCTTATAGTGGAATTGATTATCGGGATAGTCTGCCTTGGCTCGATAGGTGCTATTCGACCAAGGACGACCATTGGATGAATGCCACTATGGGACTTATATCAACTCAAAAGTAGTCAAGAGAAAAGGAACCAATGGGGAACTTATCTTAAACCTCAAATATATTCAACCTAGTTGGATCATGATGATTAGTTCAAGAGGAAAGCATATAGGCTTACATTTTCTTAAAAAAAATCAACATGAGGTAGCTTACTGGCTGGGCAGTGAAGTCTACCAAACTAACAAGGCACTCATTGGTTTATAATGGTCAATAGGAAGAAAGCTCAGGGACTCACATCCACCAGATAAATGACCACTAGGGTGATATACTAGGAAGATATCATATTAACCCGACCTAGAGCAGCTACAAGTGGTTTGCTCCCACATCAAAATAGCCTGAGGCAAAATGAATATGTTTACTTTTATTTGTGTTTGTGTTAGAAGGAATAGGATGCCTCTCAAGTTCTCCCACACCTATCCTAAAACACGATGGGGAATTAATGAAATGGTGCCATGAATGGTAGTTGTGATCCCACCAAGAAAGGATGCCAATTAGGTTCTCTTACACCTAACTTAGTTGTGCTAATCAAACTAGATGCCTCTTGGGTTTTCTCACACCTATTCTAGTAGCGCCAAGGAATTATGTTTGATTTACATTCATGTTATGAAAGAGGGATAGGATGCCTCTCGGGTTTTCTTACACCTACCCTAAACACGTCGTGACAGATTTGCAAGACAAGAAAATAGCACTTCGAATGAAGAGAAGATTTTGATGAATTAGAATGAAATTTTTATTCTTTTGATGATAGTTATTTTCAAACATGATTTTATGGATAATATTTCTTCAAATAGAGCCCATTAATTGAAAGCATCAGGTGTTCTCATTTATAATTAATAAGTTGATAAGATCCTCCTTGGTAGGCCTTCTCTATGACAAAAGGGCCTTCCCAAGTGGTTTCAAACTTGCCTCCCATCTTTCGATGAGCAAAAATTGGTCTCCTTAGAACTAAAACAAGCTCCCCTACTTGAAAAGCTCTAGGGTGGACCAGCTTGTTGTGAGCTTGAATCATTTTGGCTTTGCATAACTTGAGGTTTTGGCACACCCATAGGTGTCTCTCCTCCAAACCTTTGAGCTCTTCTAACCTCAACTTGGCATTCTGCTCTACAGTGATTTTGCTACCCAATACTATCTTATTGATGGGAGTTGAACTTCTAATGGTAGAACAGCTTTAGACCCATACACTAAGGAGAATAGAGTAGACCGAGTTGGCATTATGTATGTGATGCAGTATGCCTACAAAGCTTCAATTAACTACTCATGCCACTGTCGCTTGTTATCATCAAGTATCTTCTTTAGTATTTGGATGAGAGTTTTAATGAATGCTTCTGCTAGGCCATTTGCCAAGGGTAGTAGATGGTGGAGTATCTCCAATCTATAGCATGTTTTCTGGCAAACCTGTTGATCTTGGTGCTTTTGAATGTAGTATCATTATCAAATATAATTCATCGAGGCACCCCGAACCTATATATGATATGATTCCTAAAAAATTAAAGCACATGCTGAGGTGTGACCTCTCTTAGTGAATTTCCTCTGCCCACTTGAAAAAGTAAGCAATGGCAGCTAGAATAAATTGATGACCCTTGGAAGAAGGAGGATCGATAGGACCCACAATGTTGGTACCCCAACACTAAAATGGCCATGAGGCCAATGTAGGGTGGAAAAATGTTAGGTGGCTGATGTAAAACCACACCGTGTACCTGACACTGATGGAATCTCCTAGATACATCCATGCAATCTATAATCATCGAAGGTCAGTAGTATCCTAGTCTCTTGATCTTTGCTTTCATCTTTGGATCGTATTGATGCATTTCGCATAGACTTGAATGTACCTTGGTCATGATCTTACTGGATTTATGTTTGTCCAAACTTCTAATGGTAGAATAGCTTCAGACCCATACACTAAGGAGAATGGAGTAGACTGAGTTGGAGTTCGGTATGTGGTGCAGTATGCCCGAAAAGCTTCAACTAACTGTTGTTGACCTCATTTTTAGAATGAGCTCTCAACCCCTCTATCTTAGACTCAGAATTTCTCTTAGACTTTAAGAGTTCCTTAGTCTTAAGACACATTTAGTGATTAGGTGGACACTCTCCTAGCCCTAGAAGGCTTAGAAGAGTTAGCCACATGAATAGGTCATGCCTTAGGGGTGTTAGGAAAACTTCCTACCCTTAGCTTAAATAATTCCTCACTTTTCTTCTTTTAAGTCAAACTCCAAATCAATTCTATTTGATTTTCTACAAACTCAAATCAATTCCATGATTGAAATCCATGATTGGAATCCATGATTGAAACCAATGATCAAAATTCACCAAAAATCCTAAGTCCAAATTTTGCCTAAGTCCTTAACTTAACCAAAATCACGATTCAAAACCTATTCAAATCTTTGAGATTTTCTCATGATCAATTTATATTCTCAAATAGAAATGAAATATAAATTCAAACCCATCAAATCAAATTCAAAATTCAAAATCAATTCATGAAAATTTTCTTAAGTCCTTTTAATTTTTAATTAAAGGACTTAGCCAAAATCAATCCTAAATCTTGATCAAACCTATTCAAACCCTTGGGATTTTCTCAAAACTTATTTATATTCTCATATATAAATGAAATATAAATATAAATCAATTAAATATAACTCAAAAAGTAAATTCCAAATTTAAAATCCTTGAAATTCCCTTAAATTCCTTAAATTAATTTATTGAACTTGACCCAACCCTTGGTTTGATCCAATTTGACCAATTGATCAACTTGACCTAAGTTGACCAGTTTGACCTAAATGGGTCAACATGAGCCAAACCATATCAAATGAATTCCAAATCCAATAAAACTTGGCCAAACCTAGTTTCTATACATACCTAACATATCCAAAGTGGAAAAAAAATAGCAAAATGATCATCCTACCCCTAGGCCATAGAACAAATTTTGGCCTAGCCCATGGGTATTTTGGTCATACCCTCTTCACAATCACTTGAGGCTTTTCTAAAAGCTCAAGGGGACTTAGTGATGAGTGGTGCACCCAACCCAATAGGTTTGAGTCAGGCTATTTGGTCCATAGACCAAACCCGACCACCTAACTCAAATTTGAGTTTTTAAACTCCCTCTTAAATCCAATTTGATGCACATGGGAGGTTGGCAATCCACTCAAGGCCTTAAACTGACCATGTGTAAAGAGTTAACAGCCTAAACAACCTCTCCAATCTCATCAATTGGATCAAAATGGCAACTCATGGTTTGGCCATCCGATTGCCATAGGGGGAGATATACTCACCCTAATTCAATGGAATTTTTATTCACTCTCTATAAATTGATGCCTAGGAACCCAAAGCAACCATCTCAGAGCATTCCTAACCTTCTTAGGAAGGATTTGAATTCCCCATTTCTCAGTTTTGCACGGTGCAAAAATGGGGGAGCTCAATCCATTAGCCACTTTTCTCCACACTTGATCTCCTTCCAATTACTCTTGCACACTCCATCAGAGGGTCAAATCGAATTGGCCTAAGCTTTCTCTGGAGTTCTAGAGGTAAGGAAGAGCTCAATTCAATCAAAGCTGAAGCCCAACCAAGGTGGAGTTGGTCCACCCATTGATCCACTCAATACTAAGGCCTAATAATTTCAATAGGGCTTCATCTCCACCAGACGAAGCTACCTTATCGATCTCAAGCATCGGTGATCACCTCCGACAAGGTATGGAATTTTCTGACCACTTAGCTTTGGAGGTGTTGGTCATTTGTAAAAGAGATGTTCAGGGCATGTGAAATCCACAGTTGGATAGGTTTGTAATTGTGCTTAGATGTTGTGGGTACAATTTCATTCCAATCCAAGCTCAATCGAGCTTGGATATATCCTTAGATCATAGATGGTCTCCATTGATCCCCAGGGTAGAACTTGGCCCATCTCAGCCATCCATCCACACATTTTAGATGGACGACTGAGATTATTTAGCAGGTTTAGAAATATAATAATCCTTTATAAACGTTTGAATCCTCGACCATTCGATCTTTGATCGGGTGGCAGAGAATATAAGCACGTGCACCATCATCACCATTTGGGATGTGATGTTTAAGTCACCCCTCATGGTGCAATGTGTGTAAAGTGCGCTGACTGCTGCCGCCACGTGCCACGTTGTGAGCTAGGGATTAATTAAGGATTAGTTAAATGCATTAATTAATTCCTAATTAATTCAAAGAATTTTTAAAATATATAATTCCCTCTAGAAAAATTAGAAAAATAAAAGAAAAAAATGCTATGGAAAGATAATTTCATCTAGAATATTTCAAAAAAGATTTCAATAGATTTTGAATTACTCTTTTCTTTGAATTTGGGTTTCTTTGGGAATTTTAATTAGCTAATTATCCTTTAATTATGCCATCAATTAATCTCAAATTTCTAGGATTCATTTTTGGGGATGACCTCTACTTCCCCTAATTTTTTTAAGATTTATTGAGGGCTCAATTGGGGAAATTGCTATTTCATTCCTTAAATACCCTTTTCATGCAATGAAGGGTAATTAAGGTATGATTAGTGATTTTACCTTATGATTAGGGTTGATTAGGGTCAGATCCAATAAGTAAGAGATTTATGAAATAATTTTAGGGCATTTCCCCCAAGCTATTTCCTAAACCCCCTCTTCTCTCCTTAATCTTCTCTTAATTAAGGGTTAATTCATTAATTATTCCCTTAATCAATTTTCAAAAATTCTAAAAAGTTCCAGAACTTAATTAATCTACCTTGGGTAGATGCTTAGGTGTTCAATAGCCTAAGTTTAATTAAAGAAATCAAAATCCCATTCATAAGTGTGAAAGGGTATTTTGAAATTACTTAAGCTAAACTCCTTAGCTTAATTAACATTTAATTGTGAGCCAAATTTCATTAGGCCTTTTCATTATTAGGTGCATTGCAAATTTAAATTCCTTATGAGTTTTATGTCATCTCATTGGCTCATAATTACTTAGTTAATTCTTCTAAGGTGGTGTAGGTAAGGTTAATTAAGATACTTAATTCATACCTTAACCTAATCAACACATAAAAAAATGGATCTAATTATCTAAAAATTAAATAAAAATATCACAAAAATGTGTGAATGTGTTAGGAATAGCAAACTCATCTCACCTTTTCAAAATTAAATAAAACTTCAAACTAAACAAAAAAAAAATCATTTTGAAATTCACTTTGATTTATTCTAAATTTTCTTATTCTATAAGAATGTCTTTAGAATTTAAGTAAAGTGAGTTTGTTTACATGCTTTCATTGCTTTAGATCTTTCCCAACATGTTAAGCTGTATGCCATGTGATTTCATGCATTCATAATTTCATTTCTTAAAATTTAAAATGAAATTGTTCACTTTATGTCAAATGTGCATGTGTTGGCTAAAGTAAAATATGAGTGGATATTATCTCTGCTAAATTCAAATTATTTTCAAAACATATAAATGAAATACCAAATCTGAAAGTGTGTTACTTATACTTTAATTTTCAAAAAATATTATCCCTTTCTTTCTTATGTTAGCATAGTTTTGAATAGGAGTTAGTAAAATGTAGGGTTCATTTGAAAAGAACCCAACACTTACTTAATTCTATATTGTATTCATCCCTATGCCATCACATAAGAAGGGTTGCCTATACTTGCATGTATAAATTGCATAAACAAAAATGAACCCATTAAACAACTTTTCCATTTTCTTTTTCTATTTCATTTCTTTTACATAAGTGTTTATACTTAAGGAAAGCGATATATTAGTCTGGAAAACCCCAAGGTTGCGAGGATTTAAGTAGCCCTAAGTAAGTTTTGTACCTTACACCTCTGGTTAACAATGGCGCTGTACTTACTTGTGCCTTTGTTACTTTCATGTATGTATGTGAAATTTTGGATAAGGAAAACCTTTTCTACTTAAGAAAAGTCATGCATATTCAACTTCTAAATTTTTCTTAAATGGATTACTTAGCATGCATCATAATGTATGTTAACTACTCCCATTTGCATGTATATATATGCTTAGGGTCCATCCATATGCTAGTTATATATGTTGGGAAAGAAGTGAAGTAATGTGTGTTATGTGAATTTTGATTCATTTTATTTAATCTTAAAATGCCTTTTTTGAATAGGTTTGTTTAGAGTTTATCTAAACTTAGGATTGATTAAAAGATATAATCAAAACATTCACCTAAATGAAACTAAAACATGAACCTACTTTAGAAAATTACTTAAGGTTAGGGAAGGAAAGAGAAGTTCTCTTTTCTTACCCTCTCTTCATAATATAGTAATTAATTATAGGATCCACTTAAACCAAATCAAAACATGAAATAAAATCAACCTAAAACACATAAACAACTTAAATAAAACTCCCTTATAAGTTGAACATGTTCTTCACACTTAGAAAATTGAACCTAAAGCCATAACTAAGCATACCACACAGGCCTTCAAAGCACACACATTAGCTTAAGTCACCACTTCTAGCCTTAGGTTAGGTTGGTGCAAGGTTTGATGTTTATTTTATTTTGTGATATATATTTTAGACTGGATGTTAGGTTGTATACTCATAGAATGAATGGTAGGATGTTCTTAGTCTAACTATTCTTTTCTGTAGGGGATTGTGCTTAAGGGCACTATCATAAATAAAAATATAAATATTTTTGCTTGCAGGTGCTTTATACCCCTAAGCATAATCCATAGGCTAGGTATACTTAGTCACCCATATGTGGGGTGATAAGTCCAATATACATACTTAGGATTTGTGTGGTGTGATTTAACTAACCTTTATTTTGCAGGTGTTATTAGATTTCTACTTTTCCTTTTCATGTAAAAATTTGTATAAGTAGGATTTTGAAATGATTTATTTTGGGGATTAGGATCAGCATTGGTCATAAGATCCTATCTTATGTACCATGTGAAGCTTTGGAGCATCCACCTTCCAACCATCCAAAGAAGGAACCAAAAGAAGAAAAGAAGAAAAAAGAAAGAAGAAAGAAGAAAGAAGAAACTAGGAAAAACATGTCACTTAATACCAAAGCTAAAAAAATCATCAATCAATTTATAAAGCTAATCGTAAAGAGAATAAATGGTTGTTTGTGGTCGGGAACCACCGCACAAACCCGAAAATATCAAATATGGGTAGTCGAGCTCTACCTTTATACAACACATATTACAAATGAATTAAATTACAATTTAAGTGAAGGAATTCATTGTTATTGGGGTCTTCAAGCTTCATCTTCAACCATCTTATCTTTAGGGCAGTGTTAGTAAAACTCCATATAGGAATCACTTGACTACTTTCGAGTTGAGATAAATCACCGAGTCAACACTCTCTAAATAGTCTCCCTTAGGTCAGTTTGACTTGTTGTGCAACCAACAAGTCACCCCGGTGGTCGTCCTTGCTTTGGGAGACATAAGTCTATCACGCATTCTCTCCAAAGATGATCGAAACACGCACTTAGGTTGGGTCGATTTGTGCTCCCATCCCTAGTGGTTCCTTGTTCAGAAGTTTTAAGTTTACAAGCTTTCTTTCTAACTTGACCATTGGACACCGAAAGACACCCCTTAGATTGGTTAGCTCTACCCCACGGCCGGTAGACTATCCCTTTGGATTTGTAAATCTAAGATAGGTCTAAGCTAATATTAGCTTCTTCTCAGTATATCCATCGCACACCGACAGGGTCCATCTAAAATTAAATTGATCTTAGCTATTATTGAGTCGATATGAGTCCATAGTGGCATTCTCTCAAATAGTTGCCTTAGGTCAGGTTTGATTTATTGTGCTATCAATCGATCACCCCAGTGGTTCCTTGTTTAAAAAGTTACAAGTTTACAAGCTTTCTTTCTAACTTGACCATTGCATGCTGAAAGGCATCCCTTATGTTAGTTAGTCCTACCTGATGGTGTGACTATCCCTTTGGAGTTGTAAATCTAAGATAGGTCTAGGCTAATATTTTCTCCTTCTTAGTAGATCCATTGCACATTGATAGGGTCCATTCAAAATTAAAATTAAATTGATCTTGTCTATTCTTGAGTCGATATGAGTCCACAGCGGTAATCGCTCAAATAGCCTCCTTAGGTCGGGTTTGATTTGTTGTGTTATCAACTGATCACCCCAATTGTTCCTTATTCAGGAAGTTGTAAGTCTACAAGCTTTCTTCCTAGCTTGACCATTGCATATTGAAAGACATCCTTTAGGTTGGTTAGCTCACCCCACAGCCACTAGAATATTCCTTTGGATTTGTAAATCTAAAATAGGTCTAGGCTAATATTAGCTCCTTCTTAGTAGATCTATTGCACAATGATAAGGTCCATTTCATCAAATCCATCATCCTCCCTCCAGTGGAGTCCAAATTAACTCCACCTTATTTCTAGTGAATCTAAGCTCATATCTCCAGTAGATGTGTGCTCAAAACTAAATCATATCCTCTCCCCAGTGAAGCCTCAAATCATAAGCCAATAAATCAAATTCTCATCCCCAGTGGATGCCCATCAATTAAATTAAATCAAATTTCTCCCTAGCGAGATGCAAATCATATCCTCTCTCTAGTAAGCCCTCATAAAATCAAACCAAATCAAATCCCTATCCCTAGTGGATAACCTAAACCTATTTCTCTAGTGGAAGGTTCATGCACTCATCCCCAGCAAAACTTTTCTCCCCAAATCATGTCAAACCAACTCAAACCATTATCCTCTCATGGATAATCTGAACTTCTTCCCTAGTGGAAGGTTTACATACTTGATCCCTCAGTCAAACCCTTATCCTCTCTATGGATAATCTGAACCTGCTTCCCTAGTGGAAGGTTCAGATACTTGATCCCTCGCTGGATCCTTTCTTCCTCTCTTATGTCCTTGGCATAAGTTTAGTTGCATTGCAATAAGATCATGATTTCATCTACATCTCAGGTTTGAGAGTAGATCATTTATATTAGTGCTTGAGATCCTTTGAACATTGTTGATCATCTCGGTCAACACCAATACGTGCGATCTGCCTTGTCAATTACACCACACATATTGGGGGTCCTTTTGTTGACCACACTTTTAGAGTGAGTTCTCAACTTTCTCATCATAGATCTAGACTCTTATAGACACTAAGAACTCCTTAGCTTTAAGACACTTCTAGTGATTAGGTGAACACTTAACCTAAGCCTAGAGACTTAGAAGAGTTAGCTACTATAATAAGTTGTGCCATAGGGACTTAGGAAAACTTGCCTACCCTATAGCCTAAACCCAATCCATGCTTTCCTTCTCAAACCAAATCTTAAATTCAACTTAAATACCAAATCTAAATCCAAATTCCAAACCAAATGATTGAAAATCATGATCAAGCTCAAATTTAAAACCATTCCTAAGCCCTTTGATTTCATTCTATGGACTTATCCTTAACCAAATCAAAATCAACCCCAATTCATTTGATTTTTTTTCAAATATCAATTCAATCTTTCAATAAAACTATCAAATTTCAATTCAAATCTAACTTCAAATGATTCAATCCCATGATCAAATGCAAACTCAACCAAATTTCCTTCTAAGCCCCTTTGACCTACTTACATGAGCTTGGTCAAATTTGCTTCTAAATCACTTTAAATGCAAGTAATTTTCTCATGAATCATTTATATCTTCATTTATATTCTCAAATATAAATGAAATATAAATTTAAATAGCCAAAACCAAATCCAAAATCTAATTTATACACTTTAAGCCAATTCCTTGAACTTAGTTATGGTGAAAATATTCTTATACATTTCTTGCCTTCATCCATCCCCCTCAATGTCATACCCGATCACCTTAATAAGAACATTTGCGGATCTACATGGCATCCCAACATGGCGTATAAACTCAACCAAATTTTTTAAGCCCCTTTGACCTACATACATGAGATTGGTCAAATATGCTTTTAAATCACTCCAAACTCAAGTGATTTTCTTATGAATCATTTATATCTTCATTTATATTCTTAAATATAAATGAAATGTAAATTTAAATAGCCAAAACCAAATTTAAAATCAAACCAAAATCTAATTTATACACTTTAATCCAATTCCTTGAACTTGGTTGCGGTGAAAATATTCTTATACATTTCTTACCTTCATCTATCCCCCTCCTTTAGGAAAAGAGGATAAATGAAAATAGAAATATAAAAAAATGTCTTCTTGGGATGTCATGTAGATCCACAGATATTCTTATTATGGTGATCAGATATGACATTTAGGAGAGGTTTACTATCTCCAAAGATTGAAGTCACCACCCTATAATGGACCTAATCACCCGAATAAGAACTCTTAAGGACAATGGGTATGCATATGTACCAGAGATTCTTCCCCTGCTTTACATGGAAAAGTAAAGTAGGGTTTATTTTAAACTAGGTTCATTAAGTTCTCTAGAGGGGCAAGCCCCCATAGTTAATTACTTCCTAAGGGATGGGATCCTTTAGGAATACTCTCGATTAAGGTAAATGATCATTGTCTCCAAAGATTTCAATAGATAGGACTATCAATCGATTAGTTTATTTTAGAAGATCAAATGGGATTGATCAAAGAGAGGGAGTTATTATCAAAATCAAAGGAAGATAAGTAGGAGATGTCCATGATGCTAGGAAACCTAGCGAGCATTTCAAACTATCCTATGGTTGGGCTTTATATTTTTGAAATTTATTTAATTTATTTGAGTTGAATTTTTTATTTAAAATTTAGGACTTATGATTCCACAACACAAGATTATGAAAATGCCTAAGAGGTGAGGATTTATGCTTATGGCCCATGAAAAGGAGAAGCAACCTCAGAACCTAAATCTAGGGAACTTTGGCGAGGGCCGAAAGCACAACCTAAATCTATGAAAAAAATGAGTATTTGGTTTGCCTCCAAAAGAGAGAACAAACCACCCAATTGCTTGAACTTACAACTGCCTAGGGGTGGCGGCCAACTAACTCCATAGATTTTAAATTTATGTTGGCAAGTCATATGCTTATGCAAAATAGCTAGGCTACTATTTATTTAAAAAGAGACTAAGTCTTTAAACTCACTCCCTAAAGAGAATAGATCATGTAAGGACATGCTTCAAATGACCTAAATCTAATGCAATTCAGATTTCATTTTATTTTTATTTTTGGACAATTATTTTGACTCGGGCTAATAGGATTCATATGCCTAATACATGAGAAATGAGATTATTGACCTAAATCAGTGAAAAAGGGGGAGGTGTGTTTCCACCATGGCTCTCAAAGGTCAAGCCAAGTTTCTCTAGCAAAGGTGAAAGCCCTCCAATCAAGAGTGAAAATAATATGTATTTGTGCATGATGTTATAAAAGAAGTACTCATCCAACTAAAGGGTTGCTAATTATTTTATCTTGATTTTAACCTAAGCTTTAGGTGAGGTTATGAGTTCTTTATTTTTTAGTTTTTAATTGTTAAGTTTGGTAGAAGACCTAAGAGCCTAATCCACATCCAGGCCATATATAAAGCAAAAAAAAAAAAAAAACTAGGAAAAGGATGCCACTTAATGCACAAGCTAAACAAATCATCAATCAATTTATAAAGCTAATCACAAAAGAATAAGAGGCCATTATGGTCGAGTACCATCACACAAACTTGAAAACAAATTGGGTAGCTGAGCTCTACCCTTGTACAACCCAGATTACAAATGAATTAAATACAATTAAGCAAGGAATTCATTGTTATGGGGGTCTTCAAACTTCATTTCTTCATTCTTCTTTTCTTCTTTCTTCTTTGGTTTCCTTATTTTGAATGGTTGGAAGGTGGATGCTCCAAAGGCTTCACATGGTGCATAAGATGAGATCTTATGACCAATGCTCATCCTAATCCCCATAACAATCATTCTAAAATCCTAATTGCAAAAAAATTATATGAAAAAGAAAAATAAATCTAGCTAACACCTGCAAAATAAAGGTTAGCTAAACAAATCACACAAATCCCAAGCATGTATATTAGACTTATCAGCCCACACATGGGTGACTAAGTCCACCTGGCCTATTAGATTATTCTTAGGGGTATAAGCACCTACATAGCAAAAGCATTTATATTTATATTTATTATAGCGCACCTTAAGCACAATCCCCTATAGAAGATAATGGTTAGCCTAAGATCGCCCTACCATTCATTCTATGCACATACATCCTAACATACAGACTAAAATATATATCACAAAATAAAAGCAAGCATCAAACCATGCACCGCCCTAAGCTAAAGCTAGAAGTGGTGAGTTAGCCTAATGTGTGTGCTTTGGAGGTTTGTGTGGTATGCTTGGCTATGGCTTTAAGTTAGAATTTTCTAAGTGTGAAGCATGTTCAACTTAGAGGAGGGTTTCATTTAAGTGATTTAGTTGTTTTGGGTTGATTTTATTCCATATTTTGATTAAGTTCAATTGAATCCTACAATTAATTACTAAGTTATAAAGAGAGTGAAAGAGAAGATAACTTCTCTTTCCTTCCCTAACCTAAGTAATTTCTAAAGTGGATTCATATTTTAGTTTTTGTTTAGTGAATGTTTTAATTAGGTATTTTAATCAATCCTAAGTTTAGATGAACTCAAAATAAACCTATTCAAAAAGAATGACATTTTAAGATTAAATAAAATGAACCAAATTCATAAATCATACATCATTTCATTTCTTTCCTAACATGTATAACGTGCATATGGATTAGTCCTAAGCATATCTATATGCACAAATGAGAATATTTAACACACTTTATGATGCATGCTAAGTAATTCATTTAAGGAAATTTAAAAGTTTATGATGCATGATTTTTATTAAGTAGAAAAGGGGTTTCTTATCCAATTTTCGCATGCACACATGAAAGTAAGAAAGGCATAAGTGAGTACAACCTCATTGAGGTGTAAGATGCCAGACCTACTTAGGGCTACTTAAAGCCTCACATTATTGGGATTTTCAAATTAATATACCACTTCCTTAAATACAAATCATGTGTACAAAAGAAATGAATGGAAAAAAAAGAATGCAAAAATTTATATTGGTTGATTTATTTTTTGTTTATGCAATTTTAATGTGTAAGCATAGGTATCCTTCTTAAGTGATAGTATAGGAATGAATATAATATGGAATTAGGCAAGTGTTAGGTTCTTTTCAAATGAACCATGCACATTGTCAAACCCTATTCAAAACTATACTAAAAAGAAGAGAAGGAGAACCTATACTAAGCACATCCTTGTATTTTACTCACATGCAAACTTATAAATAAGATATAAGTAACACACTTTTAGTTTTGATAATTGATTCACATATTTTAAAAATAATTTGAATTTAATAGTGATAAAAGCCATCATATTCTTACTTTAGCCAACATATGCAATTTGACATAAAGGAAAAATTTTTCATTTTAAATTTGAGTTTTGAAAAGCATGGATGCATGAAACCACATGACATACATATTTAACATGTTAGGGAAGAATTAAAGCAATGAAAGCATGTAAACATATTCACTTCAATTAAATCCTAAAGACAATCTTATGAAATAAGAAAGCTTAAAGTAAATCAAAGTTTATTTAATATGATTTTTGTTTGATATTGAATTTGATTTAATTTTGAAAATGTGGATTGAGTTTGCTGTTCCTAACACATTCCCACATGTGTTTGATATTTTTGTTTAATTTTTAGAAGATTATATTTATTTTATATTTTGATTATGTTAAGGTATGAATTAAACATGTTAATTAACCCTTACCTACGCCATCTTAGCATAATTAACCAAGTAATTATGAGCCAATGAGATGACATAAAACCTTACAAGAAATTTAAATTTGCAATGCACTTGGGAAGAAAGGGGCTTAATGCAATTTGGCTTATGATTAATGGTTAATTAAGCTAAGGGGTTTAACTTAAGTAATTTCAAAACACCCCTCACACATATGAGTTGGGTTTTGATTTTCTTAATTAAACTTAGGTTCTTGAACACCTAAAAATCTACTAAAAGTAGATTAATTAAGTTCTAAACAAGTTTTATAAATTTTAAGAAATCAATTAAGAGGGTAATTAGCGAATTAGCCCATAATTAAGAGAAGATTAAGAAAGAAAAAGGGAATTTAGGGAATAGCTTAGGAGAAATACACCAAAATTATTCTCTAAACCTCCTATTCATAAGATCAAACCTTAATCAACTTCAAAAGTAGATTAAAACACTAATCAAAACCTTAATTATTCTTAATTATATAAAGAGGGCAATTAGAAAATGTATTACCGATTCCCCTAATTAAGACATTAATAAATTCCAAGAAAATTAGGGGAGGCAGAAGTCATACCTCAAAATATACCCAAGAAGTTTAATATTAATCAGTGAATTAATTAGGGAGTAATTAACAAATTAATATTTCCACTAAAACCCAAAATCAGATAAGGAAATAATTCAAAATCCATTAAAACCAATTTTAGAATATTCTAGATTGAATTATCTTTCAATGGCAATTTACCTCATATTTTTTTATTTTTCTTTAGAGAGATATGAATTTTTAAAGTTTAGAGGGTTAATTAAAATTATTTAAAACCTAATTAATCCCTTAATCCAATGCACGCCACATAATGACTGAGTTAGATGTGCTTTCACCATCACGCAATGAGCGACCACTTAAGCATCACGACGCTGCGGGCATGGTGCTACGCGGTTTTGTATCCACCATTCAATCAAGGATCAAACGGCCAGGAATTAACCTGTAGTTTTAAAAGGTGAAATAGGTTTTAAAACGTGCATTTAATCTCAGCTGTCCATCCATAATGCACGGATGGATGACCGAGATCATCCCTATTCTCCCCTGAGGAATAATGGAGACCGCCCACTTTCAAAGGGAAGATCCCAGCTCGATCGAGCTCAGATTAGAATGAAATCTTGCACACACCATCTAACTCTAATGGAAAGCCTATCCAACAGTCAAAATCTCATGCCACTAAAATTTCTTTCACAAAGGACCAACTCACATGGAGTTTAGTGGTCAAAAAATGTCTAACCTCACTAAACATGATTATCGATGCTTAATTCCCTTGGAGGAGCTTCACCTGGTTGAGACGAAGCTGTGGTGAAAGTATTAGCTCCTAAGGTTGAGTAGATTGCTCTATGGACCAACCCCTCCTTAGCTCCCTTGCGGCTTTAATGGAATTAGACTTCCCTTTGCCTTTGGAACTTGAGAGAGAGTTTAAGCAAGCTCAACTTGGCCCTCTGGTGGAGTGTGCAAAGAGAATTTGGTGGAGTTTTAGTGTAGAGGAAGTTTGTCAATCAATGGAGGTCCCCTATTTTTGCTTAAGGGAAAATCGAGAATGGAAATTTCCAATTCCTTGTTGAGAGCTTAGGATCACTCAAGAATTCTTCCTATGACTCTCTCTTACTTAATCGATAGTGAGGAAGTTATAATTGAAGTGAATTAGGGGGAGTATATCTCCCCTTATGGCAATCAGACGGCCAAAGCATTATTTGTCATTATGATCCAATTGCTAAGATTTAAAGGGTTGTTTGTGCTGTTAGAAGTTTGGACATAGTCGGTTTGAGCTAGGGAGTAGAGTGGTAACCTCCCATGTGCTTCAAAACAAGTGGTGGGAAGTTCTCCATATGGCCAATTTGAGCCATGTGCTCAATTTTGGCCTTGGGTTAAGTTGGGCTGACCAAAACCCATTGGGTTGGGTGCACCACCCTCCATAGGTCTACTTGACCTATTAAGAAGGTATCAGGTAGATATGAAGCGGACTTTACCAAAATCCCCATGGATTTGACCAAAATTTGTTCTGTGGAATAGGGGTAGAATAATCATTTGGCTAATTTTTGAATTTGGATATGTTGGGTATGTTGAGAAAATGGGTTTGACCAAGTTTCATAGGATTTGGAGTTCATTTAATATGGTTTGGCTCATGTTGACCCATATAGGTCAAAATGGGTCAACTTGGGTCAAGTTGACCAATTGGTCAAATTGGGTCAAACCAAGGGTTGGGTCAAGTTCATATGACCATTTGAAATGTTTGGGTGGTTTTAGTTTGATTCAATTTAGTTTAATTTTGAGTTTGGCTCATATGACTTCATTTAGGTCAAATGGGTCAAGTTGACCAATTTGACCCATTTGACCTATTTGAGCTAGGTCATGGATAGGTTTAGGTTTGGTTAGTCATATGAAGTGGATTGGTATCTTTGTTTCCAATCAATTTTGGTTAAGTTTGAATTTGGCTCAACATGACCCTTTTAGGTCAAATTGGTTCAAGGTCAATTGGGCTAGGTTAGGTCTAGTTGTCCAATTGAGGCTTTAGTCAAGTTCAACAAGTGATTTGGAATGAACTTGACCCATTGGTTTCAATCAATTTGGCTTAGATCAAGTTTTGACATATTTTGACACTTTAAGTCAAGTTGGGTCAACTCGGGTCAAGTGGCCAATTGGGCTAGGTTAAGCTCAAATGTTGACTTGGTCTAGTTTAAACATAGGTCATGAATGAACTTAGGTCAATGGTTTCAATCAATTTGGCCTATGGTGGATTTTGGCAATGTTGGGTTTTATTTTGGCTAAGTGTTGACTTGGTCAACACTTAGGTTTGACCCAATTTAGGTTATTGATCATCTCATGATGATTATTGATCATAATGAGAAGCATAGGTGAGTTTGATTCAATCCAATTTGGTTAGGATTAGAATTTGGCTCATATAATTTTAGGTCACTTTGGTTCAAGTGAGCCTAAGTGGGTCAAATGGCTTGATTTGAGTTTGATTGAACCTGTATATGGACTTATGATTGAAATATAAATCCATTTGAAAGTAGTATGAAGTCAAATGGGTTTTGATTCATTTGACAATTTTATATTCAAAGGAAGGACATGAATGGATTTGGGGTTTGATTTTTGAGCTGTATATGGACTTATGATTGAAATATAAATCCATTTGAAAGTAGTATGAAGTCAAATGGGTTTTGATTCATTTGACAATTTCATATTCAAAGGAAGGACATGAATGGATTTGGGGTTTGATTTTTGAGTTGAGTTTTGGTTTAGTGATTGAAGTTTGTATTTATATTTGGATTCATGATTGTAGGGTTGATTGAATAATGAAGGAAAATCAAGAGTTTGGCTTGATTTGAAGTTTATTTGGCTAAGTTCAAGATTTTTACTTGAAAGGCTTAGGTTGGATTTTGAGTGAATTTGAGTTTGATTTTTGGAAGTGGTTTTGATTGTTTGAATTTATATTTAATTTATATATGTAAATATAAATGAGAATATAAATGGTTTAAGAAAATTTGAAGTGATCAAGAAGTCTTTTAAGAGGAAATTTAAAGGAGGGAAATTTTAGAGTTTGGAGCTTGAATTTTGAATTTGATTTGATTGATTTATATTTATATTTCATTTATATATGTGAATATAAATGAGTTATGAGAAAATCTCATGAATTTGAATTTATTTGATCATGATTTTTGCTAAGTCCTTAAGAGGGAAATTAAGGACTTAAGAAGGATTTTAAATTTGAATTGATTGATTTATATTTATATTTCATTTATATATGTGAATATAAATGAGAATATAAATAAGTTATGAGAAAATCTCATGAGTTTGAATTACTTTAGATTTGATTTTGGATAAGTCCTTAAGAAGGAAATTAAGGGACTTAGGATTTATATTTATATTTCATTTATATATGTGAATATAGATGAGAATATAAATGAGTTATGAGAAAATCTCATGGGTTTGAATTGGTTTGATCATGATTTAGACTAAGTCCTTAAGAGGGAAATTAAGGACTTAAAAAATATTTGGACTTAGAAATTTCATTCATGGGTTTCAATCATGGATTTCAATTATGGATTTCAATCACATGGAGTCGATTTTAGTTTGGAGAAAATCAAATAAAATTGATTTGGAGTTTGACTTGAAGGAAGGAAGGTGAAGAATGGTTCAAGCAAAGGGTAGGCAAAGTTTCCTAACACCCCTAAGGCATGACCTATTCCTATGGTTAACTCTTTTAAGTCTCTAGGGTTAGGTTGAGTGTCCACCTAATCACTAGATGTGTCTTAAGACTAAAGAACTCTTAAAGTCTTAGAGAAGTCTTGTGTCTAAGATGGAGGGGTTGAGAGCTCATTCTAAAAATGAGGTCAACAAAGAAAAATCTATGCTGAAAATATTCTTATACATTTCTTGCCTTTGTTTATCCCCCTCCTTTCGAAAAAGAGGATAAATGAAAATAAAAATATATAAAAATATACCTTATTGGAATGTCATGTAGATCCACAAATATTCTTATTAAGGTGATCGGGTACAACATTGAGAAGAGGTGTACTATCTTGAAAGATAGAAGTCACCACCCTATAATGGACCTAATCACTCGAATAAGGACTCCTAAGGACAATGAGTCTACATATGTATCAGAGACTCTTCTCCTAAAGCCAAGTTCACGAAAAATCTGTGATCAAATTTGCATCTAAATCACTCCAAACTCAAGTGATTTTCTCATGAATCATTTATATCTTCATTTATATTCTCAAATACAAATGAAATATAAATTTAAATAGCCAAAACCAAATCCAAAATCAAACCAAACTCTAATTTATATGCTTTAAGCCAATTTTTGAACTTGGCCAAATCCTATCCAAGTCAAATCAAAACCAATGGATTTTTTCTTGAATCAATCATTCCTTCAATCATCTATCCATATATAAATGAAATCTACAATCATTAAGCCAAATCAAAATCAACTCAAGTCAAACCCAACCTAGCCCATTTGAATTGAAATGTTCAATTGAACCAAAACTCATTTGAACCCAAACCAATTACAATTGAATTTATATGTCAATCTAAAATTCATATATAAACTAAACTAAATCAAACTCAACTCAAAATCAAGCCAACTAAACCCAATTAGCTCACTTGACCCAAAGTGGACAATTTAACCTACATGAACCAAAATCAAATTCAATCCAAATCAAAGTGAATTAAGCCAATCCAAACTTCATGTCATGATTGTTGATCATCCTAGGTTAATCAATTATCATGAATTAGGTCAAACTAAGTCAACCTAGCTTGTTGATCAAGTCAACCCTTTAACCCATATGAACCCAAACTAGCCAAATTATAATCTAAACTAAATTGATTGTAACCAATGGCTCAAGTTCATTCTGAATTTATTATTGAACTTGACCAAAGCCTCAATTGAGCCCAATTTGACCAATTGGTCAACCTAACCCAACTTAGCTCAAATTGACCTTAAGGGTCAAATCAACCTAAAATCAATCAAATCCAAATTGAACTTAACCAATGCCTACAATATATTCTAAATGATTAGCAAAGCCATGATTCAAGCCAATTTGGTCAGTTGGGTCAAATTAGTCAACTTAGCCCAAATTGACCTAAAGGATCAAATTGGCCAAAATCTAAATTAAATCCAAATTAAACTAACTTGAGTAAAACCAACTAAACCAATATACTCAAAATGATCATTTGAACTTGACCCAACCCTTGGTTTGACTCAATTTGACCAATTGGTCAACCTAACCCATTTTGACCCAATTTGGCCCAAATGGGTCGAATATACCCAAATTAAAACAAATGAATTTCAAATGATATGAAATTTGGTCCAACTCACTTTTGACTCATTTCAAATCTGCTCAAATCAAATTCAATGTCAAATGACTACTTTGCCCTCCAGTCAAGGGCATCCCATGAGAAAAGACACTTTTCCAAATGCTCATTTCTCTTCCTTGGCCACTTGGCACTCATCCATTGGTCCACCTAGGCACCAAAAACACTGATCATCTAACCCAAGAGGTGGTTGGGGCAGCCATGACTCATGTGGAGGTGAATTCACCTCACCTCTCCCATTGGAACACTTAGCATGAAAGACTTCCACCTCCCCTTACTAGGACACATATTTGTCCTTCATGGCAGCCACTTCTCATGCCTTAGCCAACCAAAATGAGCCACATAAGATGATTCCCTTCCATTCCCAACCACCCCAAGCCAAATGACACCCATTTTAGAGCCAAAAATAAAAAATGAAACTAGTTTTTTTGCCACATTTGAAACCAAAAAATTAGAGGCAGCAAAACTCCTCCTATTCCCTCATTTCCATCTCCTAGAGCTCCCAAACTAACCAACAATCATTATCACTTCATTTTGGGTAGAAAACACCAAAACCAAGTGGATTTCAATGAGGAAGCAACAACCACCAGTTGATACATCATTCCAGCAAAGGCAAAGGCCTAGGCTCATTCCAAGTCTTCTTCCCCCACTCAAGGACGTGTTAGATCATCACCACCATTGAAAACCAACCCCAGTGAGGTAATCTTCAAAAACCCAAAGTTGGCCTTAGGATTTCTTATTTTTGTGATGATTTTCATGTGAATTTAGATTTTTCCTTAAAAATCACTCACATTCTTTATTTTATACGATCCTAATATGAAATAGAAGTTTTACGATGTGGTTAAACATTTCTATATGAAGTCGCCTTTCAAATCTATTGGGAAGAAGAGAAAGAGGCAATCATATAAAAATTTGTCTTTTTAGGATATCACACAGATCCGCAGATGTGCTTATTCAGGTGATCGGGTACGTCATCAAGGAATAGTATACTATCTCGAGAGATAGAAGTCACTACCTTTTAATGGACTTAATTACCTTACTAAGGACTCCTAAGGACAATGGGTTTTCATATGTGCCAAAGATTCTTTCCATACTTTACATGGAAAAGTAAAGCAGGGTTTATTTTAAATTGGGTTCATTAAGTTCCCTACAGGGGTAAACCACCATAGTTAATTACATCCTAAGGAATGGGAATTTCTTAGAAAAACTCTCGATTAAGGTAAATAATTGTTGTCTTCAAAGATTTCAATAGGAAAGGACTATCAATCAATTAGTTCATTTTTTTAAGATCAAATGGGGTTGATCAAAGAGACATTTATTGTTGAAGCCAAATAAAGATAAGTAGGAGATGCCCATGATGCTAGGGAACCTAATGAGCATCTCAGACTATCCTATGGTTGGGCTTTATATTTTTGAAATTGAATTAGTTTATTTGAGTTGTATTTTTCATTAGAATACTAGGGATTATAATTCCATAACACAAGATTAAGGAAATACCTAAGAGCTGAGGATTTAAGCTTATGACCCGCAAAGGGAAGAAGCAATCTCAGAACCTAAATCTAAGGAGCTTTAGCGAGGGCCAAAAGCACAACCTAAATCTAAGGCAAAAAATGGGTAATTGGTTTGTCTCTACAAGAGAGGACAAACCACCCGACAAGTTGGACTTACAACCACCTAAAGGTGGTCGCTAATTAACTCCTCCTATAATTTTAAATACATGTAGGTAAGTCATTATGTTTATGCAAGATGGGTAGGTTGTTATTTGTTTAGAAAGAGATGAAGTCCTTAAACTCACTCACTAAAGAGACTAGATCATGTAAAGGGCATGCTTCAAATGACATAAATCTAATGCAATTCATATTTCATTTTATTTTCATTTTTTGGATAATTATTTTGACTCAGGCTAATAGGATTCATATGCCTAATGCATGAGAAATAAAGTTATTGGCCAAAATCAACGAGAAAAGAGGAGGTGTATTTCCACCATGGCTCTCAAAAGTTAAGCAAAGTTTCTCTGGAAAAGGTGGAAGCTCTCCAATCAAGAGTGAAATAAGATGCATTTATGCATGATGTTGTAAAAGAAAATACTCATCTAGCTAAGGGGTTACTAATTATTTTATCTTGATTTTAAACCTAAGCTTTAAGTGAGGTTATGAATTCTTTATTTTTAGTTTAAGTTATTAAGTTTGGTAGAAGATTTATTTTTCCTTAAAGAGCCTAATCCACATCTAGGCCATACATGGGCAAGGAATAAACTAAGAAAAGGATGCCACTTAATGCACAAGCTAAACAAATCATCAATCAATTTATACAGCTAAGCATAAAATAATAAGAGGCCAAGTGTGATCGGGCACCACCGCACAAACCTAAAAACAAATTGGGTAGCCGAGCTCTATCCTTATATAGCCTGGATTGCAAATGAATTAAATTATAATTAAGCAAGGAATTCATTGTTATGGTGGTCTTCAAGCTTCATTTCTTCATTCTTCGTTTCTTCTTTCTTCTTTCTTCTTTGGTTCCTTCTTTTGGATGGTTGGAAGGTGGATACTCCAAGGCTTCACATGATGCATAAGATAGGATCCTATGACCAATGTTCATCCTAATCCCCATAACAACCATTCCAAAATCTTAATTGCATAAATTTACATGAAAAGAGAAAAGTAAATCTAGCTAACACCTATAAAACATATATTAGCTAAAACAAATGATACAATCCTAAGCATGTATATTGGACTTATCACCCCACACATGGGTGACTAAGTCCACCTGGCTATTGGATTATGCTTAGGGGTATAAGCACCTGCAAACAAAAGCATTTATATTTTTATTTTATGATAGCACCCCATAAGCATAATCCCTTATAGAAAATAATGGTTAGACTAAGATCATCCTACATTCATTCTAAGAGTATACATCCTAATATCTAGTCTAAAACATATATCATAAAATAAAACAAAACACCAAACCATGCATCGCCCTAACCTAAAGCTAGAAGTGGTGACTTAGCTAATGTGTGTGCTTTGAAGGTTTGTGTGGTATGCTTAGCTATGGCTTTAGGTTCAAATTATTTAAGTGTGAAAAACATGTTCAACTTAGAGGAGAGTTTCATTTAAGTTGTTTAATTATTTTATGTTAATTTTATTTTATGTTTTGATTAGGTTCAAGTGAATCCTATAATTAATTAATAAGTTATAAAGAGAGGGAAAAGAAGAGAACTTCTCTTTCCTTCCTTAACCTAAATAATTTCTCAAGTAGATTCACATTTTTAGTTTTGTTTAGTGAATGTTTTGATTAAGTGTTTTACTTAATCCTAAGTTTAGATAAACTCTAAACAAACCTATTCAAAAAGAAAGGCATTTTAAGATTAAATAAAAATGAACCAAATTCACAAAACATACATCACATCATTTCTTTCCCAACATGTATAACATGCACATGAATGAGCCCTAAGCATATCTATACATACAAATGATAAAATTTAACACACTTTATGATGCATGCTAAGTAATCCATTTAAGGAAATTTAGAAGTTTACTATGCATGATTTTTCTTAAGTAGAAAAGGGTTTCTTTATCCAATTTTTCATATACACACATGAAAGTAAGAAAGGCATAAGTGAGTATAGCATCATTATTAACCAGACCTGTAAGGTATAAGACCTACTTGGGGCTACTTAAAGCCTCACAACCTCTAGGTTTTCCAGACTAATATACCATATTTCTTAAATACAACATGTGCATAAAAGAAATGAACGGAAAAGAAAGAATGCAAAAGTTATATTAGTTGATTTATTTTGTTTATGCAATTTATGTGTGTAAGTATAGGTAATCCTTCTTAAGGGAGAGCATAGGAATGAATAGGGTATAGAATTAGGTAAGTGTTAGGTTTTTTTTAAATGAACCATACATCTTACCAACTCCTATTCAAAACTATACTAACATAAGAGAGAAAGGAAATCTATGCTAAGCACATCTATATATTCTTCACATGCAAGCTTATAATTAAAATATAAGTAGCACACTTTCAGATTTGATAATTAATTTATATTTTGAAAATAATTTGAATTTAGTAGTGATAATAGCCACTCATATTTCGACTTTAGCCAACACATGCAAATTTGACATAAAGTAAATAATTTTATTTTTAAATTTGAATTTGAAAAATATGAATGCATGAAACCACATTCCATACAAACTTAACATGTTGGGGAAAGAATCAAAGTAATGAAAGCATGTAAATACATTCACTTTAATTAAATACTAAAGACATTCTTATGGAATAAGAAAGTTTAAAATAAATCAAAGTGTATTCAACGTGATTTTTATTTAGTTTTAAGTTTGATTTAATTTTGAAAAGGTTAGTTGAGTTTGTTGTTCCTAACCCATTCCCACATGTGTTTAATATTTTTGTTTAATTTTTAGATGATTAGATTCATTTTTATGTGTTGATTAGGTTAAGGTATGAATTAAGCAAGTTAATTAACCTTACCTACACCACCTTAACATAGTTAACCAAGTAATTATGAGCCAATGAGATGACATAAAAAAAATCTCACCTAGAATTTAAATTTGCAATGCACATAGAAAGAAAAGGGCCTAATGCAATTTGGCTCATGATTAATGGTTAATTAAGTTAAAGGGTTTAACTTAAGTAATTTCAAAGCACCCTTTCACACATATGAATTGGGTTTTAATTTCCTTAGTTGAACTTAGGCTCTTAAACACCTAAGCATCTACCCAAAGTAGATTAATTAAGTTCTGGAAGTTTTTAGAATTTTTAGAAATTAATTAAGGGGATAATTAATAAATTAACCCTTAATTAAGAGAGGACTAAGGAAAGAAAAGGGGGTTTAGGGAATATCTTAGAGGAAATTCCCAAAAATGATTCCCTAAATCTCTTATCTACTCTATCTGACCTTAATTAACTCTAATAATAGATTAAAAATACTAATCACACCTTAATTATCTTTAATTACATAAGGAGGGTAATTAGGAATCACATTTGCAATTCCCCTAATTAAGCTTTCAATAAATTCCAAGAAAATTAGGGGAGGTAGAAGTCATTTCCTAAAACATACCCAAGAAATTTGGGATTAATCAGAGGATTAATTAAGGAGTAATTAGCAAAATATTATTTCTAATAAAACATAAAATTAGAAAAAAGTATAATTTAAAATCTATTGAAATTATTTTAAAAATATTTTAGGTTAAATTATCTTTTCATAGAATTTTACCTCATATTTTTTTGAATTTTATTGAGAGAGAAATGATTTTTAGAAGATCAGGAGATTAGTTATAATTAATTAAATTTCCTAAACTAATCCCTCTGCTCACAACGCGACGCATGGCGGTGGCGGTGCGCTTTTCACATGTCGCATCATTACCACTTAAACATCAAATCAAGTGGCAGCACGATGACGGGTCTATCTTTGATCTCTACCGTCCGATCAAAGATCGGACAGCCAGGGATCCTCCCATAGTTTATAAAAGGATAAAACATTTTCTAAATGCGGGAATAATCTCGCCGTCCATCCAAAATGCATGGATGGACGGCCAAGATCTCCCTTGTTCTTCCCCTAGGCTCAATAGAGGTCATCCATGATCTAGGGGAAGATCCAAGCTCGATTGAGCTCAGATTGAAACAAAACTTTACCCACACCATCTAAAGCTAATAAGGAACATATCCAACGGTGGAATTTGCATGAATTGAAAATTCCTTTCACAAAAGACCAACACCTCATATGCTAGGTGGTTGAAAAATTTCATACCTTGTCGGAGGTGATCACTAGCGCTCGAGATCAATGAGGTAGCTTCGTCTAGTGGAGACGAAGCCCTGCTGAAATTCTTAGGCCTTGGGGATAAGTGGATTGCTATATAGACCAACACCACTTCACTTACTTTGTGACTTTGATCCAATTGATTCTTTCCTTACTGTGGGAACTCAAATGGATGCTTGGGTGCACTCGAATTGATCCTCAGAGGAAGTGTGCAAGAGGCATTGAAGTGATTTTGAGTGTGGAGAAAGTTTAAGATTAAAGTGAGCTCCCCTATTTTTCATTAGAGAAAACTGAGAAATCTCAAATTCAAATCCCTCTTAGAATGCTTAGGAAGGCTCTCTAATCTTTCCTAACACTCTCTAGGACTTGATTGAATGAGGGAATGATGATTTTGAATTGAATTAGGGGGAGTATATCTCCCCCTATAGCAATTGGACGGTCGAGCATAGGCTTTCCATTTTGATCCAATTGCTCAAATTAGAGAGGTTGTTTGATCCATTTGGAGTTGGCACATGGTCAATTTTAGGCCTTGAGTGGATTGCCAACCTCCCATGTGCATCAAATTGGGTGGAGGAAGGATTTGGAATGAGCCAATTTGACTCATGGGGTTGAGTTTGGCGTTGGGTCCATTTAGGCTAACTCAAACCCATTGGGTTGGGTGCACCACTCTTCATTAGGTCCCCTTGAGCTATTAGGAAGGCATTAAGTGGATATGAAGAGGGCATGACCAAATTACCCATGAATTAGTCCATAATTTGTTCTATGACCTAGGGGTAGGATGGTCATTTTGCTTATTTTTCAATTAGGATATGTTGGGTATGTGGAGAAACTAGGTTTGGCCAAGTTTCATGAGATTTGGAATTCATTTGATAAGGTTTGGCTCATGTTGACTCATTTAGGTCAAAATGGGTCAACTTGGGTCAAGTTGACCAATTGGTCAAATTGGGTCAAACCAAGGGTTGAGTCAAGTTCATATGACCATTTGAAATGTTTTTGTGGCTTTGGTTTGATTCAATTTGGTTTAGTTTTGAATTTGGCTCATATGACTTCATTTAGGTCAAATGGGTCAAGTTGACCTATTTGACCCATTTGACCTATTTGGGCTAGGTCATGGGTAGGTTTAGGTTTGGTTAGTCATATGGAGTGTATTGATATCTTTGTTTCTAATTAATTTTGATTATGTTGAAATTTGGCTCAACATGACCCCTTTAGGTCAAGTTGTGTCTAAGGTCAATTGGGCTAGGTTAGATCTAGTTGGCCAATTGAGGCTTTGGTCAAGTTCAACAAGTGATTTGGAATGAACTTGACCCATTGGTTTGAATCAATTTGGCTTAGATCAAGTTTTGACATATTTTGACCCTTTAGGTCAAGTTGGGTCAACTTGGGTCAAGTGGCCAATTGGGATAGGTTAGGCTCAAATGTTGACTTGGTCAAGTTCAAACATAGGTCATGAATGAACTTAGATCAATGGTTTCAATCAATTTGGTCTATGGTAAAATTTGGCTATGTTATATTTCATTTTAGGCTAAGTGTTGACTTGGTCAACCCTTAGGTTTGACTTGGTTTGACCCAATTTGATTGATTGATCATCCCATGATAATTGTTGATCATGATGAGAGGCATAGGTGAGTTTGATTCAATCCAATTTGGTTAGGATTAGAATTTGGCTCATAAGGGTACTTTAGCTCACTTTGGGTCAAGTGAGCCTAAGTGGGTCAAATGGCTTGGACAAAGCTTGATTTGAATTTAATTGAACTTGTACATGGACTTATGATTGAAATATAAATCCATTTTGCAAGTGGTTTGAAGTCAAATGAGTTTTGATTCATTTGACAATTTCATATTCAAAGAAAGAATATGAAGGGATTTTGGCTTTGATTTTTGAATTGAATTTTGATTTGGTGATTGAAGTTTGTATTTATATATGGATTCATGATTGTAGGATTGATTGAATCATGAAAGAAAATTAAGAGTTTGGCTTGATTTGAAGTTGATTTAGCTAAGTTCAAGATTTTGACTTGAAAGGCTTAGGTTGGATTTTGAGTGGATTTGAGTTTGATTTTTGGAATTGATTTTGATTGTTTTGAATTTATATTTCATTTATATATGTGAATATAAATGAGAATTTAAATTGATCATGAGAAAATTTCAAGGATTTGAAGTGGTTTAATCATGATTTAGGCTACATCCATTAAAGAGGATTTTAAAGGACTTAGGACAATTTTTGAGTTTAGAACTTGAATTTTGAATTTGATTTGATTGATTTGAATTTATATTTCATTTATATATGTGAATATAAATGAGAATATAAATGGATTATGAGAAAATATCATGAGTTTGAATTGATTTGTTCATGATTTTGGCTAAGTCCATGAAGGAGAACTTAGAAAAATTTTAGATTTGAAATTTCATTTGATTGATTTGTATTTATATTTCATTTATATATGTGAATATAAATGAGAATATGAATTATGAGAAAATATCATGAGTTTGTTTTGGTTTAGATCATGATTTTGCGTAAGTCCTTAAGAGGAAGATTAAGGACTTAGGACGATTTGAACTTAGGAATTTTGATGGATTTTGATCATGGGTTTCAATCATGGATTTCAATCATAGATTTGAATTGAGTTTGGAGAAAATTAGATAGGATTGATTTGGAGTTTGACTTGAAGGAAGGAAGGTAATGAGTGGTTCAAGCTAAGGGTAGGCAAATTTTTCTAACACCCCTAAGGCATGACCTAATCCAATGGCTAACCCTTCTAAGTGTCTAGGGCTAGGTTGAGTGTCCACCTAAACACTAGATGTGTCTTAAGACTAAGAATCTCTTTGTTCTAAGAGAAGTCATATGCCTAAGATGGAGGGGTGGAAAGCTCATTCTAAAAATGAGGTCAACATACGGTGTGAATCGCATCAAAATAAGCCCATTTGGATGAAATTTTGCTTAGATTTCGCATTTTTTCTTCTGTTTACCGTTCAATCGGTTGAAATGCACAACAATCGTCTAATCCCCATGTTCAGGATCGGACGCTAAGATCTTACGTGGATCCACACATTTTTGCCTTCCAATTTCGCGGATCGACTGATCATCTGATCCGCAATCGATGGTAATCGAGCCGCATTGCTTTCTCGCTGATTTCGCCATGCGCGCCGCCAAATGACTAGTCATGTGTTTATGCCATATGCATCCAATTGCATGGTGCCACATGGCACCGCATTGCCACATCAGTGCCGTGCACGATGTTAACTCGGTTAAGTGGGAAAATTCAGATTTTTTTTATTTTAAAAATTATTTAAATCACCTAAAACTTCAAAAATTCATAGAAATTAAAAATTTAACAAAATTTTATAAATAAGGGCTCGTTGGATTTTTCTTTTCAAAAGGAATCCAATGAATCCAAAATCCCTAAATTTCACTAAATATTTTGAGTTTAATTTGAGTTTTCATAAAAATTAAATTTCATTAATTAAACCAAAAATACATATGAGATTAAGTTGAAATTTTTAGAGATTGAAATTGATGTTAAAATACACCTACCATAAAATTTCAAATCAAAATAGCTTCTTTACTGAGAGATATTTAACTTTGAAGTTTAAATGATTTATTTTAATAAAATAAATTAACAGACTTCATGAAAATCACTTAAATCAACTAAAACTTTGAAAAATCATAACAAATTATAAAGAAATTATTAAAAAATACAAAAAAAAATACTCATTTTAAAGATATTTTAGAGAGGAATCCATTAAAATTAATCTCAATTTATTTTTAATAGTAATTAAGGATTAATTTGGGTTTAATTGAAAACTTAATTAGCATAATTACTTCCTAATTACTTAAATAATTAATTCCAAACTTTTTGAGGTTGATTAATGGCATGATCCCTACCTCCCAAAATTTTCTTGGGATTTATTGCTTGATTAATTAAGAAATTTTCTTGTCTTAGCCCTAATTACTCTCTTAATTAATTAGCTAATTAATTAACATTTTAAACAGAAAGAAAACCATTAATTAAACTTGCTAATCATCGTATAGCAGTGAATGGACATGGGGAATGAGATTGGGACCTCTTTCTCATTCTTTTCCCTAAGTTCATTTCACTTGACTTGAAACTAATTAATTTGGGACTAATTGATGGTTTGATTCATTAATTAAAAATGGCTTAATTAACCAAATTAAAATCATAATCACTCTAGAACTCATCTAATTAAGTTTCTTGGGTAGATCTTTAGGTGTTTAATAACCTAAAGCTATTTGAGGAAATTATGGCTAACCTACATGTGTGGAGAAGCCATAAAAGTACTTAATTAAGTTGCTTAACCTAATTAATTATTAATTATGAGCTAATTGCATTAGGCCCATTCATTTCTTAGGATCATTGCAAGTTATTTTCCATGCATATCATGTTGGCTCATAATTATTTAATTAATTATTTTAAGGTAACATAGGTAAGGGCTAATTAATGGACTTAACTCGTATTGCAACCTAATTAATCCATAAAATCAACCTAATTACCTCTCCCATTAAATTAAATAAATTCACAAACATGGGAATGGGTTAGGAGCAGCAAATGATTGAATCTCCTATTTTCTATAAATCAAATCAAACATCCAAAGATAACTTAATAAGAAGCTTTGGTTTATTTTAAATAAGCTTATTTAATATGATTATCCTTAGAAATCAGTTGGATTGAATGAAATTATATGCTTCTGTCTCTTTATTTCTTTCCAATCATATTAAAATATTGCATGCCACTTGAGTCATGCATTCATTTTTTTTCAAAAATTAATTAACTAAAAAATGATTTCCTTTATGTCAAATTTGCATGTGTTGACTTAATTAAAAATATGTGTGGCTATTATCACTACTAAATCTCAAACATATTTTCAAAAGCTTCTTAATGAATAAGAATATGTGTTGTCACTTTAGTTATATATATATATATATATATAGGAAGTGCATATGAATATAAACTTAGTGTATGAAGTGACATACTTGTTAGCGGGCATATTATTCTGGACATCCTAGGGACGCACAACTTTATCTAGCCCTAAGAAGGTTCCTATCTCACTCCCTTGGTGCAGAACAATGGTGACATACTTGTTTTATTTCATTCTTACACATCTTTGAGATTAGAATTTAGACAAAACTTTAATTCATTTACACAAATAAATCAATTAAATTGAATCCAACTTTTGTATGATTTTCATTTCTATAGTTGCATATATATATATATATATATATATATATATATATATATATAAAAGAATAGTGGGTATATTAGTCTGGACATCCCAGGGATGCATAACTTTATGTAGCCCTAAGAAGGTTCCTATCTCACTCCCTTGGTGTAAAATAATGGCCTCGTACCTACTTACAATTCTTTTATATATGTGTACGTGTGATACAACTGGTGGATGAAAATCATAATTTAATCAAATCAATTCTACTTTTCCATGATTCTCATTTTTATAGTTGATTATACATCCATATGTATTTGAGGATAGCATGTATATTAGTCTGAACATCCCAAGGACACACGGTTTTAAGTAGCCCTAAGGAGGTTCCTACCTCACTCCCTTGGTGCAGAACAATGGCGACAAACTTGCTTAAAACTTTTATACATATGAGTGTGTATTTAACTAATGAATGAGAATCTCCCCTTTTTTTTAAAAAAAGGCATGCATTCATACTTTGTTCAAGTGGTTGAATTGATTAATCATATAATTTGAAGTTCTTTCCTTATGCTTTTTTAAAAGAATTTAGATAGAGCTTTAAAATAACATGACAAAATAATTCAACCAAATGAAACATCAATTCCAAATGCATTTGCATACTTTCACCATTCGAGTATGCTAAAATAGAAATTGCATGTATAGGAATGTTTAGGACTTAAACATATGCATGCTATATATGATGGAAAGAAATAAACAAACATGTCATATGATGGTAGTTCATTCCAACTAATCTTGAGATGCCTTTCTCAGTGCATTAGTTTATTTAAAGTGAACATAAACCTAGGACTAATTAAAATATATAATAAGTCATTCACTAAAGAGAATTATTTAATTAATTGGCTTTAGAAATGACTTAAAATAGGGATAAAAGAGAGTGATCCCCTCTTTCTTTCTCTTTATAACACTTAGTTATTTTGTGTAGGTCAAATGAAATAAAAAATATTAAATAAAAGCTTGCAAATTAACTAAACAACTTAAAGTGAAACTACCCTTTAAATTGAATCTTTCTACTCTTAGGAAACTATAACTCTAAAGCCTAGTTAGGATATACCACGCAAGCCCTGATACACACATATTAGATTAAGTCACCACTTCTAGCTTTATTTTAGGACGGTGCATAGTTTGATGTATGTTTTATTTTTTGATGCATTATTTAAGACTGGATGTTAGGGTGTATATTTCGTAGGCTGGATGTTAGGCTGTTATTAGCCTAATCATGCTCTCTTATAGGGGATTGTGCTTAATGGGCTGCTAAAAAATAAATATAAATGCTCTCTTTGCAGGTTGCTTAATCCCCTAAGAATAACCCAAGATATGATAGGTGAGTTTGGTTACCTATGTACGGGGTGTTAAGCCCAAATTATAAATATAATTGCTTGGGTGGAATGTATGTTTATCTAACCTTTGTCTTACAGGTGTAGTTAGCTTTATTTTTCCATTTCAATGTAATTTTGCAATTAGGAATAAAGATTAGTATTATGGGGGATTAGGATGAGCGGAGGCTAGAAGGCTTTGTCCTAGGAGGCCCCGTGATGCCTTTGAAGCAAGCACATCCAAAGAAAGCTTAAATGAAGAAATGGAGGAGATATGAAGAAGGAGAAGACCCCCATAGCATATATTCATTCTTAATTGTAACTATTTTTTGTAATCTGGGTTGTATAAGGGTAGAGCTCATCTACCCATTTTTCTTTTCAAGTTGTACAGTTGTACCCGACCACACTGGACTTTTATTCTTTTGCAATAACTATAAAATATTTGATGTTATGTTTAGCTTGTGCATTAGAAATGATATGCCTTTTCATAGTTTTTTTTATGATTGGTGTTTGTTGTATGGCCTGGATGTGATTAGGCTTTTAGGAAAAAATAAATTTTCTACCCAACTATAACTCATAATTAAATTTCTAAATAACTCATAATCTCACATAAAGCTTAGGACATAATCAAGATAATTAAAAGATTTAGCAACCCCTTAGTAGAATGGTTGAATGCTTCACAATATGCATATCATATTATTTTGCTCTTGAAAATAGAGGATTTTCATCCTTACACGATAGGGGAATGCTTGATCTTTGAGGGCATCCCTTGTGGTAGAAAACACCTCTTCTTGCTGATTTAGCAAATAATCTAATTTCATCATGTATATAGACATATAAAATCCCAAAGCCTTTGTTAAAATGAAGTGTCAAAAATTAAATAAAATTTAAGAAGAATTGCATTATACTACGTCATTGTTCATACCACTCATGCTCTAGTCTCTTAGAAAGTAGGTTTAAGGACTTTACTCTCTCTTTCTAAATAATAACAACCAAACTATCTTGCAAAAATATATAGCTTGACCACATGATTTTAAAGTGTAGGAGGAGTTAGCTGGATGCCACTCCAAGCAATTTTAAGTCCAGCAGTTGGGTGGTTTACCCTCTCTTGTGGAGGTAAACCATATACCCATCTCCACTTATATTTAGGTCGCGCTTTGGTTCTTGTCAAAGCTCCCTATATTTAGGATCCTCGATAGCTATTTTCTTCGGGCTACTAGCATAAATCCTCACCTCTTAGGAATTTCCACAATCTTTTATTGTGAGATTATAAGTCCTAGCCTTTTGAAAAATTTTAATTCAAACATATAATTCTCCTCAATTTTAAATATATAAAGCCTAACCATATGATAGATTGGAATGCTCACTGGGTCTCCTAGTATCACGAGCATCCCCTACTCATCTCCTTTGTCTTCGATAATAAGTCTCTCCTTTTGATCCTTCTCGATTGATTTTTCAAATATAATCAATTTATTAATAGTCCTATCTTTGAAATCTTTCGAGATAATAATTATCTACTTTAATCGAGAGTATTTTTAAAGAACTCATCTTCTTTATGATGTAATTAACTATAGGGGCTTACCCTCATAGGGAACTTTAGAACCTAGTTTAAATAAACCCTACTTTATTCATCCATGTAAAATAGGGAAAAAATCTCTGGTACATTCGAAGACCCATCATGCCTTAGAAGTCCTTGTTAGGTGATCAGGTCCATCGTAGGGTAGTGACTTCTATCTTTTGAGATAGTATACTATTCCTTGATGTAGTACCCGATCACTTCAATAAGTACACCCTAAGATCTGCGTGGTGTCCCCCATCTCCAAAAATAAACACCACAATTGGGTAATGCCAAATTGCCATATAAATAAGGTTTAGAGATTTTAGCTCAAGTAATGATGTTTAATTTTTTCTCACTTCCATGATTGTGGAGAAATGCCCTAATTAAACTAGTGATCCTCCTTCTAATACATTTAGGCAAAGTAATAGCTCTAAACCAATAGTGAAAATAACTCCAACATGTGTATCTAACTAATTAAAGCCTACCAGCAAATGAGAGTAAGTTCCTTTTGAAGTCGTTAAACTAGATTAGTCCTCTCAGTAATCTTAAATCAGTCAGAAGGCTTAACTTTAGTGGAACTGATAGTAAGACCAAGATAATCCCAAGGGAGATCTTTAAGTTGAAAGCCCAAGGAATGCCTTAAATGTTCTCTCTGATGACAATCCACAACTTTAGAGCAAATAATAGATTTTTTTGCATTAGAGTAGAGAATATATTCAATGTAAAATAAATTTAGCAAGGTGTTAAAGCATCTAATATTAGAGGAATCAGCCTTGCTAAAGACCAACAAATCATCAGCATATATGAGATGAGATATCAGGCAATCTTGTAGTTGTGAGAATCAAGAAGTCTGGAAAGAGCATCCATAGTGATGGTGAAGAGGTAAAGAGATAACATCCCTGTCTTAGTCAAGAGGAGGATAAAAAGTACCATTTAAGTTCACGATTTAGAATAACAGAAAAAGGCACATGATCAATAGAAGCTTCAATCCATTTGATAAAATGTAGGGGGAATTCCAGTAGAAGCAAATGGTGGATGAGGAACTTCCAGTTAACATGATCAAATGCCATTTTAAGATCAATTTTAGCATAGAAACTCATAGGATATTTTTTATAATTGAAACTATGTAGAATTTCATTTGCCAAGATGGTGTTATTAGCTATGTCACGGCCTTTGAGAAAGACAGCCTAGGCAGGATGAATGAGGTTATGAAGTAGATTTTTCAATATTTCAGCTAGCAATTTAGAAATGACTTTGTAGAGGATGTCGTAGAGGGAGAAAGGCCTATAATCCGTAATAGATTCAGCATGTGTGCCTTTTAAAATAAGAGTAATGGCTTAATGTTTAACCCTACTAGGTAACACAACATTTTTGAAGAAGTGAAGGACAGCTTTAATCAAGGAGGGACTAGTAATACTCCAAGTATCCTTGAAGAATTTAGAGGTAAATCCATCCGGACCAGGTGTCTTATCCGAGCCAATGGAAAAAAATAGCTTTTTTGATGTCTTCATGGGTAAAAGGAGATGTGAGCATTTGGCTATCCTGAAAGGTGATATGAGGCCCAATAGAAATTTCTAATCGGTTGGGATTGGGTGGTGAGCTAGGGTGGTTAAGTAATTTGGTGAAAAAGGTTAAAGCCTCATTAGCCATATCCTCCTGAACACCATTAGATTTTAGGTTGTTGATATAATTCTTACTTCTCTGAATTTTGATCCTTTGATAAAGAAATTTGATGTCATCCTCCCCTCTAGATAGCATCCACATTTATCTCTTTGAAAAACTCATTTATTATCGCAAGCAATAACCTAACTAAGGCATTTTTGAGTGTCCAGAGCCGCCTGAAGAAGTTCTTTACATAAGTGGCTAGATTCGATGTTAGTATAGATCTCATTGAGCTTGTTATTCAACTCCACTATTCTATTGGTGATATAGTTGGAAGAATTCTAGTTAACTGCAATTAAATTCTTTTTGACATTTTTGAGTTGGTTGCAAAAGGCACATGATCACCAACTACTCTTTTCCTCCAAGTAGATTGCACAATTTCCTGAAAATCAAGACATAAACTCTAATAGTTTTTATAAATGAATCTATGTCTTTGTTTGTCCTTATACCCCATGGAGATCATGATGGGAGAGAGATCAAAAGTGAGAGGGGACATGACCTTCCAATGAGAATGAGGAAAATTATGGAGCCAGTGAACATTACAAAGGGCACAATCCAGTAAGCATCTGATTGGGTTTTCAATTTGTTGATTAAACCAGCTAAGGAAAGGCCCTAGTTATTTAGCTCAATGAGTCCAGAATTAAGAATACAATCATTGAAGTCCTGGAGTTTGCTTGGGAGGGGAGGCCAACCCCTAATTTTTTCATTAAGGATGCGAAGACAATTAAAATCACCCATGATAATCCAGGGTTCATCTATAGTAGAAGCTAAAGTGAGAATGGATTGCCACAAAACCTTCCTACCAAGGTTGCTATTATCAACATAGACAAAAGTGACCAGAAAGCTAATGGAGGAACTGACAGATATGCGACCATGGATAAATTGGGGGAGAGATTTCATCGCAGAGAAAGAAATCACATTCGTGTTCCATTTAATCCACAATCGGCCATTGGGAGCATCCGAGAAATTGTTAAAGCTATCTTCATTCCTAAAAATTCTGAAATGCTTTGAATCAATAGGATTGGATATAGATGGAGTGGATAGTTTGGTTTCCAGCAAGAAAATAACATCAACTCTATTGATTTTCATAAAATTTCTGCAATATGTGACTCTAGAGTCACTGTGGAAGGCTCTCACATTCCAAGAGGCAATGTTTAGAGTAAACATAAAATTATTTTTGGGAGGAGGTGGAGCCTCCTTTGGGTCTTCCTTTTCTATCTTTAATTGATGTAGAAAGGGTAGTAGTCTTTGAAGATGAAGCTTTAGAAGGGTTTGTTGCTAGAGATTTATCATTCATATTTTCCATATTAGAGTTAGAGAAAGAAGCAAACAAGTGCTGCACAGTCCCTGGGAATGCTATAGTAGGTGGTTGGGCTGAAATATTAATGTTACTTTATGCAAATTCATCCTCCGCACTAAAGTTAGAATCGATTGTTGTAGAAACCACACTATTACTAGGATTGTTGATAGGAATATTGAGGTCTGAGGAAGGTGAGTTAGAAGAAGGGGGCACCGCGAAGGAGAAGTCAGCCCTGTCAGAGCTAGGAATATTAGGTTAGAAAAGAGAAATGCCGGGGAACCTGTTCCAAGCTCGTAAAAGGCGGACGGTCGATGGAGGTTTGAAGTTGGGGGATTTGGGATAGTTAGAGGAGAGTGAGCAAAAGAATCGCAAACACCACAGGGAGCATGTTTTCATTCGTGGATAACCGGTTGAGTAACAAGTTTGTCATTAAGAGAAATAGGAAGATACTTTGGCAAAATTGATTTAGTAGAAATTTGAATACTGACCCGAGCAAATGTAAGCCTAGATCCTTTAGCAGTGAGAGTATCAATATATAGAGGAATACCGATCTTACTTGCAATTTTAGAAATCTCTTTCTCCAATCAACAACACAAAGGAAGATTAGGGAATTTCACCTAGATGGGGATTTTTTTTAAATCTTCTCTCACCGGCACAAAATCAGAGGTCAACTTCTTGAATATGAATGGCTTACCCAGGATGAACCATTGTCCCCCATGAAGGACCATATCAAAATCTTCCACACAATTGAACTTGAACAGAAAGAAACCATCAGACAAGGAGATAAGATCTACATTATCATGAAGCGCCCATATTTTCTTGATAGCTTATAGCAGGCTCTCGTAGTATGGTCTCTTGCTAAGGGCATACCGAACCAACGTGTTATTCCACTACTTAGAGCCTCACCAACTTCTTCGGAGAAGGCAACAGTATCCTCAGTTGAGTGGATATAGGAAAGGTTGAAGGGGATAGAGTTGGAAATTTGTGAAGAAAGTAAACTTTTCCAGTTAAGGCTTGATTGAGGAAGAAGGGGTAAGGAAGGTCTTCCCAAGATAGAAGAAGAGGCTTCCATGAGAAACGACGGGCGAAGGCCAAAAGGAGAAGTCAATCAAGCAAAATAAAAGTAAGAAAAAAAAAACCCAGATAAGCAAATGAACAGAGGCGGCGAAACACTTCCATCTTCGTATCATATTATTATGTACATCGACAATCGTTCTTTTCAAATCAAAAAACCATGATTACCTTCTATGGATGTTCTTTCGCCGCCAGAGCCGATTGAGGCTTCACTGCGGCCAGTCTTGAGTCATGGTGTGGAGCTCGCGGCCAAGGGAAAAGTTTGTCGAAGCAGAACCCGACATCCGCCGTTGTAGGAGAAGGAAATACCGCTTTCAATGCTTGCTGAAGGAATTCCCACTACCTAAATCGATCCATCGAGGACGTATGTTGGGGATGGACAGGGAACCACCTCCGAACGGATTTTATTTTATATCAAGATTCAAGCAGAGTCTCAATTCTCTCTCTTAGTAGTATAAATATTTTTCTCCTGTTTTTTTTTTTCAGTTAATAATACGATACGGAGAGGCTTTGTCGACTCCATTGCTACCGTTCAGTAGAGTATCGACTCATCGAGCGGTTATGAAACGTTGTGAACCAAATTGGTCGAATAAGTTTTGGGTCATAACAGAATCGTAACGGCCGCGCCGTCATTAGGCCTTGCGCGTCTGGCGATCGCTGTAACAGTCTATCCGCGTGGCATCATCTCGCCCGTACCATTCAGAAGCGCGAACTGCGCCTCAGGTGGGTTTCTATCCCTACGATGAGCCGTCAGATCTATTTGAGGTAATCTATGCAGCATCCGACAAGACTGCAGCGAAGCGGAAAAATATGCAGTGCACGAATTTCGGAAATGACGGAGTATAAAGCTAGTTCCTGTAGGCTTTGCGTCACTTCTTTGATCTTTCAGTTAATTGAGATTTTCTTTCTGAAAGAAGGCGGCGGGGTGATCGTGCGAGAGCAAGATCTGCGGAGACGGATATCGTTATAGGCGACGGTGGCGAGCGGCGCGGGAATCGTCAATGCCGTCGGCGGTGATCTTGGATCCGACGGCGAAGAGGAAGCAGAGATCAAAGATCTATGGCCTGAAGACGTTCATGGACCCCGGGTGCCCGATTGACTTCTTTGGCGCCTTCCGGGACAACATCAAGGAGTTTCTCCGGCAATGCAGCGACGTTGAGCAGCGGTCGACGGAGGGAATGCCCACATGGTGCACGCTTCTCGTGGACGAGAAGACCGGCGTCTTGATTCCCCTCTACACGGTGGAAGAATGCGTTCGCCGCTCGCACCACCCGTTCTGCGACCACTGTCGCTGTTGCGGTTAGTTTTGAAAGCTCTTTTTCCTCTCGTGTTGGTTTCTTTTTTCGATCTTTGGGATTCGAACGCTTTCTGTGTTCGTCGTCTCCAAAGAATTTGTTTCGTGGTCTTCCGATATCTGCTATTCCTCCCCGTCGTTCTCCTCGTAGACGAGTTTAACTCTGTTACTTCGCAAGGAGCTGAAATCCGGCGGTCTTTCTTCCATCAATCGGCGAGGCTTTTGTTGGTTGAGGGACCCCTGGTTTCTTCCAGGGATCCCACAGTTCTACGCACGATTTTTGATGCACTAGCAGTCTAAACATCAAGATTCGTGCGTGGGTCCAACCGAAGATCATCATATAGTTGACAAAATAGTTGTGCACAGTTCTTGACTAGAAAGACTTCGATGGACCGGTGACGAATCCACAGGACTTTTCTAGCTTTTTGGTTCGGGCATTTCAGTTGAAGCCATTCGTTTAGCGTCATTGTTTTTGTTTGTTTTCTTCTTGTTCTCAGTGTTCGTCTAAATAATGGCTTTACATTTAATTGCTAGGTTGGAGTCACCATTTGGTCTCGAAGAGAAGGTATCACATGATAATCCCAGCGGACGATGATTGGGACAAACCTCTGCACCAGGACGCTTGCCTTCTACATAACCACCTCCTCCACGGCCTCCTTCACTGTAATGGCTTCGGCCATCTCCTCTGCATCAACGGCCGTGAAGGCGGCTCAAAGTTCATCTCCGGCCACGAGTTCATGGACCTGTGGGATCGCCTCTGCACTTCCCTCCACGTCCGGTATATATTTCTTCCCAATTCACCAATAATTTCTCATCGGGATGCGATCAATACACTAATTAATAATTTGTTCTGATTTTTGTGCAGGGAAGTGACGGTGGTGGACACATCCCGAAAGAAATCGATCGACCTCCGGCTGCTGCTAGGAGTCGCCTATGGCTCCCCATGGTTTAGCCGATGGGGATATAAGTACAGAATGGGGAGCTTTGGCGTGACAGAGGAAGTTTACGCCCAAGCGCTCGAACAGATTTCATCCCTCCCACTAGACACACTTGTCGCGGACAGCGCTATTGCCGGGCATAGCTGGGACGTCAGCCGCATCATCGCCGTCCACCGCAGGCTTCGCTGGTCCAGCCAATGTGAGCCCTTCACTCGGCTCGCCAACGTACGCGACCTACTTCGCTACCTCCTCAGCCTCAAAAACCGACCAGCAATTTCTTACCCTAGTCCTCCCCAGCCGCCGAAGCTGCCATCCAAAACGCAGACGAAAAGATCTGCTGCCATGGAAAAGCGCAAGCGTTGCCGAGACTTCGACGCGGTGGCTGCTGAGCTAGAGAGCCGATGGCCAGTCAGGAGGCTCCGCGTGGCTGCCGCCGAGGTGATTGTTGACGCGCTTCTGGAGCACGGAGGGATGACGCGGCAGGAAGTCCGCGACGCCGCTCGTCTCACCATTGGCGACACGGGTCTCCTCGACTATGTGCTCAAGTCACTCGGCAACTGCATCGTGGGGAACCACGTCGTGCGTCGAACATCCAACCCCGCCACCCGTGTGCTTGAATTTCGCTTAGAAGAGATTCCGGACGCCGGTGGGGTGGAGGCGGAGCGGGAGGAGGAATCGCCGGTAACGCCATCGCTGGGTGTCGGACAGGTCGAGCGAGAGCTAGAGGTCGTTTGTCAGGCGCTGGTGGCGGCGCTACCGGAAGCTACCCGTGTGGTTCTGGACGGTAAGCACTTGATCAAAAAATTTCCCCTAGTGGATGACAACGACGATCGGCTGAGGTTTCTGTGCAAGTGGATGCCGAGCGCGAGGGAGATGAAGAAGCTGACGCGGCCCCTGCCGCCACCAGAGGTCGTTGTGGTTGAGGCGCACGCATCGGTTGGTGATTTGCGAAGGGAGGCGGAAAGAGCGATGAGGGAAACTTATTGCATAATGGAGGGCTTCCACTTGAGGAGGGTGGACGGGGTAGAAGGGGAGGAATGGGATCCGGTGATGGTTGGTGGAGCTGAATCCGGTTCAACCGTGGTCGTGACCGGGGAGGGGGCGGACTTCGAATGCGATCTGCGATACGAGGGCGGGGCGGACTCGTGGTCCGTTGGCTGCGCATGCGGCGTGCGGGATGATGATGGGGAGCGCATGGTGGCCTGTGATAGCTGCGATGTCTGGCATCACACGCGCTGCATCGGCATATCTGATGGTCAGCCGGTGCCGCCATTGTTCCTGTGTTCGAGCTGCGGGTCTTCCATCCTCGGCGCTGCTGCTACGTTCGAGGCCACGTTGGACCTGCCCTGGTAGGAGGTGAAGATGCTTCCGATGCAGGGACACGGTTTTTTCCCTTGGTTTCGTGGCTTCCATGATCAACAGTGTTGTTACTTTTTCTCTTTGGCAAAAGTGCTCAATTCTTTTGTGATGTAAAAATTTAGTCTGACACACGTGAGTTGTTTGAAAACAATTGGGGTCTTTGGACCCCTTGGAAAATTTGATGTGGAGTGGCGTAATAATCTGATTTGATATGCGTTCTTTGAATCGTTTCAATTTACTTGATGCTTTCGAGAGAATTCAAATTCAGTTGTGCCCGATTGCTATTTGGCATTTGCTATATTTTGGTTTGCATGCATAAAATATGTTGCTCCAAAAAACTGTATAGCGTGCAGTGCAGTGGAATGAGATGCCATTTATAGTTTTAATTCTACTGTCATCTGGATATATGTCAATGTAATCGATTAATTATGATGTTAATGGAAGCAATAATATTTTGAATGATTAATAGAAATGTTATTTTCTTAGTTCAGTGTTTAAATGTTTTATTGATTTTGAAGAATTTGATTGTAAGAAATAGAATTTAAATTATCTTTAACATCACAATAATTGTTCAGTTTTCAGAAATTTTAATTTTTATATGATCATTTTTTTCATATTTTTTTATGTCTGATGGGCACTTCTTTGTGTCATCTTCACAACACACTCTACAACCTTTATCTTCCCATTCAAGCTTAAAAATGAGTCATTTGAAAAAAAAAAAAAAAAAAATTGTCATATATTCAATTCTAGGATCTCAGGAATCATAGATGTTACAAGAATATTCTCAATTTCTCATACTTTTTACTAGGCATTTTTTTTCAAATAATATCATATGAGAGGATAGTTATTGTTTATATTATAGAAGAGAGACCATGGGGAGAAAATAAAAAACACCCTAATTGATGCATGAGGTTTTGCAGAGAGTGAAACTCATATTATTAGAGCAAGTATGAGATACCCACAAAGCCATCATACTTCAAACATGCATGTGGCCGCATTCTTAATGTTTTTTACCATGTTTATGATGCCTTCAACCACATCTTCAATGCCTCTAACTGCACTCATATGACTTATACAATATTTATGATGCAGATGATCATATCCATGACACCTTCGATCATGTTCATAGAGTTCTCAACCACATATAGTAACATTTGCAATATCTATTTTATTAATACCTTTATAGATGAAACTATCATTTTCATTGTGTTCACTTTCATGAATGTACATCTCCATGATGACCCCCTATCATATTTCCAGCAAATTCATTAGTTTAATGAAGGTGTGCAAGTACTTTCAAAGAGTACTCATATATGGCAATGATTCCACACAAAAGCATTCAACAAAATATGTACAAGTGAATCTCTCACTTTTGAAGACTCGCCCTAAGTAGGACAAATATAAGGAAGAGTCATTGGGCAGAAAGTCAAAGATCAACAAATTTCTTTATATGGGAATACTAGTCCTTAGGTTGGAGAATGAGCAGGAAGAATAACCAAGCTAGTCAAGCTGCATCCATTGTCAATTTTTCACAAGAATACTCACCCACAATGTGGGCAACCACAATTTGATACACATCAAATAATGCATTACAACATTAGCGATTGTACTCGGAGAGCTCACTACTCAACACATTACACTCGCCCTCTCATGGGAAAATCCCTTCCTCTTACGTAACTGACTTGGCTAATGTATACTTTCCATATATAATTGCCCCTTGCCTTATAAAAAAAAAAAAAATTTTGAGGAGAGTGAATTTTTTAGTTGTTCTCGATTTCTAATATTTGTACTTTCTCTTAGAGTGAAAGAGAGAGATCTTCATAATCAGAGTTATTGACATAACATATTTTCTTATATATGTACATTTGTTCCCTCAATTTATTGCTTTATTATTATTTTACTCAATTTAACACATTCTCTTAGGTACCTTAGTGGTTCTGCTTTAATCCATGGACAATTTTGAATTCAACATTTTTTTAGGTGCGATGAGTGTAGATACTGAGAATAAGAAGTTAGGGACCTAGTAAAGTTGGTCAATTAGTAAATAACAAATTGGAAGGCATGGGCCAATCACTCAACAATTTTCCACATAACAAGACTTGAAAATATAGAAGATATAATTACTTGCCTAGTTCAAGTTGCCATGGAAATGGTGAAAAAGGAGAGTCTAACGATCAGGGACCATAAAAGTTCCTCTGGATCAACAACTCATAGAGCTCGATGATAAAATATGGAGCTATCAAGATCATTCAACACTGATGATAAATCTTATCAAGTGAGTGAGGATGAGAACATTAGAGAGAATTAGTTGAATAATAATCCCACGAACATCTTCTCCAAGAGGATTGCTAAAACTTCCACTTTGAAAAGTTTAAAATTCTACATTTAGATTCTGATAAGGGTCGCATTGACCGCACCAACTACATTACCTACTTTGAACCTATCACATCATTGCTAGATTTTGATGGTTCTATGAAGTGTCGATTATTTTTCACTACTTTAAAATAATTGGCCCTCAAATAATTTTTATGCTTACCACTAGGAGTCATCACTTCTTTCACAAAGTTCATAAGGATATTTCTCACTCAATTAATATTTCTTACTCAATTTGCCAGTGTATAGAAATCCCTAAAGAGCTACTGAGCTCTTATACAAATGCAATAAGAATATGACAAGTCCCTTAGAAAGTTCATCACACACTTCCAAAGGGAGATGTTGGAAATCAAAAATCTAGAACCCATAGTTGAGCAAGCTACACTTGCTCAAGACCTTAAAAAAAAGGTTCTTTCAGGCATGACTTTGGCTTCAATACCCCAAAACCTTGATAAAATTGCTTGAGTTAGTGAATAGTTATGTGAACGTTGAGGAGTATAATGAAGTTAGCCAACCAATGGTGGTGACTTGTCAGGGAAACTCTATAAGAAAGTCACCCCAAGAGCAACTCGGAATGATAGATTTCGAGTCAAGAGATAGGATAGGAGATGAAGACAACTTGCTAAGCGAGAAGATGCACAAGCATATTGGTATGATTTAAAATATTAGTAAAATCCACTAGCATAGTGAGTATTTATTGCCCACTTCAACTACACCACCATGGGTATCAATGGTCGAGTTAGTAGATGCGATTTAAAATAAATATTATATAAAGTGACTAACACCATTAAAGGCAGATGGAGTTTGTGAATGCTCGAGATATTTTTCTTATCATTAGATCACGGCCACAACATGGAATAGTGTCATCACTTGAAGATTTTGATGAAAAAGCTCATCAAAGCAGTAAAATTCAAGGAGTTTATGAAGTGGCCAAGAAAGGAAGTCGCTGAGATAAACAACAAACTTGCCCAGCTTATGTGATCTAGATCGCTAAGGTTATGCCCACCATCTTCGGCACAGATGAAGAGTCATCACAATGAGCAAACCTCAGATGACTTAGAACATGAGACATTAATTGGGTGGAAACGACAAGAATGATGAGTACTTAAATTGCGTAGTTAACTGTTTTATGCACAAGGAGGCAAAAAACATAAATCAATATTCGAATGAATGTATTAACACATAGAGAGATCTAAAAGTCTGATGATATGCATATAGAATATTAATATGGTATAAGAGCTTTAGAAAAAATTAATATAATGTATTATAGAATGTTATATTTTTTTTTCATATTTTATGATGATACATAGGTTGTGTAACAATATAAATTTTATAATCTAAACTATAACGTATGCCTTCCATATTAAATTTTTACTAATATACTATTCATAAAACATAATATTTAATTGCTTGAAATATCAAAATTAGTATCATATGTTTAAGCTTACTATTGATGTAATATGTTTTACTGTTTATAATGTAGAAGTTGATTGGCAAACATATATATATATATATATATATATATATATATATATATATATATATACATATACATATATATATATATATATCTATTATATATATATATATATATATATAGTTGTGTAATCTACAATGTTGTTTATGCTCATCCCTATTATATTTGCACGTGCTCATTTCAAGGAATGGAAAGAGAAGGACATAATGGTTATAGCTACTATTTTGCTATATTGTAATTAAATATATATTTTAATTATGGTGATATTATAATCTAATAAATAGGGAGATACAGAGATGTGTATCATGATTATTATACATACAATTTTTATTACATATTGTTGACCTCATTTTTGGAGTGAGTTCTCAACTTCCTCATCATAGATCTAAGACTCTTATAGACACTAAGAGCTCTCTAGTCTTAAGACACTTCTAGTGGATTAGGTGAACACTTAACCTAAGCCTAGTGATTTAGAAGACTTAGTCATAGGGATAGGTCATGCCTTAAGGATTTAGAGAAACTTACCTACCCTATAGCCTAAACCCAATCCATGCTTTCCTTCTCAAACCAAACCTCAAATTCATGCCAAATCCAAACCAAATTTCCAAGACTCATAATCAATCCCATGATCAAATTCAAGCTCAAAATTCTCCATGAACCTTATGATTGAATTCAAAACCCTTTCCAAGCCCTTTGATTTCCCTTAACCAAATCTAATTCAATCCCAATTCATTTGATTTTCTCAAATATCAATCCAATATTTCAATCAATCTATCAAATTTCAATTCAAATCCAACTTCAAATAATTCAATCCCAAAATCAAATCCAAGGCAAAATTCCTTCCTAAGCCATATGACCCATTCTCATAAACTTAGCCAAATCTCTATCTAAGTTTTCCCAAACTTGATTGATTTCTTTATAAATCAATTATTCCTCCATTTATATTCATAGATATAAATGGAATCCATATTAAATGATCAAAACTAAATCAAATCAAGCCAAAACCCATCTTAAGCCATATGATCCTACCTCCATGAGCTTAACCAAATCTTAACCCAAATCTATCCAAAATTAATTAGTTTCTTTATAAATAAATTTTTCCTTTATTTATATTCATAAATATAAATAAAACTCACCTTCCAATGACCAAAAATAAATCAAACTAGATTGATTTCTTTCTTAGTCCTTTTGACCTACATCCATAAGTTTGGTTAAATTTGCTTCCAAATCACTCCAAACTCAAGTGATTTTTTCGTGAATCATTTATATCTTCATTTATATTCCCAAATATAAATGAAATATAAATCAAAATTTCCAAAACCAAATCATAAATCAAACCAAAATCTAATTTATACCCTTTAAGCCAATTTTTTGGACTTAACCAAAATCAACCTAAACCAAGTCAAAACCAATGGATTTTCTCTTGAATCAATCATTCCTTCAATCATATCTAAATATAAATTAAACCTACAATTATCAAACCAAACTCAAGTCTAGCCCAAGTTAACCCTTTTAGCTTGAAAACTTCAAAAGAGCCAAAATCCATTGGACTCCAAATTGATTGCAACTAAATTTATATTTCAATCCTAGGCTCATATATAAGTTCAACTACTTGAATCAAGCCAAAAACCAAGCCAATTGACCCATTTAGGTTCACTTGACCCAAAGTGGCCTAAAGGATCTTTTTGAGCCAAGTTCTAATCCAACCCAAATTGAATTGAACCAATCCCATCCAAGCTTCATATCATGATCAAAAATCACCCTAGGATGATCAATCACCTTGAATTAGGTCAAACCAAGTCAACTTGTTCCTTTGACCAAGTGAACCTTTAGCCCAAATGAAACCTAAACTAGCCAAAACTTATCCTACGCCAAATTTATTGAAAAAATTGATTCACACCAACTCATGATCAATAATTGAACATGACTTGACCATCAATTGAGACAAACCAAGTCCAATTGGCCATTTGACCCAAGTTGACCCAAGTTAACCCAAATTGGCCTAAATGACTAAAATGAGTCAAATCATAATCTAACCCAAATTGATTGCAACCAATGGCTCAAGTTCATTCCAAATTGATTATTGAACTTGAAAAAGTCATAATTGAGCCCAATTTGACCAATTAGTCAACTTGACCCAACCTAGCCCAAATTGACCCAAAGGGTTAAATTGGTTAAAATTCTAATTAAATCTAAATTGATTCAAACCAAAGCCTACAATCATTTTCAATTAACCAATTGAACATCAAATTAATAACTTAGCCCATTTGACCTATATGAATCCAAATGAGCCAAAATCAAACTTAGGCAAATTGATTGAAACCACTTGAACCAAAACTCTTCAAATCTTCATTTGAACTTAACCCAAATCTTGGTTTAACCTAATTTGACCAGTTGGTCAACCCAATCCAATATAACCCAATGTTAACCCATTTGACCAAATGAAGCCAAAACCCATGAAACCAACCCATGACCCATTGGAGGCTAACCAAACCTTACCCAAATCCATCTTGGGTCAACTTAAAATCAGCTCAAACCCATTTGGAGGCAAGTCCAATGCAAATCTCCCATGGATCCTCTCCCACATTAAATTCTTTCCTCATATGACAAAGTCCACTATTCATTTCACCTTGGCAGCCCCCACTCATTCAAATGGAGCATCACCTAAGCCACCTAAGCCTAACCCATGCTAGGTCAACCATGGACCAAAGGGAGGTGAGATAACTCACCTCCCAAGAAAACTGAGCACCTAAGAGATCAAGGAAAGACAATCTAGCCAAATCAACCTTGGAGCCTCGTGTCATGGCTTCTCCCAATCCAGACGAGCCACGTAGACTTGATGGTGACCACTCTAGCACTCTAGCAGTGGCTTCCCGACTGAAAAATGGGAGTCATCCCGTCCGTCCACCTCAGTAAATCAAGAGGTATACCCCCTCAATTCACACGGGAAATACATCAATTCAAATCGTGAGAGCTTCCCAGTGTGAATTCAAACCTCCTTGCAATCCCCAAAGCCATCCCAAGCTCCCCTCTTTTGGCACTTCTCCTCCCGGTTTGAAACTGGAATAGGGTACTCCAATCTCAATCTTAACTTCGCCAATACTCCAACTCAATCAAATCCCTCTTACACACACTTTCCATGCATTCCGTCGAAGCCACCCAAGTCATTTCTCAAGCTCCCAAGCCACTGGAGGAAGGACTTCGATCACCACCAAGCTCCAAAGTGATGTAAGTTGATCCACCGAGCAAACTAAGAGGAATTGGCTTGCCTGCTACTCAATAGGGCCTCGTCTCTACTAGATGAAGCTACCTCTGTTGATCCCACCATCGGTCTTGAGTTTCTATGAGGTAATTTCTCAAAATCATAAAAATAGAAAATTTTTGTTGAAGCTTTTCGAAGGAAATTTACATGCCCATCTTAACCGTTGGATCCTTGTGGATCCCTCATGCGGAGGTATGGGTTGATTTTGAGTGAATTCGATTTCGGATGAGCTTGGATCGAGCGATCCATGGCGGACTCCATTGTTCATCGCTCGTGGGAAGGAGGATCACGGGCCATCCATTCCGCATGATTGGAATGGCGACACTGATTAGATCGCGCTAGATCCATTTGTTTTCTCCCTTTATGCCGAGTTTGATCGCCATCCGATCAGATCGATGTAGAGATCAATATCGCATCTCTGCCGCTTCGGACATGGATGTGACAACTTAAATAGTCAATCCCACACCATGTGGAAAGCGCACTGCGTTAGCACTCCACGTGGCTCCATGGGATTAGGCTTAATTAAGGCTAATATAATGTGTTTCAAGGTTGAAAATTCCATAATTCATAACTAATTATAAAAAATTCAAAAAATATAAATAATGACTTATTTTAAAGGTATTTTAGAGGTGAATCCATTAAAATTATCCTTAATTCATTTTGAATAATAATTTTAGCTTAATTAGGGTTTAATTAAAAATTCAATTAGCCTAATTACTCCAATCAATTAACTAATCAATTTCAAACTTTCTGAAGATGTTTAGGGGGATGACCACTATCTCCCTTATTTTTCTTGGAATTTATTTGTTGATTAATTGTGGAAATTAACTGTTTAACCCTTAATTACTATTTTAACTTAATTAAGTGATAATTAAGTATGTGAACAATAATTAATCAACAAATTGGACCCCTTAACCATTGTTGAATAGTGGGGAGACTTAGGGAATTGGATTGGAATCTCTCTCCTGATCTTTTCCCTAAGTTTCCTTCTCTTTTTCAACCAAAATACTAATTAATGATTAATTAATTAATTAGTGGCCTAATTGATTAATTTTAAATTCAAATCATGTCAAATCATGTTTAATTGAATGAGAGGGCTTATGAAATTAGATTGGGACCTCTTTCCCAATTTTTTCCCCTTAAGGCCATTTCATTTCAAAGGATAATCAATTAAATTTGAAAATTAAGTAAAGAGAAATGGATTAATGGATTAATGTCTTGATTAACCTAATTAAAGTGTAATTGCTTATGATTTCCCTTAATTGATCAATGGGCAGATCTTTAGGTGTTCAATAACATAAAGAGAATTAATGAAATTGTGGCTAGCTCACATGTGTGAAAAAATCATAAAAGTAGTTAAGTGAGTTTCTTAAGCTTAATTAATTAATGATTATAAGCTAATTTCATTAGGCCCCTTTCATTTCACAAGAGCATTATTATTTACCTTCCAATTCATTTGCATATTACATTGGCTCATAATCATTTAATTAATTATCTTAAGGAAACATAGGTAATGGTTTAATTAATTGATTTAATTCATACCTTAACCTAATTAATCCATAAAATTAATCTAATTGATTTTCATTAAATCAATTTAACTCACATATGGGAATGGCATTAGGATTAGCAAATATTTCTCACATTTCTTGGATCAAATCAAACATGAAATTAAAAATGACAATAAGAAATTTTGGTTTATTTTAAATGTGCTTATTTAATATGATTGTCCTTAGAAATTAATTGGATTAAATGAAATCATGTGCTTAACTCTCTTTATTTCTTTCCAGACATATTAAATATTGTATGTCAGTTGATTCATGCATTCATCTCTTGCAAAATTAATTAAAATTAAATAGTTTCCTTTATGTCTAGCTTGCATGTGTTGAGTTAAATTAATATATGTGTGGCTATTATCATTATTAAATTCAAATCTATTTTTTAAAACTTATAAATAAATGATTATATATGTTGTGAATGATAGTTATAAATACATAGGAGATGTATGTGATTATAGTTTAAGTGTGTGAAGTAAAGTTTTTTTTCTTTCATTCATGTATTGATTTATGTAAGCAAGAATGTTAATGGGCAATAGCTTGGACATCCTAGGAATACGAGGATTTAGTTAGCCCCAAGGAGGTCATTTGATTACCTCACTTCCCTAGTTTAACAACGACACGTACTCTATTTGATTTCATTATTACATACTTCAATACTAGATTGTAGATAAGGCTTTATTCCTGTTGACCTCACTTTTAGAGTGAGTTCTCAACTTCCTCATCATAGATCTAGGAATCTTATAGACACTAAGAGCTCCTTAGTCTTAAGACACTTTTAGTGATTAGATGAACACTTAACCTAAGCCTAAAGACTTAGAAGAGTTAGCTACTAGAATAGGTTGTACCCTAGGGACTTAGGAAGACTTGCCTACCTTATAGCCTAAACCCAATCCATACTTTCCTTCTAAAACCAAACCTCAAATTCATACCAAACCAAAACCAATCCAAGACTCATAATAAATCTCATGATCAAATTCAAGCTCAAAACTTCTCCATAAAATCTCATGATTGAATTCAGAACCCTTTCTAAGCCCTTTGGTTGCATTTATGGATTTAACCTTAACCAAATCCAAATCAATTCCAATTCATTTGATTTTCTCAAATATCAATTCAATATTTCAATCAAACTATCAAATTTCAAATCAAATTCAACTTCAAATGATTTAATCCCATGATCAAATCCAAACTTAACCGAATTTCCATCTAAGCCCTTTTTGACCTGCATCCATGTGCTTGGTCAAATCTGCTTTGAAATCACTCAAATTTGCTTCCAAATCACTCCAAACTCAAGTGATTTTCTCATGAATCATTTATATCTTTATTTATATTTCCAAATATAAATGAAATATAAATTCAAATAGCCAAAACCAAATCCAAAATCAAACAAAAATATATACCCTTTAAGCCAATTCCTTGAACTTAGCCAAATCCTATCCAAATAAAATAAAAAAATAGGTTTTCTCTTGAATCGATCATTTATTCAATTATCTATCCAAATATAAATGAAATCTAAAATCATCAAGCCAAATCAAAATCAACTCAAGTCAAACCCAACCTAGCCCATTTGACTTGAAATATTCAAATGAGCTAAACATTTGAACCCAAATCAATTTCAATTGAATTTATTTGTCAATCTCAAATCTATATATAAACTCAACTAAATCAAACCCAACTCAAAATCATGTCAACTAAACCCAATTGGCTCACATGACCCAAAGTAATTTGACTTATATGAACCAAAATCCAATTCAATTCAAATCAAAGTGAATTAAGCAAATCCAAACTTCATGTCATGATTGTTGATCATCCTAGGTTAATCAATTATCATGAATTGGGTCAAACCAAGTCAACTGAGCTTGTTGACCACGTCAACCCTTTAACCCATATGAACCCAAACTAGTCAAATTATAACCTAAACCAAATTGATTGTAACCAATGGCTCAAGTTCATTCCAAATTGATTATTGAACTTAACCAAAGCCTTAATTGAGCCCAATTTGACCAATTGGTCACCTAACCCAACTTTGCCCAAATTGATCTTAAGGGTCAAATCAACCTAAAACCCAATCAAATCCAAATTGAACTTAACCAAAGCCTACAATATATTCCAAATGATCAACCAACTCCAAACCAAGCCATGATTCAAGTCTATTTGGTCAATTGGGACAAATTGGTCAACTTAGCCTAAATTGACCTAAAAGATCAAATTGGCCAAAATCCAAATTAAATCCAAATTAAACCAAATAAATTGAAACCAATTGAATCAATATACTCCAAATGATCATTTGAACTTGACCCAACCCTTGGTTTGACCTAATTTGCCAATTGGTCAACCTAACCTGATTTGACCCATTTATTTCAAATAAGTCAAATTGACCCAAATTAAACTAAATGAACTCCAAATGACATGAAATTTGATCCAACTCACTTTTGACTTATTTCAAGTCTATTCAAATCAATTCCAATACCAAATGCCACTTTGCCCTTGGGTCAAGGGCATCCCATGAGAAAAGACACTTGCCCAAGTGGTCATTTCTCTTCTTTGGCCACTTGACACTTATCCATTGGTCCACCTAGGCACCAAGGACACTGATCATCTGACCCAAGAGGTGGTTGGGGCAGCCATGACTCATGGGGAGGTGAACTCACCTCACCTCTCTCATTGTAATAATTAACTTGAAGGACTTCCACCTCCCCTTGATAAGACACCCATTTGTCCTTCATGGTAGCCACTTTACATGCCTTAGCCAACCAAAATGAGCCACCTAGGATGATTCCCTTCCATTCCCAACCACCCCAAGCCAAAGACACCCATTTTGGAGCCAAAAATCACAAAATGAAAGGGATTTTTGGCCACATTTGAAATCAAAAAATAGGTAGCAAAACTCATCATATTCCCCTCATTGCCATCTCATAGCTCTCAAACCAACCAGCAATCATTCCCACTTGATTTTTTAGCAAAAATAAATAAAATCAAGTGGATTTCAGCGAGGAATGGTGACCACCGGTAGACACATCATTCCAAAGTGAAGGCAAAGTTCTAGTCTCATTCCAAGGCTTCTTCCTACACTCGAGCATGCTCGAATCATCACTGTTGCCGAAAATTATCCCTGGTGAGGTAACTTTCAAGAAAACCCATAGCTTGCCTTAGGATTTCTTATTTTGTGATGATTTTCATTAATTTTAGGTTTATTCTTTATATCGCATTCTTTATTTTATATAATCATAATATGAAATAAAAGTTTTTTAGTGTAAATCCCGTGAAAATGAGCCAATTCAGACAAAATTTCATTTAGATTTTGCATTTTTCCCTCGGTTTGTTATTCTATCGGCTGCGACGCACAACACCCGTCTGATCCACAATTCACTAAATCGGACGGTTCATATCGCACATCGATCCTGCATTTTTGCCCGTCAAATCGTACGGATCATATCCAAACAGTTTGATCCACGATCTGATCGCTCAGATCACACACCGATTGTGCATTTTTGCCTTCGAATCTTGCGGATCGGATCTAGACCGTCTGATCTGCGATCATATGGTCGGATCTAATCAGCCTCGCTTTCTGTTTACAGCTCACATGTGCATATGCGCCTAATCATCTCATGTTGCCTCGGTCCTTTGGGTTAACTAGGAAATTAGGGATTTTTTATTTTAAAAATTATTTAAAGCACTTGAAATTTTAAAAATTCATAGAAAATAAAATGCTCAACTAAAGATTGTAAACAAGAGCTCGTTCGATTCCTCTTTCCGATAAGAATCCAACAAACCTAAAATTCTCAAATTTTACTAAATATTCTGAGCTTAATTGGAGTTTTAGTGAAAATCAAATTTCATTAATTAAACTAAAAATATGCATCATATTATTTTGAAATTTTTAGAGATTAAAACTAAATTTAAAATACACCTACCATAAAAGTCTCAAGTCAAAAGAATTTCTAGATTGGAAGTGTTGACCTCATTTTTAGAATGAGTTCTCAACGCCTCATCTTAGACATAGGAATCCTCTTAGACTTTAAGAGTTCCTTAGTCCTAAGACACATCTAGTGATTAGGTGGACACTCAACTCTAGAGACTTGAGTTAGCCATAGGAATAGGTCATGCCTTAGGGGTGTTAGGAAAATTTCCTACCCTTAGCTTAAACCATTCCTCACTTTCCTTCCTTCAAGTCAAACTCCAAATCAATCTTAATTGATTTTCTCCAAACTCAAATCAACTCCATATGATTGAAGTCCATGATTGAAATCCATGAATGAAAATTCCTAAATCCAAAAATTTCCTAAGTTCTTAAATTTGCCTCTTAAGGACTTAGTCAAAATTATGATCTAAACCAATTTAAACTCATGAGATTTTCTCATAAATCATTTATAATCTCATTTATATTCATATATATAAATGAAATATAAATTCAAACCAATCAAACTAAACTCAAAATTCAAAATCAATTCATGAAAATTTTCTAAATCCTTCAAGTTTTTCCTTAAGGACTTATTCTAAATCATGATCAAATCAATTCAAATTCATGGTATTTTCTCAAAACTCATTTATATTCTCATTTATATTCATATATATAAATAAAATATAAATATAAATCAATCAAATCAAATCTTCAAATTAAATTCCAAAACAAAAATCTTTCTTAAGTCCTTAATTTTCCATTAATGGACTTATCCTAAATCATGATCAAATCAATTCAAATTCATAGAATTTTCTCATAATTCATTTATATTCTCATTTATATTCACATATATAAACGAAATATAAATATAAATCAATCAAACTAAATTCAAAAATTCAATCTTCAAACTCCAAAAATTTCCTAAGTCCTTTAAAATTCCCTTTAATGGATTTAGCCTATCATGATCAAACCACTTCAAATCCTTAAAATTTTCTTGATCCATTTATATTCTCATTTATATTCACATATATAAATGAATTATAAATTCAAACAATCAAAACCAATTCAAAAAATCAAACTCAAATCCATTCAAAATCCAACTTAAGCTTTTCAAGTCAAAATCTTGAACTTAGCCAAATCAACTTCAAATCAAGCCAAACTTTTGATTTCTCTTCATCAACCCTACAATCATGAATCCAAACATAAATACAAACTTCAATCACCAAATCAAAAATCAATTCAAAAAAATCAAACCCTAAATCCTTTCATATCCTTCCTTTGAATATGAAATTATCAAATGGATCAAAACCTATTTGACTTCGAACCACTTGCAAATGGATTTATATTTCAATCATGAGTCCATATACCAGATCAATCAAGCTCAAATCAAGCTTTGACCAAGCCATTTGACCCACTTAGGCTCACTTGACCCAAAGTGATCTAAAGTACCCTTATGAGCCAAATTCTAATCCTAACTAAATTGGATTGAACCAAACTCACATACATCTCTCATCATGATCAACAATCATCATGGGATGATCAATCAATCAAATTGGGTCAAACCAAGTCAAACCTAAGGGTTGACCAAGTCAACATTTAGCCCAAAATGAAACCTAACAAAGCCAAATTCCACCATAGGCCAAATTGATTGAAACCAATGATCTAAGTTCATTCATGACCTATGTTTGAACTTTACCAAGTCAACATTTGAGCCTAACCTAGCCCAATTGGTCACTTGACCCAAGTTGACCCAACTTGACCTAAAGGGGTCATGTTGAGCTAAATTTGAACATAATCAAAATTGATTGAAAACAAAGATACCAATCCACTCCATATGACTAACCAAACCTAAACCTACCCTTGACCTATCTCAAATAGGTCAAATGGATCAAATAGGTCAACTTGGCCCATTTGACCTAAATGAAGTCATATGAGCCAAATTTAAAACCAATCCAAATTGAACCAAACCAAAGCAACCAAAACATTTCAAATGATCATATGAACTTGACCCAACCCTTTGTTTGACCCAATTTGACCAATTGGTCAACTTGACCCAATTTGACCAATTGGTCAACTTGACCCAAGTTGACCCATTTTGACTTAAATGGGTCAACATGAGCCAAACCTTATCAAATGAATTCCAAATCTCATAAAACTTGGCCAAACCTAGTTTCTCCATATATCCAACATATCCAAATTGAAAAAATTAGCAAAATGACCATCCTACCCCTAGGCCATAGAATAAATTATGGACTAATCTATGGGTAATTTGGTCATACCCTTTTCTTATCAACTTGATGCCTTCCTAATAGCTCAAGTGGACCTAATGAAGAGTGGTGCACCCAACCCAATGGGTGTGGATCAGCCCAAATGGACCCAAGGCCAAACCCAACCCCATGGGTCAAATTGGCTCATTCCAAATTCTCCTTCCACTTAATTTAATGTAAATGGGAGGTTGGCAATCCACTCAAGGCCTCAAACTGACCATGTGCAAAGAGCTAACAGATCAAACAACCCCTCTAATGTGATCAATTGGATCAAAATGGTAAGGGAGGTGTCGACCGTCCGATTGCCATAGGAGATATACTCCCCTAATTCAATTTGAAACTATCATTCCATCATTCGATTGAATCCTAAAGAGTGTTAGGAAAGATTAGAGAGCCATCCTAAGCTTTCTAAGATGTATTTGAAATAGCTACTTCTCCATTTTCTCCATTGAAAAATAGGGGAGCTCACTTGAACCTTCAATTTCCTCTACACTCAAATCCATTCCAATTGCTCTTACACACTTTTAGAGGATCAATCCGAGTGCACCCAAGCATCCATTAGAGTTCCCAAAGTAAGGAGAAACTCAATTGGATCAAAGCCACAAAGGAGGTGAAGTGGTGTTGGTCCATAGGAAGATCCACTCAACCCCAAGGCTTGAAACTTTTGACAGGGCTTTGTCTCCACTAGACGAAGCTACCTCATCGAGCTCGAGCACCAGTGAGGTATGAAATTTTCAACCACTTAGCATAGGAGGTGTTGATCGTTTGTGAAAGGAATTTTCAAGTCATGTAAATTCCATTGTTGGAAATGTTTCTTATTAGCTTTAGATGGAGTGGGAACAATTTTGTTCTAATCTGAGCTCAATCAAGCTCAGATCTTCCCTAAGATCATGGATAGCCACTGTTAATCCTAAGAAGAACTAGGGTGATCGTATCCATCCATTCACACATTTTGGATGGATGGCCATGATTATTCTCATGTTTTAGAAATCCTTTACCCTTTTATAAACTGCGAGATGATCTTTGGTCATTCGATCCTTGATCGAACGATAGAGATCAAAGCACGTCCTACCCGCACCACCACCTGATGATGTTTAAGTAATAGGCTCACCACGTGATGCACGTAAAGTGTGCTAACTGCCGCCACCACATGTCACGCTATGAGTTAGGGTTAGGGAATTTAATTAATGTTAATTAATCTCTTGATCTTTTAAAATTCATATCTCCTTTAATAAAATTCAAAATAATATGAGGTAAAATACTATGGAAAGATAATTCAACCTAGAATATTTTAAAAATAATTTCAATGGATTTTAAATTATTCTTTTCTCTGATTTTAGGTTTTATTGGAAATATCATTTTTCTAATTACTTCTTAGTTAATCCTTTGATTAATCCAAAACTTCTTGGGTATGTTTTAGGGGATGACCTCTACCTCCCCTAATTTTCTTGGGAATTATTTAAGGCTTAATTGGAGAAATTGAAAATGTGTTTCTTAATTACCCTCCTTATGTAATTAAGGATAATTAAGGTTTGATTAGTGTTTTAATCCATTATTAAGTTTGATTAAGGTTAGATCTAGTGAATAAGAGGCTTAGGAAATAATTTTGGGGTATTTCCCCTAAGCTATTCCCTAAACCCCTTTCTTTTTTCCTTAATCCTCTCTTAATTAAGGGTTAATTCATTAATTATCCCCTTAATTAATTTTTAAAATTCTAAAAACTTCTAGAACTTAATTAATCTACTTTGGGTATATGCTTAGGTGTTTAAAAGCCTAAGTTCAATTAAAGAAATCAAAACCCAATTCATATGTATGAAGGGGTGTTTTGAAATTACTTAAGTTAAACCCCTTAACTTAACTAACCATTAATCATGAGCCAAATTGCATTAGGCCCTTTTCTTCCTAGGTGCATTACAAATTTAAGTTCCTTGTGAGTTTTTATGTCATCTCATTAGCTCATAATTATTTGGTTAACTATGCTAAGGTGGTGTAGGTAAGGGTTAATTAACTTACTTAATTCATACCTTAACCTAATTAATATATAAAAATGAATCTAATCATCTAAAAATTAAATAAAAATGTTAAACACCTGAGGTAATGGGTTACAAACAGCAAACTCAACTCACATTTTCAAAATTAAATCAAACTTATGATCAAACAAAAATCACACTAAATTAACTTTGATTTATTTTAAGCCTTCTTATTCCATAAGAATGTCTTTAGGATATAATTAAAGTGAATGTGTTTACATGTTTTCATTACTTTGATTCTTTCCCCAACATGTTAAATTTGTATTTCATGTGATTTCATGCATCCATATTTTCAAATTCAAATTTAAAAAAAAATGAAATTATTTACTTTATGTCAAATTTGTGTAAAGTAGAAATATGAGTGGCTATTATCACTACTAAATTCAAATTATTTTCAAAACACATAAATCAATTATCAAATCTGAAAGTGTGCTACTTATATTTTAATTATAAGCTTGCATGTGAGTAGGACATAAGAGTGTGTTTAGTATAGATTTCCCTTCTCTCTTATGTTAATATAGTTTTGAATAGGAGTTGGTAAGATGTATGGTTCATTTGAAAAGAACCTAACACTTACCTAATTCCATACCCTATTCATTCCTATGCTATAACTAAAGAAGGGTTGCATATGCTTGCACACATAAATTTCACAAACAAAACAAATCAATTAACACAACTTTTACATTCTTTCTTTTCCATTCATTTCTTTTATACATATGTTTGTATTTAAGGAAAATGGTATATTAGTCTGGACAACCCCAAGGTTGCGAGGCTTTAAGTAGCCTAAGTAGGTCTTGTATTACACCTCTATTAACAATGGCATTGTACTCACTTATTCCTTTCTTACTTTCATGTGTACATGTGAAGAATTGGATAAGAAATACCTTTTCTACTTAAAGAAAATCATGCATATTAAACTTTCAAATTTTCTTAAATGGGTTACTTAGCATGCATCCTAAAGTGTGTTAAATATTCTCATTTGTTTGTATAGATATGCTTAGGACATTCATATGCATCTTATACATGTTGGGAAAGTAATAAAGTGATGTGTGTTATGTAAATTTGATTCATTTTATTTAATCTTAAAAATTTCTTCTTTTTGAATAGGTTTATTTAGAGTTCATCTAAACTTAGGATTAATTAAAAGATTTAATCAAAGCATTCACTAAACAAAACTAAAATGTGAACCTGCTTTAAAAATTACTTAGGTTAGGGAAGGAAAGAGAAGTCTCTTCTCTTTCCCTCTCTTTATAAGTTAGTAATTAATTGCAGGACTCACTTGAACATAATCAAAACATGAAATAAAATCAGCCCAAAATAATTAAACAACTTAAATGAAACCCTCCTCCAAGTTGAATATGTTTTCACACTTAGAAAATTTGAACTTTAAGCCATAGCTAAGCATACCACACAAACCTTTCAAAGCACACACATTAGGCTAAGTCACCACTTCCAGCTTTAGGTTAGGGCGGTGTATGATTTGATATTTTATTTTATTTTGTGATATATGTTTTAGATAGATGTTAAGGTGTATTCTCCTAGAATGAATGGTAGGACACTCTTAGTCTAATCATTATTTTCTGCAGGGGATTATGCTTAAGGGGCGCTATCATAAATAAAAATATAAATTCTTTTGCTTGTAGGTGCTTTATACCCCTAAGCATAATCCAATATGCCAGGTAGACTTGGTCACCCATGTGTGGGGTGATAAGTTCAAATACATGGTTGTGATTTGTGTAGTTTGTTTTAGCTAATCTCTATCTTGCAGGTGTTAGTTAGATTTTCATTCTTTTCCTTTTCCTGTACAATTATGCAATTAGGATTTTGGAATGATTGTTATGGGGATTAGGATGAGCATTGGTCATAAGATCCTATCTTATGCACCATGTGAAGCCTTAGAGCATCTACCTTTCAACCATCCAAAAGATGAAACTAAAGAAGGAACTAACGAAGAAGAAAAGAAGAAAGAAGAAATGAAGCTTGAAGACCCCCATAATAATGAATTTCTTGCTTAATTGTAATTTAATTCATTTATAATCCAAGTTGTATAATAGATTCCCAATTTGTTATTTTAGGTTTGTGTGGTGGTGCCCACCACACAACGACACCTTTTATTCTTTTTGCGATTAGCTTTATAAATTGATTGATGATTTATTTAGCTTTTGCATTAAGTGACATCTTTTCTAGTTTCTTCCTTGCTTTATGAATGGCTTGGATGTGGATTAGGCTCTTTAGGGAAAAATAAATCTTTTACCAAACTTAACAACTCAAACTAAAAATAAAGAACTCATAACCTCACCTAAAGCTTAGGTTTAACATCAAGATAAAAGAATTAGCAACCCCTTAGCTGGATGAGTATTTTTTTTACAATATCATGCACAAATGCTTCTTATTTCACTCTTGATTAGAGGGTTTCCACCTTTGCTAGAGAAACTTGGCTTGACCTTTGAGAGCCATTGTGGAAACACACCTCCTCCCTTCTCGCTGATTTTGGCCAATAACTTTATTTCTCATGCATTGGGCATATAAATCCTATTAGCCCGAGTTAAAATAATTATCAAAAAATAAAATAAAATAAAATTTGAATTGCATTAGATTTAGGTCATTTGAAGCATGTCCCTACATTATCTAGTTTCTTTAGGGAGTGAGTTTAAGGACTTAGTCTCTTTCTAAATAAATAACAACCTACCTATCCTGCATAAGCATAAAGACTTGCCTACATGTATTTAAAATCATAGGAGGAGTTAGTTGGCGGCCACCCCCAGGCAGTTGTAAGTCCAAGCTGTCGAGTGATTTATCCTCTCTTGTGGAGATAAACCAATTATCCATTTTTGCCTTAGATTTAGGTTATTCTTTCGGCCCTCGCCAAAGCTCCCTAGATTTAGGTTCTGAGGTCACTTCTCCCCTTCATGGGCCATAAGCTTAATTCCTCACTTCTTAGGCATTTCATTAATCTTATGTTAAGGAATCATAAGTCCTAAATTTCTAATGAATAATGCAACTCAAACAAACTAAATCAATTTCAAAAAAATGTAAAGCCCAACCTTAGGATAGTTTGAGATGCTCACTAGGTTTTCTAGCATCATGGATATCTCTAATTATCTTTCATTTTGGCTTCGATAATAACTCCCCCCCCTCTCTTTGATCAATCCCATTTGATCTTTCAAAAATGAACTAATTGATTGATAATCCTTTATCTATTAAAATCTTTGAAGATAATGATCATATACCTTAATCGAGAGTTTTTCTAAGGAATCCCCATTCCATAGGATGTAATTAATTATGGGGGCTTGCCCCTGTAGGGAACTTAACAAACCCGGTTTAAAATAAACACTGCTTTACTTTTCCATATAAAGTAGGGGAAGAATCTCTAGTACATATGCAGACCTATCATCTTTAGGAGTCCTTATTGAGGTGATTAGGTCCATTAAAGGGTAGCGACTTCTGTCTTTCGAGATAGTACACTATTTTTTGATGACGTATTGGATCATCAGAATAAGTACATCTGAGGATCTGCATGGCATCCTAAAAGATGAATTTTTATATTCTTGCTTCTCTTTTCTTTAACCAACAGATTTGAAAGGCGACTATATAGAAAATTTTCTCCACAAGAAGATATTACATATGGAAGTTCAAATGGTAAAAATAAATTAATGGACTTCATAAAAAATCATGAAAAATTACTTAAATCAACTGAAACTATGAAAAATCATAACAAATCATAGAAATATTATAAAAATACAAATAAATACTCATTTTAAAGGTATTTCAAAGGAAAATTTAATAAAAATATTTCCAATTAATTTTGAATAGTAATTAAGACTTAATTTAGGTTTAATTAAAAACATAATTAGCTTAATTACTCTCTAATTACTCAGGTAATTAGTTTTAAACTTTCTGAGGTTGATTAATGGGATGACCTCTGCCTCCCATAATTTTCTAGGGATTTATTACTTGGTTAATTAGGGAAATTGTTTATCTTAGCCCTAATTACTTTCTTGATTAATTGGGTGATTAATTAATATTCTAAACATCAAGGAAACCATTAATTATTCTTACTAATCATTGTGGAATAGTGAATAGGCATGGAAATCAGATTGAGACCTCTTTCCTATTATTTCTCTAAGTGCATTTCACTTGACTTGAAACTAATTAATTTGGGACTAATTAATGGTTTAATTCATTAATTAAAATGGCTTAATTAATCAAATTAAGCTCATAATCATTCCAAATCTTCTCTAATTAAGTTTCTTGGGTAGATCTTTAGGTGTTTAATAACCTAAAGCTATTTGACGAAATTATGGCTAACCTACATGCATGAAGAAGTCATAAAAGTACTTAATTAAGTTCCTTAATCTAATCAATTATTAATTATGAGCTAATTGCATTAGGCCCTTTCATTTCTTATGATCATTGTAAGTTATTTTCTATGCATATCATGTTGGCTCATAATTATTTAATTAATTACTTTAAGGTAACATAGGCAAGAGGTAATTAATGAACCTAACTCATATTGCAACCTAATTAATCGATAAAATTCACCTAATTATCTTTTCATTAAACAAAATTAATTAACAAACATGGAATGGGTTAGGAAGAGCAAATGATTGAATCTCATCTTTTCTAAATCAAATCAAACATCCAAAAACAACTTAATAAGAAGCTTTGGTTTATTTTAAATAAGATTATATAATATGATTATCCTTATGAATTAGTTGGATTGAATGAAATTACATGCTTGTGTCTTTTTATTTCTTTCCAATCATATTAAAATGTTGCATGCCACTTGATTCAAGCATTCATTTCTTTTAAAAAAATAATTAAAAATAAATGATTTCTTTTATGTCAAGTTGCATGTGTTGGCTTTATTAAAAATATGTGTGCTATTATCACTATTAAATTATAAATATATTTTCAAAATCTTATTAATGAATAATAATATATACACATTATGACTTTAGTTATATATATACAAGGGAGGTGAAGGTGAATATAAGCCTAATGTATGAAATGAAGCTTCTTTCTTACATTCATATGTTGATTTGCATAAGTAAGAATGTTAGTTGGTATATTATTCTGGACATCCCTGGGATGCATGGCTTTAAGTAGCCCTATGGAGGTTCTTACGTCACTCCCTTGGTGTGAAATAATGGCGACGTACCTGGTTGATTTTATTCTTATGCATTTTTACATTAGAATTTAGATAGAGCTTTAATTCATTCATATAAATAAATCAATTAAATCAAACTCTACTTTTTTATAGTTTTCTATTCTTATAATTATTTATATATCCATATGTATTTAAGAATAGCTGGTACATTAGTCTGTACATTCCGGGGACACATGGCTTTAAATAGCCCCAAGGAGGTTCCTACCTCATTCCCCTGGTGCAGAATAATAGCGACATACTTGCTTAAAACTTTTATATATTTGAATGTGTATTTAGCTAATGAATGAACCCCCACACCCCTCCCTCCCCCCTCACTTTTTTTCTATTAAAAAGACATGCATTCATATTTTGTTCAATTGGTTGGATTGATTAATCATATGATTTAGAACTCTTTTCTTGTACTTTTGTATAAGAAATTAGATAGAGCTTTAAATTAATATGACAAAATAATTCAACCAAGTGAAACATTAATTCTAAATACATTTGCTTACATTCATCATTTAAGTGTGCTAAGATATAAATTGCATGTATAGTTATGTTTAGGACTTAATCATATGCATGCTACATATAATGGAAATAAATGAACAAACATGTGTGTGATAGTAATTAATTCCAATTAATCTTAAGAGGCCTTTCTTATTGAATGAGATTATTTAAAGTGAACCTAAACTAAGGATTAATTAAAATATGTAATAAATCATTCACTAAAGAGAATTGATTAATTAATTGGCTTTAGATGTGATTTAAGGTAGGGATGAAAGAGAGTGATCCTCCTTTTTCCTCTATTTATAACACTTAGTTATTAAGTATAAATCAAATGAAACAAAAGAAAATATTAAGTAAAACTTACAAATTAATTAAACCACTTAAAGTGAAACCACCCTTCATAATTAAATCTCTCCATACTTAGAAAATTATAACAAAGCCTAGTTAGGACATACCACACAAGCCCTAATACACACACCTTAGATTAAGTCACCACTTCTAGCTTTATGTTAGAGTGCATGGTTTGATGTATGTTTGGTTTTGTGATGTATTGTTTTAGACTGGATGTTAGTGTGTATGCCTCATGGACTGGATGTTAGGCTGTGATTAGCCTAACCATATTTTTTTACGGAGAGATTGTGCTTAAAGGGTGCTTAAAATAAATATAAATGCTCTCTTTTGTAGGTTGCTTAACCCCTAAGCATAATCTAAATTAGGATAGGTGGACTTGGTTACCCATGTATAGGGTGCTAAGTCCAAATTATGCATGTAACTACTTAGGTGGAATGTATGTTTAGCTAACCTCTATTTTTTAGGTGTAGTTAGATTTACTCTTTCTATTTAAATATAATTTTGTAATTATGAATTAAGATTAGTGTTATGGGCATAAAGATGAGCATTGGCTAGAAGGCTTTGTCCTGGGAGGCCATGTGATGCCTTTGAAGTAGAGCAAATTAAATTAAATGGAGATATGAAGAAATGAAGGAGACATGAAGAATGAAGATGAATACCCCCATAGCATGTATTCATTCTTATTTGTAATTATTCTTTTGTAATCCGGGTTGTATAAGGGTAAAGCATTTTTTTCTTTTTTGGGTTGTACGATAGTACTAGATCGCACTGACCTTTTATTCTCTTATGCTAGTTTTATAAAGTTGATTGATGTTTTATTTAAATTGTGCAATATAAATGGCATGCCTCTTCATAGTTTCTTTATGTTTGGTGATTTAATGTGTGGCCCGGATGCAATTAGGCTCTTTAGAAAAACTAAATCTTTTACCTAACTATAACTCATAATTAAACCTCTAAATAGCTCATAACCTCACATAAAGCCTAGGTGTTAAATTAAGATAATTAAAAGATTTAGTAACCTCTTAGCTAAATATTATATGTTTAACACCATACATATCATATTGAATCACTCTTATAAAATGAGGGCCTCCATTCTTGCACATAGGGACCCACTTGACCTATGAGAGCAACTCCTACTGATGGAGCTTAACCATCTTCTCTCTTGATTTGGCCCATGACTCATTTCAACATGCATTTAGACACAAAAAAATCCCAAAGCCTTGGTCAAATAGTCCAAAATTGAATAAAAATTAAAAAGACTTGCATTAGATTAAGTCATTATTCATACCATGCTCTAGTCTCTTAGGGAGTGGGTTTAAAGACTTTAGTCTCTTTCTAAATAAAAATAATCTAACCATCTTACAAAATCATATGACTTGACCACATGATTTAAATGCACAGGAGGAGTTAGTTAACTACCATTCTAGGTGATTATAAGTCCAGCAGTCGAGTGGTTTACCCTCTGTTATGGAGGTAAACCATATACCCATCTTCGCTTAGATTTAAGATGTGCTTTGGCCTTCACTAAAGCTTCCTAGATTTAAATGAGGTTGTTGTTTTCTCTCAAACCACAAGCATAAATCCTCACCTCTTAGGCATTTCTATAATATTGTGTTGCTGGATTATAAGTCTTAGCTTTGTAATAAAATGTCAACTTTAATAAAATCAATTCTCCTCAACTTCAACATATAATTATTGATAGGATAGATTGAAATGCTCACTAAGTTTCCTAGTATCACGAGCACTCCATACTCATCTCTCTTTGGCTTCGATAATAAGTCTCTCCTTTTTTATCTATCCCGATTGATTTTTCAAACATAGCCAATTTATTGATAGTCCTATCTTTGAAATCTTTGGAGTCAACAATTGCCTACTTTCATCGAGAGTATTCTTAAGGAACTCACCTTTCTTAGGATGTAATTAACTATGAGGGCTTTCCCCCATAAGAAACTTTAGAACTTGATTTAAATAAACCCTGCTTTATTCATTCATGTAAAATAGGGGAAAGTCTCTGGTATATTTGAAGACCCATCATGCCTTAGGAGTCTTATTAGGTGATTAGATCCATTGTATGATGGTGATTTCTATCTTTTGAGATAGTGCACCATTTCTTAATGTCATACCCATCACCTCAATAAGTACACCCTCAGATCTGTGTGGTGTCTCCTATACACATAATCAAAACAAACACCACAAATTTTTCTGGTGATTCTCTAGGGATGGTTCCTCTCTCCATCTCTAGTAGATAATTATTGTCTCCAAGTAGCGATAGTGGACTTGTATTTCATATGAGTCCAATATTATCTTTTCTTCCATTGACACTTAGCTTATTTCATTCTTAAGAAAAGCTAGTTAACATCCTCTAGGTTTTAGGACCTCACTCCTTTTAGGTCTTGAAACCCCTTTTGGGTCCTCAATAGGTGAAAAATAAAATTAACTAATAAAAGGAGATTATCAAAACTTATAAGCTCTTTACCACTAGCTTGGTGAGGCAAGATTCATCTCATATTTAAGAAAATAAAATCTTTTGCAAAATGTCACTTTCCAAAAGCACTTTTTCAAAATTCACATAACAAAAGATCTTACACAAAATTCATAAGAAACTTTCAAAGAAGCACAAACTCATATAGTCAAACCTCATCTAACAATCCCCATGATTGTTACATGGAGGTTCTTTTCAAAATCAAAATAAAAAAATCATCTTTTAATTGCATCTTTTAAAAATAGTTATCTCCATTCAACATACTCAAGTTTGTTGAATGAAGATTTTATTTTCAAATAAAATCATAGCATAAAATTGAAACCCTACTTAACATATTTCACATATTCTAGAGTTGGAGTTTCCATCTTTTTTCAAAAGAACACTTTTGGAAAATGGCCAACTTCATTCAACATACCCAATTTTATTGAATGAAGATTCTATTTTCAAATAAGATCATAACATAAAATTGAAACTCCACTTAGCATATTTCACATATGATAGAGTTGGAGTTTCCCTCTTTTTCAAAAAAACACACTTTTGAAAATGGCCATCTTCATTCAACCTACCCAAATTTATTGATTAAAGATTCTATTTTCAAATAAAATCATGACATAAAATTAAAACTCCACTTAACATATTTCACATATGCTAAAGTTGAAGTTTTCTTTTCAAAAGAAAGAAATCATACACATAAAATCATGACATATTTTGGACCCCATTTGACATACCCAAATTTGTCAAATGAGAGTCCCATTTCTAAAATTCACAAAAAAAATTGAACTTTATTTAACATACCCGAATTTGTTAAATAGATTTCCCTTCTTTCAAAAATCATAAATACACTTGACTCCCACTTAACATACTACATTTATTAAGTAAGAGTCTCATTTTCAAAAATCATAAACACATTTGGCTTCCTACATAACATACCAAATTTGTTAAGCAAGAGCCTCATTTTAAAAAAAAAAATTCATATCAGATGTTTGACTCTCACTTAACATACCAAATTTGTTAAGTTAGAGTCTCATTTTCAAAAATAAATCATATCACATTTGACTTCCACTTAACATACTAAATTTTTTGGGTGAAAACCTCATTTTCAAAAACAAATCAAACACATTTGGCTTCCACTTAACATACAATTTGTGTTAAGTAAGAGTCTCATTTTCAAATCATAAATACACTTGACTTCCATTTAACATACCACATTTGTTAAGTGAGAGTCTCATTTTCAAATCACAAGATACTTGACTCCTACTTAACATACCAAATTGTTAAGGAAGAGTCTCACTTTCAAATCAACACACATATCAAACACACTTGGACCCTCTTTAGCACACCAAACTTGCTAAATAAGTGTCACATTTTCAAACCAAAATAACAAACATATATCAAAAACATTTGACTCCACTTAGCATACTAAATTTTTTAACTAAGAAGCCTCATTTTCAAAAGAAAATCAATCACATTTGGCTCCCACATAACTTACCAAATTTGTTAAGTGAGAGCGTTATTTTTAAACACATATAAAACACATTTGGCTTCTACTTAACATACCAAATTTATGAAGTAAGAAACCTTACTTTCAAATCAAATCAACATATATCACACATAACTAATCATCACAAGCAAAGATACTTTCATAAAATTTTCAAACATATAATCAAAATCTCTTCTTAGCATACCTAAATTTGCTAAGTAAAGGTTTTCCAAATCAAAATTTTCAAACAAGATACATAATACAAATATCTTCAAAGGTCTCTCCAAATATTCGAACTCCACCCAACCTACCTAAATTGGTTGAGTATGGGTTCTAAATAAAATCATATGGTAAAGTCTCTCCTACTAAGTGCAGTGATCATGGCTCCTAGCATGTTCATCTTCTCTTTCCCTTATGGTGTATACTTGGCCTTGGATCATGCCAATCTCATCACGATTGATGTCGCCAACCTGATCTATTTTGGTCGTGGCTTTGAGGGGGTCTGTATTACTTGTGAGGGGGCAATCTTCACAACCATTAGTAGGGAGAAGGCGGATAGATGCCACTCATCTCCTTGGATATCCCATCTGACTCTGAGTTTCCCTAGTTGAAGAGGAAGGCTGCAGTGATTCCCACACCACGTTCAGTGTTAGTTTTAGCACCTGCCCGTTTAGTACTTGTGATAGTTCTAGCGTGAGTTGTTACCTCCTTATTGGTCATCCCAAAGGGGAAGGTTATCTTAGCTTGAGATAGTCTCCTCCACTTTTGAGGTAAGTGTCAGTTCCTGCTCTACCTTGCTCACTCGTACCTAGGGTCACAATAAAAATTGAAAGATTAAGCAGGGTCACAAGCGAGCAGCCAGAGGGCTTGATGCTGCTTCCCATATAGTTGAGGAGGGTTCTCCCTGTGAGACCTCTCCACTCCTAAGTGGTAGTAGGTTCCACCCCCTCTCAGCCTTAGATGGAGAGGAGGATTATCGGAGGATCGTTGCATCTCCTCCACCACCAGCATACCTGAGACACCGGTTAGGGAGCATAGGTGGCTCTATGCCAAACTTAGGACTATGCCAGGTCAATAGAGCATACAAATGCTCAGAGTCTGGTACCTTGTTTAATTTATGATCCATGATCCCTAGGAGTGTTAGGGGTCAGATCTATAGAGATAGAGCCACGGAGGCTCAAGTATCCACTCAGGCAGGCAAGAGAGAGTGACAGAGGTATGCCAGGAAGTCGACAGCCTCCGGTCTGATGGATTTTCCTGATCATCATCTAGTCAAGGCTGGTCATTCAGATAGGATTATTCTTACCAGTGCAACCCACCATAAACAGAGATTTCCCATTGAGAGGTAGATGGTGTTTCCATCACACCACTCCCCTCGTCATCCATCATTGGCCATACAGCTCACAACATCTACCATTCTCACCAAGATTCAAAAGTCTTTATCTGGGGAGATACCTTCCCCTATGGTGATCTGGCTATGGTACAAGGATCTCGCTCTATCCATTCCACCTATTAAGGTGAGACCAAGCTCCCCTGCTCAACCCTTTACCTCAGCTATGGTTAGGCAGGAGTGGTGACCTAAGAGCCTCATCGTTGCACCATCACCACCACCGTAGCATACAGAGATAAAGAGGGGAGGAGACATAGACACATTCCCCATGATAGTTTATCCTCCCATAGAGGAAGTATTGACAGTAGGTAGTGTCCATTACATTCAGGCAGAGGAAAATAGTCTTGTAGCTAGCAGCCAGAGTATTTATCTTAGCCCAGCTAGACATAGTAGATTGATCATTATATGACATATTAGCTTATCACTTTGTCAAGAAGAGATAGATTTTTGGGAGTGACTGCTTTGATCAGGATGAGGATATGGTCAGCTTTGATCCATATGAGGGTGACATGTTGGATGATACAGCCGAGGTCCATATGGTTGACACTCCGGGATCCTTACAGCGGGAGAAAACTAGCCTGGATGGTGTTGTGCTCAAGGAGAGTGACACTCTCACTTGACTCAGTACCTCCTCCACTAGCTCAGAAAAAGAGATGATCATATTGACAAGATGAGAAAGAATATTGAGAAGTTAATGGAAGTAGTTGCAACATTGCAGAACTCAACCCTAGTTTCACAGCCTTCTCCTGTAACAGCCGACCATCCAAAGTTGGTACATAGCCTAGAGCATCTTAGGTTCATTCTCGTAGAGGATAATGCTAGTAGTTTGCATAGGAAGGTTATAAATGGCACCTCCATGCATGAAAGGGATATCAACTACATGGTAGAGCAGCAGGTGAGGAAAGCAATGGCACAAGCCTGGGGGAGCTCATCTATTCCAAAAAGTAGACCATACCCGGAGGAATTTGATGTAGTTCAATACCCTAAGGGCTTTGTGTCACCTTTCTTCAAAATCTTTTATGGTAGTGGGAACCCATGTTAGCATATTGCACATTTTATAACCGATTATTGTAATGCTAGTGGCAGTGATGCACTATTATTTAGACTTTTTATCAGTAGCCTAGCAGGGGTTGCATTTAACTAGTATGTCGAGCTTCCCAATGGAGCACCTCTTCATCAAGAGATTTGTTGGAGCTCATCAAAGAGTAACTGTATGTGATCTTGTTGTAGCGACAAAAGCTGCCAAGGAGTCCCTTGTTGATTATATTCTTAGGTGGCACAACCTAAGCATGAAATGTGAGGCACAACTATCTAAACAACATGCCATTTAAATTCTTCTCAAGAATATTCATGGCTCGGTTACCTTCATGCATAAGGGCTTTACCATCCAAAAATTTGTGAAACTAATTAATAAGGTGGCTAGCCTACAAGAAGAGGCCAAACAGTTGCCCTTTTCTGACCAATCGTCTCGGCCCAAACCACAAATGGTGTTCGAGAAGAAGCTAGGGATAGTTGTGTTAGTGAATAAAGGGAACCAGCCAGCCTGAGTCTAGTATGAGAGATCCAGAGCTCAACAGACTTCTTTGCCACCTCCTCTGCCGCCACCTCGACCATCATATCAGCTGCCACAATGGTCATTCCCACCACATCAGCAGCCTACCCAACAGTAGTATTGATGTAGGACAATGGTACTTTTTATGATATGATTTTTATTACATCGATAATTCTTAAATCCTCACAAAAGAGTAATGATAAATGCACACTACTATTAAGCATATTCACAATATTATGAATTTAATGAAGTTGAAATTTTTTTGATTAAAGTTATGTTGACCACACTAGAGATCTAAATCTTATAAGTGCAAAGAAATAACTGAAAATTTATGAACGATCTAACCTATAGCAGATTTAAAATAATCAGTAGAAAAGCGGGGATAAGTTGAAGTCGACCTCTACAAATAGTCCATCATTATGGATATCACGTTCCTTCCTTAGAAGTCCTTCTCTAAGGGTTGTGAGCTCACACACTCAAGTAGTCCGTCACTCAAGAGGAAAGCACATAGAAGAGTAAAAAAAGAAATTTAAGAAGATAACTTTTACTCCAAATCCAAGTACCAGGCATTACAAGAGCCTCCCTATTTATAGGATTGATAGAGAGAGTTAAGAATACTCAAACATAACTCCAAACTTAAAGCTAACACCATCATAACTACACCTACTACCACCTACTACCAAACCTACCACTCATTCCATACCTACCCAAAATGTCATACCTACTACAATGACTCATCGGCCATGACATAAGAATAGCCCAATACATATAAGCTCAAGACATATACAAAATATAAAAGCCCAATAATACATAACTTAAATTATAATAAAAGGCCCAATCATGGATTTAAGCCTTATGATGATGACATCGATGATGGTGACGGTGATGCCTGCATCAACTATTCCTACCCCCTATCAGGTAGCTATTACCCACCTACTCTTGTCAATAGATTGAATAATCCATATTCATTAAAGAGGGAGGTAGTTAAGAAAATCTTTAAGAATATCTTAAAGAAACCTGACTTTACAAGAACCTAAGAGACCGGATGATGTGGGTAAGAGTGATGATCCTACCTATTTCCCCTACCACCGTATGGATTGTATTACATTTAAAAATTGGCTTGAGCATAGTTATAGGTCAGGCATCATGGTTATCCCAAATGAATACATATTAGAACCTTCTAGTTCTATTAGGGCAATTTTCTTGGGGAAACCTATAATCCTCTTAAGATAAAAGAAGGTTGGGATATTATCCTATCCCAAACCTCTAAAAAAGTAGTTTCTAAAATTAAGAAACTCTCTTTATAGGTGCCTCAGGTAGCTCAAATCTCCAACATCAAGGAAGGTTTACAAGTTGCCAAAGACAACTTGAAGAAGTTGATAGCCCAGAAACAACAGTCCACCTTACTTGTCCGGGATAGTGCAGTATCACAACCACCATCCAAGTCTAGCACTCCATCCACCATTGCAGCTACTACGTCTTCTTCCACTAGCTCCTCTTCTGCCAGAAGGAGCATTGTATCAGCAGACAAGAGCATTAAATCCCATACCCCACTTGTTTTATTAGATTTCTATCATGTACCTCCACCTAAAAAGAAATAAATGAAGAAAACTTTCACTTACATCTTGTTCACTTTTGATACTTTAGATTTTATTACTCTTGGAAATTTTCCAAGTTTAGAAAATAATAATGATAGCTCTAGTCATTCCGATCCACTCTCTTCTGATTCAGAATTAGACTTTTCCTTTCTGAATCAGTCGGGGTCACCTCTTGAGATTGATTTGGAGTCAACTGACTTTGAGGATCCCATAAAAGAAGTTGTAGGTATACCTGATAAGAAAGTAGAACCTTTCACTAGTTCATCATTCCTTGAAGAAACTGAAGTCAACCTGCGTAGAGACAAAGTTCTACCTCATATGGTAGCACCTCAAGATAAGGTTAAATAAGTCATTTTTTTCCAGGTGAGTAGATAACCCCTCCACAGGATGCTCCACCTATTAATATGCTTATGGAGGACCAAGTTAGAGTTGATTACAATGTCCTAGAACATCTTAGAAAGTTGCCAGCTAAGTTAAGCATATATGACACCCTTATGTTATCTAAAGAGATGAAGAAATCTCTAGTCAAGGCTCTTCTTGATCCAAAGATATGCTTAGCTCAGCTGACTACTACTAAAGAGAAGGCACATAGCTCAAAGGATATCTTAGAGTTACATTCAGTGATGAAGACTTGCTTCTAGGAATGACCAAGCACAACTGCCCTCTTTACATCATGGATGTTGGTAGATATAAGTTATCAAGAGTTCTGATTGAAAAAGGTGTATCAGTCAACACTATGAGCTTAAGATCCCTTTCCTACTTGAGGATTAACATCTCTAAACTCTAAAAGGAGAGGATGATGTTAAGAGGATTCAATGAATAAGGCAAAAGTGACCCTTAGGCTCCATTGTGTTGCCATTAGAGATAGATGAATGGAAGACTAAAGCCAAGTTTCATATCATACATCTTTCAATGCTTTGCTTGAGAGATCATGGAAACATGAGAATAACATAGTTCCATCCTCTCTACATCAATGCATGAACTTCATGAGCGATAGAATTGAGTATTGTGTCAAAGGAGATCTTCAAGCCCTTCATAGTTCACGAGGCCGAGATATATAAGGATGCAGCCTATTTTCTTCTTCAAAATTGAGTAAGATCCCCAAGAGGGACAAAAAAAAGAAAGAAAAAGAAATGAAAAAACAAATATAAAAATAAAATAAAAAAGAATGATACATGGACTCAGTGGAAGATATAGAGCCTGACATTAGATTCTACCCACAGTTCGTTACTCCATTCAAACATATGGGTAGGATGACCTGACCTCCAATAGGCATAGGCAGAGAATAGTTTAGTGGCAGCCCCCGAGGTAGAAGGCCTCCCTATTGGCCACTCAATAGGAGGTATGTCTCAACCACCAGAAGTACACTTGTTATTCACATAGACTTATAATCTAGTTCAGATGATGAGTCTTATGTGATTAGCACATCAACTAGCTCTTCTAAATAGTAGATCCCTTTTGAAGTGATGTTGGAGCGTGACAGTGATGAAGATCGGGTTTCAAAGCAAAGCATAAATGTATCCAAGTCTGCATACGAAATAGTTAAGAGTCAGTTGGGAACCTTAGCTCTAACCCCACATTCTTCCCAGAAAGTTGAGGGTTTGGTAATTAAGGAAGCCCCTAAGTCATCCAAGATGGGGGAACTTAGAGGTTTTTTAGAGTGTCATCCTCAAGTCATGAAGCTGATGTAGAACTTGAGGATGATTCATATAAAATTTAATACAATTACATTTTGATTGGTATTCGCCTTGTGTTCTTAACTTAGCAAAGAAGGAATTAATCCCACATACTTGGTCAAAGCACAGGTCAGACTATTTTGAAAGAATATGAAAGAATGAATGCAAAAGATCTCAATCAAGACTAGGACTAGGATTCGATACAGTGGGTCCATTCGACGATGACAATCGTTGCCTAGTCATCACCAATCATTTGGAATCTGATAGGTTCTTTTCAAATCATGCTAACTCATATGAGGAGGGGTGTTTAGAAACTTTAGATGATCCAAATAATCTCAAAGTCAGAGATGCACCACCAGAGTTTGAAGAATAAATTAGATCAACCATCGACGAGTTCAAAGAAATCAATGTAGGAATTGAAGATAATCCACGTCCGATATATATCAGTTCTTTGTTGAATGATACTAAAATTTATGACTTAGTTAGTCTATTGACTGAGTTTAAGGACTACTTCACATGGAGTTATGAAGAGATGCCCAATTTATCTTTTGACGTAGCAGTGCATAAACTAGCAATAGAACTTAATGCTAACCATGTAAAGCAAGCTCCTAGACGCATGTGATTAGACATTAAACAACATGTCAATTTTAAAATCAAGAAACTAATCAATGCTGGCTTCATCAGGGAAGAAAAATATCATACCTGGTTGGCCAGTGTCATTCCAATTAAGAAAAAGAATGGCCAAATTTGCATATGCGTCAATTTTAGGGATCTAAATATGGCATGTCTTAAAGTCGAATTTCTACTACCAATACCAGAACTGATGGTGGCCATTGCCTCATATCATGTAATCTTCTCTTTCATGGATGCCTCATCTAAATATAACTAAATAAAGATGTCCCATGAAGATGAAAGAAACACTATGTTTCAAACCCTAATTAGAATCTTTTGCTATAGGGTCATGCCTTTTAGCCTTAAAAATGTTGGTGCTACACACCAGTGGGCCATGACTCAATCTTCAATGAACTCATTCATCATTAGGTTGAATGTTACATTGATGATCTTATGGTCAAAAGTAAAGAAAAGGAAGACCATCTCTTTGACTTAAGAGTAGTTTTCAAATGATTAAGATAATACAACCTCAAAATGAATCCCCTAAAGTGTGCATTCAGAGTAGCTTCAAAAAAATTCCTTGGGTTTGTTGTCCGACACCATGGAATAGAAATTGATCCAAAGAAGATCAAGGTGATATTAGAGATCAACTGTTTAAGGGTAGTTGGCATATCTAAGATGCTTCATATCCAATCGATCAGGGAGATGTCAGCCATTCTTAGCACTTATAAAGAAGGACACCGAGTTCAAGTGGGATGACAAGTGTTTTGAATACATCAAGCACTACTTATGGCACCTCCAATTTTAGTAGCCCCTAACTTGGGCAAGCTACTCATTCTCTACACTATTGCATTAGATGACTCCCTTGGCACTCTATTGGCTCAAACCAATGACAAAGGGAAGGAGAACATGCTATACTATCTTAGTCATCATCTGATCCCTGCTGAGGCAAACTATCCACCTATCAAAAAGCATGCCTAGCTTTAATCTTTGCATTCCAAAAGTACAGCACTACATACTTTTTTATAAGGTGAATCTAATCCTAGGATTAATCCAATAAATATCTCTCATAAAATGGTCGATGTTATCCGGACGGTTGGCACATTGGTCCATGATTTTATCGTAATTTGATATCACTTCATAAACCTCCATTCAATGAAATGACAGGCACTAACAAATTTTTTAGCAGTACAACCACTTCTTACTAATTCCCCATTTAATGATGAACTCCCTGATGAATACAAATTATGAACTTAGGGGACACTAACATTCGCCACTGGGAGATGTATTTTTATGGTGCAGCTTCCTTTCAAAAGGGAGAAGAATCACGTTCTACTCTTCTAGGAAAGGCGGGGAATAATTCTCTAACTCGGTGATGTGATGATTTTATATCATGTCCAATCTGTGCACTAACAACGAAGCTGAATATGAGGCTCTAATTACCAGTCTAGAGTTAGTCATTACACTATGCATCCAGAATAATAATATCTTCAGGGATTCTCAATTGGTTATCAACCAAATCGTTGGGTCTTACAAAGTTATAATAATTAAGCTCCATCATTATCATAAGTATACTATGGAGTTCCTGGCATAAATCTTAGAGGTTACCATTTTTAAGATTTGTCGAGGAGAGAATGCGTGCAATGAAGCTTGCCAAAGAGTTGGCATGTTCCATACCAATAAGGGTCCAAAATAGACAAATCTTATCCCTTATTGATGCTAAACTCATCGAGAGATTCTCTCTTGAAGGGGAGGTTGTCATTGCCAAAAAGGATGAGGAGATAGATTGGAGGCAACCATTCATGGATTATCTAAATATGGGCAAACTACCTCAAGAGAATTCACTAACACATTAGGTGAAGCAGAGAGCCCTTTCCTACACTCTCGTGGATGGCACCTTGTACTGGTGATCTTTCGATCATATGTGGTTACATTATTTGGACAAGCATGAAGCCCGTAGGATCATGATTGAGGTACATTCAGATTTATGTGGAGTGCATCAATCTGGTCCGAAGATGAAAGCTAAGATCAAAATACTAGGATACTACTGGCCTTCGATGATCACGGGCTGCATGGATGTAGCTAGGAGATGCCACCAATGTCAAGTGCATGGTGTGGTCCTACACTAACCACTCAACATACATCCTACATTGGCCTCATGGCCATTTGAGTGTTGGAGTACTGACATAGTGGGTCTGATCGATCTTCCTTCTTCCGAGGGTCATCGGTTCATTCTAGCTACCACCTACTGGGCGGACGTAATCCCACTTAGAGAGGTCACAGCTTAGCAAGTGCTCCAGTTTTTTAGAAACCATATCATATATAGGTTCGGGGTGTCTCGACGAATTATATCCGATAATGATACTACAATCAAGAGCACTAAAATCAATAGCTTCACCCGGAGACACATCATAGATTGGAGATATTCTACTATCTACTACCCATGGGCAAATGGCTTAGCAGAAGCATTCAACAAAACTCTCATCTAAATAATAAAAAAGACACTCAATGATAATAAATGGCAATGACATGAGCAGTTAGTTGAAGCCTTGTGAGCTTACCACACCACATATAAGACTCCAAGTCAATCTATCTTGTTCTCCTTAGTGTATGGGTCTGAAGCAGTTCTACCATTAGAAGTCCAACTCCCAACATTTAGGATAGTTGTGGGTAGTAAGGTTACCATGAAGCAGAACACCAAGTTGTGGTTAGAAGAGCTCGAAGGTTTAGAGGAGAGACACCTCTAGGCATGCCAGAACCTCAAGTTGTACAAAGCCAAAATGATTCGAGCTCATAACAAGTTGGTCCGTCCTAGAGCTTTTTAGGTAGGAGAGCTTTTTTATGTTTTAAGGAGACCAATTATTGCCCATCGATAGATGGGAGGCAAGTTTGAATCCACTTGGGAAGGCCCTTTTGCTATAGAGAAGGCCTACCAAGGAGGATCTTATCACTTTATAAATTATAAGGGAGAGTGCCCAATGCTTCCGATCAATGGACTCTACCTAAAGAAATACTATCCATAAATCTTGTTTGAGAACAATTATCAATAAAACTTCCTTTCATCTTAAACTCCATCTCTTCATATTGGTTAGAAATATATTTTCTTGTGAATCTACCACGATGTGTTTAGGGTGGGTGTAAGGAACCCAAGCAACATCTTATCCTTTAGTAACACAACACCAACACAAACTACACACAACTATATAAAATAAACATATATCTTTTATCTCAAGCTATTTTGATGTGGGATAAAGCCCCTAAGGCTCTAAATCATTAGCTTCTCTAGGTCGGGCTCGATTTGTTGAGATATCAATCGATCACCATAGTGGTTACTTGTCTGGAAAATGTAAGTCTACAAGCTTTCTTTCTAACTTGACCATTGCAAAATGATGAGCACCCTATTAGTTGGGTAGGCTTACTACACAGCCGGTAGGCTACCCCATGTTGACTTTGTTTAAGAGGATATAAGTCTACACGCTTCTTCTTAAACTAGCCAACATGCATTGACTAGGTCGAGTATATTTGAGGCTTAGGATAAGTCCCAGTGGTTCCTTTCTTCTTGACTACTTCAATGCTGGGTATAGTCCTTATACAGGACTCCCTACTTGGTAGTTTACCTAGGTCGGATAGCCCCTGTCTCATCGATGACACACTATCCAGATGATAATTTCCATCTATAAAGTTGTAGGTCTACAAGCCTCTTCTTAGATTGATCTTCGTAAACTGACAGGAACCTTAGGTTGGTTGATTATCACCACGCTGACGATGACCCACCCGGTGGATACACCACTCATGGCAAATGTAAGTCTACAAGCTTTCTCCTAGAGTTGGCCACCACCATATACCTATAGGCTTTCTTTTATAGGGTCCTAGATAAATCCCCTAATGGTACCTCCCCTGTTCGCACTCTATTTGGATCACGTCTTTAGCGACTCCATTTAGACACTACCCCAGTTACTCTTGGATTGGACAGTCCCCCTTTCTTAGTAACCACCCTGTGGTTGGAGAATTTGTCTTGCGGATATGTAGATTCTCCCTTGGTCCAGTAAGTCTAAGATAGGACTAGGCTGATATAAATCCCTTCTCAATGTGGTCCCTTGCACATCAACAGGGTCCGCACAAACATATAAATAAAATAAATATATATTTTTGCTTGTGGATTAGGAGGAAAACCCCCAATGGTACCTTTTATTAAGCAAACATCCTATTTTTAGGGAAGTGTCAGCAAAACTCCCCATAAGAATCTCCTGACTACTTTTGAGTTGAGATAAGTCCCCAGTCGGCACTCTCTCAGTAGTCACCCTTAGTTCGGATTTGACTTATTGTGCCACCGATAGGTCACCCCGACGGTCATCCTTGCTTTGAGAAATATAAGTCTATCATGCATTCTCTCCAGCATGATCATTGCACACCGTCGGGTAGCCTTAGGTCGTTTGATTTGTTATGCTATCAACCGATCACCCTAGTGGTTTCTTGTTTAAGAAGATGTAAGTCTACAAGCTTTCTTCCTAACTTGACTATTGCACACCGAAAGGCACCCTTTAGATTGGTCAGCTCTACCCCACGGTCGGTAAACTATCCCTTTGGATTTGAAAATCTAAGATAGGACTAGGCTAATATTAGTCCCTTCTTAGTGGATCCATCGCACACTGACAGAGTCCATCTAAAATGAAATTAATTTTAACTATTTTTGAGTCGATATGAGTCCATAGCGGCATTCGCCCAATAGTCATCTTAGGTCGTTTGATTTGTTGTGCTATCAATCACTCAAGTGGTTCCTTGTTTAGGAAGATTTAAGTTTATAAGCTTTCTTCCTGACTTGATTATTGCACACCGAAAAGCAACCCTTATGTTAGTTAGTCCTATCTTATGGCCGGTAAAAAATCTCTTTGGATTTATAATCTAAGATATGACTAGGCTAATATTAGCCCATTCTTAGTGGATCCATCACACACCAATAAGGTCCATCTAAAATAAAATTAATTTTGACTATTCTTGAGTCGATATGAGTCCACAGAGGTATTTGCTCAATAGTTGCCTTAGGTCGGGTTTGATTTGTTGTGTTATCAACCAGATCACCTCAGTGGTTCCTTATTTAGGAAGATGTAAGTCTATAAGCTTTCTTCTAATGACCACGAAAGGCACCATTATGGTTAGTCCCATGGTCATTTATAAAAGATCAGTTAATATCTTAGTGGATCCATTGCACACCGATAAGTTCTATTTCATTAAATCCACCATCCTTCCCCAGTGGAGTCTAAATTAACTCCATCCATTTTTATCCCTAGTGGATACTTCCTCAAATAAACCAAAGAAAATCCATATATCAAATCCACCTTATCCCTAGTGGATCCAAACTCACATCTCAAGCTCAAAAAAATTCAAAATCACTCTCTCCCGGTGGGATCATAAACAAATCAAATTCTCATCACCTGGATCTTCCAATCAAATTTCTCCATAGTGATCATAACCCAAGTGGAACCCACAAAATCAAACCAAATCAAATCCTTATCCCCATGGATAATCACACCTAGTGGAAGGTTCATACTTGATCCCCGGTGGATCCTTTCTTCCTCTTATGCCTGGCATAAGTTGAGTTACATTGCACTAAGATCTTGATTATCTACACCTGGTTTAGGGATAGTTCATTTTTTTAGCTTGTGATCCTTTGCAATTGTGATCATCTGGTCATCAATTATGTGTGCCTTGTTACACCACACCTATTGGGGTCCTTTGTTGACCTCACTTTTGGAGTGAGTTCCCAAATTCCTCATCATAGATCTAAGACTCTTATAGACACTAAGAGCTTCTTAGTCTTAAGACACTTCTAGTGATTAAGTGAACACTTAACCTAAGCCTAGAGACTTAGAAGAGTTAGTTATTTGAATAGGTTATGCTCTAGCGACTTAAGAAGACTTACCTACCCTATAGCCTAAACCCAATCCATACTTTCCTTCTTAAACCAAACCTCAAATTCATACCAAACCAAAACCAAATTTTCAATACTCATAATAAACCTCATGATCAAATTCAAGCTCAAACTTCTCCATAAAACCTCATGATTGAATTCAGAACCCTTTCTAAGCCCTTTGATTTCATCTTATGGATTTTGCCTTAACCAAATCTAAATCAATCCCAATTCATTTGATTTTCTCAAATATCAATTCAATCTTTCAATCAAACTATCAGATTTCAATTCAAATCCTTCAAATGATTCAATCTCATGATCACATCCAAACTCAACTAAATTTTTCTCTAAGTCCTTTTGACCTACATCCATGAGCTAGGTCAAATTTGCTTCCAAATCACTCCAAACTCAAGTGATTTTTCATGAATCATTTATATCTTCATTTATATTCCCAAATATAGATGAAATATAAATTCAAATAGCCAAAATTAAATCAAATCAAACTAAAATCTAATTTATACCCTTTAAGCCAATTCCTTGAACTTGGCCAAATCCTATCCAAATTAAACCAAACCAATAGACTTTCTCTTGAATCAATCATTCCTTCAATCATCTATCCAAATATAAATGAAATCTATAATCATCAAGCCAAATCAAAATTAACTCAAGTCAAACCCAACCTAGCCCATTTGACTTGAAATATTCAAATGAGCCAAAATGCATTTGAATCCAAACCAATTGCAATTGAATTTAAATGTTAATCTCAAATCTATATATAATCTCAACTAAATCAAACCCAACTCAAAATCAAGCCAACTAAACCCAATTGGCTCACTTGACCCAAAGTGACTAATTTGACCCTCATGAACCAAAATCCAATTCAATTCAAATCAAAGTGAATTAAGCTAATCCAAACTTTATGTCATGATTATTGATCATCCTAGGTTAATCAATTATATGGGTCAAACCAAGTCAATTGAGCCCCATCCAATGAACCATATACCCATTTAAATTATAGCCAAAACTAGATTAATTGCAACCAATGGCTCAAGTTCATTCCAAATTGATTATTATTGACCAATCAAGCCAATTTTGATCAACCTAAAACTCAATAAAATCTAAATTGAACTTAACCAAAGCTACAATATAATCCAAATGATCAACCAAATCCAAACTAAGCAATCATTCAAGCAATTTTGTCAATTGAGTCAAATTGGTCAACTTAGCCCAAATTAACCTAAATTATCAAATTGGCTAAAATCTAAATTAAACCAAATTGATTGAAACCAATTGAACCAATATACTCAAAATGGCCATTTGAACTTGACCCACCCCTTGGTTTGACCCAATTTGATCAATTGGTCAACCTAGCTAATTTGACCCAATTTGGCCCAAATGGGTCAAATTGATCCAAATTAAACCAAATGAACTCCAAATGATATGAAATTTGGTCCAACTCACTTTTGACTCATTTCAAATCTGCTCAAATCAAATCCAATACCAAATGATCACTTTACCCTTGGTCAAGGGCATCCCATGAGAAAATACACTTGCCCAAGTGGTCATTTCTCTTCCTTGGCCACTTGGCACTCATCCATTGGTCCACATAGGCACCAAGGACACTGATCATCTGACCCTAGAGGTGGTTGGGGCAGCCATGACTCATGGGGAGGTGAATTCACCTCACATCTCCCATTGAATACTTGGCATGAAGGACTTACACCTCTCCTTACTAGGCACTCATTTATCCTTCATGGCAGTGACTTCCTATGCCTTAGCCAACCAAAATGAGCTATCAAGGATGATTCCCTTCCATTCCCAACCACCCCAAGTCAAGGACACCCATTTTGGAGCAAAAAATCACAAAATGAAAGGGATTTTCAGCCACATTTGAAATCAAAAATAGAGGCAACAAAACTCATTCTATTCCACTCATTTCCATCCCCTAGAGCTCCCAAACCAACCAGCAATAATTCTAACTTGATTTTTTAGCAAAAGTAAACAAAATCAAGTGGATTTCGATGAGGAAGTGGCGACCATAGATAGATACATCATTCTAAAGTGAAGGTGAAGATCTAGGCTCATTCTAAGGCTTCTTCTCCCACTCAAGAGCATGCTTGAATCATCACCACCAAAAATCATCCCTGGTGAGGTAACTTTCAAGAAAACCCATAGATGGCCTAAGGAATTCTTATTTTTTTGATGATTTTTGTGAAAATTTAGGTTTTTTCCTTAGAAATCCCTCGCATTCTTTATTTTATACATTCTAATATGAAATAGAAGTTTTTTGATGTGAATCACCATGAAAAGGAGCCCATTCGGATGAAATTTCATTTACATTTTGCATTTTTCCCTCAATTTTTCCATTCCACTTCGGCGCAACAACATCATCCCCTGATTGGTGGTCGGATGACTTAGATCACGTCATCCATTTGCCCTTGATCATGCGGATCGGTCCTTTGATCCATGATTGAGCGGTTGGTGCTCGCTCATGTTTTTCTTTAGATCCCAAATGAATATGGACCGTCCGATCCATGATCAAATGATTGGATCTAATCCCATGTCTTTCTTCATCCACTCTGGCGCATCATGCCAGCGCATTGGCGTCGGCCATCTTGGGTTAAGTAGGAAATTAGGGATTTTTTTATTTTAAAAATTATTTAAAACACTTGGAACTTCAATAATTCATGGAAAATAAAATACTCAACTAAAAATTGCAAATAAGGACTCGTTGGTTTCATCTCTCCGAGATGAATCCAACAAATCTTAAATTCTCAAATTTCACTAAATATTTTGGGCTTAATTGGAGTTTTAGTGAAAATTAAATTTCATTAATTAAACTAAAAATACACATTAGATTAAGTTGAAATTTTTAGAGATTAAAATTGAAGTTAAAATACACCTACCATAAAATTTCAAGTCAATAGAATATATTGGAATATATTGCATTCTGAAGTTCAAATGGTAAAAATAAATTAATGGACTTTATTAAAATCATGAAAAATTGCTTAAATCAACTAAAACTTTGGAAAATCATAAAAATCATAGAAATATTATAAAAATACAAATAAAAACTCATTTTAAAGGTATTTTAGAGGGTAATTTAATAAAAATATTTCCAATTAATTTTGAAAAGTAATTAAAGCTAAATTTCAATTTAATTAAAAACTTAATTAGTTTAATTACACTCTAATTACTCAAGTAATTTATTACAAAATTTCAGAGGTTGATTAATGGATGACCTCTGCCTCCCATAATTTCTTAGAATTTATTGCTTGGTTAATTAGGAAAATTACTTATCTTAGCCCTAATTACTTTCTTAATTAATTGGGTGATTGATTAACATTCTAAACAACAAGAAAACCATTAATTAATCTTGCTAATCATTATAGAATAGTGATTGGCCATAGGGAATAAGATTGGGACCATTTTCCCATTCTTTTCCCTAAGTTCATTTCACTTACTTGAAACTAATTAATTTAAGACTAATTAATGGTTTAATTCATTAATTAAATGGTTTAATTAATCAAATTAAAATTATAATCATTCCAGATCTTTCTAATTAAGTATCTTGGGTAGATCTTTAGGTGTTTAATAACCTAAAGCTATTTGAGAAAATTATGGCTAACCTACATGTGTGGAGAAGCCATAAAAGTACTTAATTAAATTTCTTAACCTATTTAATTATTAATTATGAGCTAATTTCATTAGGCCCTTTCATTTGTTAGGTTCAGTGCAAGTTATTTTTCATGCATATCATGTTCGCTCATAATTATTTAATTAAATACTTTAAGGTAACATAGTAATGGGTAATTAATGGATTTAACTCATATTGCAACCTAATTAATCCATAAAATTCACCTAATAAGCTTTTCATTGAACCAAATTAATTAACAAACATGGGAATGGTTTTGGAGAAGAAAATGATTGAATCTCCTCTTTTCTCTAAATCAAACCAAACATTTAAAAATAACTTAATAAGAAGCTTTGGTTTATTTTAAATAAGCTTATTTAATATTATTGTCCTTAGGAATTAGTTGGATTGAATGAAATTACATGCCTGTGCCTCTTTATTTTTTTCCAATCATATTAAAATGTTACATGCCACTTGATTCATGCATTTATTTCTTTTAAAAAAATCAATTAAAAATAAATGATTTCCTTTATGTCAAGTTGCATGTGTTGGCTTAATTAAAAATATGTGTGGTTATTATCACTATTAAATTACAAATATATTTTCAAAAGCTTATTAATGAATAATAATATATACACATTGTGACTTTAGTTATATATATATATATATATATATAGGAGGTGCTTGTGAATACAGGCCTAGTGTATGAAGTGAAGTTTCTTTCTTACATTCATATGTTGCATAAGTAAGAATGTTAGTGGGTATATTAGTCTTGATATCCCAGGGATGCATAGCTTTAAGTAGCCCTAAGGAGGTTCCTACCTCACTCCCTTTGTGTAAAATAATGGCAACGCACCTGCTTGATTTCATTCTTATGCATTTTGACATTAGAATTTAGATAGAGCTTTAATTCATTCACATAAATAAATCAATTAATTCAAACTCTACTTTTGCATAGTTTTCTATTCTTATAGTATTTTATACATCCATATGTATTTAAGAATAGTGGGTATATTAGTCTGGACATTATGGGGATGCATGGCTTTAAGTAGCCCCAAGGAGGTTCCTACCTTGATTCCCCTGGTGCAATAATGGTAGCGTACTTGCTTAAAACTTTTATACATTTAAATGTGTATTTAGCTAATGAATGAAAACCTATTTTTCTATTAAAAACACATGCATTCATATTTTGTTCAAGTGATTGGATTGATTAGTCATGTGATTTAGAGCTCTTTTCTAATGCTTTTGTATAAGAATTTAGATAAAGCTTTAAATTAATATGACAAAATAATTCATCCAAGTGAAATGTCAATTCTAAATATATTTGCTTACATTCATCATTTAAGTCTGCTAAGATATAAATTGCATGTATAATTATGTTTAAGACTTAATCATATGCATGCTACATATGATGAAAATAAATGAACAAACATGTGTTGTGTGATAGTAATTAATTCCAATTAATCTTAAGAGGCATTTCTTATTAAATGAGATCATTTAAAGTGAACTTAAACTTAGGATTAATTAAAATATATAATAAGCCATTCACTAAAGAGAATTGATTAATTAATTGACTTTAGATGTGATTTTAAGTAGGGATGAAAGAGAGTGATCCTCTCTTTTCCTCTCTTTATAACACTTAGTTGTTAAGTGTAAATCAAATGAAACAAAAGAAAACATTAAGTAAAACTTACAAATCAATTAAACCACTTAAAAGTGAAACCACCCTTTATAATTAAATCTCTTCATACTTAGAAAATTATAACAAAGCCTAGTTAGGATATACCATACAAGCCTGAATGCACACACTTTAGATTAAGTCACCACTTCTAACTTTATGTTAGGGAGGCATGGTTTGATGTATGTTTGGTTTTGTGATGTATTATTTTAGACTATATGTTAGGGTGTATGCATCATGGACTAGATGTTAGGCCATGATTAGCCTAACCATATTTTTTGCAAGAGACTGTGCTTAAGGGGTGCTTAAAAAAATATAAATGCTCTCTTATGTTGGTTGCTTAACCCATAAGCATAATCTAAATTAAGACAGGTGGACTTGGTTACCCATATGCAGGGTGCTAAGTACAAATTATACATGTAACTGCTTGGGTGGAATATATGTTTAGCTAACCTCTATTTCACAAGTATAGTTAGATTTACTCTTTTCATTTAAATGTAATTTTACAATTAGGAATTAGGATTAGTGTTATGGGGGGATAAGGATGAGCATTGGCTAAAAGGCTTTGTCTTGGGAGGCCATTTGATGCCTTTGAAGTGGAGCAAATTAAATCAAATGGAGATATGAATAAATGAAGGAGACATGAAGAATGAAGATGAAGACCCCCATAGCATGTATTCATCCTTAATTGTAATTATTTTTTTGTAATCCAAGTTGTAAAAGGGTAGAGCTCGACTACCAATTTTTTTTTTTCGGGTTGTACGGCGGTACCCGACCGCACTGGCCTTTTATTCTTTTTCACTAGTTTTATAAAGTTGATTGATTTTTTGTTTAAATTATGTAATAGAAATGGCATGCCTCTTCATAGTTTCTTTATATTTGGTGATTTAATGTGTAGCATGGATGCGATTAGGCTCTTAGGGAAAAATAAATATTTTACCCAACTATAACTCATAATTAAACTTCTAAATAACTCATAACCTTACATAAAGCCTATGTGTTAAATTAAGATAATTAAAAGATTTAGTAACCCTTTAGCTAAATGTTGCATGTTTAACACCATACATTTCATCTTGAATCACTCTTGTAAAATGAGGGCCTCCATTCTTGCACATATGAGAACCGCTTGACCTATGAGAGCAACTCCTACTAATGGAACTTCACCCTCTTCTCTCTTAATTTATCCCATGACTCATTTCAACATGCATTTAGGTATACAAAAAAATCCCAAAGCCTTTGTCAAAATAAGTAGTCCAAAATCAAATAAAAATTGAAAAGATTTGCATTAGATTAAGTCATTGTTCATACCACTCATGCTCTAGTCTCTTAGGAAGTGGGTTTAAGAACTTTGGTCTCTTTCTAAACAAAAACAACTTAACCATCTTGAAAAATCTTATAACTTGACCACATGGTTTTAAAGCATAGGAGTTACATGTCTGCCACTTTAGGCGGTTATAAGTCCAGCAGTTGGGAGGTTTACCCTCTCTTATGGAAGTAAACCATATACCCATCTTCACTTATATTTAAGACGTGCTTTGGCCCTCGCTAAAGCTCCCTAGGCATTTCTATAATCTTGTGTTGTGGGATTATAAGTCTTACCTTTCTAATAAAATGTCAACTTTAATAAAATCAATTCTCCTTAACTTCAAATATATAAAGCCCATTCATAGGATAGATTGGAATGCTCACTAGGTTTTCTAATATCATGAGCACTCCCTACTCATCTCCCTTTGGCTTTGATAATAAGTATCTTCTTTTTTATCTATCCCGATTGATTTTCCAAATATAGCCAATTTATTGATAGTCCTATCTTTGAAATCTTTGGAGATAATAATTGTCTACTTTAATCGAGAGTATTCTTTAGGAATTAACCTTCCTCAGAACGTAATTATGGGGGTTTGCCCCCATACAGAACTTTTGAACCCAGTTTAAATAAACCCTATTTTATTCATTCATGTAAAATCGGGAAAAAATCTTTAGTATATTCGAAGACCCATCATGCTTGAGGAGTCCTTATTAGGTGATTAGGTCCATTATAGGGTGTTAATTTCTATCTTTCGAGATAGTGAGTCATTCTTTAATGTCATACCCAATCACCTCAATAAGTACACTCTCAGATTTGTGTGGTGTCTCCCATACACATAATCAAAAATAAACACCATAATTCCATATGCATCAATATGCCAAAAATATAACTTTAACATTCTTTTTCACTCTTGAAGTTACTTGTACATTCATGTGTATGTAAGAGAAGTGGGTATATCTAGTCTGGACATCCTGAGAATATGAGGCATTAGTTAGCCCAAGGAGGTCATTTGATTACCTCACTTCTCGGTTTAATAATGGCAAAGCTTCAACTTAAAACTTCTATACACTTGCATGTGCATTTAGCTAATGAATGAAAATCCCCTTTTCTACTAAGAAAGGCATGCATTCATATTTGTTCAAACTTGAATCAATTGATCACATGGATTAAAGCATTCTTTCTTATGTTCATGTGTATAAGCTTACATATGTTTGAATGTAATGGGTATATAATTTGGACATCTCAGGAACACGAGGCTTTAGCTAGCCCCAAAGAGGTCATTTGATTACCTCACTTCCCTGGTTAACAATGATATATACCTATTTAATTTCATCCTTATGTTTTTTTATATAAAAATTTAGATAGAGCTTTAAATTAACATGATAAAATGATTTAATCAAGTGAAACATCTAAATTCTAAATGCATATGCTTACATTCATCATTTAAATGTGTTGAAAATATATTGTATGTATAGATATGCTTATGATTTAATCATACGCATGGTACATATGATGGAAAGAAATGAATGAGCATGTGTCATGTGATAGTAGTTAATTCCAATTAATTTTGAGATGCCTCTCTTATTAAATATGATCATTTAAAGTGAACATAAATCTAGGATTAATTAAAATATGTAATAAGTCATTCATTAAAAAGAACTTAGTAATCAATATGCTTTAAAAGTGACTTAAGGTATGGATAAAAGAGAGTAATCCTCCATTTTCTTCTCTTTATAACACTTAGTTGTTGGTGCAAATCAAATGGAACAAAAAAAAGATTAAGTAAAAAAAATTCTCAAATCAATTAAGTCACTTAAAGTGAAACCATCTCTAATCATTAAATTCTTTCATACCTAGAAAATCATAACAAAGCCTAGTTAAGGCATACCACACAAGCCTTAATACACATACTTTAAAAGTAAGTCACCACTTATAGCTTTATGTTAGGATGATGCATAGAGTGATGTATGTTTGGTTTTATGATGTATTATTGTAGACTGGATGTTAGGGTTTATGCTTTGTAGACTGGATGATAGGTCGTGATTAGCCTAATCATATTTTTTATAGGGGATTGTACTTAAGGGGTAAATAAAATAAACATAAATGCTCTCTTTTGTAGGTTGCTTAACCACTAAGCATAATTCAAATTAAAATATGTGGGCTTGGTTACCCACGTGTAGGATACTAAGTCCAAATCATTCATATAACTACTTGGGTTGTATAGTGTCTTTAGCTAACACTTATTTTGCAAGTGTAGTTAGATTTATTTTTCTTATTTTTAATGTAATTTTATATTAAAAATTAGGATTAGTGTTATGGGGATTATAATGAGCAATGGCTAGAAGCTTTGCCTTGGGAGGCCATGATGCCTTTGAAGCAAGCACATCTAAATGGAGGAATGAAGGAGATATGAAGAATGAAGATAAGAAGACCCCTCATAGCACTTATTCATTTATAATTTATAATTGTTCTTTTATATACCATGTTGTACAAGGGTAGAGCTCGGCTACCCATTTTCTCTTTTCATTGTACGGCGACACCCAACCACACTGGCCTTTTATTCTTTTGTGTTAGATTTATAAAAATGCTTGATGTTATGATTAAATTGATGTAATAGAAATGGCATGTCTTTTCATAGTTTCTTTATGAATGGTGATTTAATGTGTGGCCTATATCTGATTAAGCTTTTAGGGAAAAGTAATTTTCTATCCCAACTAAATTTTCTAAATAACTCATAACCTCATATAAAGCCTAGGCATTAAATTAAGATAATTAAAAGATTTAGCAACCCCTTAGCTGAATGTTGTATATTTAATATCATGCATTCATATTATTTCACTCTTATAAAGAGAGGGTTTCCATTCTTGCAAAATACGGGAAGACTTGACCTTTGAGGGTCTCCCCTGTGATGAAAAACACTCCTTTCTCTTTGATTTAGCCCATAACTCATTTCATGCATTTAGACATATAAAAATCCTATGGCCTTTGTCAAAGTGAAGTGTAGAATATAAATAAAAATTGAAAAGATTTGCATTAGACTAAGTCAGTGCTCATACCGCTCATGCTCTAGTCTCTTAGAGAGTGGGTTTAAGGACTTTAGTCTCTTTCTAAATAGTAACAATCCAAATATCTTATAAAATCATATATCTTGCCTACATAGATTTAAATCATAAGAGGAGTTAGCTTACTGCCACTCCAGATGATTATAAGTCCAGTAGTTTGGTGGCTTAGTCTCTCTTATGGAAGTAAACCATACTGTGGTGTTTATTTTTGAGTGTGGGTGTGGTGAAATTTTCATCCTTCATCTATCTTTCTGAGAAAAATAAATGAAGAACAAAAATAACAAACACTTCTTGTGTTGGACACCATGCAGATCCGTAGATGTTCTTATTAGGGTGATCAGGTATGACATTGAGGAATGATGTACTATCTCAAAAGATAGAAGTCACCATCCTACATTGGACCTAATCACCTTAATAAGGACTCCTAAGGACTATGGATCTTCAGAATATACCAGATATTATTCCCCTACTTTATATGGGAAAGTAAAGCAGGGTTTATTTTAAATCGGATCGTTAAGTTCTTAATAGAGGCAAGCCGCCATAGTTAATTATATTCTAAGGAAGGGAATTCTTAGAAATACTCTCTATTAAGGTAAATGATCATTATCTCCAAAGATTTTAAAGATAGTACTATCAATTAATTGGTTTATTTTTATAAACTTAAGTTGGACTGATCAAGAGGAGAGAGTTATTATCGAAGCCAAAGGAACATAAGTAGGGGATGCTTATAATACTAGGAAGCCTAGTAAGCATCCCAAACTATCCTATGATTGGGCTTTATATTTTTGAAATTGAAATGATTAATTTGTTTGAATTGAATTTTTATTAGAAATATAGGGCTTACAATTCCATAACACAAGATCATAGAAATGCCTAAGAGGTGAGGATTTATGCTCTAGCCTACAAAGGGATGTAGTAATCTCTCAACCTAAATCTAGGAGCTTTGGCGAGGACCAAAGCCAACCTAAATCTAAGGTGAAAATGGGTATTGGGTTTACCTCCACAAAAGAGGATAAACCACCGAATGGACTTACAACCACGTGAGGGTGACTGCCAACTAACTCCTCCAACGATTTTAAATACATGTAGGTAAATCTTATATTTCTACAAGATAGCTAGGTTGTTATTTATTTAGAAAGAGTAAGTCCTTAAACACACTCTCTAAGAGACTAGTTCATGTAGGGCATGATTACTTACTTAAATCTAATACAATTTTTTGTTATGTTTTATTTTCATTTTAGGATAATTGATTTGACACGCTATGGGATTCATATGCCTAATACATAAGAAATTGGATTATGGGCCAAAATTAGAATAAAGGAGGTGTATTTCTACCATGGCTCTCAAATGTCAAGCTAAGTTCCCTGGAAAAGGTGGAAGCCCTCCATAATAAGAGTGAAACAAGATGATTTTTTATGCATGATGTGAAAATGTACAACATCTAGCTAAGGGTTACTAAATCTTTTATCTTGATTTACAACTTAGGCTTTATGTGAGGTTATGAGTTTTTAGTTTTTAGTTTTGAGTTGATTAGTTGGAAAGAAAATTTATTTTCCCTAAGTGCCTAATCACATCCAGGACATTCATCAAAGCAAGGAAGAAACTAGGAAAATATGTCATATTAATGCACAAGCTTAAACAAACATCAAATAATTTATAAAGCTAGCACAAAAGAATAATAGGCTTTTATGGTTGGGCTCCACCACACAAACCCGAAAAATAAATTGGATAGCTAAGCTCTACCCTTATATAGCCCGGATTACAAATGAATTAATTACAATCAAGAAGGAATTCATGTTATGGGGTCTTCATTCTTCATTTCTTCTTTCTTCTTTTCTTATTTTCTTTCTTCTTTCTTCTTTTGGTTGGTTGGAATGTGGTTGCTCCAAAGGCTTCACATGGTACATAAGACATAGACTTATGAACAATGTTCATCCTAATCCCCATAACAATCATTCCAAATCCTAATTGCAAAATTACATGAAAATGGGAAAAAAAGTAAATCTAACTAAAACCTGCAAAATAGAGATTAGCTAAACAAACCACATAATCTCAAGCATGTATATGAATAAATTGGACTTAGCACCCCACACAAGGGTAATTAAGTCCACCTGGCCTATTTTGGATTATGCTTAGGGGTATAAACAACATGTATAGTAAAAAGCATTTATATTTTTATTACAGCGCCCTTAAGCATAATCCTCTGTAGAATATAATGGTTAGAATAAGATCGCCCTACCATTTAGTCTACACACATACACCCTAACATCCAGACTAAAATATTACATCACAAAATAAAATCAGGCATCAAATCATGCACCGCCCTAACATAAGACTATAAATGATGACTTAGCCTAATGTGTGTGCCATTTAAGGCTTGTGTGGTATGTATTAGCTAGGCTTTAAGGTTAGAGTTTTCTAAGTGTGAAGGGTTCAACTTAGAGGGTTGTTTCATTTAAGTAATTTAGTTGATTTGGTTGATTTTATTTGATGATTTATTTTGGTTTGAATGAACCTACATTTAATTATTAAGTGTTATAAAGAGAGCAAAATAGAAGATAACTTCTCTTTCCTCCCCACCTTAAGTAATTTCTAAGGTATATTCATTAGTGATTTTTCTTTAGTGAATTTTTATTATATGTTTTAATTAATCATAAGTTTAGGTTTACTTTAAATTAACCTATTCAAATAAGAAAGGCATTTTAGGATTAACCAAAGTGGATTACTATTACAAAACACACAACACTTTATTTCTTTCCAACATGTGTATCATGCACATGAAATGATCCTAAGCATATCTATACATGCAAATGTAAATATGTAGCACACCTTAATGATGAATGCCAAGGGATGTTGCTTAAGGAAATTTGGATGCTTCATGATGCATGATTTTGTCAAGTAGAGAAGAGAGGGATCGTTTTATCCATTATTCATATGTACATTTACATGTATGAAAGACATAAGTGAGTACAACGCCATTATTTTCTACACTAGGTGTATAAGGTACAAGACCTACTTGGGGATACTTAAATCCTCACAACCCCGGATGTCTAGACTAATATACCACTTTTCTTAAATGCATGTGCATGTACAAAAAAGATAAATGAATGGAAAAAGAGTCATGCAAAAAAAATTTATGTGTTTGTTTGATTTTGGTTGTTTAATTTAAATGTGCAAATGTGAAGATCCTTCTTAAATGATAACATAAGAATGAATAGGAATGGATTTAAGAAAGTGTTGTGTTCTTTTCAAATGAACTATACACTTTGCAATTCCTATTCAAAACTATGTTAAAAGAGAAGAGAAGGAAAAGTTACATAATGCACATCTTATATTATGTCACATGCAAGCTTATAAGTAATTATAAGTACCATACCCTTCATTTGTAATGTTTGATTTATAAGCTTTGAAAATAATTTTTTATTTAGTAGTGATAATAGCCATTCATATTCTTACTTTAGCCAAAACATGCAATTTGACATAAAGAAAATATTTCATTTTAATTTGACTTTTCAAAAGAAATGAATACATGATTTCATATGACAAACAACATTTAGCATGCTAGTAAATAAATAAAGTGATGTAAGCATGTAAATTCATTCATCTTAATTAATTCTAAAGACAATCCTATGGAATAAGATCATTTAAAGTGAATTAAAGTTGGTGAAAGAGATTTTATTTTAATTTTGAGTTTGATTTGATTTAGGAAATGTGAAAATGTTTGTTGGTCTTAACCCATCTCCCACATGTGTGTGTTGTTTTAGTTTAATTTTTAGAACCATTAGATTGATTTTATATTTTGTTTAGGTTAAGGTGTACATTAAGTTCATTAATTACCCCTTACCTACACCTCCTTAACATAATTATTAAAATAATTATGAGCCAACATATGATATGCAACCACATTGAATTTAAATAAGTAATGCACCCTAAGAAAGAAAGGGCCTAATTTAATTGGCTCACAATTATTAATTAATTAAGCTAACGGGTTCAATTAAGTACTTTCATAACCCTTCCCTCACATGTAGGTTGGATTTGATTTCCTTAAGCATACTTAGGTTATTGAACATCTAAGTATCTACCCAAGAAAGGATTGATTAAGTGATTAAGTTTTTGGATAATTTTTATTTGAGTTTGGTTAATTAAGCTATTTAATGAAATGATTAAATCATTAATCAATTTATAAATTAATTAAGTTTTCATTCAAACAAAATAGACTTAGGGGAAAAGATTTAAAAAAAGGCATCCTAATCTCATTCCCTATGTCTATCCACTGTTCCAAGATGATTAATAAATTTAATTAATGAATTTATCATCATTTAATAGGTTAATTAATCATTTAATTGATTAAGGGGGTGATTAGAGATGAAATAAGTAATTACCTAAATTAATCCAATAATAAATTCTAAGAATATCATGGGAGGCAGAGGTCATCCCATTAATTAATCCTAAGGAATTTGGAATTAATAATTAGAATAATTAAGAAGTAATTGACATAATTACATCCCCAATAAAACTCAAATTAAGAAAATATCACTGTTTAAAATCAATTAAAATTAATTTTATATTATTCCCCTTTGGATTATCTTTGAAATGAAGTTGAGTTTGCATTTTTTTTGGATTTTTTACATTTAGTTATGTATTTTTGAAGTTTTTGTGATTATTACTTAATTAAATAGCCTAATTATATAACTAATCTCATCAGTGCCACGTGGACCGCTGATGCGGTGCACACTTTCCATGTGGCGTGATCGGATTCATTATTTAAGTTGTCAAATCAGCTACACAGTCAGCCGGTGATGCTACGCATTTTCTTCTTGGACCGTCTGATCAAAGATCAGATGATCCGGATTAAACCCATAGATCTAAAGGGATTAAAATGTGGGATATAATCGGATTAATCAGGATCGTCAATCCAAAACATATGGGATGGATGGTCCATGATTCATCTCTGCCCTCGCCTATGGGAGACAGCAACCGTCCATCCTCTAAGACTTGATCCGAGCTCACTTGAGCTCGGATTGAGTAGGATTGAACACACACAATCTAAGAGCAAATACAAAGACATCCAATGGTGGAATTCACTTAGTATTAAAGTTCCCTTCACAAAGGACCAAAGATTTCAATACCTAAGCTCAGTTTTAAAGCATACCTCACAGAAGGCTATCACCAGCGTTCCCAACCATCGAGGTAGCTCTAGTGGAGATGAAGCCCTATTGATGGTTTGAAGGCTTGAGGTGAAGTGGATCTTCCTATTGGCCAAAACATCCTTCAAAGGCTTGCAGCTTTGGTCTAGCTCCCTCTTCCTGTGGCTTAGATGCTTGGAACTTGACTTAGGTGAGCTCGATTGGACCCTTTGATGGTGCTTGCAAGAGGAATTGACTTTTGGTGGAGTGATGAATGAGTTGGAATTTCTTCCTATCTCCCTTATTTTTGGCTTAAGGAAATCGAGAATGAAGAATTGGGAAGAGCTTGAGGATTGCTTCAGAGCTTGGGTGCTTGCCTTAACTCTCTCTGGTTTTATCGATTGCAAGTAATGTGAAATGAGATGGAATTAGGATGAGTATATCTCCCCCTACAAGAATTGGATGGTCATGAGCTATCCTTCCATTTTGATGAAATTGATCATATGGAATTGGTTTATTAGGCTGTTAGAAGCTTCACATGGTTCAATTTTGGCAGAGGAGTGTAGTGGAGGAGTTACCCGTGTGATAAATGAGTGTGGGAGTGATTCCATGTAGAGAAATTTTCATTGGGTGGTCGATTTAGCCATGGGTTGGGTCAAGGCTGACCCAAACATATTGGTTCATGTGCACCACACTCATTAGTGTCCACTTGGTCCACTAAGAGGGTGCCAACTGGCCATGAAAAAGATTTGACTAAATTTCAAGTGGAATTGGCCAAAGGTTACCACTTGACATAGGGGTAAAATGGTCATTTAGCTTTGATTTTAGTTTGGGTAGATATGTAACAGTTTGAAAGTAGGTTGGGCCAAATTTCAAAGAATTTAGAGTTGATTTGATGTCATTTGGCTCATGTTGACCCATTTAGGTCAAAATGGGTCAACTTGGGTCAAGTTGACCAATTGGTCAAATTGGGTCAAACCAAGGGTTGGGTCAAGTTCATATGACTATTTGAAATATTTTTGTATCATTGGTTTAGTTCAATTTGATTTATATTTAGCTTTGGTTCATTTGATTTCACTTTGGTCAAATGGATCAAGTTGGCCAATTTTATTTATTTGACCTAATAGGGTTAGGTCATGGGTTGGTTTAGGTTTGGTTGGTCATTTAAAATATTTTGCAAGCTTTAGTTTCAATCAATTTTGATTTGGTTTGATTTTAGCTTGATTTGACCTTTTAGGTCAAGTTGGGTTCATGGTCAATTGGGCTAGGTTGGGTCTAGTTGGCCAATTGAGGCTTTGGTCAAGTTAGACAAGTGATTTAGAATGAACATGACCCATTGATTTCAATTAATTTGGCTTTGATCAAGATTTGACACATTTTGACTTTTTAGGCCAAGTTGGGTCAACTTGGGTCAAGTTACTAGTAGGCTAGTTCTCAAATGATGACTTTGTTCAAACATTGATCATAAATTGGTTTTGATCAATGATTTCAACCAATTTACCTATGGTGGATTTTGGCTAGTTTAAGTTTCATTTTGGTCAAATGTTGACTTGGTCAAAGGCTAGGTTTGACTTGGTTTAACCTAATTTGAGTGATTGATCATCTTATGATGATTGTTGCTCACAATGTGAGTCTTAGATGGGCTTAGTTCAATCCAATTTGGGTAGGATTAGAATTTGGCTCAAAAGGGTACTTTAGGTCACTTTGGGTCAAGTGAGCCTAAGTGGGTCAATTGACTTGATCAAGGCTTGATCCAAGTTTGATTGAACTCACATATGGACTTATGGTTGAAATATAAATCCATTGACAAGTGATTTGAAGTCAAATAGGTTTTGATTCATTTGACAATTTCAAGTTCAAAAGGGTGAACATGAGTTTGACTTGGGTTTGATTTTTAAATTTAGTTTTGGTTTGAAGATTGAAGTTTATGTTTATATTTGGATTCATGATTGAAGGATTTATTTGAATCATGAAGAAAAATGAAGGGTTTGATTTGAATTTGATTTAGCTAAGTTCAAGAATTTGATTTGAAAGCTTAGGTTGAATTTGAATTTGGATTTGATTTTGGATTTAGTTTTGGATATTTGAATTTATATTTCATTTATATTTGTGAATATAAATGAGAATGTAAATGGGTTATGAGAAAATCTTTTGAATTTGAAGTGATTTGAATTTGAATTGAGCTAAGTCCATAAGATGAAATCAAAGGGCTCAGGAAAGATTTTCGATTTGGAGTTGATCATGAATGTCAATCATTTGGAATTGATTTAAGGTTATTGAAAATCAATTAAGTTGGAATTGATTTGAGATTTGCTTTGGAATTGGTTTGAGTTTGAAGTTGATTTGGATTTGAAGTTTGAAGTTGATTTGAATTTGAGAAAAATCATTAAGTTGAAATTGATTTGAGTTTGAAGTTGGTTTGGATTTGGAGTTTGACTTGAAAGAAGGAAGTAAGGATTTGGTTCAAGCTATAGAGTAGAAAAGTTTTCCTAATACCCCTAAGGCATGACCTGTTCCTATGGCTAACCCTTCTAAGTCTCTAGGGTTAAGTAAAGTGTTCAATTTAATCAAAGTGTCTTAAGAACTCCTGTCTAAGAGGAATCTATGTATAAGATGGATGGAGAGGTTGAGAGCTCATTCTAAAAAGTCAACAAAGGAAACAATAGGTGTGGTGTGACTAACAAGGCATATTTGTTTAATGATCAACAACATCGAATGATCACAAGCACTAATAAAAATGATCTACTCCTAACACAAGGTATAGAAGGAATCAAGAGCTTAATGTAATTTGACTCTACTCATGTCAAAGACATAAGAGAGTGAAGGAGGAATCCACTAGGAATAGAGTATGTGAACCTTCCACTAGGGAAACAGGTTCAAGTCATCCATAAGAGGATGAGAGGTTTGATTTGATTTTAGCCTCATTGGTGAGAAATTTTGATTTGATTTGTTGATTTAGGATTTGGTGCTCCATTGTGATGAAAAAGTGAACTCTCTAGATGGGGAGCAAATTCAAGTCATCCACTAGGGAGAAGAGGTTGTAAAATCCACTAAGGGGTTAGAAATTGAGATCCGCTGGGAGAACTATAAAGATCTGCATCTCACTGAGGAGAAGCAAATTGATTTGATTTGATTGATTGTTTGCTTTAATTATTTTGATTTGACTCCTCTGAGGGAGGTTGATTGGATTTTGTTTTGTTTATTTAGATTGACTCCACTGAGGGAGGAGGGTTGAATTTGTTTCAGATCTTTATTTTTTTGAATTTTTAGATGGACCTTGTTGGTTTACAATGGATCACACTGAGCAGGGGCCGTGTAGGCCTAGGCCTAACTCAGGTTTATCAATCCAAAGGGGATAGTCCACCAAACACATAGTAGGACTAGCCAACCAAAGGGATTGCTTTTGGTGTGCGCATCTAGAAGAAAGCATAGTAACTTACATCCTCCAAAGTAGGGATCAGTTGCTGGGTGATCCATTGGCGAGGCAACGGATTGAACCCAACCTATGGCTGACTATTGAGTGAATGCCACTGGGGGACTTAAATTAACTCAAAGATAGTCAAAGATTAATTTCATTTTTTAGTTATTTTTGATGGACATCGGTTTGCGATGGACGGCATTGAGTAGGGCCATGGGCCTTGGTCTGCCTCAGATTTACCAATCAAAAGTGGTAGTCTACCAACCACATAGTAGGACTATCCAACCAAGGGCCTTTTAGGTGTGCGATGGTTGTACTAGAAAGCGTAGGACTTACATCCTCCAAAGTAGATCGTGATGGGGTGATCGATTGATGAGAATCGAACCCTTGTTAGGACTATTGAGTGAATGTCACTGGGGGACTTAAATCAGCTCAAAGATAGTCAAAGTTAATTTCATTTTAAAGTTATTTTTATGGATTCCATCTGTTTGCGATGGACTGCACTGAGTTGGGCCATAGGCCTTGGTCTAATATAGATTTACCAATCCAAATGGAGTAGTCTACCAACCACATAATAGGACTAACCAACCAAAGGGGTGCTTTCGGTTTGTAATGGCTAAGTTTAAGAAGAAAGTGTGGGGACTCACATCTTCCAAAACAAGGAACCACTTGGGTGATACATTAGCAAAGTAACATATCAACCCGACCTAAGTCTGACTACTAAGTGAATGTTGTTGGCAGTCTTAAATCAGCTCAAAGATATACAAGATTAATTTCATTTTTTAATGGTTTTGATGGATTCCGTTGGTTTGGATGAGAAGAAGCTTATATCGAAGACCTATCTGATTTTATGAACCAAAGGGAGTAGCTTTCAAGGGAGAACTATCCAACCAAAGGGTGCCTTTTGGTTTGCAATGATCAATTCGGTGAAGAAAGCATGGGGACTCATCTTTCACTACAAAGACCAGGTGATCGGTTGCTTTGGCATAACCACCCCATCAATTTGCAATACTAGAAAGAATGCATAGACTTACATCTTCCAAAATGGAATGATGACTATGGGCAACAAAATAGATTGAACTTGACCTGGGCGATTATAGAGAGTGACAGGACTTATCTCGGGTAATCCAGCAATTACTATAGGGAGTTCTGTTGACATTGCCTTAAAGATAGGATGACTGCTTAGAAAAAGGGGCCCTTTGGGGACTTAAATTCCTAATCCACAAGCAAAAACTTTATTTTTTTTATTTTTTTTATTTATCGTGGATCGTGTTGATTTGCAAGGGATCAAACTGAGAAGGAGCTTATATCAGCCTAAACCTATCTCATATTTATTGAACCAAGGGTGAATCTGCACATTCGTTAAACAAATTCTCCAACCATAAAGGTGGCTTCTAAGAAAGGGGGACCGTCCAATCCAAAAGTAACCGGGTAGTGTCTAAATGGGGTCGCAAAGGACGTGATCCAAGTAGAGTGCCCACAGCCCTAGAGAAGATAATATGCATAGGAATTCGGTGGCCAACTCAAAGAGAAAGCGTGGGGACACATATTTTCCAAGAGTGGTGTATCCACCAGGTGAGTCTCTGTCAGCATAGCGAACATCATCCAATCTAAGGTGCCCGTTAGTTTGCAATAATCAGCCTTGGAAGAAAGCATGGGGACTCACATCTTTTTATAGCGGAATTAATTGTTGAGATAGTCTGTCTTTAGCTCGACATGTGCTATCTAACTTAGGGAGACTACTGAGTGAATGCCACAGGGTGACTTATTGAACTCAAGAGTAGTCAAGAGAAAGGGACCTCTAGGGGACTTATCCTAAACCTCAAATATACTTGACCTAGTCAGATGATGATTAGTTTAAGAAGAAAGCGTGGAGACTCACATCTTCTTTAAATAAGATCAACATGATGTAGCTTATTGGCTGGGCAATAAATTCTACCAAACTAATAAGGTGCTCATTGGTTTGCAATGGTTAAGTTAGGAAGAAAGCGTGGGGACTCACATCTTCCAAATAAATGACCACTAGGGTGACAAACTAGCGAGGTAGTATATCAACCTGACCTAGAGCAGCTAATGAGTGAGTGCCACAGAGGGCTTGGTCCCACATCAAAGTAGCCCGAGATAAAATGTATATGCTCATTTTTGTTCTTATGTTAAAGGGAATAGAATGTCGCTTGGGTTATCTCACACCTACCCTAAGCACGCTTGGAGAATTTGATGAAGCGGTGCCATGAATGGTAGCTAGGATTCTCACCAAGAAAGGATGTCGCTTAGGTTCTCTCACACCTAACTTAGTTGTGCTAATCAAAATAGATACCTCTTGGGTTCTCTCACACCTATTCTAGTTGTGCTGAGAATTATGTTTGATTTTTGTTTATGCTATGAAAGATGGATATGATACCTCTTGGGTTCTCTTACACCTATCCTAAACACGTCATGGCAGATTTGTAAGATAAGCAAACAGCTCTTCCAAAGAAGAGAAGATTTTGATGAATTATAATCAAATTTTGTTCTTTTGTTGATAATTATTTTCAAACATATTTTATGGGTAATATTTCTTCAAATAGAGCCCATTAATTGAAAGCATTGGGTGTTCCCCTTTACAATCAATAAGCTGATATGATCCTCCTTGGTAGGCCTTTTCTATGACAAAAGGGCCTTCCCAAGTGGGTTCAAACTTACCTCCCATCTTTCGACGGATAATAATTGGTCTCCTTAGGACTAATACAAGTTCTCCTACTTGAAAAGTCCTAGGGCAAACCAGCTTATTGTGAGCTTGAATCATTTTGGCTTTGTACAACTCGAGGTTCTAGCATGCCCGTAGGCATCTCTCCTCCAAACTTTTGAGCTCTTCTAACTACAACTTTGCATTCTTCTCTATTGTGATCTTGTTACCCAATGTTATCATCGGTGATGGGAGTTAAACTTCTAAAGGTAGAATAGCTTTGGACTCATACACTAAGGAGAACGGGGTAGACTGAGTTGGAGTTCTATATGTGGTACAGTAGGCCCACAAGGCTTCAACCAACTGCTCAGACCACTGTCAGTTGTTGTCATTAAGCATCTTCTTTATTATTTGGATGAGAGTTTTGTTGAATGCTTCTGTTATGCCATTTGCTCTAGGGTAGTAGATGGTGGCTATACCATGTTTTCTAGTGAAGCTATTGATCTTGGTGCTTTTGAATATAGTACCATTATCGGATATAATTCATTGAGGCACCCCGAACCTATATACGATATGGTTCTTGAAAAACTAAAGCACATGCTAAGCTGGGACCTCTCTAAGTGGGATTGCCTTTGCCCACTTGGAAAAGTAGTCGGTGGTAACTATAATGAACCGATGACCCTTGGAAGAAGGAGGATCGATAGGACCACAATGTCAGTACCCCAACACTCAATTGGCTAAGAGGCCAATGTAGGGTGTAGAATGTTGGGTGGTTGATGTAAGACCACACCATGTACCTGACATTGATGGCATCTCCTAGATACATCCATGCAATCTGTAATCATCGAAGGCTAGTAGTATCCTAGTCTCTTGATCTTTGCTTTCATCTTTGGACCAGATTGATGCACTCTGTATAGACCTGAATGTACCTCGATCACGATCCTACGAGCTTCATGTTTGTCCAAATAGCGTAACCACATTTGATCGAAAGACCATCGGTACAAGGTGTCAAACACAAGAGCATAGGAGAGAGCTCTCTATTTCATCTGATGGGCTTATGATTTCTCTTGAGGAAGTTTGTTGGTGTTCAAGTAATCTATGAATGGTTGCCTCCAATCCAACTTCTTGTCTTTATTGGCAGATAACCTCCCCATCAAGAGAAAGTCTCTCCATGAGTTCAGCATCAATAAAGGATAGGACTTGTCTATTTTGGACCCTTATTGGAATGGACTCATCTTTTGGACATGCCAATTCTTTGGAAAGTTTGGCCAAAGCATCTGCTTTTGTGTTCTCTACTCGAGGAACCTTGTAGATGGTGACTTCAAGGATTTGGGCCAACAGCTTCATGGTATACTCATGGTAATGATGAAGCTTGGGTTTGAGAACCTTGTAAGACCCGATAATTTGGTTGATGACCAACTGAGAATCTCCATAGATGTTGATGTTCTTGACACACATTATAATAACTAACTCCAGACTGGCAATCAAAGACTCATACTCGACTTCATTATTTGTGCAGGGATTGGAGAGATAGTATGAGAATCTCATCACATCACAATCTAAAGTTAAGAGAATTATTCCTACCCCTACCTTTCCTGGAAGAGTAGATTGTGGTTCTTCTCCAATATGAAAAGAAGTCGCACCATCAAAATACATCTCCCAACAATTTTCAACCTCCCCTAATTTCATAATTTGTTCATCAGGGAGATCGTCACTAAGCGGAGAATCAGCAGGAAGTGGGTGTGTTGTTAAAGAATTTGCTAGTTCTTTTCCTTTTATCGCATGAAGGGGTACAAATGTGATATCAAACTATAAGAGAATCATGGACCAATGTGCCAAACATTCGGATAGCGTTGGCCGTGTCATGAGATAGCATATAGTGTCGTAGCTTTTGGGATGCAAAGATTAAAGCTAGGCAATTGTTTCAATAGGTGGGTAGTTTGCTTCAGCAGGGATCAGATGATGACTGAGATAGTAAATAGTACTCTCCTTCCCTTCGTCATTGGCTTGGGCCAACAAAGCACCGAGGGAGTCACCCATTACGGTAGTGTAGAGGATGAGTGGCCTGTCAGGGATAGAGGCTACTAGAACTGGCAGCTTCACCAAATACTGCTTGATATCTTCAAAGGCATACTTGCACTTGTCATCCCACTCAAACTTGGCATCCTTTTTGACAAGTGCTAAAAATGGCTTGCATCTTCTCGACTGGTTGGAGGCAAAGTGTCTTAGATATGCCAACCTCCCTTGGAAAGATCTGAGTTGAGTTAAACTTTTAGGTAGTGGCATTTCTAAGATAGCTTTGATCTTTTCTAGGTCTATTTTTATTCCCCGTCATCGGATAACAAACCCAAGGAATTTTCCTAAAGCTACTCTGAATGCACACTTCAGGGGATTCATTTTGAGGTTAAATTATCTTAAAAACTACTCAAGCCAAAGAGATGGTCTTCCTTTTCTTTTATTCTTAGATCATCAACATAGCACTCAACCTGATGATGAATGGGTTCATTGAAGATCTGAGTCATGGTTCATTGGTATGTAGAACCAGCATTTTTAAGGCTGAAAGGCATGACCATATAACAATAGATTCTGATCAGGGTTCGAAAAGTAGTGTTTCTTTTATCCTCGGGGCCATCTTGATTTGGTTGTAGCTAGATGACTCATCCATAAATGAGAATACTGCATTAGATGAGGCGATATCCACCATTAATTCTAGTATAGAAAGAGTAAACTCATCCTTAGGACATGCCTTGTTTAAGTCCCTAAAATCGACACTTATACAAATTTGGCAATTCTTTTTCTTAACTGGTATGACACTGGCTAACCATGTAGAGTATTTTTCTTCTCTGATGAAACCAGCATCGATCAATTTTTTTTACTTCAAAAATGACTTGTTGTTCAATTTTTAATCGATGCTTCTAGAAGCATTAGGGTCTATTGCTAGTTTGAGGACTACTACATCATGAGATAATCCGGGCATCTCTTCATAGCTCCATGCAAAGCAGCCCTTAAACTCAGTCAATAGCCTAATTAAGTCATTGGTTTTTTCTTCATTCAATAATGAACTGATATATGTCAGGAATGGATTTTCTTCCACCCCGTGGTTGATTTCTTTAAGCTTGTCAATTGTTGAATGGATCTCCTCTTCAAATTTTTGGTGGTGCATCTTTGATTTGGAGATCATCTAGATCATCTAAAGTTTCTAAACACACAGCCTCATAAGAGCTAGTGTAGTGTGAAAAGAACCTATCATACACTAGATGATTGGTGATAATTAAGCAGTAATCGTCATCATCGACTAGACCCACTGTACCAAATTTTAGTCTAGATCTTGATTGTGCATCCCTGCGTCTATTATTCCATAGCTTCTCAAGGTACTCTGACCTATGCTTAGACCATGTATTAGAAATCAAACCCTTCTTTATGAGATTAAGAACACATGGTGAGTACCAATCAAAAGGTAATTCCATTAATTCTTTATTTGAATTATCCTCAAGTCTTACATCAATTTCTGGACTTGAGGATGATGATCAATAGAATCTCTTGACTTTACATCTGGAAGGAGGGGCTTCCTTAACTACTAAACCTTCAACTTTTTGAGAGAAAAGTGAGGTTAGAGCTAAGGTTCCTAACTTCTTCCTGATACTTTCACATTAACTTGATTCGAATACATTTGTGTTTTGCTTGGAGGCCTGGTCTTTGTCACTGTCCTGCTCGAGTGTTACCTCTAATGAAACCCACTGAGAGGGGTTGGCTGGTATGTTAATCACACTAGACTCATCCTTCAAGCTGGAACATAACCCCTGTTGGATGGCCAACTAGGGGGTCTTCCACCTATGGAACTGCCTCTATTTTTACCTCTACCTCTGCCTGGTGGAGGTTGAGTCATCCTACTCACATGTTCATATGATGGAATGAACTGTGGGTGGAATATGATATGTGGCTCTACTTCTTCCTTGATATTATTTTCTCATTCACTTGGACTTTCATTTTTCGATTATTTTTCTTTCTCTTTTTCTTTTTCTTTTTCTTCTTTTTCTTTTGCATTTAAATTTTGACCAAATTCATTAGAAGATATATTTTGAGGAAGATAGTAGGTCACATCTTCATATATCTCAACCTCTCTGACTAAAAATGGCTTTTCATATTTTTTGACACAGTATTCAATCTCATCCTTCCTGAACTTGATGAACTTATGGAGGGAGGATATAATCATCTTGTTCTAATGTATCCAAGGCCAACAGAGCAAAGCAGTGAACGAAGTATTTGAATTAATGATATAGAACTTGGCTTCAGTCTTCCAGTCACCTATTTTGAAAGGTAATATTATGGAACCCTAAGCCCTCTCATCTTGTTCATTGAATCCTCTCAACATCATTTGATATTCTTGAAGTGTGATGTCGATCCTCAAGTAGGCAAAGGTTTTTAGACTCATAATGTTCATCGATGCACCTGGATCAACAATAATCCTAGAAAGTCTGAATCTGCCCATGTCCAATTATGGTAAAATTTTATATATTTTTCCTTCATCTATCCCCATTTTTGGAAAAGAGGACAAATGAAAATAGAAATATATAACGCCTTGTTGGGACACCATGTAGATTCACAGATGTTCTTATTAGGGTGATCAAGTATGACATTGTGGAAAGGTGTACTATCTTGAGAGATAGAAGTCACCACCCTATAATGGACCTAATCACCTTAATAAAGACTCCTAAGGACTATGGGTCTTCAAAATATACCAGAGATTCTTCTCCTACTTCACATGGAAAAGTAAAGCAAAGTTTATTTTAAATCAAGTTCATTAAGTTCCTTACAGGGGTAAGCCCACATAGTTAATTACATCCTAAGGCATAGGATTTCTTAGAAATACTATCGATTAAGGTAAATGATCATTGCCTCCCAAGATTTCAAAAGGTAGGACTATCAATCGATTGGTTTATTTTTAGAAAAGTCAAGTGGGATCAATCAAGATGAGGGAGTTTTTATCGAATCCAAAAGGGGAATAAGTAGGGTGAGCTAATGATATTAGGAAGCCTAGTAAGGACTCAAAACTATCCTATGGTTGGGCTTTATATTTTTGAAATTGAATTGATTTATTTGAATTGAATTTCTTTATTATAAATCTAGGCCTTACAATTCCATGATACAAGGTCATGGAAATGCCTAAGAGGTGAGGATTTATGCTTGTAGCTCGCAAAGGGGAGAAGCAATCTAAACCTAAATCTAGGGAACTTTGGCAAGGGTTGAAACACGACCTAAATCTAAGGCAAAAATGGGTATTTGGTTTACCTCCATAAGAAAAGATAAATCACTCGACTATTGGACTTACAACCGCCTGGGGGTGGCCGCCAACTAACTCCTCCTACAATTTTAAAATATGTAGGTAAGTTAAATTCTTTTGCAAGATAGCTAAGCTATTATTTATTTATAAAGAGACTAAGTCCTTAAACACACTCCCTAAGAGATAGATCATGTAGGGCATGATTTAATGACTTAAATCTAATGCAAATTTTAGCACATTTTATTTTTATTTTGGACAATCAATTCGATATAGGCTTTAGGATCATATGCCTAATGCATGAGAAATTAGATTATGGGCCAAAATTAGCAAGATAAGGAGGTGTGTTTCCACCATGGCTCTCAAAGGTCAAGCCAAATTCTCTGGCAAAGGTGGAAGCCCTCCAATCAAGAGTGAAACAATATGTTTTTTATGCATGATGTGAGAAAAGTAATACAACATCCAGCTAAGAGGTTGCTAATTCTTTTATCTTGATTTATAACCTAGGCTTTAGATGAGATTATGAATTATTTATTATTAGTTTGAATTGATTAGTTGGTTCATCCAGGCCATACATCAAAGTAAGGAAAAAAACTAAAAAAAGATGACATCTTAATGCACAAGCTAAACAAACATCAATCAATTTATAAAGCTAGCATAAAAGAATAAGATGACATTTATGGTCGAGCTCCATCATACAAACCTAAAAACAAATTGGGTAGCCGAGCTCTACTCTTATACAACCCGGATTACTAATAAATAAATTACAATCAAGAAGGAATTCATTGTTATGAGGGTCTTCATTCTTCATTTCTTTTTTCTTCTTTCTTCTTTCTTCTTTTGGTTGGTTAGAATGTGGTTGATCCAAAGGCCTCATATGGTACATAAGACATAGTCTTATGACCAATGTTCATCCTAATACCCCATAACAATCATTCCAAAATCTTAATTGTAAAATTACATGAAAAGGAAAAAAGTAAATCTAATTAAAACCTGTAAAATAGAGATTAGCCAAACAAGTCATACAATCCCAAGCATGTATATATAAATTGGACTTAGCACCCCACACATGGGTAACTAAGTCCACCTAGTCTATTTTGGATTATGCTTAAGGGTATAAGCACCTACATAATAAAAACAGTTATATTTTTATCACAGTACCCCTTAAGCACAATCCCTTGTAGAAGATAATAGTTAGACTAAGATTGTCCTACCATTCAGCCTACGCACATACACCCTGACATCCAGACTAAAACATTACATCACAAAATAAAAGCAAACATCAAACCATGCACTGCCCTAATGTAAAACTAGAAGTGGTGACTTAGCCTAATGTGTATGCTATTTAGAGTTTATGTGGTATACTTAGCTAGGTTTTAAGGTTAGAATTTTCTAAGTATAAAATGTTCAACTTAGAGGGTGGTTTCATTTAAGTGATTTAGTTGCTTTGGTTTGTTTTATTTTGTTATTTGATTAGGTTTGACTAAACCTACAATTAATTACTAGGTTGTAAAGAGAGGAAAAGAGAAGAAAACTTCTCTTTCCTCCCTACCTTAAGTAATTTCTAAGGTAGATTCATATTTGATTATTATTTAGTGTATATTTTATTATGTGTTTTAATTAATCCTACATTTATATTTTCCTTAAACATACCTATTTAAAAATGAAGGCATTTTAAGATTAAGTAAAGTGAAACACTATTATAAAACACACAACACTTCATTTTTTTCTCAGCATGTGTAGCATGCATATGGATGGATCCTAAGCATATCTATACATGCAAATGAAAATGTTTAGCACACCTTAATGATGAATGCTAATAGAGTGTTACTTAAGAAAATTAGGATGCTTTATGATGGATGATTTGGTTAAGTAGAAAAAAAGTGATTCTTTTATCCATTTTTCATATGCACATTTACATGTATAAAAGACATAAGTGAGTATGGCGCCATTGTTAGCATCAGGGGTGTAAAGTACAAGACCTACTTAGGGCTACTTAAATCCTCACAACACCGGGGTTGTCTAGACTAATAAACCACTTTCTTAAATAATTATGCATGTATAAAAATAAATGCATTAAAAAAGAATCATGCAAAAAAGTTTATGTTTATTTGTTTGATTTGTTTATGCAATTTACATATGCAAGTATGAATATACTTCTTAAGTGATAGTATAAGAATGAATAGGAATGGATTTAAGCAAATGTTGTGTTCTTTTTAAATGAACTATACACTTTGCAAAAATCCTATTCAAAACTATGCTAAAAGAGAAGAGAAGGAAAGTCACACAATGCACATCTTTATATTAATACTCACATGCAATCTTATAAATAATTATAAGTAGCATACCTTTCAGTTATGATATTTGATTTATAAGTTTTAAAAATAAATTTTGATTTAATAGTGATAATAGCTATTCATAGTCTTACTTTAGCCAAAACATGTAATTTGACATAAAGAAATATTTTATTTTTAATTTGATTTTTAAAAGGCATGAATGCATGATTTTTATATAACATACACATTTAGCATGTTAGGAAAAAAATAAAGTGATTAAAACATGTAAATTCATTCACTCTAATTAATTCCTAAAGATAATCATATGAGATAAGATTATTTAAAGTAAATCAAATTTGGTTTTAAGGAGATTTTAGTTTTATTTTGAGTTTGATTTGAATTTAAGAAATGTGAAGAGGTTTGTTGGTCCTAACCCATTTCCCACATGTGTATGTTGTTTAGTTTAATTTTAGAACCATTATATGATTTTTTTTTATATTTTGTCTAGGTTAAGATGTACATTAAGTTCATTAATTACCCCTTACCTATACCACTTTAACATATTTAATCAAATAATTGTGAGCCAATGCATGAAATAAAATGACACAAGAAATTTAAGATAGAAATGCACCTAGAAAGAAAGGGGCCTAATTCAATTGGCTCATAATTAGTGATTAATTAGGCTAAAGGATTTAATTTAAGTACTTTCATAACCCTTCACACACATGTGGATTGGATTTTGATTTCCTTAAGCTACTTAGGTTTTTGAACACTTAAGCACCTACCCAAGATTAATTGGTTAGGTTCTAGAATGTTTTGATTTTGAAAAGTTTGATTAATTAAGCCATTTAATTAAGTGATTAAATTATTTAATTAATTTGCACTTTGATTAAATTTTTATCCAAGTGAAATAAACTTAGGGAAAATATATGGGAAAGAACTCATAATCTCATTCCTTAAGTCCATTCACTATTCTAAGGTAATTAACAAACCTAATTAATTAATTTATCACTATTTAAAAGGTTAATTAATCATTTAATAGATTAAGAGGGTAATTAGGAATGACTCAAGCAATGCCCCTAATTAAACCATTAATAAATTCCAACAAAATTTTAGGGGAGGCAGAAGTCATCCCACTAAATGCACATAAGAAGTTTGAAATTAATCAGTGGGATAATTAGAGAGTAATTAGCTTAATCACATTCCCAATAAAACTCAAATTTAAAAACTATCACTGTTTAAAATCAATTGAAATTAATTTTAGAATATTTCCCTTTGGAATATCTTCACAATGCTTTTTATTTTATATTTTTTTGATTTTTTTACATTTAGTTATGAATATTTAAAGATTCAATGATTAATTAATTAACCCCTAATTATTAACTAATCTCACTGGTGCCACCTAGACTGCTGACATGGCGCGTGCTTTCCACATGGCACAATGGGATTCATCACTTAAATTGTCACATCCTGTGTCGTGGTGGTACATTCTACGCTTTCTCTTTAGATCATTCAATCAAAGATCGGACGATTAAGATTGAACGAGGTTTCTAAAGGGATTAATCACAAATCCTATGTGACTTGATCATGACCATCCATCCAAAATGTACGGATGGATGATCCGTTACTGAGTTTTCCTGTGGGAGCGGACATCCGTCCACTCTCTAGGGAAAGATCTAAGCTCAATTTAGCTCAGATTGAACTCAAATTTTACCCACTCAATCTAGGAGTAAGAACAAGTAAATCCAATAGTCAATTTTTCATGAGGTGAAAATTTCTTTAACAAAGGACCACACACTCCCTCTTTTAATCTCAAGTTGAAGGCATACCTCACCGGAGGCTATCATCGATGCTCCAATCCATCGAGGTAGCTTCGTCTGGTAGTGAAGAATCCCTGTTGAAGATTTGAGGCTTTGGTATTGAGTAACTCCTTTAATTGAATGCTCCTCCTAAGCTTGCGGCCTTGATCAAAGTCCCCTCTCCTGTGGCTTAAGAACTTGGAAGAAGGTTTGAGTGAGCTCGATTGGGTTCCCTCAAGGTGCTCGCAAGAGCAATTGAGGTAAATTTGGGTATTTGATGAGTTTGAAAAATGGTGGAGCTCCCTTATTTTTGGCTTGAAAAAATCGAGAAGAGGAGAAATGGAAGTAGCTCTAGGAGGCTTGGAGGAGCTTGCAAATGCTTTCTCTGACTTTCTTCACTTCAATCCATTGTGAGTGCATGTAAATGAAATGAGATTAGGGGGAGTATATCTCCCCCTAAGTGGATCAGACAATCATTCTTAGATATGTCATTTTAATCAAATTCCTCCTATGCAATGGGTTTGTTAGGGTGTTTAGGGTTGCATGTGATTCAATTTTGGCTAGAGGAGGTAGTGGAGAAGTTTCCATGTGCTTAATTGAGTAGAAGAGGGATCCCATGTGCTCAATTTCTAAGTGGGTCGTCGATTTGGCCATTAGGTTGGGTTTGGCTGACCCAAACCCATTAGGTCATGTGCACCATCTTCATTAATGACCATTTGGTCCACTAAGAGGATGCCAAGTGTTCAAGAAAAGGAATTGACCAAATTCCAAGTGATTTTGATTTTGGGTTACCCTATGGAATAGGGGTAAAATGGTCATTTGACTTGGGTTTCAATTTGAATATGTTTGGTATGATTGAAAAATGGGTTGGCCAAGTTTCAATGAATTTGGAATTGATTTGATGTGATTTGGCTCATGTTGACCCATTTAGGTCAAAATGGGTCAAGTTGATCAATTGGTCAAATTGGCTCAAGTTCATATGATCATTTGAAATGTTTTTGCAGCATTGGTTTGGTTCAATTTAATTTAAATTTGTATTTTGTTCATTTAATTTTATTTAGGTCAAATGAGTCAAGTTGACCAATTTGCCCATTTGACCTATTTGGGTTAGGTCATGGGTTGGTTTAGGTTTCATTGGTCATATGAAATGTATTGGTATCTTTGTTTCCAATCAATTTTGGTTTAATTGGATTTTGACTCAATTTGACCTTTTAGGTCAAGTTGGGTTCAAGGTCAATTGAGCTAGGTTGGGTCTAGTTGGCCAATTGAGGCTTTGGTCAAGTTCAACAAGTGATTTGGAATGAACCTGACCCATTGGTTTCAATCAATTTAGCTTAGATCAAGATTTGACATATTTTAACTTTTTAGGTCAAGTTGGGTCAACTTGGGTCAAGTGGCCAATTGGGCTAGGTTCAAGATAAGAGTTTGGGAAAATCAATTAAGTTAGAATTGATTTAAGTTTTGATGTTGAATTGATTTGGAGTTTGGGGTTGATTTGACTTGGAGTTTGACTTTGAAAGGAGGAAGTGAGGATTTAGTTCAAGCTAAGGGGTAAGCAAATTTTCTAACACCCCTAAGACGTGACCTATTCCTATGGCTAACTCTTCTAATTCTCTAGGGTTATGTTGAGTGTCCACCTAATCACTAGAAGTGTCTTAAGACTAACAAAAACTCTTAGTGTCTAAAAGAAGTCATATGTCTAAGATGGAGGAGTTGAGGTCTCATCCTAAAAATGAGGTCAACACTATTGTAATGTAGAGGGGATGGTTATGCTCCATGTCCCAAAGAAGGTCTTCATTTATAAAAGTGACTCCTTGGGCTTCTCTGGAATAATGTGCCTCCTCTCCAATAGTGGTCAACTAAGCTAAGCATATCTTTGGATCAAGAAGAGCCTTCATTAATGATTCCCTCATCTCTTTGGATAAGATAAGGGCATTATATATGCTTAACTTAGATGATAACTTTCTTTGGTGGAGAGAAATTGTAGTCCACTTTGGGCTGATCTTCCACAAGCATATCCAAAGGTGGAGCCTCCTACGGAGGGGCTTCTCAATCATCTGAAGCAATGACTTATTTCTTATTATCTTTAGGTGCTACCCTAGGAGGTAGAACCTTGCCACTATGGAGGTTGACTTCGGTGATCTCTTGTGGCAGGTTGGTGGAAGATTATGCCTGCTCGTCAAGCTCACCTACAACTTCTTCTATGGGACCCTCAAAATTAGATGATTCCAAGTCTATCTCAAGAGGAGAACCCATAGTATTCAGAAGGAAAGTTTCAATAGAAAGAGGAAGAGATAATTTTTTTAGACTTGGAGAGTTTTCAACAATAGAAGAATTAGACAACCTAACAAAAGTGACACAAATATAATTCAAATGAGCTTTATTCTTTTATTTCTTGGATTTTGAAGGAGGTTCATAGTAGAAATCTAGTAAAGTAAGTGGGGTGATGCCCCTCAAGATGTCACTATATGGAGAGCTAGTTGAAGTAGAGGTGGTCGCTGATGTAGTAGCTACAACTATGGACTAGATGCTACTTAGCTATCCTGGTGGCATGACCGCTCTCGCGAGCTCCCCTTTCCCTAAGTTATCTTTGGCAACATGCAAACATTCCTTGATGTTGGAGGTTTGAGCTTCCTCAAGCACCTGCAGGGAAAATTTCTTGATTTTGGACACAATCTTCTTAGAGGTTCAAGATAAGAAGATATCCCAACCTTCTTTGGTTTTGAGAGGATCGTAGGTATCCCCAAGGATTACCCTATTGAAACTGGATGGTTGTTCCATAAGGTATTCCTTCGGGATAACTATGGCACCTGTCTTGAAGCTATGCTCAAGCTAGTCCTTGAATGTAAAGCAATCCTCTAAAACATGACCTAACATGCGATGATAGGGGCAAAAGTTAAAATCATTGCTCTTCCCCACTTCCTCCGGCCTTCTAGGCTTGGGTAACTAAAAGTAGGTTTCTTTAAGAGATTCTTAAAGATTGTCTTGATTACCTCCCTCTTAAATGAATAAGGTTTATTTAGTTTATCCAAAAGAGTAGGTGGATCGTAGCTACAGCGGCATGTATGTGTCATGTATTGTTATGGATATAGGGATGCGAAAACATAGAGGCCTGTGGTGGTGATGATGGCCTCGGTGGTGGTAAAGGAGGTGGAAGTGATGGCTATGGAGCTCGAGGTCTCTCATACTACTCTCTGGCCAGTTGCTTCCCTTGTCTACTGCTATCACTACCCCTGGCTTCTTTTCATAAGCTTTCTATGGCTTTGGCTTGTTGATTGATCTAAAAGATAATTGTTTGGCTTCTCCTTGTAAGCTAGCCACCTTATTGATTAGCTTCTTAAATTTTTTGATGGTAAAACCTTTGAGTATGAAGGCGGACGGGCCATGAATATTATTTAGCAGAATTTTAATGGCATGTTGTTCAGATAGCTACGGTTAACATTTCATACCCAAATTATGCCATATGAAAATATAATCAACTAGGGACTCACTAGGGTATTGTTGATTCACAATGAGATTGCCTACAGTCACACTTTGATGAGCTCCAATAAACCCTTTAATGAAGAGTTGCTCCAACTCAGCAAAAGTCTTCATTAAACTATTGGGAAGTTAAGCGTACCAATCAAAGGCTATGCTTCCTAAGCTATTGACAAAAAGATAGAAAAGTAACACATCACTTCCACGGCATTGTCAATAGGCTCTGAGTGCACAATGTGTCTTAGAGCTCTGAAAGAAAGCTCTTGCGAAACCCTTGATATGGAATTCCTCTGGGTAGGGTTTACCATTTAGAATTGATGATCCTCCTCGGGCTTGAGCTAGCACTTCTCTTACTTGCTGCTCAACCATGGTTTTAATGTATTTTTCTTGCATGGAGGTACTATCCACTACCTTCTTATACAAGCTTATGCTACCCTACTCTACTAGAGGTAAAGTCATAGCTGGATCCAAGACATGCAACAACTCTGGCTGACTAATCTATCAGTAGTAGGTGCACTGTCGGGGCTTGGTTATGTAGTACCAAAACTGCTGCTAGCAAGTCTTCAAGTCTCTTCTCCATCCTAACTATTTGTTCATCCTTTTATTTTATTTATTGAAGAAGGTGTTGGGTCGAGTAGGTTGTGTTCTCTTGCTCGAGCACACATTCCAAAGTTTGATCACAAAGGAGGGAACCCTAGTATCTGTACCCCACAGAATCTCTAACATCATCTGATCAAAACTAACCTTCTCATCCTCTAAATCAGACCAAGCATATCCTAAGATCTCCTTCTTCTCTACTAGATACTGAGCTACAATGTCATCTAGGGATCGGTCCAACTGAATATGTAGAAAAGATCGAGGCTAACGGTAGTAGGATCACTATCATGAATAGATAGACATCTAACCTCTACTGGCACTGTGGAGAGGATGAGGCTCACACAGAAAAGATGCTCCTCACTGATCGGGTGGAGTGGTACTCCTAGGAGGATCTATGGCCATGGAGACAGTGGTACTGTCTCCTCCTCCCTCTTTTGTTATCTCCATAGGCTGCTGCGATGGTGGTGGTGATGGGACGACTACTATACTCTGAGGTCACTATTCCCTCTTCACCATAATTAGGGTAGAAGGTCGAGCAGGAGAGCTCGACCTCACCTCAATTGGCGGTGTAGATGGAATGGGATCTCTTGGCCATATCCGGATGAACAGTGGGGCTCTCTTCTCCCCAGATGCATCCTTCATGTCCTTTGCTAGAACAATGGATGATGGAACTTGTATCGGTGATGGTGGGCAAGGAGTAGAGCGGTGTGGTGGAGGCACCACCGACTCTCTCTAAATAGGAGGTCATCTCCTATGGTGGGTAGTACCCGTCAATAAAATGCTATCAGTATGATCACCACGAGTAGCGCGCTCATGAAAGTCAACAAGGGATGAGGCCGCTAACTGTTAGGCTTAATTACACCTTGCTAGTGAATTGCACTGATGTATGGGCCTTCTTGGCCCTCCCTTGTCTAATCATGCCCACACCTGGGGATGGTGAGCGTTGAGCCATGATTTCGATCACAGGCTCCGCCACAAAATTGATCTAAGGCTGACATATGACCTTCTCCTATCACTAATAAGAGCCTCAAAATGTACTAGGGGCGGAGGTGAAATCCTCTTAATGTCTTCCTCTCTATCAGAACCATAGAGGGGATGGAACTTGTTAACTATGATGAGAGGAGACACTATCCTAGGTAACTCCTCTGATGCAGACTGAGTGGTTGCATCTAGCTCCTTGGCTATATGGGTATGATACAGCTTGATCATTCAGTTCTTATTTCGGCATTGAGTCATAGTGGGATGAGCAGTATGAGAACTAGACCCTACCTCATAGATGGGGAGACAATCCTTAGAATCAAGGGAGCCTTCCCCTTGAAGGAAGCTAATGAGTGGGTGCTATCCCTTACTGGGGCAGCAAGGGGAACAATTGGGCGCACTGGCACTATAACTACAACTGCTATGGGAACTACCATAGCCTTCCTCTTCAATGAGGGAATCTTTGAGTCAGATGGCATCTCAAACTGGATGGCTTACCTGGTCACATGCTCTCAGTGGTGTGGTCCCCTCACATGTGATCCTAGCCCCCTCAAAGCCTTGGCCAAAATGGATGAGGTGGGCAAAGTCAGACTGTGGGAGACTGGCCCAATTCAAGGCCAAATCCATCCCAAAAGAAAATGTGAACACGTACTTCTGTGTTGCCATTTAAAATTGAACTGAACTGAACTAAAACTAACTAAAAGTTGCAATGTTGGAAAAAAAGCCCAATCAAAATCTTTCTTTGTTGATTTTTGAATTTTGATTTAGAATTTGAACCCACACTCAATAACTTGAAAGTGTTAACTAGGGCTCAAATTAATTTAGAAGAGAGATTTAGAGTTTTAGAATTGGAAAGGAGATTTTTGAATAGAATCCATTTTCAACAAATTTGTGTATGTTGAAAATGGGTTCAAATATTTTTTGGAGAGATTGATTCCTACATAGGTTCATAATTGAATTTGACTTTTGAGTTTGAGGACCCTTTATTTAACAAATTTGAGTATGTTAAAGTAAAGAGTCAATTAATTTTTTTTGATTTGTGATTTTGGAATTTACTCAGATAGCAAGTTTGGGTATGCTAAGTAAGGTGTTTGAAAACAATTTTCTTCTTTTGTTTGCTTGTTTATGAATTATGTGTGAAATTAAAAATGAAATCTTTACTTAACAAATTTGGGTATGCTAAATGAAGAATCCAAATGTTTTGTTGTTTTTTGAAAAGCGGGTCTTTACTTAGCAAATTTGAGTATGCTAAATAAAGAATCCTAAATTGTTTTGTTTTTGATGATTTTGAAAAGAGGATTCATGGCAAATTTAGGTATGCTAGGAAATCCAAATGTGTTTTATTTTTGATGATTTTTGAAAAGAGTATTCTTAGTAAATTTAGGTATGCTAAGGAAATCCAAATGTGTTTTATTTTTGATGATTTTTGAAAAGAGTATTCTAGCAAATTTAGGTATGCTAAGGAAATACAAATGTGTTTTTGTTTTTGTTGATTTTTGAAAATAGGATTCTTAGCAAATTTAGGTATGCTAAGGGAATCCAAATGTGTTTTTTTTTTTATGATTTTTGAAAAGAGGATTCTTAACAAATTTAGGTGTGCTAAGGAAATCCAAATGTGTTTTATTTTGATGATTTTTGAAAAGAGGATTATTAGCAAATTTTGGTATGCTAAGTAAATCCAAATGTGTTTTGTTTTTGATGATTTTTGAAAAGAATTCTTAGCAAATTTAAGTATGCTAAGGAAATTCAAATGTATTTTCAATTTTGTTGATGTTTGAAAAGAGGATTCTTAGAAAATTTAGGTATGCTAAGAAATTCAAATGTATTTTGTTTTTGATTTTTGAAAACATGATTCTTAGAAAATTTAGGTATGCTAACAAAATCCAAATGTTGTTTTTGATTTTTGATTTTTATTTTGATTTTTCAAAAAGAGGATCTTCACTTAGAAAATTTGGGTATGCTAAATGAAAGATCCAAATATTATTTTTGATTTATGATTTTGATTTTGATTTTTGAAAAAGAGAAGCTTCATTTATCAAATTTGGGTATGCTAAATGAAAGATCCAAATATTATTTCAATTTTGAAAAGATGATTGTTAATTTTGATTTTTGAAAAGATGTTTGTTAATTTTATTTTTGAAAATGTGTTTGTCAATTTTATTTTTGAAAATATGATTGTTGATTTTTTTGAAAATGAAATCTTCATTCAATAAATTGAATGAAGATGTTCATTTGTGCTTTTTAAAAATATGATTGTTGATTTTGATTTTGAAATGAAATCTTCATTCAATAAATTGAATGAAGATGTTCATTTTTGCTTTTTGGAAATATGATTGTTGAATTTTATTTTTGGAAAGATGATTGTTAATTTTTTTTTGAAAATGTGATTGTTTATTTTGTTTGGAAAATGAAATCTTCAATTCAATAAATTTAATGAGGATATTCATTTGTGCTTTTAGAAAATTTGATTTTGGATTTTATTTTTGAGAAGAGATTGTTGTCTTTATTTCTGAAAAGATGTTTGTTAATTTTAGTTTTTGAAATTGATTGTTAATTTTATTTTGAAAAATGATCCTACATATAACAATCATAAAGATTATTAGGTGAGGGTAATTTATAAAATTTCTGTGCAGACATTTTATTATGTGCAATTTAAAAAGTGCTTTTTGGAAATTGGTGTTTTTATAAAGGATTCATATTCTTTACTTTTGGAATGAACCATACCTTACCATGGAAATGGTAAGAATGAAGTCTTTAGTTATTTCTCTTTGTTAAATTTTTATTTTCACCTATTGGGAAACCTAACAGGGGTTTTAAGACCCACACAAAGTGAAGTCCTAAAACCTAAAGAATGTTGGCTAACTTAGCTTAAGGATGGAATAAACTAAGTACCAACAAAAAAGAAAGTCTTAGATTAATATAAAATATAAACCCATTATCGATACTTGGAGACAACAATCATTTACCAAAGATGGAGAGAGAAACCATCCCCAACGGTGTCACCAGAAAAATATGTCATGAAATTTTTCATCCTTCATCTACCTTTAGGAGAGAAAAATAAATGAAGAATAAAAATAACAAACACTTCTTGTGTTGGACACCATGTAGATCTGCAGATGTTCTTATTAGGGTGCTCGGGTATGGCATTGAGGAATGATGAACTATTTCGAGAGACAGAAGTCACCATCCTACAATGGACCTAATCATTTTAATAAGGACTCCTAAGGACTATGGGTCTTCGAAATATACTAGAGATTCTTCCACTACCTTACATGGAAAAATAAGGCAGGGTTTATTTTAAATCAGGTTCGTTAAGTTCCCTATGGAGGAAAGCCCCCATATTTAATTATATCCTAAAGAAGGGAATTCCTTTGAAATACTCTCGATTAAGGTAAATGATTGTTGTCTCCAAAGATTTCAAAGATAGGACTATCAATCAATTGGTTTATTTTTAGATGATCAAGTGGGAATTGATCAAGAGGAGGGAGTTATTATCAAAGCAGAAGGAAGATAAATAGGGGAAGCTTATGATACTAGGAAGCCTCGTAAGCATCCCAAACTATACTATGGTTGGGCTCTATATTTTTGAAATTGAAATGATTTATTTATTTGAATTCAATTTTTATTAAAAATCTAGGACTTAAAATTCCATAACACAAGATCATGAAAATGTCTAAGAGGTGAGGATTTATGTACGTAGCCCGCAAAGGAAAGTAGCAACCTCTGAACTTAAATCTAGAGAGCTTTGAGAGGACCGAAGCACGGCCTAAATCTAAGGTTAAAATGGGTATTTTGTTTACCACCATAAGAGAGGATAAACCACCCGACTGTTGGACTTACAATCGCCTCGGGGTGGCCACCAACTAACTCCTACAATTTTAAATACATGTAGATAAGTCTTATGCTTCTACAAGATAGCTAGGCTGTTATTTATTTTGAAAGAGACTAAGTCCTTAAACACACTCCCTAAGAGACTAGATCACATAGGGCATGATTAATGACTTAAATATAATGCAATTTTTTGTTACATTTTATTTTCATTTTAGGATAATTGATTTGACACAGGCTATGGTATCCATATACCTAATGCATGAGAAATTGGATTATGGGCCAAAATCTGTGAGGTGTTTTCACCATGGCTCTTAAAGGTCAAGTTCCACAAAGGTGGAAGCCCTCCATAATAAGAGTGAAACAAGATGCTTTTTTATGCATGATGTGAAAACATACAACATATAGCTAAGGGTTACTAAATATTTTATTTTGATTTACAACCTAGGCTTTAGGTGAGATTATGAGTTGTTAATTTTAAATTTTGAGTTGATTAGTTGGATAGAAAATTTATTTTCCCCTAAAGCCTAATCGCATCTAGGTCATTCATCAAAGCAAGGAAGAAACTTGGAAAACATGCCATCTTAATGCACAAGCTTAAACAAACATCAAATAATTTATAAAGCTAGTGCAAAAGAATAAGATGCCTTTTATGGTCAGGCTCCACCATACAAACCTGAAAACAAATTGAGTAGCCGAGCTCTACCCATATACAACCCAAATTACAAATGAATTAATTACAATCAAGAAGGAAATCATGTTATGGGGTTCCTCATTCTTCATTTCTTCTTTCCTCTTTTCTTCTTTTCTTCTTTTCTTCTTTTCTTCTTTTCCTTCTTCTTTCTTCTTTTCTTTCTTCTTTCTTCTTTCGGTTGGTTGGAATGTGGTTGCTCTAAAGGCTTCACATGGTACATAAGACATAGTCTTATGACCAATGTTGATCTTAATCTCCCATAACATGGTACAACACTTTAAATGACACACACATTATGCTAAGTCACCATTTCTAGTCCTATGTCAGGGCGATATAACACATTACCTCCAAAGGCTTCATGATGCATGATTTTGTTAAGTAGAAAAGAGAGGGATTCTTTTATCCATTATTCCTATGTACAATTACATGTATGAAAGACATAAATGAGTATGACGCCATTATTTTCTACACCATGGGTGTAAGATACAAGACCTACTTGGGGCTACTTAAAGCCTCATAACCCCTAGATGTCCAAACTAATATACCAATTTTCTTAAATACATGTGCATGTATAAAAAGAAATGAATGGAAAAAAGAGTCATGCAAAAGATTTTTATGTGTTTGTTGGATTTTGGTTATTTAATTTACATGTGCAAATGTGAAGATCCTTCTTAAATGATAATATAGGAATTAATAAGAATGGATTTAAGCAAGTGTTGTGTTTTTTTTCAAATAAACTATACACTTTGCAAATCCTATTCAAAACTATGTTAAAAGAGAAGAGAAGGAAAAGTCACATAATGCGCATCTTTTATTATAATCACATGCAAACTTATAAGTAATTATAAGTAACATACCCTTCATTTGTGATGTTTGATTTATAAGCTTTAAAAATAATTTTGGATTTAGTAGTGATAATAGCCATTCATATTCTTACTTTAGCCAGAACATGTAATTTGATATAAAGGAAACATTTCATTTTAATTTGAGTTTTTAAAATACATGAATGCATGATTTAATATGTGTTGACCTCATTTTAGAATGAGCTCTCAACCCCTCCATCTTAGACATAGGACTTCTCTTAGAATTTAAGAGGTCCTTAGTCTTAAGACACATCTAGCAATTAGTTGGACACTTAGTCAAACCCTAGAGACGTAGAAGAGTTAGCTATAGGAATAGGTTATGCCTTAGGGGTGTTAGAAAAATTTGTCTACCCTATATCTTGAACCAAATCCTCCCTTCCTTCGTCCAAGTCAAAACTCCAAACTCATATCAATTCCAACTCTAACTCAATCCTTGAACCAATTCAATGGATTTTCTCAAATCATGATTCAATTCCAAATAATTGAAACTTATGATTGAAGCCCATGATTGGATTCTAAACTCCAAAATATTTCCTAAGTCCTTTGATTCCCTCACATGAACTTAGCTCAGATCAAATCCAAATAAATTCAAATTCAAGGAAATTTCTCACAACCCATTTATATTCTCATTTATATTCATAATATAAATGAAATATAAATTCAAATATCCAAGAATAAATTCAAAACTCAAACTCAAATTCAATCAAACCCAACTAAAAAAAATTAAAATCTTGAACTTAGCCAAATCAATTTCAAATCAAGTCAAACCCTTGATTTTTCTTCATGATTAAATCTATCCAAAAATCATGAATCCAAATATAAACATAAATTTTAAACATCAAGCCAAAAAACAATTCAAAACTCAAACTCAAATTCAATCCAAATTCAACATAAACTTTTCAAGTCAAATTCTTGAACGTAGCCAAATCAACTTCAAATAAATCCAAACCCTTGATTTTTCTACATGATTCAATCAATCCTTCAATCATGAATCCAAATATAAATACAAGCTTCAATCATCAAACTAAAACTAAATTCAAAAATTAAATCCAAATCAAACTCATGTTCACCCTTTTGAACTTGAAATTATCAAATGAATCAAACCCCATTTGACTTCAAACCACTTACAAATGGAATTATATTTCAATCATAAGTCCATATGTGACTTCAATCAAACTCAAATCAAGCTTTGACCAAGCAATTTGACCTACTTAGGCTCACTTGACCCAAAGTGACCTAAAGTATCCCTTTTGAGCCAAATTCTAATCCTGCCCAAATTGGATTGAACTAAGCCCAACTAAGCCTCACACTGTGAACAAAAATAATCATAAGATGATCAATCACTCAAATTAGGTCAAACCAAGTCAACCTAAGGGTTTACCAAGTCAACACTTAGCTAAAATGAAACCTAAACTAGCTAAAATCCATCATAGGCCAAATTTATTGAAACCATTGATCAAAACTTACTCATGAACAATGTTTGAACTTGACCAAGTTATCATTTGAGCCTAACCTAGCCCAATTGTCCACTTGATCTATGTAGACCCAACTTGACCTAAAAAGTCAAAATGTGTGGTCAAGTTCATTCCAAATCACTTGTTGAACTTGACCAAACCCAATTGGCCAACTAGACCCAACCTAGCCCAATTGACCTTGAACCCAACTTGACTTAAAAGGTCAAATTGAGCCAAATCCAAATATAAATCAAATTGATTAGAAACAAAGATACCAATCCATTTCAAATGATCAACATAAACCAACCATGACCTTACCAAAATAGGTCAAATGGGTCAAATTGGTCAAGTTGACCCATTTGACCTAAATGAAATCTAATGAACCGAAATCAAATATAAATCAAATTGAACGAAACCGATGATGCAAAAAAATTTCAAGTGATCATATGAACTTTGCCCAACTCTTGGTTTGACCTAATTTGACCAATTGGTCAACTTGACCCAAGTTGACCCATTTTGATCTAACTGGGTCAACATGAACCAAATCATATCAAACCAACTCCAAATTCAATGAAACTTAGCCTAACCCATTTTTCAATCATACCAAACATATTCAAATTGCAATCCAAGCCAAATGACCATTTTACCCTTAATCCATAGGGTAACATAAAATCAAAACCACTTGGAATTTGGTCAATTCCTTTTTCATGGACACTTGGCTTCCTCTTAGTGGACCAAATGGTCACTAATAGACTTGATGCACATGACCCATTAGGTTTGGGTCAGCCAAACCCAACCCAATGGCCAAACTGACCACCCACTTAGGAATTGAGCACATGGGATCCCTCTTCCACTCAATTAAAGCACATGGGAGCTTCACTACTCCACTCCACACTCAAAACTGAACCATGTGCAAGTCGTAACAGCCAAACAAACCCATTGAATGAGGTCAATTAGATTAAAATGGAAAAGATCTTCATGATCATCTGATTCACCTAGGGGGAGATATACTCCCCCTAATTCCACTTGAATTCACATCACACACACTTGATTGACCTTAGGGAACTCAGAGCAAGCATCCTAGAGCTCCTCCAAGCTTCCTAAAGTCATTTGGAATTCTCCATTTTGGTTTCTTCAAGCCAAAAATAGGAGCTCCACCAAATAGCCATCTCACTCAATACTTCAAATCAACTCAATTCCTCTTGCAAGCTTCATCAGAGGACTCAATCGAACTTGCCTAAATCTTAATCCAAGTTCTCAAGTAAAGGGATGTGGGAGGATTTGAAGGTGAGCTTGGCCCATAGAGAGATCTACTCAACCCCAAGGCTTGAAACTTTCAACAGGGCTTTGTCTCCACTAGATGAAGCTACCTCATCAGATTGAGCACCGGTGATAGCCTCCGATGAGGTATGGATCAAAATTGAACTTAGACTAGAGAGTATGTGGTCATTTATGAAAGGAATTTTCACTTCATGTAAAACTAGATGTTGGATCTTCATCCTCTTGCATGATGATTGTGGGTTGAGTTTGGGCTCAATCCGAGCTTAATCGAGCTCAGATCATGCCATGGAAAGTGGACGATTCCCCTTTCCCACAGAGAAGCTCAGGGACGGATCATGGGCCATCCATGCGTGCATTTTGGATGGACGGCCATGATCAAGATGCGTAGGAATATCTGATAATCCCTTAATACCGTGGGCTTTATCTCAGCTGTCCGATCATTGATCTAACGGATGGGGAGAAAGAGTGTAGCGCCACCGATGATGTGGCGCTATAATGTGACAGCTTAAGTGGCCTCTCCCGTCGCACCGCGTCAGCCTCCACTTGGTACCGAGAGGATTAATCACTTAATTAGGATATTTAATTATTAAATAATCATAGAAACTTCAAAATAATATAACTAATTCTAAAAATCATAAAAATACAAGGTAAAATGCATTATAAAGATAATTCAGAGGAGAATATTCTAAAATTATTTCCAATGGGTTTTAAATTGTTATTTTCTTTAATTAGAGTTTTATTCAAAACTTAATAACCCTAATTACTCCCTAATTATGCCACTGCTTAATTCCAAACTTCTCGGGTGCATTTAGAGGGATGAATCCTACCTCCTCTAATTTTTTGAGGATTTATTGATGGGTTAATTAGAGAGATCAATTAATGAATCCTTAATTACTCTCCTTATGTAATTAAGGATAATTAAGCATGTGAATAGTGGTTTACCCTCTTTTAAGTTAATTAAGCCTTGTTTAAGTAAAGAAGAGGTTATGGAATGGATTTGAAGAATTTTCCCTAAGCCATTCCATAAACCCCTTTCCTTCCTTAATTCAAACTTAATTAAGGGCTAACCCACTAATCACCTACTTAATTAACTTGATAAAATTTTCAAAACATTCCAAAACTTAATCAATTCATCTTGGGTAGGTGCTCAGGTGTTCAATAACCTAAGTAGCTTAAGGAAATCAAAATCCAACCCACATGTGTGGGAAGGGTTATGAAAGTACTTAAATTAAACCATTTAGCTTAATTAATCACTAATTATGAGCCAATTGCATTAGGCCCTTTTTTTCTAGGTGCATTTCTGATTTAAATTCCTTGGGTGATTTTATGTCATACATTGGCTCATAATTATTTGATTAAGTATGTTAAAGTGGTATAAGTAAGGGGTAATTAACACACTTAATTCACACCTTAACCTAACCAAAGAATAAAATTGATCTAATCACCTAAAAATTAAACTAAAACATCATAAACACATGGGAATGGGCTAAGCCAAGCAAACCTTCTCATATTTCTCAAATTGAAATCAAACTCAAAATAAAATAAAATTTCTTTAAAACCAAATTTAATTTGCTTTAAATAATTTATTTCATAAGATTGTCTTTAGGAATTAATTAGGGTGAATCAATTTACATGCTTTCATCACTTGATTTTTTTTTCCTAGCATGTTAAATGTGTATGTCATATGAAAATTATGCATTCATAATTTTTGAAAAATCAAATTAAAAAATTAAATGCTTCCTTTATATCAAATTGCATGTTTTGGCTAAAGTAAGGATATGAATGGCTATTATCACTATTAAATCCAAAATTATTTTCAAAACTTATAAATCAATTATCAAAATTGAAAGGTATGCTACTTATAATTATTTATGAGCTTGCATGTGAGTAAAAATATAAAGATGTGCATAGTGTGGCTTTCCTTCTCTTTTCTTTCAGCATGGTTTTGAATAGGATTTGTAAAAGTGTATAGTTCATTTGAAAAGAACACAACACTTGATTAAATCTATTCTTATTCATTCCTATGTTACTTAATAAGGGCATCCACACTTGCACATATAAATTGCATAAACAAATCAAACAAACAAACACAAACTTTTGCATCTTTCTATTTCCATTCATTTCTTTTGTGCATGCATATGTATTTAAGGAAAGTGGTATATTAGTCTAGACAACCCCGGAGTTGCAAGGCTTTAAGTAGCCCTAAGTAGGTCCTCTACCTTACACCCCTTGTCCTAACAATGGTGTCGTACTCACTTATGCCTTTCATACATATAAATGTGCATATAAAAAATGGATAAAAGAATCCCTTTTTTCTACTTAATGAAAATCATGCATCATAAAGCATCCAAATTTTCTTAAGTAATATCACTTAGCATTCATCATGAAAGTGTGTTAAACATCCTCATTTGCATGTATAGATATGCTTAGGGTTCATCCATATGCATGTTACACATATTAGAAAAAAATGTGATAAATCTTTAATCTTAAAATACCTTTCCTTTTGAATAGGATTGGAAAATCTAAATAAAACATTCACTAAACAAGAATCAAATATGAATCTACCTTAGAAATCACAGCAGGTATGGAGGAAAGAGAAGTTCCCTTCTCTTTTCCTCTCTTTATAACACTTAGTAATTAATCCTAATTTAATCAAAACATAGAATAAAATTAACCCAAAACAACTGATCACTTACATGAAACAAACCCTTTAAGTTGAACATTTTCATACTTAGAAAATCTAAACCTTAAATCCATAGTTAAGCATACCACATAAACCTTAAATGGCACACACATTAGGCTAAGTCACTATTTCTAGCTTTAGGTTAGGGTGGTGCATGGTTTGATGTTTGCTTTTATTTTGTGATGTCATATTTTAGTTTGGATGTTAGGGTGAATGTGCGTAGACTAAATGATAGGATGATTTAGTCTAATCATTGTCTTCTGTAGGGGATTGTGCTTAAGGGTGTTGTAATAAAAATATAACTGCTTTTGCTGTGTAGATGCTTCTACCTCTAAGAATAATCCAAAATAGGCTAGGTGGACTTGGTTACCCATGTGTGAGGTGCTAAGTCCAATTTATATATATATACGCTTGGGATTGTATGGTTTGTTTGGCTAATCTCTATTTTGTGTTAGTTAGATTTTCTTTTTCTCATTTTCATGTACTTTTGAAATTAGGGTTTTAGAATGATTATCATAGGGGATTAGAATAAGTATTAGATTGATACCCATAATCTAATTTCTTACACATTAGGCATAAAGAATCTTAAAGCCTATGTCAAATTATCCAAAATAAAAATAAAATCTAAATAAAGTTGTATTAGATTTAGGGCATTAAAGCATTCCCTACATGATTTAGTCTCTTAGGGAGTGTGTTTAAGGACTTAGTCTCTTTCAAAATAAACAATATCTTAGTTATCTTGCAAAAGCATTTGCCTTGCCTACATATTTTAAAATCGTAGGAGGAGTTGGTTGGCGGCCACCCCCAGGCAGTTGTAAGTCCAACAATCAGGAGATTTATCCTCTCTTGTGGAGGTAAACCAAATACCTATTTTTTACTTTAGATTTAGGTTGTGCTTTTGGCCCTTGCCAAAGCTCCTTAGATTTAAGATTCGAGGTTGCTTCTTTCCTTGGGCTACAAATCATAATCATGTGCCAATAGATTTCTAACAAAAATTCAACCCAAATAAATTAATTCAAATTCAAATATAAAGCCCAACCATAGGGTAATTTCAGATGCTTATTAGGTTTCCTAGTACTTTAAGCATCCCCTACTTATTTTCATTTGGCTTCGATAAGAACTCCCTCTTCTTGATCAATCTTACTTGACATTCTAAAAATAAACCAATCGATTGATAGTCCTACCTTTTCAAAATCTTTGGAGACAATGATCATTTACCTTAATCGAGAGTACTCCTAAGGAATCATGTTCCTTATGATGAAATTAACTTTAGGGGATTGCCTCTATAGAGAACTTAACGAACCTAGTTTAAAATAAACCCTGTTTTACTTTTCCATGTAAAGTATGGGAAGAATCTTTAATACATTTCAAAGACCCATAGTCCTTAGGAGTCCTTGTTGGGGTGATTAGGTTCATTGTAGGGGGTGACTTCTATCTCTCAAGATACTACACATTTCCTCAATGTCATACACGATCACCCTAATAAAAATATTTATGGATCTATGGCATCCCAACAAGGCATATTTTATATATATTTAGTATTTTCATTTTTCCTTCTTTTCCAAAAGGGAAGGGGATAGATGAAGGCAGAGATATATAGAAAAAAATTTCACCATAGATTTTTCTGGCGACTCCATTAGGGATGGTTCCTCTCTCCATATTTGATAAATGATGGGCTTTGGGCATACTTTGTATGAATCCAGACTATCTTCTTTAACATCTCATCTTTAAGTTCTTCTTTAAGTTTAAAACTATTAATTGGATTAATAAAAAAAAGACTTCCTCCTTACCATTTTATGGTAAGGAAAAGTTCATTCTAAAAATAAAGACAAAAAAAATCCTTCATAAAAGTCTTGCTTTACAAAAGCACATTTTCAAAATATACTTAATAAACTATTTTCACTACATCTAATAATTCTCATAATTGTTATATGTAGGAACATTTCAAAAGTGAAACCAACAATCATAACTTCCAAAAGCACAAATGAACTTCTTCACTCAATTCATTTTGATGAAGACTTCATTTTCAAAACAAAAATAAAATTCCAACAATCCTAAATATTCAAAAAGAACAAAATTTTAAGATGGGCCTTTCCATTCAATACATCCAAATGTGTTGGATGGATGTTACATCTTAAAGCCAAAATCACAACTTTGAAATTCCACTCAACATATTCCACATGTGTTAAGTTGGAATTCTCACCTTTCAAAAAGCACATATGAAACCTCTCCATTCAATATATTCACATTTATTGAATGGAGGTGTCATTTTCTATCAAAATCAAAAATAAATTCTCCAAGAGCACATATGAAATCTCTCCATTCAATATACCCACATCTATTGCATGGAGTTTTCATTTTCTATCAAAATCAAAAATAAACTTTCAAAAAGCACATATGAATAATTCCATTCAATATACCCAAATTTATTGATTGAAGATTTCATTTCCAAATAAAATGACAACATTTTCAAATGTCACTTAACATATTCCATATATAATTAGGTTGGAATTTCCTCTTTCAAAAAGCAATAATTACACATGAAAATACATCTTTGAAAATTGAAACATAATTGATTTCCATCTTACATACCCAAATTTGTTAAATGGAAATCCCTCTTTTCAAAATCAACAAAAACAAAAAAAATTCAAAACACATTTGGAACTTCATTCTAGCAAACCCCATTTGCTAAAGTGAAGTCTCCCTTTTCAAAACACAAAAATTTGAAACACATTTTTGGAATTTCATTTAGCATACATAAATTTTCCAAGTGAAATCTCCATTTCACAAAATTTCAAAACACATTGGAATTTCATTTTGGCATACCACATTTACTAAAGTGAAGTCTCCATTTTCAAAACAAAATTTGAAACACATTTTTGGAATTTCATTTAGCATACTCAAATTTTCTAAGTGAAATCCTCATTTCACAAAATTTCAAAAACACATTGGAACTTCATTTTAGCATACCACATTTTACTAAGTGAAGCCTCCATTTTCAAAACAAAATCAAAATAAAATTTGAAACACATTTTTGGAATTTCATTTAGCATACTCAAATTTGCTAAGCGAAATCTCCATTTCACAAAATTTCAAAAACACATTGGAACTTCATTGTGGCATACCACATTTGCTAATGTAAAGTCTTCATTTTCAAGACAAAATCCAAAATAAAAGAAACACATTGGAACTTCATTCTAGCATACCACATTTGCTAAAGTGAAGTCTCCATTTTCAAAACAAAATCCAAAACAAGAAAAATGCATGAGAATTTCCTTAGCATACCCAAATTTGCTAAGGATCTTATTTTCAAAAAAAAAATAAAAATCTCTAAAAATAAAAGAAACACATTAAGATTTTTTAGCATACTCAAATTTGCTAAGCATCCTATTTTAAATTTTCTTCAAAACAAAACAAAACACACTTGGATTCTTCATTTTAGCATACCCAAATTTGCTAAATGAGGATTCCATTTTTCAAAATCACAAATGATTCACAAAATAAAACAAATAAGGAAGAAAGAAGAAATTATTTTCAAACACCCCACTTAGCATACCCAAATTTGCTAAGTAAATTTAAAAAAATCACAAATAAAAAATAAAATCAATTGACCATTTACTTTAATATACCCAAATTTGTTAAACAAAGGGTCCTCAAAATAAAAATTCAAATATGAACCTATGGAAGCATCTCTTCAAAAATATTTGAACCCATTTTCAACATATCTAAATTTGTTGAAAGTGGATTCTACATTCAAAAATCCTCTTTCCAATCAATCTCAAAATCAATTATAAACCATTTGAGCACGACTTAACATTTCAAGATGTTGAGTATGGGTCCAAATCCTAAATTCAAATTCAAAATCAACAAAATAAGAAACTCTGATTCAAGTTTATTTTTGACATTGCAATTTTAGTTAGCTTCAGTTAATTTTTTACTCTCAGTTCAGTACAATTTGATTCAATGGCAACACTGAGATATGTGTTCACTTTTCCCCATGGGATGGATCTGGCCTTAGATCAGGCCAACCTCTCATGCTCTAACTATGCCCACCTCATCCACTTTGGTTGAGGTTTTGTGCCTAAATTACATGTGAGGGGACCTCCCTCATCACTATTAGTACGAGCATAGTGGTGGGCGGGAGAATTTGGGTTGACATGACATCCATCGGATTTGAGATTCCCTCATTGAAAGGAAGGCGTGGTAGTTCCACAGTATGTGGCGATTCTTATGTGTGGTTGTTCTTGCCCCAGTTAGGGCTAGCACCCACTCACTAGCACCTTCAAGGGGAAGGCTCCCGATCCCAGGGATTGTCTCCCCTTTTGAGGTTGGGTCTAGCTCTTACTCACTCCTACCGGGACCCAAAGAAAATAAAATTGCATGATAAGTGCCACACACTGCATTGAGGGAGATAGAAGCAACCATGCAGTCTGTAGTTGAGGAGTTGTGCATGATGGTTTCCGTTATACAAAAGTTCCTTCCTCTCTCTCTCTGGTGAGAGGATGTTGGGAGATGCTTCACCTCCATGGTGGTGCATTTCAGGCTCCCATTGAGGGGAGGTCATACCAAGATAGTTTCTTTAGAGCTACGATGATGAGTCAGGCTCAATTTGATTTGAGATCCATTATCCCCTGGTGGGAAGCATAAGACAGGAGAGGCCCAGTTCATATTACCCAGTAGGAGAGGACATTGGTGATTGCGACTGCACTTGTTGATTTTCTATTTTGTGCTACATCAATTCTTGCATTCTACTTGGGGACTACACCCAGAGCTGTTCAAGAGAGTTGGTGGTGTCCACCACCACTCTCACCATCCACCATCTTCCATGTTCTAGCATCTCGGTTCCACCAGGCCATGAAGGTATGGAAGAAGAGGACACTAGTGATCTATGGCCAAGGATCACGTTCCATCTACAGCCCTGTGGTGAAGTGAGCTCTCTGCTCGACCTTTTGATCATGGTGAGGAAGGAATGACGACCCCAAAGTATCATAGTCATCCCGTCACCACTACCACCACAGCATACGATGGAGAGAGCAACTATCGAGGGAGAAGGTGATAGGTCAATTGCACCTATGATGATAGATCCTCCTAGGAGTGTCACCCACACATATTAGGTGGTTAGGAGCATATTTCTCCAAGCGGCATAGCCCTCACATGGTTAACTCTCCAGGAGGAGGTCTGTTCCTGATATGATAGTGATCCCACCACCAAAGTCATTTTATGCAGTTGGAATTATTCTCTAGATGATATAGTAGCCCATTATCTCTCATGGAAGAAAGAGATCTAGGATATGGTTGATGAGGAGAAGATCAAGTCCTTGAAGATGATTTGGGAGATTAGAGTTTGCATGGTAGACACGGGGATCCCTCTTTGAAGCTTGATTATGGAAGGTGTTGGAGGCAAGAGAAGACACTACAACACTTTCTTTGAGATAAAGTAGGATGAAAAAATAGATATGATAGAAGGAAAAGATCTAGCATTGTCTTAGCACTTCAAAACCAAGCCCGTAGTCCATCCTACTATAGACTAAGGCCAGTAGAGTTGGTGCATGTCTTGGATCCACCAAGACTTTACCTCTAGTAGAGCAAGGTAGCACCGATGTATGAAGGTAGTGGATAGTACCTCCATATAAGAAAAAGATATCAAGAGCATGGTTGAGCGGGAGGTGAGAGAAGTGTTGGCTCAAGCCCGAGGAGGATCATCAATTCTAATGGGTAGACCCTAACCAGAGGAATTTGATGCAATCCAATATCTAGTAGAGGGTGCCTTCTTTAGGTATGGCCACCTCTAAGAAAAGATATAGCATGGTTGAGTAAGCATTGGTGCAGGAGGATCATCTTTGTAGCTGATTATGCATCCTTTTTCTTTTCTTTTATGATAGCGGTAAGCTTAGATTTAGCTATTGCAATACTAGTGGTAGTGATGCTTTAATCTTCCATCTCTTCATCAATAGCTTAGCGGATATAGCATTTGACTGGTACGTTGAACTTTCCAATAGTTCAGTGAAGACTTTTTCTAAGTTGGAGCAACTCTTTATCAAGAGGTTTGTTGGAGCTTAGCAACGGGTCACTGTTGGTGATCTCATTGTGGGTCAACAAAATCTCGGTGAGTCCCTCATTGATTACATTCTTAGATGGCATAATTTGAGTATGAAATATGAACCATAACTATCTGAATAGCATGACATCGAGATTCTACTTAAGAATATCCATGGCTCGGTCATCTTCATGCTCAAAGGTTTCACCATCAAAACTTTTGAGAAATTAGTCAACAAGGCAGCTAACTTGCAAGGAGAATGTTGCCTTCTAGATCTACCAATAAAGCAGCAGAAGATATGAGAAGAAACTGAGGCGTGATAGCATGACAAGGGAAAAGAATTGAGGCGGTTTGAGAGACCATTGTGCTCCATAGTCATCACTTTCACCTCTCACCACCAGGGCAACCCTCACACATAGTAGCCTCCATGGCACGCCTCCTCTTGACCACATCATCAGCGGGGTACACATACCCATCGCTAGGTAGCTATGGTCCACTACTCTTTTGGATAAACTTAACAAGCCTTATTCATTTAAGAGGAGGTAATCAAAAGATCTTTAAGAATCTCTTAATTTTCTACTACTCAACCTAGAGACTAGGAAGTGGACAAATCATGATCTAACTTTTGCACCACCATATGCTAGGTCATGTTCTGGAAGATTGCTTCACATTTAAGGGCTGGCTTGAACATAACTTCAAGACCTGTGTTATAGTCATCCCGAAGGAATACCTTGTGGAACAACCATCCAATTCCATTAGAGTAATTTTTGGGGATACTTGTGATCCTTCCAAAACCAAAGAAGGTTGGGATATCTCCTTATCCAAAAACTCTAAGAACATTATCTCAAAAATCAAGAAACTTTCCTTACAGGTGCCTGAGCCATCTCAAACCTCCAACATCAAGGAAGGTTTGCAAGTTTGAGCAACTCGGAAAGGGGAGTTTCGTAGCACATGCCATCATGTATAGCAACCAGTCCAACCTCCAGTCCACCATTGGCTACTACATCAACTACTACTTGAGCTCTTCTTCTTCATCTAGAAGACATCTTGTATCGATGGATGAGGGCATCAAATCCCTCACCCCTTTTACTTTACTTGATTTCTACTATGTACCTCCTATCAAATCTAAAAAATTGAATAATAAAGCTAGCTTGAATTACATCTGTGTCACTTATGATGGGTTGTCTAAATTTATTCCTAATGATAACTCTTCAAGTCTAAACAACTATAATAATTCTGATCTTCCTCTTTCTAATTGAGTTGGATTTTCCCTCGAACACTGGTTGCCTCTTGAGATAGACTTGGAATCATCAGATTAAAGGGTCCCATACATGGAATCTTCCATTACCACAAGAGATCAGAAGTTAACCTCTGTGGCAGGTTCTACCTCCTAGGACCTCAAGATAGAGGGAAACAAGTCATTATTGGAGGATCAGAAGCCTTCCATAAGATGCTCCACCCTTGGATATGCTTGTGGAGGATTAGCCAAGGTGGACTACAATGTCCTCTCTCACCTAAGAAAGTTTCCATCTAAGCTAAGCATATATGATGCTTATGTATCCAAAGAGATGAGAGAATCATTAATCAAGGCTCTCCTTGATCTTAAAATATGCTTAGCTTCAGTGACCTATTGGTGATGAGGCACATTATTCCAGAGAAGCTCAGGAGATCACTTTCATAGATGAAGGCCTACTTCTAGGGAACATAAAGCACAACCATCTCCTCTACATTACTATTGACATGAGTATATTCAGACTTGCCAGAGTTCTCATTGATCTAGGTGCATTAGTGAATATTATGAGTCTGAAGACCCGTGCCTATTTGAGGATTGACATCTCCACACTCCGAGGAGATCGGATGATGTTGAGAGGATTCAATGAACAAGGTGAGAGGGATTTAGGTTCCATAGTGTTACCTTTGGAGATAGGTGACTAGAAGACTGAAGCCAAGTTTTATATCATTGATTTGAATACTTCATTCACTTCTTTGCTCGGTAGGCCTTGGATACATCAAAATAAGATGATTCCATCCTCCATCCATCAGTGCAGCAAATTCAGGAAGGATGGGATTGAGTACTGTATGAAAAGCCATTTTCAGTTAGAAAGGTTGAGATATATGAGGATGCGACCTATTATCTTTTTCAAAACACCCTTTCTCATGAACTTAGACAAAATTTAAATTCAAAAGAGAAAGAAAATGAAGAAAAAGAAAAGGCAAAAGAAAAAGAGAAGAAAGATGAAAATCCTAGTGAAAGAAAATTGAAAATAGAGCGCATATCACATTCCACCCATTCATCATATGGACATGTGGGTAGGATTCGACCTCCACCAGCGGTGGGCAGAAATAGAGGTTCTAGATGTGGAAGACCCTGGTTGGCCATCGATAGGGGTTATGTTTGTTCATGAGTACCCTACTATTCACATAGACTTGGAATCCAGCTCAGAGGATGAGTCTAATGTGATTAGTATACCAACCAACCCCTCTCAGCAAATTTCATTAGAGGTGACACTCAAGCTGGACAGTGATGAAGACCGAGCTCAAACAAAGCAAAGTATTCGAATCAAATGTATGTAAAACTATTATGCAGTAGTTAGGAACCTTAGCTCTACCTCACTTTCTCTCAAAAAGTTGAAGGTTTAGTAGTTAAGGAAGCCCCTCAGTCTTCTAAAGATTTCAGATCGAAGAGATTCTTTTTGGGTTCATCATCCTCAAGTCCAAGACTTGATGTAGGACTTGAGGATATTTCAAACAAAGAATTAATGGAATTATCTTTTGATTGGTACTCATCTTATGTGATTAATCTTGCAAAGAAGGGTTTGATTCCTTATTCATGGTCTAAGCATAGGTCTGAGTACTTTGAGAAGCTATGGAATAACACAGGAAGGGATGCACATTCAAGATCAGGGCTAGGATTCGATATAGTGGGTCCAGTCGATGATGACGATTACTGTTTAGTTGTCACCAATCATTTGGAGTCTGATAGGTTCTTTTCACACCAAACCACCTCTTATGAGGATGTGTGTTTTAAAACCTTAGATGATTTAGATGATCTCCAAATCAAAGATGTACCACCAGAATTTGAAGAGAAGATCCATTAAATAATTGACAAGCTTAAAGAAATCAACCTCGGGATAGAAGAAAATCCACATGGGTTCATTGTTGAATGAAAAGAAACAATGACTTAGTTAGGCTATTGATTGAGTTTAAAGACTATTTTGCATGGAGTTATGAAGAGATGCTAGATTATCTCGACGTAGTCCACAAAGCAATAGATCTAGTGCTAACCTTATCAAGCAAGCTCTAGATCATGTGATTATAAATTGAACAATAGGTCATTTCTAAAATTGATGCTTGGTTTCATTAAGGAAGAAAAAAATATCCCACATGGTTAGCTTGATGTCATCGGTTAAGAAGAAAAATTTTCAAATTATGCATCAATTTGAGGACTTAAATAAGGCATGTCCTAAGGATGAGTTTCTCTTCCTATACCAAAATTAATGGTGGACATCGCCTCATCTCATTTTTTCTTTTTTATGGATGGGTCATCTACAACCAAATCAAGATGGCCCCAATGATGAAAGAAACACTTTTTTTGAATTAGAATCTATTATTATAAGGTCATGCCTTTTGGCCTTAAAATCTGGTGCTTTACCCGGCAACCATGACTTAGATCTTCTGAACTCATCCATCATCGGGTTGAGTGCTATGTTGATGATCTAGTAGTCAGTAGAGAGAAAAGAAAGACCATCTCTTTGACTTGAGGTAATTTTTGAATGGTTAAGATAATATAACCTCAAAATGAATCCCAAGTATGCATTGAGTAGCTTGAAAAATTCCTTGAGTTTGTTGTCGAGGGAATAGAAATAGATCCAAAAGATCAAAATCTTAGAAATGCACCACCTAAAGTTTAACTCAACTCGAGATCTTTCCAAGGGCGGTTCTAAGACGCTTTATTTCCAACCTATCGGGGAGATGCAAGCCATTCTCAACACTTGTCAAAAGGATTCAAGTGGGATGATAAGTGTCGGTGCTTTTCATTTATTGAAGCTATGTGAAGGAAAGAGTGCTCTCTACTACCTCGGTGTCGTCTAATTCCGCTAAAGACCTATTGAGAAACATTTCCTAGCTTTGATATTTGCCTCCCAAAAGCTGACATATGCTTTCTCATAAGGTGAACTTGATTTCAGAACCAATCCACTCCGGTATCTCATGACACCACCTATCTCGGATGTTTGGCATATGATGGTCCATGATTCTCTAACAGTTTGATATCACATTCATACCCTGCCATGAGGTAAAAGGTCAAGCTAGCGGATTTCTTAAGCACACCCACTTCCTGATTCTCCACTTAGTGATATCTCACGATGAACAAATCATGAACTTAGGGAGGTTGATACGATGGAGATTCATTTTGATGGTGCAACTTCTTTTCATAAAGGGGAAGCACCACGATCTACTCTTCCAGGAAAGGTAGGGATTGGAATAGTTCTCTTAACTTCAGCGATGTGATGAGATTCTCATACTATCTTTTCAATACCTGCACCAACAACGAAGCTGAGTATGAGGCTTTGATTGCCAGTCTGGACTTAGTTATCACAGTGTGTGTCAAGAGCATCAATATCTTTGAGGATTCTCAGTTGGTCAATCGAGATTCGAGTCTACAAGGTTCTCAAACCCAAGCTTGTCATTACCATGAGTATACCATGAAGTTGGCCCAAATCCTTGAAGTCACCATCTACAAGGTTCCCCAAGTAGACGTAGTAGTAGATGCTTTGGCCAAACTTGCCAAAGAATTGGCATGTCTGGAAGATGAGTCCATTCCAATAAAGGTCCAAAATAGACAAGTCATATCTCTTATTAATGTTGAACTCATCGAAAGACTTTCTCTTGAATGGGAGGTTTCCCTTGCCTATAAGGACAAGGAGTTAGATTGGAGGCAACCGTTCATAGACTATTTGAACATTGGTAAACTACCTCAAGAAAATTCACAAGCACATCAGGTGAAATAGAGAGCTCTCACCTATGCTTTCGTTAATGGTACCCTATACCGACGATCCTTTGACCAAACATGATTACACTGTTTAGATAAACATGAAGCCCATGGCATTATAACTGAGGTACATTTAGGCCTATGTGGAGCCCATCAATCTAGTTTGATGATAAAGATAAAGATCAAAAGACTAGGATACTACTAGCCTTCGATGATTACAGATTGCAAGGATGTAGCTAGGAGATGCCATTAATGGCAGGTACGATGTGGTCTTACATCAACCACCCAACATTCTACACCCTACATTGGCCTCATGGCCATTTGAGTGTTGAGGTACCGATATTGTGGGTCTGATTTATCCTCCTTCTTCCAAGGGTCACCGGTTCATCTTAGCTGCCACCGACTACTTTTCCAAGTGGGCGAAGGCAATCCCAGTCGGTCATAGCTCACATGTGCAATTTTTAGAAATCATATCATATATAGGTTGGGGTGCCTCAACAAATTATATCCATAATGGTACTACATTCAAAACCCAGATCACAAGCTTGCGAGAAGACGGTATAGATTGGAGATACTCCATCATCTCTACCCTAGAGCAAATGGCTTAGTAGAAGCATTCAATAAAACTCTCATCCAAATACTAAAGAAGACTCTTGATAATAATAATTGCCAATGGAATGAGCATTTGGTTGAAGCCTTGTAGGCTCCACCATCGAACTCAACTCAATCTATCCATTTTTTTAGTGTATGGGCAGAAGTTGTTCTACCTTTAGAAGTTCAACTCTAGTCACTAAGGATAGCATTGGGTAGCAAGATCACTACAGAGCATAATGCAAAGTTGTGGTTAGAAGAGCTCGAAGGTTTGGAGGAGAGAGTCACTCTGGCGTGCAGAACCTCGAGTTGAGGAAAAAATGATTCAAGCTCACAACAAGTGCGCCTAGGTCTTCCAAGTAGGAGAACTTGTGTTAGTCTAAGAGACCAATTATTTGTCTGTTGAAAGATGGGAGGCAAGTTTGAACCCACTTGGGAAGGTCCCTATGTCATAGAAGGCCTAAGGAGGATCTTATCGACTCATTGATTGTAAAGGGGAACACCCGATGCTTCTAATTAATGGGATCTATTTGAAGAAATATTACCCATAAAAATCATGTTTGAAAATAATTATCAATAAAAGAATAAAAATCTGATTCCATTTCATCAAAATCTTCTCTTCTTTCAAAGCATTGTTTGCTTATCTTGTGAATCTGTCATGACATGTTTATGATAGGTGTAAGAGTCCCCCAACGGCATCTTATCCCTCTTTCACAACACTAACACAATCAAACACAATCTCTCGGCACTATTATAATAGGTGTGAAAGAACCCAAAAGGCATCCTATTTCGATTAGCGCAATTGAGTTAGGTGTAAGAGAACCCGAGAAGTATCCTTTCTAAGTGGGAAATCCCAATTGCCATCCGTGGCACCATTTCATTAGAATCTCTAATGTGTTTAAGGTAGGTGTGAGATAACCCAAGAGGCCTCATACTCCCTTTAACACAAAGATAAAAATAAACACATATCTTTTATGTCAGGCTACTTTGATGTGGGAACAGGCCCCCTATGGCACTCACTCATTAGCTACTCTAGGTGGTCTTTGCACAGTATGTCAGTGGTCACTTTTTTGGAGGATGTGAGTCTCACCCTTTATTCCTAACTTGATAATTGCAAACCAATGAGTGCCTTCTTAGTTTGGTAGGCTTCACTGCGCAACTAGTAAGCTACCTTATGTTGACTTTGTTTAACAGGATGTGAATCCTAGAGCTTTCTTCTTGAACTAATCATCATGCACTTACTAGGTTAAGTATATTTGAGGTTTAGGATAAATCCCCCAAAGGCACCTTTCCTCTTGACTGCATTTGAGTCGATATAAGTCCTCGCATGGTAATTCTAGGTCAAATGGAATCCTCAAGCGAGCAGACTATCCCAACAATGATTACGTATATAGGATGTGAGTCCCAGCTTTCTTCTAGGCGATTGTTGCAAACCTGAGCACCTTAGGTTGCTTGATGTTATGTTTGTGACTCACCATGGATACACCACTCTTGAAAGATGTGAATCCCCATACTTTCTCCTTGAGTTGGCCACCAAATACCTATTTAATATATGATTAGCCATGTCATCTTCTCTAGGGTTTTGGATCAGCCTTTAACAACCCCTCTCTCTACGGGCATTCTATATGGATCACATCCTTTGTGACCCAATTTAGACACTACCCAGGTTACTCTTGGATTGGACAGTCCCCCTATTCTCGTAGCCACCCCCATGGTTGGAGAATTTGTTTTAGATGATACTTCTCCCTTAGTGATCGAGATAGGTCTAGGCGATATAAGCTCCTTCTTGGTTTGATCCTCATGACTAGGTCCATGATAACCAATAAAACTAAATAAAATAAATAAAATTCGCTTGTGGATTATGAATTCAAGCCCCCAAAGGGCCCCCTTTTTGCATCACTTTTGGGCAATGTCGTGAGAACTCCCTATAGGAAAACTTGAGTTGAGATAAATCCAGGTGGTACTCACTTGTAGTAGCCCTTAGGTGGTTCAATCTATTTTTCTATAAGCAGGTTGCTCCAGCAGTCATTCTACTTTGGAAGATGTAAGATTATGATGCATTCTTTCTAGCATGACTGTCATAAACTGATGGGCAGCTCTAGGTCGAGTTCGATTTGTTGCCCAAAGCAACTGATCACCCTAGTGATCTTTTGTAATGGAAGATGAGAGTCCCCAAGCTTTCTTCCATTGAATTGATCATTGCAAAATGAAAGGCACTCCTTTGGTCGAATTATTCTCCCCTCGGCTGGGAAGCTATTCCCTTAGGTTCAGTAAATCTAGATAGGTTTATGCTGATATAAGCTCCCTTCTCAGTATGATCTATTGCAAACCAACGGAATCCATCAAAATAATTAAAAAAATAAAATTAATCTTTGAGCTAATCTAAGTCTTCCAGCGGCATTCACTCAATAATCAGCCCTAGGTCAGATTCAATTTGTTGCCCAAAGCAACCGATCACCCCTGTTTTTATTTTTTTAAAGATGTGAGTCCACACTTTCTTCAACTTGACCATTGCAAATCGAAGGCAATCCCTTTGGTTGGATAGTCCTACCTTGTGGTTGGTATTCCTTTGGATTGGTAAATCGAGTTAGCTCTGGCATGACCCCCTACCGATGGTCCATCAAATCGATGGGATCCATTCAAAAATAAAATAAAAAATAAAATTAATCTTGACTATTTTTGAGTTAATTTAAGTCCCCTAGAGGCATTCACTCAATAATTAGCCCTAGGTTGGGTTTAATCTATTTTCTTGCTAATAGATCACCCCAGCAATTGGTCCCTACATTGGAGAATGTAGGTCTACTATGCTTTCTTCCTAGTACTTTCGCATCTAAAGGAACCCTTTGTTGGCTAGTCCTACTATGTGTTTAGTAGACCCCTTTATTGGTAAATGAGTTAGGTCTAGGCCTCATGGCTCCTTACGTCATCCATCGCAAACCATTAGGGCCCATCTCAAAATCCAAATTCTAAAAATTTGAAACAAATTCAACCCACCTCCCTCAATGGAGTCAAATAACAAACAAAATAAATTAAACAAATCAAATCAATTCTCCCCCAGTGGAGTCAATCAAATCAAAAAAATCAAAATAAAATAAATAAATCAAATAAATTTCTCTCCTATGAGATTCAAATCAAACCTCTCATCATGGATGATTTGAACTGTTTCCCCAGGTTCACAACTCTATCTAGTGGATTCCTCCTTCCTCTCTTATGTCCTTGACATGAGTAGAGTCACATTGCACTAAGCTCTAGATTCCTATACCTTGGGTTAGTAGACCATTCTATTAGTGCTTGTGATCATTAGTGTTGTTGATCATTTCAATCCCAATATGTGTTCCTTGTGTCACCACACCTATTGGGCACCCTTTGTTGACCTCATTTTTAGATGAGCTCCCTCCATCTTAGACATAGGACTTTTCTTAGAATTTAAGAGTTTCTTAGTTTTAAGACACATCTAGTGATTAGATGGACACTCAACCTAACTCTAGAGACTTAGAAGAGTTAGCCATAGGAATAGGTTATTCCTTAGGAGTGTTAGAAAAATTTGCCTACCCTATAGCTTGAACAAAATCCTCACTTCCTTCTTCCAAGTCAAAACTCCAAACTCATATCAATTCTAACTCTAACTCAAACCTTGAACAAATTTGATGGATTTTCTCAAATCATGAATCAATTCCAAATAATTAAAACTTATGATTGAAGCCCATGATTGGATTCCAAACTCCAAAATATTTCCTATGTCCTTTGATTCCCTCTCATGGACTTAGCTCAGATCAAATCCAAATCAATTCAATTTCAAGGAATTTTCTCATACCCCATTTATATTCTCATTTATATTCACAAATATAAATGAAATATAAATTCAAATATCCAACAATAAATTCAAAACTCAAACTCAAATTCAATCAAATCCAACTTAAGCCTTTCAAGTCAAAATTTTGAACTTAGCCAAATCAAATTCGAATCAAGTCAAACCCTTGATTTTTCTTCATGATTCAATCAATCCTACAATCATAAATCCAAATATAAACATAAACTTTAAACATCAAGCCAAATATCAATTCAAAACTCAAACTCAAATTCAATCCAAATTCAACCTAAGCCTTTCAAGTCAAATTCTTGAACTTAGCCAAATCAATTTCAAATCAAGCCAAATCCTTGATTTTTCTTCATGATTCAATCAATCCTTCAATCATGAATCCAAATATAAATACAAACTTCAATCATCAAACCAAAACTAAATTTAAAAATCAAACCCAAGTCAAACTCATGTTCACCCTTTTGAATTTGAAATTGTCAAATGAATCAAAACCCATTTGACTTCGAACCACTTGCAAATAGATTTATATTTCAATCATAACTCCATATGTGAGTTCAGTCAAACTCAAATCAAGCTTTAACCAAGCCATTTGACCTACTTAGGCTCACTTGACTCAAAGCGACCTAAAGTACCTTTTTTTGAGATAAATTCTAATCCTACCCAAATTGGATTGAACTAAAACTAAGCCTCACTTATGAGCAACAATCATCATAAGATGATCAATCACTCAAATTGGGTCAAACTAAAAGTCAAACCAGGGTTGACCAAGTCAACCAAAATCCACCATAGGCCAAATTGATTGAAACCATTGATCAAAACTCATTCATGATCAATTTTGAACTTGACCAAGTGATCATTTGAGCTAACCTAGCCCAATTGGCCACTTGACCCAAGTTGACCCAACTTGACCAAAAGTCAATATGTCAAAACTTGATCTAAACCAAATTGATTAAAACTAATGGGTCAAGTTCATTCCAAATCACTTGTTGAACTTGACCAAAGCCTAATTAGCCCAACCTAAACTAGCCAATTGACTTGAACCCAAAAGGTCAAATTGAGCCAAATCCAAATACAAACCAAATTTATTAAAAACAAAGGTACTAATTCATTTCAAATGATCAACCAAACATAAAACAACACATGACCTCGCCTAAATAGATCAAATGGGTCAAATTGGTCAACTTGACCCATTTGACCTAAATGAAATCAAATGAACCAAAACCAAATATAAATCAAATTGAATCAAACCAATGATGCCAAAACATTTCAAGTGTTCATATGAACTTGACCCAACCCTTAGTTTGACCAAATTTGATCAATTGGTCAACTTGACCCAAGTTGACCCAATTTGACCTAAATGGATCAACATGAGCCAAATCATATCAAACCAACCCCAAATTCAATGAAACTTGGCCTAACCCATTTTTCAATCATGTTAAACATATTCAAATTGAAATCCAAACTAAATGACCATTTTATCCCTAGGCCATAGGATTACCTAAAATCAAAACCACTTAGAATTTGGTCAATTCCTTTCATGGACACTTGACATCCTCTTAGTGGACCAAATGTTTACTAATGGACATATGACCCATTGGGGTCAATAAACCCAACAATGACCACCCACTTAGGAATTGAGCACATGGGATCCCTCCTCCACTCAATTAAAGTGCATGGGAGCTTCACTACTCTACTTCACACACAAAATCAAACCATGTGCAAGTCCTAATAACCTAACAAACCCATTGAATGAGGTCAATTGGATCAAAATGGCAAAGCTCTTCACGATCGTCCAATTCACCTAGGGGGAAATATACTTCCCCTAATTCTACTTGAATTCACATCACACACACCTGATTGACCTTAGGGGACTCAAAGCAAGCATCCTAAAGCTCCTCCAAGCTTCTTAAAGTCATTTGTAATTCTCCATTTTCAATTTCTTCAAGCCAAAAATAGAGCTTCACCAAATATCCATCTCACTTAATACCTCAAATTAACTCAATTCCTCTTACAAGCTTCATCAGAGGACTCAATCTTGCCTAAAGCTTAATCCAAGTTCTCAAGGCAAGGAAAGTGGAACTTTTATCAAGGTCGCAAGGATTTGAAGGTGAGCTTGGTCCATAGAGAGATCTACTCAACCCCAAGGCTTGAAACTTTAAACAGGGCTTCATCTCCACTAGACAAAGCTACCTCATCAGATTTGAGTGCTGATGATAGCCTCTAGCAAGGTATGGATCAAAATTGAGCTTAAACTAGAGAGTGTGTGGTCTTTTGTGAAAGGAATTTTCACTTCATGTAAAACTAGCCGATGGATCTTCATCCCCTTGCATGATGATGGTGTGGGTTGAGTTTGGGCTCAATCTAAGCTCAATCAAGCTTGGATCATGCCATGGAAGGTGGACGGTTCCCCTTTCCTATAAAGAAGCTCAGGGATGGATCATGGGCCATCCATCGCACATTTTGGATGGACGGGCATGATCAAGATGCGTAGGAATATCTGATTAATCCCTTAATACTGCGGGCTTTATCACAACCATCTGATCTTTGATCTAATGGATGAGGAGAAAGCACGTAGCACCGCCGCTAATGCAGCGCTACAATGTGACAACTTAAGTGTCTCTCCCATTATACATGGAAAGCAGCGCCTCCATTAGGCATGGGATTAATTACTAATTATTTTTTTATTGAATAATCATGGAAACCTAAAAATAACATAACTAATTCTAAGAAAATCATGAAAATACAAGGTACAATGCATTGTAAAGATAATTCAGAGGAGTATTTTAAAATTATTTCCAATGGATTTTGAATAGTGTATTTTCCTTATTAATTTTATTGAAAACTTAATAACCCTAATTACTCCCTAATTATCCCACTAATTAATTCCAAACTTCTAATGTGCATTTAGGGGATGACTTCTACCTCCCGTAATTTTCTTGAATTTATTAATGGGTTAATTAGCAATCAATAATGAATTAATTACTCTTCTTGTAATTAAGGGTAATTAAACATGTGGTTTACCTCCTTTTAAGTTAATTAAGCCTTGCTTAAGTGAAGAAGAGTTTTATGGAATGATTTGGGAATTTTCCAAAGCCATTCCCTAAACCCTTCTTCAAACTTAATTAAAATTTAAAACCATTAATCACCTACTTAATTAACTTGATAAAATTTTCAAAACATTCCATAACTTAATCATTGGGTAGGTGCTTGTGTTCAATAACCAAAGTAGCTTAAGGAAATCAAAATCCAACCCACATGTGTGGGAAGGGTTATGAAAGTAAATTAAATTAAACTTTTGCTTAATTAATCACTAATTGTGATTGATTTATTTCTTAGTTGCATTGCTGATTTAAATTTCTTGTATGGTTTTATGTCAAACATTTGGTCATAATTATTTATTAAGTATGTTAAAGTGGTATAGGTAAGGGGTAATTAACACACCTAATTCACACCTTAACCTAACCAAAGCATAATATTGATCTAATCTCCTAAAAATTAAGCTAAAATGTCATACACACGTGGGAATGAACTAGGACCAGCAAACCTTCTCACATTTCTTAAATTAAAATCAAACTCAAACAAAACAAAATTTCTTTAAAACCAAATTTGATTTCCTTTAAATAATTCTATTTCATATGATTATCTTTAGGGTTAATTAGGGTGAATGAATTTACATGCTTTCATTAGTTTATTCCTTTCCTAGTATGATAAATGTGTATGTCATATGAAAATCATGCAGTCAGACTTTTTGAAAAATCAAATTAAAAAATGAAATATTTCATTTATGTCAAATTGCATGTTTTGGCTAAAGTAAGGATATGAATGGCTATTATCACTATTAAATCCAAAATTATTTTCAAAACTTATAAATTAATTATCAAAACTAAAAGGTATTCTACTTATAATTATTTATGAGCTGGCATGTGAGTAAAAATATAAAGATGTGCATAGTGTGGCTTTCCTTCTCTTTTCTTTTAGCATAGTTTTGAATAGGATTTGGCAAAGGGTATAGTTCATTTGAAAAGAATACAACACTTGATTAAATCTATTCTTATTCATTCATATGTTATTACTTAAGAAGGACATCCACACTTGCATATATAAATTGCATAAACAAATCAAACAAACAAATAAAAACTTTTGCATCTTTTTTTTCAATTCATTTATTTTGTACATCCAATTAAACAACTCAAATCAAAAATAAACAACTCATTACTTCACCTAAAGCTTAGGTTATAAAATAAGATAAAAGAATTAGCAACCCCTTAGTTGGATGTTATCTTACTTTTCTAACATCATGCATAAAAAATATATTATTTTACTCTTGATTGGAGCACCTCCACCTTTCCTGAAGGCTTGACATGAGCCATGGTGGAAACACACCTCCTTATCTTACTAATTTTGGCCCATAATCTAATTTATCATGCATTATGCATAAAGAATCTAAAGCTTGTGTCAAATTGATTATCCAAAATAAAATTAAAATGTAACAAAAGTTGCATTAGATTTAAGTCATAAAAGCATGCCCTACATGATTTCATCTTTTATGGAGTGTGTTTAAGGACTTAGTCTCTTTTTAAATAAATAACAGCTTAGCTATCTTGCAAAAGCATTTGACTTACCTTCATATTTTAAAATCGTAGGAGGAGTTAGTTGATGGTCCTAAGCGGTTGTAAGTCCAATAGTAGGGGTTTATTCTCTCTTGTGGAGGTAAACCAAATACCCATTTTCATCTTAGATTTAGGTCATGCTTTTGGCCCTCACCAAAGCTTCTTAGATTTGAGATCCGAGGTTGCTTCTCTCCTTTGCAGGCTATAAGCATAAATCTTCACCTCTTAGGCATTTCCATGATCTTATGTCATGGAATTATAAGTCTTATATTTTTAATAAAAATTCAACTCAAACAAATTAATTCAATTTCAAAAATGTAAAGCCTAACCATATGTTAGTTTGGGATGCTTACTAGGTTTCCTAGTACCTTAAGCATCCTCTACTTATTTTCATTTGGCTTCGATAAGAACTCCCTCATCTTGATTGATCCCTCTTGACTTTCTAAAAATAAAACAATCAATTGATAGTCCTACCTTTTTGAAATCTTTTGAGACAATGATCATTTATCTTAATCGAGAGTATTCCTAAGGAATCTCATTCCTTAGGATGTAATTAACTATGGGGGCTTGCCCCTAGAGGGAACTTAACAAACCCAGTTTAAAATAAACCTTGCTTTACTTTTTCATGTAAAGTAGGGAAAGAATCTTTGGTACATTCAGAAGACCTATAGTCCTTAGCAGTCCTTGTTGAGGTGATTAGGTTCATTGTAGGGGGTGACTTCTATCTCTCGAGATAGTACACATTTTCTCAATGTCGTACCTGATCACCTTAATAAGAACATCTGTGGATATGTGTGGCATCCCAACAACGCGTATTATATATATATTTATATTTTCATTTGTCCTTCTTTTCCAAATGGGAAGGGGATAGATGAAGGCAGAGATATATATAAAATTTTTTCATCATAATATGACAAACAACATTTAGCATGCTAGGAAAGAAATAAATTGATGTGAAAATGTAAATTTATTCATCTTAATTAATTCCTAAAGGCAATCCTATGGAGTAAGATCATTTAAAGTGAATCAAAATTGTTTAAAGAGATTTTATTTTAATTTTGAGTTTAATTTGAGTTAGAAAATGTGAAAAGGTTTGCTGGTCTTAACCCATCTCCCACAAGTGTGTGTTATTTTAGTTTAATTTTTAGAACCATTAGATTGATTTTATATTTTATTTAGGTTACGGTGTACATTCAGTTCATTAATTATCCCTTACCTACATCTGCTTAACATAATTATTCAAATAATTATGAACCAACATATGATATGCAACCATATTGAATTTAAATCAGCAATGCACCCTAAGAAAGAAAAGGCCTAATGAAATTGGCTCATAATTATTGATTAATTAAAGTAAAGGGGTTCAATTAAGTACTTTCAAAACCCTTCCCACAGATGTAGGTTAGATTTGATTTCCTTAAGCTTACTTAGATTATTGAAAACCTAAGTATCTACCCAAGAAAGGATTGATTAAGTGATTAAGTTTTTGGATTAATTTTTGATTTTGAGTTTGGTTAATTAAGCTATTTAATGAAATGATTAAATCATTAATTAATTTGAAAATTAATTAAGTTTTCAATCAAATGAAATAGACTTAGGGGAAAAGATTTGGAAAAAGGCATCCTAATCTCATTCCCTAAGTCTATCCACTGTTCCAAGATGATTAAAAAATTTAATTAATGAATTTATCATCATTTAATAGGTCAATTAATCATTTAATTGATTCAAGTGGTGATTAGAGATGAAATAAGCAATTACTTAAATTAATCCAACAATAAATTCAAGAAAATCATGAGAGGTAGAGGTCATCCTACTAATTAATCCTAGAATTTGGAATTAATTATTGGAATAATTAAGGAGTAATTAACATAATTACATCTCTAATAAAACTTAAATTAAGGAAATATCACTGTTTAAAAATATTAAAATTAAATTTATACTATTCCCTTTGAATTATCTTTAAAATGAAGTTGTGTTTGCTTTTTTTTGGATTTTTCTTCATTTAGTTATGTATTTTTGAAGTTTTTGTGATTATTACTTAATTAAAAAGCCTAATTATATAACCAATCCCATTGGTGCCACGTGGACCGCTGACACGGCACGCTCTTTTCATGTAGTGTGATGGGATTCATTATTTAAGTTATCAAATCAGCTACACAGTCAGCCAGTAGCGCTATGCATTTTCTCCTTGGACCATCCAACTAAAGATCGAACAGTCTGAATTAAACCCATGGATCTAAATGGGCTAAAACATGGGATCTAATCAGATTAATCAGGATCATCCATCCAAAATATGTGGGATGGACGGTCCATGATTCATCCTTGCCCTCGTCTACGGGAGACAGCAACCTTCCATCCTCTAAGGCTTGATCTGAGCTCACTTGAGCTCAAATTGAGTAGGGATTGAACACACGTCATCTAAGAGCAAAGAGAAAGATATCCAACGGTGGAATTCACTTGGGGTTAAAGTTTCCTTCACAAAGGACCAAAGAATTCTATACCTAAGCTCAGTTTTGAAGCATACCTCGCTGGAGGCTATCACCGGCACTCCCAACCATTGAGGTAGCTTCGTCTAGTGGAGATGAAGCTCTATTGAAGGTTTGAAGGCTTTCGGTTAAGTGGATCTTCCTATTGGCCAAAGCTTCCTTCAAAGGCTTGCGACTTTGGTCTAGCTCCCTCTTCCCATGGCTTAGATGCTTGGAACTTGACTTGGGTGAGCTCGATTGGATCCTCTAATGATGCTTTCAAAAGGAATTGGCTTTTGGTGGAGTAATGAATGAGTTGGAATTTCTTCCAACCTCCCTTATTTTTGGCTTAAGGAAACTGAGAATGGAGAATTATGAAGAGCTTGGGGATTGCTTTAGAAAGCTTGGGGATCTTACCTTAGGTCTCTTTGGCTCAATCAATTACAAGTGATGTGAAATGACATGGAATTAGGGGGAGTATATCTCCCCTACAAGGATCAGACGGTCATGAGCTATCCTTTCATTTTGATCAAATTGATCATATGGAATTGGTTTGTTCAGTTGTTAGAAGCTTCACATGGTTCAGTCTTAGCAGAGGTGGGTAGTGAAGGAATTACCCATGTGATAAATGAGTATGAGAGTGATTCCATGTGGAGAAATTTCCATTGGATGGTTGTTTTGGCCATGGTTGGGTCAAGGCTGACCCAAACCCATTGGGTCATGTGCACCACACTCATTAGTGTCCACATAGTCCATTAAAAGGGTGCTAAGTGGCCATGAAAAGGATAAACCAAATTCTCAAGTGGAATTGGCCATAGGTTACCCCTTGACCTAGGGGTAAAATGGTCATTTGGCTTTGAATTTAGTTTAGGTAGATTTGGAACAGTTTGAAATTAGGTTGTGCCAAATTTTAAAGAATTTAGAGTTGATTTGATGTCATTTGGCTCATGTTGGCCCATTTAGGTCAAAATGGGTCAACTTGGGTCAAGTTGACCAATTGGTCAAATTTGGTCAAACCAAGGGTTGGGTCAAGTTCATATGACTATTTGAAATATTTTTGGTATCATTGGTTTGGTTCAATTTGATTTATATTTTATTTTGGTTCATTTGATTTCATTTAGGTCAAATGGGTCAAGTTGACTAATTTATTTGACCCAATTGAAGAGGTCATGGGTTGGTTTAGGTTTGGTTGGTCATTTAAAATATTTTATAAGCTTTGGTTTCAATCAATTTTGGTTTGATTTGATTTTGGCTTGATTTGACCTTTTAGGTCAAGTTGGGTTCATGGTCAATTGGGCTAAGTTAAGTCTAGTTGGCCAATTGAGGCTTTAGTCAAGTTCAACAAGTGATTTAGAATAAACTTGACCCATTGGTTTCAATTAATTTGGCTTAGATCAAGATTTTACACATTTTGACTTTTTAGGTCAAGTTGGGTCAACTTGGGTCAAGAGGCCAATTGGGCTAGGTTAGGCTCAAATGATGACTTGGTCAAGTTCAAACATTGATCATAAATTGATTTTGATCAATGGTGGATTTTGGCTAGTTTAGGTTTCATTTAGGTCAGATGTTGACTTGATCAAAGGCTAGGTTTGACTTGGTTTGACCTAATTTGAGTGATTGATCATCTTATGATGATTGTTGCTCACAATGTGAGGCTTAGATGGGCTTAGTTCAATCCAATTTGGGTAGGATTAGAATTTGGCTCAAAAGGGTACTTTAGGTCACTTTGGGTCAAGCGAGCCTAAGTGAGTCAATTGACTTGATCAAGGCTTGATCCAAGTTTGATTGAACTCACATATGGACTTATGGTTAAAATATAAATCCATTTGCAAGTGATTTGAAGCCAAATGGGTTTTGATTCATTTGACAATTTCAAGTTCAAAGGGTGAACATGAGTTTAATTTGGGTTTGATTTTTGAAGTTAGTTTTGGTTTAATGATTGAAGTTTATGTTTATATTTGGATTCATGATTAAAGGATTGATTGAATCATAAAGAAAATCCAAGGGTTTGAATTGATTTGAGGATGATTTGATCAAGTTCAAGAATTTAACTTGAAAAAGTTTAGGTTAGATTTAGGTTAGATTTGGATTTGAATTTTGAATTTATTTTGGATATTTTAATTTATATTTCATTTATATTTGTGAATATAAATGAGAATATAAATGAGTTATGAGAAAATCTTTTGATTTTGAAGTGATTTGAATTTGATTTGAGCTAAGTCCATAAGATGAAATTAAAGGGCTTAGGAAAGATTTTAGATTTGGAATTGATCATGAATGTCAATCATTTGGAATTGATTCATGATTTGAGAAAATTCATTTGAATTGATTTAAGGTTTGAGAAATTTAATTAAGTTGGAATTGATTTTAGGTTTGATTTGGAATTGGTTTGAGTTTGAAGTTGATTTGGATTTGAAGTTTGAAGTTGATTTGAATTTGAGAAAATCAATTAAGTTAAAATTGATTTGAGTTTGAAGTTGGTTTGGATTTAGAGTTTGACTTGAAAGAAGGAAGTAAGGATTTGGATCAAGGTAGGGCAAGTTTTCTGCATGACCTATTCCTATGGCTAACTCTTCTAAGTCTCTAGGGTTAGATTAAATGTTCACATAATCTCTAGAAGTGTCTTAAGACTAAGGAACTCTTAGTGTCTAAGAGAAATCCTGTATCTAAAATGGAGAGGTTGAGAGCTCATTCTAAAAATGAGGTCAACAGTGGGACACCATGCAGATTTTAGAAGATACTTATTGAAGTGATCAGATACAACATTAAGGAATGACGCACTATCTCGAAAAATAGAAAACATTACCCTATAATAGACCTAATCACCTAATAAGGACTCCTAAGGCATGATGGGTCTTCAAATATACCATAGATTTTCTCCTACTTTACATGAAAAGGTAAAACAAGGTTTATTTTAAGGTGAGTTTATTAAGTTCCCTATGGAGGCAATCTCCCATAATTAATTACATTCTAAGGAATGGGAATTCCTTAGGAATACTCTCGATTAAAGTATAAATTAAAGTCTCTAAAGTTTTCAAGGCTAGATTATCAAAGAATTAATTATATTTGAAAAATCAAGTGGGAAAACTCAATGAGAAGACTTATTATCGAAGCCAAATAGAATGAGTAGGAAATGCTCGTGATACTAGAAAACCTAGTGAGCATTCCAATCTATCATATGGTTGGGCTTTATATATTTAAAATTGAAGAGATTTATTTGTTTGAGTTGACATTTTATTAGAAAATTAGGACTTATAATCCAACAACACAAGATTATAAAAATGCATAAAATATGAGGATTTATGCAAGTATCTCGAAGAAACATCAATCTTGGATCCTAGATCTAAGGAGCTTTAGCATAAGTCAAAGCACGACCTAAGTCTAAGCGAAGATGGGTATAAGGCTTCACAAGAGAGAGTAAATTACCTGACTGTTGGGCTTACAACCACCTAGAGTGACAGATAGTTAACTCCTCTTACACTTTAAATCCTTGTGGTTCAGTCATATGAAATTACAAGATAGTTGGGCTGTTATTAATTTAGAAAGAGACTAAGTCCTTAAACTCACTACCTAAGAGATTATAGCATGAGTGGTATGAGTAATGACTTAATCTAAATACAAATCTTTTCAAATTTTATTTAATTTTTTAACTCTTCCTTTTGATAAAGGATTTGGGATTTTATATGCCTATATGCATGATGAAATTAGATTATTGGCTAAATCAGCAAGAAGGAGTGCTTTCTACCACAAGGGATTCCCTCACAGGTCAAGCATTCTCCTATTGTGCAAGGATAGAAACCCTCTCTTAACAAGAGAGAGATAATATGAATGCAAGATGTTAAACATATAATATTTAGCTAAGAGGTTACTAAATCTTTTAATTATCTTATTTAAAACCTAAGCTTCATGGTGAGGTTATGAGTTATTTTATAATTTAGTTATAAATTGGTAATTGGGATAGAAAAATTAATTTTATCCTAAGAGTCTACTGTATACAGGCCACACATTCAAGCATCAATCATAAAGAAACTATGAAAAGCATGATGTTCTAGTGTGCAATCTAAACACAACATCAATCAAACATGTATAAACAACATAATAGAGCCTACCATTATTTAATTGATTTATAAATTTTAATTTATGATTTGATTTATTTCATATGATCCTACACTTAACAACTAAGTGTTATAAAGATAAGAAAAAGGATTGCCCCCTTTCATCCATATCTTAAGCCACTTTCTAAAGTATGTTAATTTGATTTAATTATCTTTAATGAATGTATTATTAAATGATTTAATTAATCCTAAGTTTAGGTTCACCTTAGATGATATTATTCAATATGAAAGACATCTTAAGATTAACTTAATTAAACTACTATACATGACATCTATTAAACCATTCCTTTCCATCACACATAACAAGCATGTGACTAAAATCCTAAGTGTATCTATACATACAACATGTTTTAGCACACTTAAATGATGAATGCATGTGTACATTTGAAATTTATATTTTTATTGATTAAATTATTTAATATGTGCAAATTTAATGCTCTATCAAAATTATTATACAAAAAAGTACAAGATATAAATTAAATAAGTAATGTGTTATTGTTAAACCGTGAGGTAATCAAATGACCTCCTTGGGGCTACTTAAAGCCTCGTTCTGGGATGTCGACTATATACTTTGTTCAAATATATGTAAATTTGCATACATAAACATAGAAAGAATGAAATCACATTATTAAACAATTATTTGAATAATTTATGCATTATTTTAATATAAAAAATATTCTTTAATCACAAGTACACACACATGTATGTAAACATAAACAAGTACATGTCATTGTTAAACCAGGAAAGTGAGATAATCAAATGACCTCCTTGGGGCTACTTAAAGCCTTGTATTCTGATGTCCATACTATATACCCATTATCATTCAAACTTACGTAAATCAACATATGAATAAAGGAAAGAGACTTTACTTCATACACTTTAAACTATAAGCACATACATCTCTTATGTATTTATAACTATCATTACTACACATGTCATCATTAATTTATAAGCTTTTGAAAAATAAATTTGGATTTAATAATGATAATAGCCACACATATATATTAAATTAAATCAACACATGCAAGCTTTACATAAAGAAAACTTCAGTTGATTTAATTAATTTTTTTAAAAAAGGACATTGATGCATAAAAGTAAATGACATATAATATTTAACATGATTGGAGAGGAATAATTAAATGCAAATATGTGATTTATTCAATCAAATTAACTCCTAAGGATAGTCATACTAAATAGAATCACCTAAAGTAAACCAAAGCTTCTTTATTAATTTAGTTTTGAATTTTAATTTGATTTAAAAGAGGAGAGTTCATCATTTGCTGGTTTCAAACCCATTCCCACATTAATAGTTTGATTTGATTTAAGAAAAGGTTGTTAAGTTGATTTTATGAGTTAATTAGGTTGTAAATGCATTAAGTACATTAATTAACTCTTTCCTATGCAACTTTAGCATAATTATCCAAGTAATTATGAGCCAACTTGATATGCACATACTTTGAAAATAAAATCAGCAATGATATTATGAAAGTAAAAGAGGCTTAATGCAATTGGCTCACAGTCATTGGTTAGTTAAGCTAAAGGGTTTAATTAAGTACTCTTATAACCCACCCACATATGTAGGTTAGTTATAATTTTCTTAGAATTCTCTAAGGTTATTGAACACCTAAGAGTCTACCCAAGACTTAAATGATTAAGTTCTGGAATGATTTGGATCTTAGTTCATTGATTAAGTGATTCAATTAATTAAGTAAGGCATAATTAACTTGATTAATTAAATGAACTTCAAGGAATAGATTAAGAAAGAGGTCTCAATCTTATCCCATTGGCTCATTCATCGTAGCTCAAATGATTAATCACTTAATTAATTGATTCATTAATGTTCATGTGATTAATTAATCATAAATTAGATTAGGAGAGTAATTAAGGTTAATTAATTAAATTCTCTAATTAAGCATCAAATAAATCCCAAGAAAATTATGGGAGGTAGAGGTCATCCCCTTAGATAATCTTAAAAAGTTTGGGATTAATCCCATGATTAATTAAAGAGTAATTAAGTTAAATAAATTTGTAATTAAACCCTAACTAAGCCTTAATTACTATTCAAAATTAATTGAAAATATTTTTATTAAATTCTCATCTAGAATACCTTTAAAATGAGTATTTATTTGCATTTTATATTTTTATACAATTTGTTATGATTTTTCAAAGTTTCAGCTAATTTAAATAATTTTTATAAAACCTATTAATTTATTTTATTAAAATATACTATATGAATTTCAAAATTTAATATCTTTTAATCTAGAAATTTTTTTGATTTGAAATTTTTATGGTAGGTAAATCTTAACTTCAATTTTAATCTCTAAAAATTTCAACTCAATTCGATTTGTATTTCTAGAATAATTGATGAAATTTTATTTTCACTAAAACTCAAATTAAACTCAAAATATTCAGTAAAATTTGGGTATTTTGAGTTTGTTGAATTCCTCTCGAAAAGATAAATCCAACGAGCCCTTATTTGTAATTTTTGTTAAGTATTTTATTTTTTATGAATTTTTAATTTTTTAGGAGATTTAATAAATTTTTAAAATTAAAAATCCCTAATTTCTCACTTAACCCAATCAGCGCCGCGCGATGCTGACATGGAAATGCGGTGTTGCATGATTGGCCACATAGTTCTGCATGGTGCGCAGTGCCACGCGGTGTTGTGCGATTTGCTGGCACGGTGTCGGATCAGCAGACGAGTGGGAAAACATGGAGAACACGTGCAAACGCGTGGTTCCGATCGGATCGTCCGATCGCAAATCGGATGGTCCAAATCAGGTTCACAATCTAAAGGCTAGAATAACATTGATCTAGCACTAATCATGGTCGTCCGTCTCCCGTTCACGGGAGATCGGATGGCTGTTGTGCGTCGTCTCCCGAAATGACAAAAGCAACACGTAGAACACTGTTCTTCGTGAGATATTATGGGATTTTTGTGAAATTGAATGAAATTTCATCCTAACAGGCTCAATTTTGCATTGATTTTCACTAAAAACTAATATTTTGCATGGGGATCATATAAAATGAAGAATGCAAGTGATTTCTAAAGGAAATTCTTAAAATTATGCAAGAATCATCATAAATAAGAGATCCTATGGCTGACTAAAGTTTGATAAAATTACCTCATGGGATGGTTTTCGACGGTGGTCTTGATTCGAGTACGCTCTTAGAAGCAAGAAGAAGCTTTGGAATGAATGTAACCTTTTATCTCCCCTAGAATGTTGTATTCACTAATAGCCACCACCTCCTTGCCAGAATTCACCCAGTTTTGGTGTTTTTATCTCAAAAGAAGTGAGGAAATGGTTGATGGTTGCTTTGGGGAGCTCTTGAAGAGTGAATGAATGCATGAGGAAGATCTTTGAGGCTTCTATTTTCTATCTTTTGGGATGGCCAAAAATCATCATTAATGGTGATGGGGAGATGGTTGGGAGGTGATGGCTGATTGAGCACTTTATATTCTAGCTCCCAAATCTTCCTTTGGGCTATGAAGTTAGTCTTCATTAAATGCAAGTGATGGGGAGGATTGAATAAAGGGATTGTGTGAGATTATGTGGAATCCTATGTGGGGGAGGATCCATGAGGATTTGATTGGGTTTGAGTTGATTTTGGATTGATCCCAAGTAGGTTTGGGTTGGGTTTGATTACCTCCCAAGATGCCATGGGTTGGTTTCAAAGGTTTGACTCAATTTGGATTATTTTGGTCACATTGGGTCATGTTGGGTTAGGTTAACCAATTGGTGAAATTGGGTCAAATCAAAACTTAGGTTAGATTCAAATGATGATTTGAAGTATTTTGGTATGACCAATTTGATTTAATTTGACATAGAATGATTTTGGTTCATTTGGAATCAAATGGGTCAAATGGGTCAAGTTGACCAATTTGACTAGAATTGGCCAAATTGGCTTGGGTTATGGGTTGATTCATGTTCAATTAGCTAATTGAAAATGAATGTAGTCCTTGGTTTGAGCCAATTTGTATTTAATTTGGATTTAGGCTAAATTGACCCTTTAGGTCAATTTGGGCTAAGTGGGTTAATTGGGCTAGGTTGAGTCTAATTGATCAAATTGGAGCTTTGGTTAAGTTCAACAATGAACTTGGAATGAACTTGAGCCATTGGTTATAATTAATTTGGGTTGGATCATGATTTGACCCAATTAGATTCTTTAGGCCAATTTGGGTTAACTTGGGCCAAAGGGCTAATTGGGTTTGGTTTGGCTCAAATGATGGTCAAGTCATTTTCAAACATTGATCATGGGTTAATGTGAATCAATTATTTCAACCAATTTGGTGTAAGGTGAGTTTTGTCTAGTTTTGGTTCGTTCGGGCTAAAAGGATTTGACTTGGTTTGACCCAATTAATGGCAATTTATCATCCTAGGGTGATCAATGGTCATGGTATGAGGCTTGGATGGGCTTGGTTCAATCCAATTTGGGTTGGATTAGAACTTGGCTCAAAAGGGTCATTTAGGTCACTTTGGGTCAAGTGAGCCAAAGTGGGTCAATTTTCTTGGTTTTGACTTGATTTAAGTTTAGTTGAACTTATATATGAGTGTTGGATTGAAATATAAATTCAACTACAATCAATTTGGAGTTCAAATGATTTTGGTTCATTTAAAATTTTTAAGTCAAAAGGGCTAAGTTGGGCTTGACTTGACTTGAATTTAGTTTGATGATTGTATGTCTCATTTATATTCAGATAGGTGATTGGAGAATGATTTATTCAAGAGAAAATCCATTAATTTTGACTTGATTCGATAGGATTTGGCCAAGTCCAAAGAATTAGTTTAAAGGTTAGATTGAGTTTTGATTTGATTTTGGATTTGGTATTGAGAATTTGAATGTAGATTTCATTTATATTTGGAAGATAATCGAAAGGAATAATTTATTTATAAGAAAATCAATTGAATTTGAAGTAATTTGAAGGCAAATTTAGCTAAGCTCATGAAGGTAAGTTCAAAGGGCTTAAAAGGGAGATTAATTTAGTTTAATTTAGTTTGATTTAATTTTGATAATTTGAGTGTAAATTTTGTTTATATTTGTAAAGATGATTGAATATACGATTGATTTATAAAGAAATTTGGGTTGAATTGGGTTAATATTTGATTAGGTTCATGGCACCAACTCAAATGGCTAAAGAAGGATTTTATTTTTTGAGTTTGATCATGGGTTTGAATCATTTGGAACTGGATTTGAATTAGAATTTGATTTTAAAGTTAAGGTTTGGTTTGACATTTAGATTTTGATTGGATTTAAGAATGTGCACATGGATTGGGTTTAGGCTATAAGATAGGTGATTTCCTTAAGTCCTAAGGAATAACTTAATCTTATGATTAACCCTTCTAAGTCTCTAGCTTACGTTAAGTGTTCAACTAATCACTAGAAGTGTCTTATGACTAAGGAGCTCTTAGTGTCTAGAAGTGTCCTAAGTCTAAGGAGAGGAGGTTGAAAGCTCACTCCAAAAGTAAGGTCAACACATACACCCATCCTCGCTCAGATTTAGGTCGTGCTTTAGCTCTTGCTAAAGCTCCCTAGATTTAGGATATGAGGTAGTTGTTTCCTTCAGGCTACTAGCATAAATCTCATTTCTTAAGTATTTTCATAAACTTGTATTGTGGGATTATAAGTTCTAGCTTTCTAATTAAATTTTAACTCAAACATATAATTCTTCTCAACTTCAAACATATAAAGCCCAACCATATGATAGATTGGAATGCTCACTAGGTCTCCTAGTATCATGAGCATTCCCTACTCATCTTCTTTGGCTTCAATAATATATATATTCTTTTGATCTATCCCAATTGATTTTCTAATATAACCAATTTATTGATAGTCTTATCTTTGAAATCTTTGGATACAACAATTGTCTACTTTAATCGAGAGTATTCCTAAGGAATTCACTTTATTTAGGATGTAATTAACTTTGGGGGCTTTCCCCTATAGGGGACTTTAGCTTAGTTTAATATAAACCCTACTTTATTCATCTATGTAAAGTAGGGAAAAAATATATGGTATATTTGAAGACCCATCATGCCTTATGAGTCCTTATTAGGTGATTAGGCCCATTATATGGTGGTGATTTCTATCTTTCTAGATAGTGCATCATTCCTTAATGTCATACCCAATCACTTCAATAAGTACACCCTCAGATCTGTGTGGTGTTCCCCATACACATATCCACAAATAAACACCACATATACCTTTATAATATAAATATTGATGATTTATCTTATTATACTTTTGATGATGCATTAATGACTCTATGTTATGATCAACAATAGATGAAAGAAAAAAATTTCTTTTAATTGGGTCTTCAAAAATATCTATCATAGTTTTGACATAATATCACCTACTATGGTGTAACATTTTTTTTTATGATCGTTGTGGTGCAACATTTGTAATGATTTGAAGTCCTAATATAAAAGTCATAAATTGGTTGCAATTTGAGGTTAAATTTAGAAATGAGTTAAGTGTAACAAGTATATTAAGGATGTTTTATGTGAGACTCTTGGCTACTTATGATTTTGAGGTTTTTACACTGAGTATGGTCTCAGCCAAATGCCCTTAAAGCTAACATGATAGCCAAAATGTTGGGCTTATACCACCCCATAGGGGGACCTCATACTAGCACTCTTGTGTAATGTTGTGATTGTTTATGGAATTAATGAAATCAATTCCCCTAAGAAGTCCATGCTCTTAATGAGGATATTGATGATAAATAAATGTAAATTAATATTTTAGGTGAACAGGTCAATAAAAAACACCATGTTGCTAGTAAAATAAAGAATAAAAGAACTCTAACAAACCAAACATATTTTTAGAATTAAAAAGTTAAATAATTTTTATTTTAAAAAAAAATTTTTTTGTCAATCTCAATCATTGTTAGTTGCTTTAACATCACAACCATATTCTTAATAATCGATTCATGTGAAAAAAATATAGAAAATGGTATGTATATATCTTCCACTTAGTTCAAAAATAGTTAGCCTTCATAGCTGCTAGAAATGGTCATAATGATAATGTCATATAATTAAATGGCTATGAAAGCATAATTATCGATGATTTTATAAGAAAAAAAAGAACTACATAAAGGGGAGGTGAAAAACTTTAGGTGGATGCATGTAACTTAAAATTAGGAGTAAATCTCAATGCACATAAATGACTATAGTTCATTCAAGGAGTTTACATATGGGCTACCCATGAAGCTTTATTTTAGACTTTTAATTATATATGTGATCATGTTTGTGTTGCCTTAGACAACATCCTTAATGCCTTTAAACATATTTGTGATGACTCTAGTAACATGAAAAATGCCTCAAATAATATTTGTGATGCCTTTGATAGAGCATATTTGTGGTTCCTCTAACAAAATTTGTGACACCTTTAAACATTCACGATGCCTTTGGTCATGCTAAGTAAGCATATAATAATATCAAAGACACCTATGACTTATGATGTATCGACACTTAATAATAATAAAGTGTGTCATTTGACTCATATTAGACATGTATGGGGAATATATATTTACTTGACATGCTTTGACATGTGTTGACCTCACATTTAGAGTGAGTTTTCAGCCTCCTCAGCATGGATCTAGGACTCTTATAAACACTAAGAGTTCTTTAGTCTCAAGACACTTCTAGTGATTAGATGGACACTTAACCTAAGCTTAGAGACTTAGAGGGGTCAATCATAGGATTAGGTCATGATTAAGACTTAAGTGAATCATCCACCCTATAGCCTAAACCTAATCCATATGCACCTTCTCCAATCCAATCCAAATTCAAATCTCAAACTAAACTTTAAATTCCAATTCAAATTCAAAATCCAAATCTAAATTCCAAATCATTTGATTGAAATCCATGATCAAACTCAAATTCAAAACCCTTCTTAAGCATTTTGATTTCATTTTATGGACTTAGCCTTAACCAAATTCAAATTAATCCCAATTCATTTGATTTTCTCAAATATCAATTCAATCCTTCAATCAAATTATCAAATTCCAATTCAAATCCAACTTCAAATGGTTTAATCCCATGATCAAATTCAAGTCTAAAATTCTTCATAAACTTTATGATTGAATTCCATGGACTTAGCCAAATCTCCACCCAATTCAACCCAAATTTGATTGATCCCTTCATAAATCATTTATATCTTCATTTATATTCACAAATATAAATAAAATATATACCCAAATGACCAAAACTAAACCAAACTAAATCCAAATCCAACTAAGACCCTTCCTAAGCCATATGAACCTACCTCCTTAAGCTTAACCAAATCCCATTCAAATCAACCCAAGATCAATTGGTGTCTTTATAAATTTATATATTCATTTATATTCAAAAATATAAATGAAGCCCGCATTCCAATGATCAAAATCAAATCAAACTAAATCAATTTCTTACTTAAGCCTTTTTCACCTACCTCCATGAGCTTAGTTAAATTTGCTTCCAAATCACTCCAAACTCAAGTGATTTTCTCATGAATCATTTATATCTTCATTTATATTCTCAAATATAAATGAAATATAAATTCAAATAGCCAAAACTAAATCCAAAATCAAATCAAACCCCAATTCAAGCCTTTTTAAGCCATTTCTTTGGACTTGTCTAAATCCTATCCAAATCAAGTTAAAACCAATGAATTTTCTCGTGAATCAATCATTCCTTCAATCATCTCTCCAAATATAAATAAACCAATAATTATCAAACCAAACTCAAGTCAACCTAAGTCAAGCCCAAGTTAGCCCTTTTAACTTGAAAACTTCAAATGAGCCAAAATCCATTGGACTCCAAATTGATTGCAGTTGAATCTATATTTCAATCATAAGCTCATGTATAAGCTCAATTAAACTTGAATCAAGCCAAAACCAAACTAATTGACCCATTTAGGTTCACTTGACCCAAAGTGGCCTAAAGAACCTTTTTGAGCCAATTTCTAATCCAACCCAAATTAGATTGAACCAAGCTCATCCAAATCTCATTTCATGATCAACAATCACCTTAAGATGATCAATTACCTTGAGTTGGGTCAAACCAAGTCAACTTGTCCATTTGACCAAGTCAATTCTTAACCCATATGAAACCCAAACTAACAAAAACTCATCCTATGCCAAATTGATTGAAACCATTTATTCACACCAACCCATAATCAATGTATGAACATGACTTGACCATCAATTGAGCCAAGTGAAACCTAATTGGTCATTTGACCTAAAGTTGACCCAAATTGACCTAAAAGCCAAAATTGGTCAAATCATGATCTAACCCAAATTGATTGCAACCAATGGCACAAGTTCATTCCAAATTCATTGTTGAACTTGACCAAAGCTCTAATTTGGTCAATAGAACCCAACCTAACCTAATTGATCAACCTAGCCCAAATTGACCTTTTAGGTCAAATTGGCCCAAATCCAAATTAAATTTAAATTGATTCAAACCAAAGCCTACAATCATTTTTAACAACCAATTAAACCTGAACCAATACCCAACCCAAGCCAATTTGGCTAATTTGGTCAAAATGGTCAACTTAGCCCATTTGACCTATATGAATCCAAATGAGCCAAAATCAAACCTATGCCAAATTGATTGAAACCACTTGAACTAAAGCTCTTCAAATCATCATTTGAACCTAACCCAAGTCTTGGTTTGACCTAATTTGACCAATTGGTCAACTTAACCCAACATGACCCAAATTGAACCCATATGACCAAATTGAGCCAAAACCCTTAAAACCAACCCATGACCCATTGAAGGCTGATCAAACCTGACCTAAACCCATCTTGGGTTAGCCTAAAGTCAACCCAAAAGCCAATTGTGTCCAATCCAAGCCATTATCCATTAGTTATGCCTTCTTTACATAAGATTCCACCCATAAATGGTAAAGTCCACTCTCCCATCACTTGGCAGCTCTCACTTACCCCATTTGGGGTCTGACCTAACCTCCTAGCCCGCCATAAAAGAGCTAGTACTTGCCATGAACAAACACCTCCCTTACTAATTGAGCACCCCTTGGATCCAAGCAAGGGATCAGCCCAAATCAAATCTTGAGCCACCTCTCATGCATTCCTCCAACCAAATAGAGCCACATGGACATGACTCTGACCTCTAGTGGTGGCCAACCAAAAAATGGGAGGTAATCCGTCATCCACTCGAAATTGAGGGATATACCCCCTCAATTCAAATTGAAAACACTTGCTTTTTGATTCGTCTGAGCTCCCAAGAGTGAAGCAAAATGCCCTAGCACTTTCCAGAGCATTTCCAAGCCTTCCCCACTTTGAAAATCCTCTCCCCATGTGAAACCAAAATAAGGGAGCTTACATCTGATTCCAACTTCCTTATTTCTCAATTAAACTTTAAGTCCTCTTACACACACCTTCCACGCACATCATCGAAGCCACCCAAGTCATTTTCGAAGCCCTAAAGGCATTGAATGATGGACTTCAATCAAGATTGAAGCTCTAAAGCTCGATCCTTGACCTTCCGAACAATCTGAGTATAATCAATCCAATTGCTGCTCAACAGGGCCTCGTCTCTACTAGATGAAGCTTCTTTAAGCGTGCGAACTGCAGGTCTTAGCTCCGATAAGGTATTTCCATTAAATGCGAGCTTTAGCTTAAAATGGGTTGGTCTTTTGTGAGCCCATCCTAACTGTCAGATCTTCATGGATCCTTCACGTGAAGGCGTGCATTGATTTTGGAGTGAATCTGAGCTCAAATCTAGTGATCCATGGCAGACGGGCTTTGTCGTTCATTTCTTGTAGGAAGAGAGATCACGGGCCATCCATTTTGCATGATTGGAATAAATGACTCTGATCATATCAAGCTTGATATGCTATTTAATCCCTTCTTAACCATAAGTTTGATCATGGACGTTCGATCTAAGATCGGATGACCTACAGGAAAGCACATCATGTCGCCATCTGAGTTAGCTGTAGATGTGACTACTTAAATAGCCAATCCAGTGGTGCCATGTGAAAAGCGTGCGTCAGCATGCCATGTGGCACCGATGAGATTAAGGATTAATTAGGTTATTTAATTAGTTTTTAAGACTGAAACTTCTATAATTTATAACTAATTGTAGAAAAATAAAAAATATAAATGATGGCTCATTTTAAAGATATTTTAGAGGGTAATCCATTAAAATTATCATTAATTAACTTTGAATAGTAATTTTGGCTTAATTAGAATTTAATTAAAAACTTAATTAACTTAATTACTCCATAATTAATCATTCAATTGGTTTCAAACTTTCTAAGTTGTTTAGGGGGATGACCTCTACCTTCTCCATTTCTCTTGGAATTTATTGGCCGATTAATTGGGTAAATCAATTGATTAAGCCTTAATACTTAACTTAATTAAGGTTTAACTAAGCATGGGAACAATAAATTGATTATTTAATTGGACTCATTTGACACTGATTAATAGTAGGGAGATTTAGGAAACGTGATTAGTGATTTTTTTCTAGTCTCTTTCCTAAATTTACTTTACTTTCTAGAGAAATGAATTAGGACTCAATTAACCAATTAATTATTTAATTAGCTAATAAATGCTTAAAATGGATCTAATTTTTCTTAATTAATTCAGGGGTAGGCCTTTAGGTGTTCAATAGCCTAAAGAGGTTTAATGAAATTATGGTTAGCTCACATATGCGATAAAATATAAAAGTAATTAAGTAAGTTTCTTAAGCTTAATTAATCAATGATTATGAGCTAATCCCCTTTCATTTCATAGGAGCATGTCCATTTAATTTTTAATTCATTTGTATATTACATTGGCTCATAATCATTTGATTAATTATATTGAGATAACATAGGTAAGGGTTTAATTAATTGATTCATACATTAACCTAATTACTTTTCGTTAAATCAAATTAACTCACACATGGGAAATGGGATTAGGATTAGCAAACCTCTTCTCATATTTCTTAAATCAAATCAAACATAAAATTAAAAGTGACATTAAGAAGCTGTAGTTTGCTTTAAATGAGTTTATTTAATATGATTGTCCTTAGAATTGATTGGATTGAATGAAATCATGTGCTTATGTCCCTTTATTTCTTTCCAATCATATTAAATATGGTATGTCACTTGTATTCATACATACATCTTTTTCAAAAATCAATTAAATGAAATGATTTCCTTTATATCAAGCTTATATGTGTTGATTTAAATTGAAATTTATGCGGCTATTATTATTATTAAATTAAAAATTATTTCTAAAAGTAAATAAATCAATTATAATATGTGGAGTGATGATCATTATAAATATTCATAAGCTTGCATGTGTCTATAGCTTAAAATGTGATATGGGGTTCTTTTTCTTCAACTTTCATAGATTTACATAAAGTTTGAATGATAACAAGTGTATAGTTCATGTGAAAAGGACATAACATTTGTTTGGATTCATTCCTATGTATCTCAATGTTAGAACTTAGATAGAACTTTAGCTCACATGTATAAATGATCCAATTAAATCGGATACAACTTTTTGCATGATTTTTTTCATTATTGTAGTAATTTGTACATTCTTGTGCATTTAAGAGTAGTGAGTATATCTAGTCTAGACATTTTGGAGATGCAAGGATTTAAGTAGCCCCAAGGAGTCTTTATCTCACTCCCCTAGTTTAACAATAGCGAAGTATCTGTTAAAACTTATATACACTTGTATGTGTATTTAGCCAATGAATAAAAATATTTATTCAATTAAATCAAACACAACTTTTGCATAATTTTTCCATTCTTGTAATTATTTATACATTCATGTGTATTTAAGAGTAGTGGGTATATCTAGTATGGACATTCCGGGGATGCAAGGCTTTAAGTAGCCTCAAGGAGATCTTTACCTCACTCCTCTAGTTTAATAATAGTGAAGTATCCGCTTAAAACTTTTATACACTTGCATGTGCATTTAGCTAATGAATGAAAATCTCCTTTTCTATTAAGAAAGACATGCATTCATATTTTTGCAAATGATTGAATTGATTGATCACATGATTTAAAGCCTTCTTTCTTATGTTTATGTGTATAAACTTACATATGTTTGAATGTAATGGGTATATAGTTTGGATATCCCATAAACACAAGGCTTTAGCTAGCCTCAAGGAGGTCATTTGATTACCTCACTTCCCTTAGTTAACAATGATACATACCTATTTAATTTCATTCATATGTATTTTTATATAAGAATTTAGATAGAGTTTTAAATTAATATGATAAAATAATTCAATCAAATGAAACATCTAAATTCTAAATGTACATGTTTACATCCATCATTTAAGTGTGCTAAGACATATTTTATGTGTAGGTATACTTAGGATTTAATCATATGCATATTACATATGATAGAAGAAAATAAAAGCACAAGTGTCATGTGATAGTAATTCATTCTAATCAATCTTAAGGCCTCTCTTGTTGAATGAGGTCACTTAAAATGAATATAAATTTAGGATTAATTTAAAATATATAATAAGTCATTCATTGAAGAGAACTTATTAATTAACATGTTATAGAAGTAGCTTAGGGTAGGGATGAAAAAGAGCAATTTTCTTTCCTCTCTTTATAACACCTAGTTGTTAAGTGTAAGTCACATCAAACCAAATAAAATACAAATTAAAACTTGTAAATCAATTAAAGCACTTGAAGTGAAACCACCCTTTATAATTAAACACTTTCATATTTAGAAAATCATAACCATAATGCTTTGTTAAGGCATATCACACAAGCCCTAATATACACACTTTACACTAAGTCACTACTTCTAGCTTTATGTTAGGGAGGTGCTTGGTATGATGTATATTTGGTTCTATGATGTATTATTTTAGACTGGATGTTAGGGTGTATGCTTCATAGACTGGTGGTAGGTTGTAATTAGCCTAATCATATTTTCTGTCAGGGATTGTGTTAAAGGGATGCTTAAAAATAAATATAAATGATCTCTTTTGCAAACCCCTAAGCATAATCTAAGTTAGGACAGGTGGACTTGGTTACCGATTTGCAAGGTGCTAAGTCCAAATTATATATAACTGCTTGGGTTGTATGGTGTGTTTAGCAAATACTTATTTTGCAAGTGTAGTTAGATTTACTTTTCTTATTTTTAATATAATTTTGCATTAGGAATTAGGATTTGTGTTATGAAGGATTAGGATGAGCAGTGACTAGAAGGCTTTATCTTGGAGGCCCTGTGATGCCTTTGAAGCAAGCACATCCAAATGAAGAAATAAAAGAGATATGAAGAATGAAGATATGAAGGCCCCATATCATTTATCATTTGTAAATTATAATTATTCTTTCATACCTTGGGTTGTATAATGGTAGATCTCGACTATCCATTTTCTCTTTTCAGGTTATACGGCAGTACCCGACCGCACCAGTCTTTTATTCTTTTATGTAAAATTTATAAAATGTTGATGTTATGTTTAAATTGTGTAATAGAAATGACATATATTTTTATAGTTTCTTTATAAATGATGATTTAATGTGTGGCCTGGATCCGATTAGGCTCTAAAGGAAAAATTAATTTTTCTATCCTAACTATAACTCATAACTAAAATTTTAAATAATTCATAACCTCATATAAAGCCTAGGCATTAAATCAAAATAACTAAAAGATTTAGCAACCTCTTAGCTGAATGTTGTATGCCTAATATGATGCATTCATATTGCTTCACTCCAGCTAAGAGAGGGTTTCCATCCTTGCACAATAAGGGAAGACTTGACCTTTGAGGGTCTCCTCTATGGTGAAAAATACATCTTTCTCTATGAATTAGCCCATAATCTCATTTCATCATGCATTTAGGCATAAGAAATCCTATGACCCTTGTCAAAATAAAGAGTCCAAAATCAAATAAAAAATAAAAGATTTGCATTAAACTAAGTCATTGCTCACCACTCATGCTCTAGTTTCTTAGAGAGTTGATTTAAGGACTTTAGTTTCTTTCTCAATAATAACAACCCAACTATCTTGCAAAATTATATGACTTTTCTACATGGTTTTAAAGCGTAGGAGGAGTTAACTGGTTGTCACTCCAGACAGTTATAAGTCCAGCAGTTGGGTAGTTTACCCTCTCTTGTGGAGATAAACCATATGCCCATTTTGCATAGATTTAGGTCATATTTTAGCTCTTGCTAAAGCTCCTTGGATCCAGGATCCGAGGAAGTTGTTTCCTTAAGGCTATAAGCATAAATCCTCACCTCTTAGGCATCTCCATAATCTTGTATTGTGGGATTCTAAGTCTTAGCTTTTTAATAAAATTTTAACTCAAATAAATAATTTTTCTCAACTTCAAACATATAAAGCCCAACCATAAGATATGTAGGAATGCTCACTAGGTTTCTTAGTATCATGAGCATTTCCTACTCATCTTCTTTAGCTTTGATAATAAGTCTTCTTCTTGATCTTTCTATTTGATTTTTCAATATAGCCAATTTATTGATAGTCTTATCTTTAAAATCTTTGGAGACAACAATTGCTTACTTTAATCTAGAATATTCCTAAGAAATTCACCTTCCTTATGATATAATTAACTTTGTGGGCTTGCCCCCATAGGAACTTTAGAACTCGATTTAATATAAACTCTACTTTATTCGTTCATGTAAAATAAAGAAAAAATCTCTAATATATTTAAAGACCCATCATACCTTAGAATCCTTATTAAGTGATTGGATCCATTGAAGGGTGTTGCTTCTATCTTTTGAGATAATATTTCATACCTCAATGTCGTACTCGATCACTTTAATAAGTACACTCTCAGATCTATGTAGTGTCCCCCATACACATATCGAAAATAAATATCACTACATATATCAAATATACCATTTATTTGTCTAATTTGAAAAAAAAAAAAAAAGTAATAAACACCACGTCTAACACAAAAACTTTAATTTTAAAAGTATATTATTTAAAAATTTTAAATAAAAATTTTCATTTTTACATATCTAAATTTATTTTCACATCCTTCTCTATTTTTAAAGACTTTTTTTATAATATTTCTCATTTTTCTTAAAAGAAAATCCATTTTTCCAACTTTACCTTAACAATCCATAATATCTTATGATTATTTTGTTTCAATTGAGTTTAAGATATTTAATAAATTGAAATATTATTTTTATGAGCAATATATATATATATATATATATATATATATATATATATATATATATATATATATATATATATATATATATATATCATTGAGGTAGGGCTCGATGATTTTCCATAGTTATATTGGCCAATTAACATAAATCCAAAACAAAGAACCTCAATAAATTAGCAAAATACAACAAAAATCTATAATCAAGGACATAAGAACATGCCAGTTAAATGATTTTGTAAATTTTCAGATAGAAAAAGTCAGTAGGCTAAAAAATCATTGAATATAGAAGCCATATAATGTCAACTATAGATAGAGATAATTTTGAATAAGTCATCGACATCATAAATATTTTTCTCATGAATCTTCCCAAAGGAAACTACCAAATATGCAACATAGATCTAAAATCTTAACTTGTAGCCAACAAGCATCTATATTAAATTCAACATATATATTGAAGAAGAAAATCTAAGTATTTTGTTCAAAGATCTCCAGTCTAGAAGGGTCAAATTAAGGTAACTTCAGTCTCCAAAAATGCATTCTTTGGCTCAGCCTGTTGGTTGAGATTTTATTTCGTTCTCAAAATTATGGATTTGAATCTTGAGGAATACACGAATATATGAGTTTATCATAAAATAATTTAAATGATTTAAAAAAAAGTGTCTGAAAGAATGATATTTTTTTTATCAAGAAATATGATTTAGAATGGTTTAAATAATATGTGTATATATGTAGACATACATGTAAAAACCCCAAAACAAAATGATCCCAAACGATCCCCAAAAATTTCCAAGTCAGAAGTAGGGGTGTGCAATTGGTCGGTTTGGACGGATCATTTTTGAAATTTGTTAAACCGTTCGATTTTAAATCCATAATCCGAAAAAACCGATGCGTTTAATCAATAACGCAAACCGAACTGATCCAAACCGAAATTTTTTTCGGATTTTCGGTTCGTTTAGAAAAAATCAAAATTGAAAATATAATTACTATAATAATTATTAATCAAAAAAAATTACATCATTTTATCAAATCATTTCATACAAAATTAAATAACTCTTCAACAAATGAAACTAATAATATACATCATTGAAATTACTTTTTTGAGAGAAAATTTTTTAAAAAAATGAAAAAAAATTGATTTTTTAGCTATTTTCGGTTTAATCGGTTTAAGATAATACAAAACCGAATTGAAAACCGAAAACTAAATTTTACGAAATCCAAAACTGAAATACATATAAAATTTATAAAATCGATCCGAATTCAAAAATTCAATTAGGATCGGTTCGGATTTTCAATTTTAATAAAAAAAAATGCACACCTAGACAGAAGGATTGTCGCCTTCTCAACATAGTGGGGAAACAAGAAAAGTGCGTAGCTATGGTTCATAGCGCCTACGATTTGGTGGAGCTCGTAAAGGGTTGCAACCCCAAGATCGAGAGATGTTTGGTAAGTTATTTAAAAATTTATAAGTCTGTTAAAATTTAAAAAAGTTTTTTTAATTAATAAATTATTAATAGTGCATAATTAAGATTAACTTAAATATTTATTACTTAATCAATTAATAATATTAATATTAATTTAAAGTACTATGTATTAATATTAACTATTAATTAATTAAAATTAATAGCTATTAAATTCTATTAGTAGATTAATATTTTAGGAATTAAACTATAAAAGTATGTGAAGGATAAAATTATACTAACTCTTCCAAATTATCAATTAGTTAACTATCAAACTTATAATAATTATAATTATATTTATTAAATTATAATTTATTTTTAATAACTTATAAGTTAATCTTAAATAATATTTTAGTAAATCAGTTTAAATAAAATTAAATTAAATTAAAAACTATCAACTATTATATTAACTAAAATTATTTAAATCTAATTAATAATTATAATTAATAAATTATAATTAACTTATAATTATATATTAATAAATAGTTAATAATATTAAATTAAAATTAATTTTATCATAATATTTTAATTAAGAAAAATTTAGTAATTAAATGAATTATTTAAAATTAATAGGTTTTTAAAAGTATTAAAAAAGAGGCATTTACATACATAGCACATAATTCTTCTATATTTATATATTTAATATTTAAATATAGATATTTATATATATAGTACTTAAATATTTATTATTATAATAAAAATAATCTTTTTCTTAATTTTTTAAAATATAATTTTAAACTTTAGATGTTAAATATGTAAATGCATAAGATTTGTATGCTATATTCGTAAATCTCCCGAAAAAATGATTACTGTTCCCTCTCGCCGGTGTCTCTCTAGCGCGCGCGCATGCTCAGTTTCTGTAAATCCCGTAAATCCACCTTCCAGCAGGATTTACTATATTCGGGATTTAAGAGATTTAGGAAATTTGTTGGATTTACAACGATTTACTAAATTCAGGATTTAATAAATCTATTTTTTTTATATTTGACAGGATTTACTGAATTTAGCTATCTAAATCCTAATTAAATCCGTCGCAGAACACCCCTAAGTCACGCACGGACGCACGGGCTCTCCTTCGCACGCTCCCGTTCGCAACACCGGCTTCCTCCTTCTCTCTCGGTCGTCGGCGCACGAAAGCTCCGGCGGCTCAATGTCGGCGGCAGTAGAGCCGCCTCACTCGGCTAGGGCACGCCCTCCTCTTCTTCTTCCTCGGCCGACGACGCACGACAGCTCCCGGCTACAGTGAAGCCGTCTCACTCGGGCTAGTGCACGCAAGGCAAGTCTTCCCCTCGCTCCCTCTCTCGCGTGTTTTGGGAGTTCGATTTCGGCAAACCGAAACCGAGTCGGCCCTTCAATTCTTCTATTTGCGCTAACCGTCGCCGCGATTGTATAATTTATTTATTTAATTTTTAGGGATTTACACACATATCATATAATTCTTATGTATTTATATATTTAAGTTAGATATTTACTTATCTATTATTTTTTTATATTTAAAAAAATATATTTCATTTTAAAAAAATAAATAAAATGATATTTTTGATGTGATATTAAAGATTAAAATATTATATATATATATATATATATATAAAATAAAATTTAAATATTAAATATATAAATACATAAGAATAAAAATTATGTGATAGATATGTAAATCTCCTTTAATTTTTTTAACTTTCGGTTATTTCAAAAATGATCCCAAACGATCCCAAAATTTTCCAAGTCAGAAGCGATTGTCGCCTTCTCAACATAGCGGGGAAGCAGGGGAGTAAAGTGCTTGGCTATGGTTCACAGCGCCTACGATTTGGTGGAGCTCGTAAAGGGTTGTAACGCCAAGATCGAGAGCTTCGCATCTTATGGCTCTAAAATTTTCTTGGGTTGCTCTGACGGCTCTCTTCGAATTTACGCACCGACTTCTTGTCTTTCGACCACTGCTTCCCTCATTGGCGGGGATGAGGGGCAGCCGCCGTCAGATTCCGATATCAGGAAGGAGCCGTACGAGCTGGAGAGGGCAATATCGGGGTTCTGGAAGCGGGCGCCGGTGGCGTTGGAGGTGTGCCGCTCACGGGACCTTCTGCTGTCCCTCTCGGAGTGGATCGCTTTCCACCGGCTCCCCAACCTGGAGACAGTTGTTGCCATAGCGAAGACGAAGGGCGCTAATGTCTACAGTTGGGACGATCGGAGGGGCTTCCTTTGCGTTGGCAGGCAGAAGAGGGTCGGCATCTATAGATTGGATGGTAATTTGGCCATTTGATTCTCTCTTCTTGTTAACGTTATCGCAAATTTTTTGGTTGGATATGCACAGATCTTAAGCGAGCAGTTATTACCTCTGGTAAAGCTTTGTTCCTATTTCAGCAATCGCTCTGATTTGTCAAAACTATCCGATACAAGAGTTTATTTTCCATTTTGATTGAGCGTTAATTTTTCGTGGACATAATCAGAGGTTGTTGTAGTTTATTTCTCAGGAAATGTTATTTATTTGTATCCTTCTCTGATTCAGAGCAATGCAGCATGGTATGATAGACTGCTTCATATGTGTGAAGGGAACGGGTATGTTCATGAACATTGTGATTGACATGGAAGTGAAATTAGTATGCATGCACGATGATATCATTTTTTTTCATTTTTTTCATAATACCTACAACTAATCGTGAGGGTAATTAACAACACAGTTTTAGAATCGAAATTATGGTGCGCGGCTGGTTTATTGTTTTCTCGCCCTATCAATAGCTCGACTTGATTTTATTCATGATTACTAGGTGGTCGTGAATTCGTGGAGGTTAAGGAGTTTAGTGTATCCGATCAGGTGAAATCTATGGCATGGTGTGCTGAAAACATTTGCTTGGGGATCGGGAAGGAATACATAATACTGAACAGTACAACTGGAGCATCGTCAAAAGTATTCTCTTCTGGAAGGAGCGTTCCCCTAGTTGTTCCTCTCCCCTCTGGGGAGCTTATCCTAGGAAAGGTAATTTCTTCTTATTCTCGTGTTACGTGCTTTTTTTTAATCTTCTTGTTTCAGTGCTATCATTTTAAACCTATTTCACATTATAAAAGTGGCTTCTTATTCAGCATTACGTAGGATTATTGTTTCTCTGTTTAGTTCATTGTTTCTAAGGCTATAATATTGTTCTTAGTTCTGACAACAACGAGTGCGCTAATTTGTTAGAATGGAAAACAATAGTAATTTTATTCGGGTAAAAACAATTAGCTTTTTCAAGTTTGGGTCAGTTGTTGACCACCACCGGTATCCAAAATATTAAAACTGTTTCTATATTGCTTGCTTGGCCAATATATCCCTCAAAGTTTCAACAATCTTTCATGGTAAAGGAACTGCGTGAAACGTTTTCAAAATTGAGGGACTTAATTGATGAAACTTAGAAATGGTAGTAATGCGAAGTCCACAAACCTAGGTTATGCGAGTTGGATGATTTACTCCTTGAAATTTACTTGGACTGTACGGTGATGCAGCAATTTATGATTTAGGGTTTCCGGGGGAATTCAATGCCTGATGTAACATGTACTTATGAAATAAGAAAAAATATGATATGCTTATGAAACTATATGTGAAAGTGCAAATTAAATATTGAGAGCAAATGCACATTAATTATGCAAAGATTTGATGGGAACCAAATTGTTAATCAATTACGTGTCTTCCATGATATATCATAGAAAACAATAAACTCAAATCCTAACAATTTTAATCATTACCCCAAAAGTTAGCTAAAAAATTGAAGTCATGCAAGAAATCTAAAGTTATTTAGATCAAACACGATTAAATCTAGCTAGAATTTAATTAGATAAACATCATTTCAAGGTCTTTGTCAATAAGAAAGAAAAAGAAAGAAAAGATGAAGAGACATATAGTCCAATAAACCCTGAAGCTTGAACATAGGCATCACATCCCAAAAATGCTTTTGAAGAAGAAGCCTTCACATTTGCAACAGAGACTCTACTCAATATCCAAATTTGCTTGATTGCAAAATTCTGCATTTTTATAAGACAGGGTTATAGTAGAAATGAGCAAGAAAATAAGAAAATATTTGAATAAATCTGATTTTTCTATCATTTCAGTTGATTTTTGATTTTAACTGTAAGATATGTTAACTACCAATGGACCTTAAGATAGACCGATCGTAATTTACACTGCTCACATCATATTCATGTGCTTCTACACTTGAACATAGAATATATGGATTTTTACAGCACCTTATGTTTGTTGAACTTGTTCTGCATTATAGTGGATGTACATTAAGTTCTACTGGACTAGAGAGTGATGACTATTATTATCTTTGAAGGAAATTAGAAAATTTCATTTCAAGGTACTTCTTGGAGTGAATATTTTGTTCTTCTTTACTTTAAGGGCTCTCTATACATGATTTCATCTGCTTGTTTACTGCTGGAGGCTATCAGCTAGGAAATTGTAATTACATGGTAATGACTCCAACTAATATATTGGCTTGCACTGATGCACTGCAAGCTTGTCTCCAACTTGGACTGTAGACCTTAATTCCACATCTCATGGTATGCATGCTTGAGTTGCAACGTATTATCAGTCTAAGTTGCTTTTTCATTCACATGGATAGACATATTTTTCCGCTTCTTAAACTTTGTATTTAATAAATTTTGTTATTGAATGCTTTTGTACTTCTTTTATTTTTAGAAGCAGCCTTACATAAATATTGTTTATTGTTGATTGATGAAATACCCTTAGCACATAAGCTGAAGATGAAGTCTTCTATGATCTTGATCACAGAAAGTGCTAGTGAAGCAGTAATGAGTAGCATATAAGTCTATTGTAGTAAAACTTAATTCTTCACTTGCATGTTAACGTCTATTTTCCTACTCATCTACTATTGAGGCTAATTAATTCTCTGTTTTGGATCCTTGAATTGAAATATCCTAATATTCTATATACTAAAGTCTTGACATGCATGTTAATTCATCGAACATTTATGCCAATTTCTGAAATCATTCAATTAAGCTCTGGAAATATATAGTTTTGAAGTAAGCAGTATTTATAGTCGGGAAACCATGCATAAAACTTATTTTGCATGCAACTTTGTTTTCTCTTCCATCTATTTATAGGATGACGTTGGAGTTTTTGTTGACCAAAATGGTAAGCTCCTACAAGATGGCAGGATATGTTGGTCTGAGGCCCCTGGCTCTATTGTCATCCACAAGCCATATGGATTAGCCCGCCTGCCTAGGCATATTGAGGCAAGTGAATAGTTATTCAATTGAGCCTTTTCCGGAAACCACTCTTTTATGAGTTCCAGAAGTTGATATCAATTTATTTATTTATTTGTCTTATCTCTGCAGATACGCTCTCTTGATGCTCCATATCCTTTGGTACAGACAATTGTGCTCAGGGATGTTCATCTCCTTCAGCAAAGTAATAACTATGCGATTGCTGCAGTAGGAAGTTCAATTTATGGTCTGTTGCCTGTTCCCATTGGTGCCCAGGTTATGAATTGTCTGTTGTTAGAATTACCATCCCATATCCGATAATTGCATTTTCCTGTGCTTTACACTGCTCTGTTTTATAATCATTAATGCTCCTGGAACATTATGGACTCAAATTTAATATACTCTTTTGATTTAAAAAAATGCTTAGGATAATAATAATTGCCCACTTTTAGCTTTGCCCTGCATAAAAATATTATTTTATTGTGCTTTGCTTGCAATTATATTTGAGCATGCAACCTTGGTTGAAAGGTCGATAACTTTAATAATGCTATGTTTCAACTTGCTTGTTGCATTTGAGACCTGTTATGGTTGAACTTACCATAGTCTTCAAAGTTATGAGTTAAGCATCTATTATTATGGGATAGCACAGAGAATCATTAGGCTGGCATAGTATATACTTGCATATGAATACCCACATGACTTAGAAGATACTAGGGCAAAAATCGGTCTGTATGCATTTGAGATCATTTCTGATACGCAGTTAAAGCTTCGTTAAAATTATGGAATGTCAGTTTTTTTGTTTTTTTTTGTTTTTTGTTTTTTTATTACATCCACATTTGGTGAATTGAATTTGAAACCGTATATCTCACTAATAGGTGGGAGATAGGAACTTTAGAAATGGAGAATCAAATTCCATTGTCTTGCTAGTGGAAGAATAAAAGATCATTTCTGTTGGGCTGGTAGGAGAAGACATAATAGGTTGTGAATCCAAAGGCAAGTCAATTAATTTTAAATTTTGAATGCAAATCTAAGATGATGACATAGGAGCATTGACAATATTATGAGTAGGAATGGTCAGGCCATTTGAAAGTCCCTCTAACAGCGGAGCATTTTTTTTCCATAAATTAGAATGAGTCTTAAAACAATCAAAAAAATTGGGCCAAAGATTTTATAGAAAGAACAATATGTTGGATGACTTCGAGACTACCTTTTACTTGAGGTGATAATATCCTAATACTTGAGAATGATGACATTCATAATTTTTTTGACATCTTGTTGAAAAAGTTATGATGCACACCATCGAGTCCTAAAAATGTTAGGGGCAGAAGATCTAAATATTGTTATGAATGAGATAGAAATGAATAAAATTTTTGTGCCAACCATTCGAAGATTAGTATATTTGTGTTTTGCTTGTTTAAAAATATTACAATGAAATTCTTCAAGATTATTTTATTTGTATGATGAAAGAAACATGTTTTTTAGAACAATAAAAAATGGGTGATTAAGATGTAGATGTTAATGTTGATCTCTTTTTTGGATGAGGTTGATATTCATTTTAGTCTTAGTAATTAGGATCCCTAATCTTAGATTAAAAGTTTTCTAATTAGACACTTATGATGCTACACTTATTAAGTGTATAACTAAACCAGAACTAAAATCAAACAACGAAAACTAAGTCAAACACAAAGTTGAAACCAAATCAAATAATCAAAAGTTTATACCCAAGGGTAAGACTTAGGCCTACCAAAACTTATCTTAACTCAATTAGATTAGGTGAGTCCAATCAAACCCAAATTCAATGAAATTCAACATAAATCAAGATTAAACAAATATAATTCAAAATCTAAATTAAATTGAGCCATAATTAAGTTAATTGAATTGACAAACCCAATTAACTTATTTATGCCCAATCTCACTTAAATTAAAATAAAATTAAAATTAAAAAAAATTAAATCAAACTAAAAAAACACATAATAAACATTTAAATATAAATAAACATAGAATTGAATCTAGATGTGGTACAAAGTGGTTGACTAGGTCATTTGGCCTAAGTTGATTCAAGTGGGTCCCACTAAGTTAAAAGTCAACCCAAAAAAATTTTAACCAAATTAAGTCACCTCATAGGCTCAAAATCATTAAATAAATATAATAAAACATGAAACTGAATACAACTCAATTTAATGAAGGCTTAAATGGGTTAACTAGGTCACTTAACTCAAGTGTACTCAAATGGACCATATTGAGCCCAAATTCAAATTATATTCAAATTAATTCTAAGCAAACATTCCAAAACACTTCAAAATTATAATTGAACATGATTCAATCTCTCATTGGGTCTAATTTGATCAATTTAGTCACTTAGCCCAATTGAATCCAATTTGATTTATTTAGGCCCAAGTTGGGTTAGCATAGGTTGAATTCAAAATTAAATTCAAATTAATTAAATTGAACCAAATCATTTCAAACATTCAATCAAACATAATTGAAGCTCAAATATACTTTGATTGGGTCGAATTGATCATTTGATTCAATTAAACTCAACTTAACCCATTTATGTCAAAATGGGTTAAAAATCAAAATCAAGCTCAAATCACGTGAAATCAATCAATTAGAGACATTGTAAATGATCAATTAAATATAATTGAATCCAAATCAAAATCTTCAAATGGCTAAATAGGGTAGGAGGCTCAACTTGACCCTTTTAGATTAAATGGGTCAAATTAGCCTAAATCAAATTAAATTCAAACATAACTTTGATCAATTGGTCTCCAATCCATCTAATGGACAATCAACAATAATTGCAAATCTAAAACTAAAGACAATTAATCTGACCTAAATCAACTTAAACTCAAATGAACTAAATCCAAACTCCGACCTCCAAACTCAATCCAAATGAGCTCAACCTAACCCATAACACATTCTAAGCTCAACTAAAGCAAGCAGCAAGCCACCTAAAGAGGGATGAGGTGGAAGCCATAGAAGGAGCAAATTGAGCCAACTCACCATGAAACAAAAGTGACCCATGCTTCCTTTATCACCTCAATTAGCCAATTCAAACCCTTACTTTGACCAGCCCACCACCTTTAGGAGCTAACCTAGTCTCCAAATCACATGGCCAGCCAGCTCCCACCTCCTTCAATGGAGGGGGCAGTCAAAAATAAAATGAGGGGAAGAGGCCACCTCCCCACCTTTGACACATCTCATACCTTTCTCAACGCCCAAGCAATCAAACCGACCCATGTTCCTACTCAAGCCCTTTAACCCATACTTTAGTCGAGCGGTGGCGACAGTTGGTCTCTAGAGCAATCCAGAGACAGGTAAGAGAGGAAATTTCTCCCAGAGCTTCGTCTCGATCCACTGAACATTTTCAAAATGTCAAATTCACTCAACAAGAGGTTGAGTGAGGTAATTCAACTTAACCGTAGACAATCCTTAGGCCTTGATGTATTGTGAAGTGAAATTGTGCGATTTTAGAAAATAACCCTAGAGAACCTTGCACTTTTATTTCTAAACTTCCTCCAATCAATAGAATGTGAAATTCACACCAATTTGTCTGTGGGCTCCGTCTCTCGACAACAAGGTAGGAGACAAAGCCTCAGCTGTTGATTCGAATCAACGACTAAGATTAAAGCGCGTTAGGTATTTGATTAATACTCGTAAGATGACAAGATTAATCCTAGTCGCTCGATCTTTGATCAGACGACCAGAATAAATCCTACTAAAATATATTTAGTTGATTTAAGCATATACACTAGAGGGTCGGAGATGGAATAAAAAAATGAGGAATAGAACTAGTGTGGAAGAATTATGAAAGAATACAATAGACAAGTTAACACCTCATGTAGCATTCAATGGGAAATAATTATAAGAGGATTCATAAAGCTTGATGATGATGAGGGCAATGATGTCATGCTTCATGATAAAAATTCTAGCATTTTAACTTTTAAATACATTTCATGTAATTGTATCAAAAGATTTTCTAAGTTCGACTTATTAAAGGAAATCCACGTTGATCTTGATTTCCATTTGGGAATTTGGTTCCCTAATTATGAACTTGCTTTCTATATGGGCCAAGCTTTTACGTTCAACACTAATTCAAAAAACCCTTCCTATAATGTTCAACACCATATTACTTTTTTTTTAGCTTTATTCTTGTTTACCAAGCCAGGCCATACCAAATAATCTGCACAACTTGCTTACTAGTTTTGTGGTGGGACATGTCTAATCCTGTCAACTACTTTGGACCAAGGATATAAATATTTTTTTTTCACAAGTTCCTGTCATAAATGAACAGTTTCCTCAGGTGGCCACCTTATGATGATGAGGAACTTTAGGGGAATGTTTAAATAAAGTGATTTTCTTCCATAATGTTACTCTTAAAGTTATTTTCTGCAGTTGGAAGATTTTGCAAAACTGTTGTTTAAACTGTTCAACTACATAATACACATTCCATGTTGAAGCTTATGTTGAAATTGTTGAATTTAGTGCAAAATGTCTGAGTTTAATGATTGTCCTATCCATGGAAGTCATTTTTTCCAAGCTATTCACATATTATAGCAGCATCTGCCTGAGTTGCTATTACCAAATATTCTATGATCTTCCCATTTTGAATCGATGTATTTCCCTGTTGGTTAGGTACCATGCTGAACATATTTGGTATGGTCAACAATTAAGCTGGTGGGTAATTATATGGTTGCTTTTTTTATGAAAATAGAGTGTAGGCATTGTGTTGTGGTTAAGTTTCCCAAGTATAGCCTTTAGGTTTCAGGTTTATCTCATGAAAAAACTTCTCTGCAACTGTAGGGTAAGGTTGCAAGAATTCAGAGATCTTGTATTGGTTAGATCCTTTCTGATGATAATTTCTCATTATTTTCAAGAAATTGGCCTTTTTCTAATGAAAAAAAAAAGATTTTTGATATATAGTGAGTTTCAGAAGCACCTAATAATTTATGTTAACTTAGTTGCAAGTAAGAGCATTTGCATCACACATTTCCTTTATGCTTCAGATCTCTCTTCTAAGGTGTCATCTTGTGTAATTTTTTATATTCGAGTTTAACACGTTAATGTCCAACTCACTCTTTGAAGGGTAAATTTTTTACCATTGGTCCCTTTTTTGCCTAATTCGGTTTTTGACAATGCCTATTAACATAATTCACTTCTGTCAATCAATTTTCTTTAGCTAATTATTCAATGGAAGATTGTGTGATCAATTTTTTTTTCTTAAGCATTCTAAATTTCACAGAGCATAATATATCCCTTGTTTGGTCAGCTGTTGAATTTGTGGGTGTTTGCATGGTTACTTTTGATAAAAATGCCGCATTACCTCCAAGAAACTGTTCCTGAAAGGAAGTATTTTTTATATGGTTGAGTTGCTGGAACAATTTAAAATTAGTTACAGTTTAAACATTTGATCTAGTTATTCATTTCCTGTTTTTTGTTTCTCTAAAATCTGATGACCACTTAGTCTATTGAAATTTTTGCATCAAGCTTCTATGCTTGCATGCATTGGTATAAAGCCCATCTCTTGGGCATTTTGTGCTGATTATGTGGTGGCTGTTAGTCGGATTGGTATCACTGTTTGAAATTGTTACGAATTTTTTTGCCTGTATTTTTGTTGTCTTTGTGACTTTGCCTGGGGTGTACAGATTGTACAGTTGACAGCATCTGGGAATTTTGTGGAGGCATTAGCTTTGTGTAAACTGCTCCCACCAGAGGATTCTAGTCTTCGAGCATCAAAAGAATCCTCCATACATATAAGGTTTTTAATCAGCATCTACTCTTGATATAGTGTTTATTGCAAACTTGGTTTTTGGTGTTGAGTATTCTTTGAAGATATCTAAATTTACAACATAACCATACCCCTTATGCATAATAAAACTGTATCGTTATCTTTCTAATGGAAAATAAAATTTTCAAGTGAAATTCATGATGCTAAAATCAAGCTATTATATAGCATTTCACATTGATCATTCATGATTTATTTTTTTATTGTTTTGTTTGTAGGTATGGGCACTATCTATTTGACAACGGGAGCTATGAGGAGTCCATGGAACAGTTCTTGGCTTCCCAAGTGGATATAACCTACGTATTATCTTTATATCCTTCTATAACTCTCCCAAAGGATCTAACTATTGTTGAACCTGAGAAGTATCAAGAGCTGGCAGAGTATTTATACCTATCAAGGGTTTCTTCTGATGTGTCAGATGACATGGAGTCGTCATTGCCATCACAATTCTATGAATCTGATGATAAATCAGCAGTTGAAGATAAGAAAATGAGTTATAATGCTATAATGGCACTAGCAAAGTACCTGCAGAGGAAAAGATATAGTATCATTGAAAGGGCAACTGCAGAGGTAACAGAGGAAGTTGTCTCTGATGCTGTGCAGGGCAGCATAATGATATCTGAACCTTATGGATCTAAGAGTTCCAGCAAGGTGAAGAAATCCAATTCTTTATGCACTGCACCTATGAAAGATTAATTTATTTTCTTGAATATAATGCAGGCTTGATACGTTCTCAAGTTTCCGTTATAATGCTTCTTCAACTTCTCATGCTTCTGTATTTTGCCGTAGGTTGTTTGACTAGTTCTAGATATCAGTAGCCAGGCTTAGGACTGATAATGGTGTTTTTTTTCCTAAAGTTTTATTATTTTGGATGGGCTTTCTAAAATGAATTTTCAGGTGTTGGTAGCCTCTACTAAGATTTACTCACCATATGTGAGACGTTTACACGATGCATGTCAAGTTCTTACATTCGGTTTTAGTCATGTGCCTAAAAATGAAATGTTTAATGACATGCTGGTCATATTATAAGACACATTTTTGATGAAGGTGACTACAGATTGTCCTTATTTGGGTTTAGACAAGCATTTCAAACATTCTACTGAGCTTATTGATCATGCTATTTCTGTTCTTGAAGTTGCTGGATTTGATGATGGGGCTAGGGAGATCTACCCTCGCCCATCTACCCCTGGCATGACATAGAATTTTCCATCTCTTGCATCAGGCCAAATATGCCAGTTTCAATTTTGATCGGCTAGTGCAGTCTATTAACTGTGTTAATATTGCTTATATTCAAGTCATTATGGATATGTATACTAGAGTAGTTGTAATTAAACACAACGATGGTTGACCAAGTATTTTCTTATTTCAGTTAGATTACATCAAGGATCGACTTAAGCCCATATCTTATTTTACTTTAGTTATGGATGTGCTTACTAGACATTTATAGGAGAATGGTGTATGCTTTTTGCAGATAATATTCTTCTTGTTGATAAGACTAGAGAGGGAGTTCACGAGAAACTTGAATTATGAAGGTCAAACTTATAGTTTAAAGGTTTTCATTTGAGTAGATTCAAAACTAAATACATGGAGTATATTTTAGTTGCAGAAGATCTAGTGGTAGGGTTGTGACATTGGGTGATCAAGTCATTAAAAAGAGTGAACGTTTTAGATATCTCAGGTATGTTATTTAAAGTGTTGGTGAAATAGATGGGGATATTATTAGTAGAATTCAAATTGGATGGTTGAAGTGGTGGAATGCATCGGGTTTGTTGTGTAAGAGAAAAGTACCGCTTAGGCTTAAGGAAAAATTTTATAAGATGGTGGTGAGACCTGCAATGCTTTACATTACAGAATATTGGCCAATAAAAGATAAACATAAAGTTAAGTGTTGTAGAGATGAGGATGATCAAGTAGATGAGTGGCTTTACACTTAGAGATAAAATGCAAAATGAATATATATGTGAAAAGGTTGGAGTAGCTCTAGTGGCAAATAAGATTAGAGAGTCTCCTTAGATGGTTTGGTCACATAAAATGTCGGTTGTCTGATGACCCATTTAAGAGAGTAAATGTATTAGATTCAACCTTGTTAAGAAATGTAGATATAGACCTAAAAAGACTTGTTTAGGAAGTATAAAAAATGACCTTGCTTTATTAGAATTAAATGAGAATTTGACACTTAATAGGACATAATGAAGAAGAAGGATTCATGTAGCCAACCCACATAGTGGGATAAGGCTTGCTATCATTGTTGTTGTTATAGGTCAGCCTATTAATTTCTAAAATAACAGTTTTGTCCTCGGGCATCTAATTGGGTCATTCCTTCACAGAAAAGAGTTCACCCTCATATCAGCTCAGTTGGAAGGGAGATGGCAACTATACTAGATACTGCACTTATTCAGGCCCTGCTTCTTACTGGGCAGTCTTTGGGAGCATTAGAACTGTTGAAAGGTCCTAACTACTGTGATTTAAAGATTTGTGAAGAACTTTTGAAAGAAAGGAATGATTATAAAGTGTTGTTAGAACTCTATAAGTGCAATGGAATGCATCATGAAGCACTCAAACTCCTCCATCAGCTTGTTGAAGAATCAAATTCAGGCATTACGAGTTCTAAATCTCAGAATTTCAAGCCAGCAATGATTATTGATTATCTCAAGGTATAGTTGCTTATTTTCCAAAGCTTGAATCATATTCAGCAATTGTGTTTGGTTCAGCGCTATATTTCAATGTGTCATTATGATTCTATGATTAGTACTGCACACACCTTTTGAGCATCCAGCATATAGCTCTTAAGAGTTATTACCAATTTCATATGGTCTCTACAGTTTTAACTTGAAATGTTTCTGAAATGATGCTAAACATATTGAAAAACTTTTGAGATGGTGTGCATTAAGGTTCTTGTATTGCCCTTGACTGAACTTAGCCATGTTAGACATGGTGTCTAGGTTTATTTTGATATTATGTTAAATGTTATATACATGATTATGAGCTCTTGTTGATACATTTTTATTTATTTTACTCATGATATTTTAACCACCTACAAATATTTGAATTTATAATAAACAATGCCAAGTATCATGAGCAAATATAACCAACTAAAATCATATTTATGATGCCATATGAATTAGCCTTGGTTTGAGAAACTATGTTAATAATAGGCACTGCAATGATACAGTTGAAGTGTCTCTTCCCATTCAGTCCTATGACAACTCTAGTATATGCTTCTTTTGTGCTTTGCCACAATCTCTTGGGGTAGTCTCGGGCTTAGATTAACTTGATTGAATTAACCAATTTTGTTTCATGATATTTTTAGCTTGGTCAAATTATCTTTTCAAGTTGGTGGTATTTTATTGGTTTACCCACAATAAACTATTCAATTTTCAATTATACCAAATTTTGGGAATAGGTATACAAACCAAATCTTCTTCTTCTTACCATAATATCATCTGAAACCTCATTTTACCTATGTTGGGCCAGCTGAATCATCGACTTGTGGCATTTGTCCATCCATCTTAAAAATATTATTTTTCCTACCACTATCAATTCTCCCCTGTAATCGCTTGCCAACACTACTTGCTGTCACATAGTTGGGGAGGACAAAAATATGAGGGGATGAAAGTTGAAGTTAATGGAATATTCTTGAAAAATAATTTGTGGGGATCATGAGTTGCATATATATACATACATACATACCATTTGGGGTGTGGAATGGGCAATTAGTAGGTTACACCCTAAATTGTTTTGGTTACTCAACATAAGTTGTTAAAAGCATGCTTAGGATCAAAGTGAATTGATGAACTAGCCCTACACTTCACATGTTTGTGTAGGGAAAATTCATAGTAAAGCAAGCGTATTGCACCACTTCATCGCATCATGTCATAACACTATGTCTTTGGCTCCTACTAAAAGCAAAATCCTAATTTAGATTTGGTCAACATCTGCTATAATAATTAAGTACGATTGTTTGCTTTTCATTATTTCTCATAGTCATTAAGTCATTGCTTATTGGTTCTCTATTTTCTTCCACTCAAGCTAGTTGCTATTTGGCGGTTCTTCTTCTCACATTCACTCCCCTGCTCGTTTTTATTTGCTTTTCATTAGTTCTTGGTATTGGTTGTAGCTTTTCTCATTCAAGTTTTTTCTCAAGTATGCTTCTTGATTCCTCATTTTCACACTCTTATTTTATTTCACACTACCTTTCTCTTAGCCTCTAGTTTGCACTCAATCTCAGGAGTATATTCTTTATTTTTAAGTATTCTTACATCACTTCATTATTTATATCATTTATTTCATTGATTCTTTTCTTAGATTTTGATAACTATAAATTACTATTTTTGAACGTATCATTATATTACAAAAATTTTTTTTGATGCAGTTTAAGTTTGGTTAGTTCAATAATTGCTATATGCACATAATATATGTGTATATGATATAACTTGTGAGTGTTCCAATTAATAAAAAATGTCTCTTTATTTTGTTCTTTGTGCATGGAAGCAAAAAAAAAAAAAAAACATTGCTTATCACATTGTACTTACCTCTTTGAAAACACTCGCTTGAGCTAATGGTGTGATGCTGAATACTATGTTGTTAGTATTGATAGGTAAAATTGCTATCATACATTAAAATGCTAAAGAAAGAAGGTTAAATAGAGCAAATTGACTCCTCCCTACTTCTGTGTCTAGGTATGACAGTGTCCATTTTCCACCCTTTCTTCCTCAATCTGAGGTTGGATGTTCATTATATTCAACTTGCTTTAAATTTTGTCTATCTGATTCTTTGGAAGGCCATCGGTAAACATATGAGAAAGTTGATCCTTGGATCGATCATATTGAAAGATTTATTTCTCTTGAGTTTTGTGGTTCAATAGATATTGATCTATCTTAATATTCTTTTTTTTTTATCATGTCATCTTGATCGCTTGCAATAGTTATTTCATCCTCATTATAGAGGATTATATGAAGTTGAATTTCAATTCCAATATCACTGAAAGGAATCTTTATCCGTGTTTTTCAACCATACATTGATTGCACCACTGATTAATATTCTGCTAGCACTAGATCTTGCATAATCAAGATTCTCCTCCAAGTTCTGGCTGAGCTGTCAACTACATTAGTGGTTGAGCTTATATAATCCTTCTAAACTGCTTCTCATCATTTGAACATCTTGCTACAGCTCCCTGTTCACAAATATTAACCCTTTTCCATTACAACTTTTGATATATCTTAATAATTTTTTTTACTGCTGTAAGTGAGGAGATTGAGGTCAGAAAATGATTGAAAATCATTGCATTTGTGCATCCTTCTATGCTTAAATGTTCCTTCTAACTTTATATAATTATTTATATATATATATATATATATATATATATATTATGTATTTATGTATGTATATTATAGTGGGTTAGATTTAAATGGGCTCTGTTTAATTATGATTTGTCATGAATATGCCCATCATTTGGGAAAAAAGCCAGAAAGGCATTTTTGTTAGAGTGAAAGAGGTTTATTTTATTTTATTTATATAATGAGGATCTTTTTTGATGTCTCGGGTCGATTTTCCAGATTGATGGTGAAATAGATGGGGATGTTATTAGTGTAGTTCAAGTATGATGGTTGAAGTGGAGGAATGCATTTGACCTGTTGTGTGATAGAAAAGTACTGGTTAGAATTAAGAGAATTTTATAAGATGGTGGTAATACCTACAATGATTTATGGTGCAGAATGTTGGCCGATAAAAAAGAAGCATAAAATTAAGTAAAGTGTTGCAGAGATGAGAATGCTTAGGTAGATGAGTGGCTTTACACTTAGAGACAAAATGTGCAGTGGATATATACATGAAAAGGTTGGAGTAGCTCCAGTGGCAGATAAGATTCGAGAGAGTCGCCTTAGATGGTTTGGTCACATAAAATGTCAGCGTCCGATGACCCAATTAGATGAGTAGATGTATTAGATTTGACCTATGTTAAGAAAGGTAGAGGTAGACTTAAGAAGACTTGGTTAAATAGTATAAATATGAACTTATTTTATTATAATTAAATGAGAATTTGACACATAATAGGACACAATGGAGACGAAGGATTCATGTAGCCGACCCCACTTAGTGGGATAAAGGCTTGTTGTTGTTGTTGTGTTGTAGTTGAGGATCTTTTTTGGGTATTGTTGGCAATAATCACACTCAGTATAGAGGATATTACTTAGAAATTAGAATATATTTTTGTGCTGTCATAAGCTTAAATAATTTTGGTAGATCCCTCTTGTTATAATTTTTTTGACTTGCAGAAATCTTACTTATCATATGAGTAAGCAACTCAAGCAAACTTGTCTTGACTTGTTGACATTGAGTCGATGATTGTGTAGAGTTTTATTTGTGCGTGTTCAATCCATCATAATTATTTTGGAGGGTTGAATTGCTTGCCTTGTTTTTATCACGAGAGCTAAATATGATGCACATGAATTAAGGCAACAAATGCCTGTGCTTGTGATGGTTCTTCTTTGTATTTTGCATTTTATCAATTAGTATTCAGTATTGTAATATTTGGTGCTTAGTGTGGCTATTGAAGTTGTCCTAGGTACCTTACATGCTTAACTTGATCAATTGTGATTGAAAAGATTGGTGGGTCCTAAGCAAGATAGATTATTTTGATTGGGTACATATTTTTTGCATTTCATTACTTATCTCTTCCTTATTTGCTATGTTATAGGCCATTTTGACTCCACTCTTTTCATGTAGAGGATCAAACATTGGATGATAATTAGGTTATAGGTCTTATCTACTCTACCCTATTATAGAGGATTAGTCTGCAAACAATTATAATAATAACTTTGATGATTCAACTCTCTTCATTTAGAGCATCGAGATTTAAAATTGTTGGGTCTATTGACTATACTCTTTTCACATGGAGTTTTGGGCTTGAACAGTTATTGGGTTAATCCTAACTCCACTCCTTGGATCTGGATGACTTGAACTTAAAGTGGGAGTTACAACCCTATCATAAAGGAGCTTAAATATTGAGACTTTGAACTCTGCCTTATAAGCAAGGAGATAGAGATTTTCTTGTTTGGATCAATTGTTTCTTTAAGGATTTGATGATCGTTACACATGTATTATTAAATACTTTGGTTAAAACTCACGATTGGATTTATGATCTTCAATTCTCTATGAAAAGGTTTGTTCAATTAGGGGCATGCAAATTATTATTATTCTTTTGTAATTTGGACAATTATGACAACACGTTTTGTCAACTCCACCCCTCGTGGATGTTCTAACTTTGGTGAATTTCATATTTTTTTATATTTATATCGATTTCTTATATATTTATTTTAGAATGTTGTCTTTGTTAAAATTATATCATGTGAAAATAGGGGATATGTACAATTCGATACAATTTTGAGGTGTAATGCATAAAATATGAATCAAAATATTATATTGTGATTTTTATTAGTTTTTTATTTTTTTGGGTTTTTTTCTTATTTTCTTCTATTATTTTGTCTTTGTTTTACTATTGTTTTGGGCTATTGTTCCTTTTTTTATTCTAAAAGACTTCTTTTATTTTGTTAATTTTGTTAATAAATTTTTCTGTAACTTATATACATGGACTCTAAAAAATTTTCTGGCTTATTATGAACTTCTCAATTGAGTGATGCATGACATAAAATTACTGGAGAGTGGAGAAGATGAAATTTGAACTTGTAGTGACCTTGCACATTTTTTCTAAGCAAGTGGGTGATGTTGCATTTGCTTAAAAAATATGCATTATACACTTTACGTTGTAACTTGACTGTATCACGGATTTCATTGAAAGATGTGCACACTATTTTATAGTTATTTCTTGCTCAATTGTCGATGTGTTGGGGATTTCATCAAAATGAATGTGTTGCTTGTTTTTTAGATGTGCATGCAAAATTTTTGCTTATTTTGTTCACGAGTTCATGTTTAGTTCGTTGAACTTGTGATCCATTTATTTTTTGTTTAGATATTTTTGAGGAAATTTCAACAATCCACATCACTACCATAAAGGGACCCATAGGCCAATATTGGCATTTTGTGTGATAATAAAAAAAACAAAGAGTTAAAAAAGAAATGAGCAAATAATGCCCGTAATGGCCTGGTGCGAACTAGACACCTGTTGCAACAGGTGTTGCAAAACTTCTTGAGCAAGCACCACCTTGTTTTGTTATTTAAGGGAGCAAGAGTTAGAGAGAGGGAGTGGCATTTGATTGAGGCATAGAAAGGAAGAAGAGAAGGGAGGTAGAGCGTAGGCATGCGCTTGTGGGAGTGGACACGCAAGCTATCTCGTGTGAGTCGACCAGAGATGAAGCCGGTAGGAGAGCTCGTCGAGTTGAGCGCCTTGCATGCGCTTGCTAAAGTTGAGCAAGTAGGAGTCAGAGCCAATGATGGAGGTTGTACCAAGGAGAGGAAGAGAAGGGAGAATATAGGATTTTTATAAAGTTATTTTAAGTATTTATTTTAAAAAGTTGTATATATAAAGGTTAATATTATTAATAAGTATAATTTTATATATATATAAAATTAAATTTAAATAAAATAATAAAAAATTAATTTGATAACATGAAATTAATTAGAGAAAATAGGATTTAAACACTTTTATTTAATAAATAAAATAAAATAAATGATATTACTTAATTAAAAGATAAAATAATTAAAAATTAAAATTTAATTTGATAGATAATAAATAAATTTATAAAAGAGAGAAAATTAAAATAGAAATAATAAATTTTTTTTGCAAAAGGCCTCTATATTAAGCCAAAGATAGAGCAGCTAATGGCTAGACACTGCAATCTCGACGCCGCGATACTATAGTTTGACAAAACAATTCATATAGTTTTAGCAGTTAGTTTATGAAGTTGCTAGAGCAGTTCAAGGGAGTTATTTTGTAGGACGTGGGGACAACTACTCGGGGACATCTATTGTTATAAAAAGAAAGGGATTTGCTCAAGGAAAAAGTTTTGGCAAATTGTGTTGTTGCATGTATTGGTGTGAGTGTGTAGTGTGTCACTTGGAGAGTGAAACTCCAAGTGCTGTGTGTAGTGTTCGTGTGTTGTGTTTGTGTAGAAGACTAAAGAGGGAGTAGTTCCATTAGATGGGGAATCCATATTGTGTGGAGGAATAATTGGATTAAGTGGAACTTAGAAGATTTTACTCAGTTCTTTTTTTTTTCTTTTGATATTTCTCAGATATTCTCATATGTTTTTGCCATGATATAATGAGTAACTTAAGTTATAATGCTCTGAGTGATTATTTTGTGTTGATTTATGTACTATTTATAGTGTGAGTTAATATATAAGAAAATTATTTGTGCTTCAATGATAAAGTTGTTTTCCTTTTTTCTATGCTTCATTTATTTATGATCTGACTAATTGCAATGTTAAAATTAAGTGTGATTTAGAGATATCAAAAAAGTCTTAGTGGAATAAATAGGAAAAGCAAACAAATCTTTCAAGTATACATAGGTTTATGATATTTTAGAATTTGCTTTTGAATAAGAGAAATAATTTTAATACAATCACTTATTTTAATTAGATTATAGACATATAACTAATTAATTGTACTGATTAGGTTTTGTTGATTTAACATAAATGATATGATATTTATGCTCCTGATTGATAACTACAAAATTTTAAACTCTCATTCACTAAGTATATAAAAACAACCAAAACTTTTATAAATTTAGAGTACATTTTTTAAAAGAAAAATCTTATTTTTAAAAACAACATTTATAATTTTTAAGTCTTAAAATTTTCTACAAATTTAACTTGGTTGGATAAAAATTAAGTTAGTCAAAGATTAGTAATTGATTTAATTGACAATTCTACAAAAGATCTTTATGGGGACAATATTCTATTCATCATTATATACTTGAACGACACGTGCACTCGTACACCATTTTGTCTGGTCAGTAAACTTAAAACTGATAATGGACGTTTTAGAAATACTTAAAAATATTTCATAGTAACCATTACAGAAGAAATATACTCAAATTGTGGCTTCAAAATGGCATGTAACTAAGATATCTATTTTTGGGCTAATGTATTCAATAGCTTGAATAAAAAGTTGTTTTGTTGTTTGGAATGTTTACTCTTAATGCTAATCATTTTTCATGATAACGGCATATTGTTTTTTATATCTGCTTGACTGGTATACTTCATTTTGACAGCCTCTTTGTAGGACCGATCCAATGCTTGTTTTGGAATTCTCTACACTCGTCCTAGAAAAATGTCCGACAGAGACTATTGAACTTTTTCTTTGCGGAAATGTTCCTGCTGATTTGGTCAATTCATACTTAAAGAAGCGTGCACCGAACTTGCAATCTACCTATTTAGAGCTTATGCTTTCAATGAGTGAGAGTGGGATCAACACAAACTTGCAGAGCGAACTCGTAAGAAATTATATTATCTTCATTTAATACTTAAAATTTTATTCCAGATTAGTGGAGCAGTTCTGTTGGTCAGGTTCAAATATACCTCTCAGAAGTTATAGACTGGTACAAGGATCTGAAAGAGCAGCATAACTGGGATGAGAAGATCTACTCATCCACACGGAGAAAGTTATTGTCATTGTTAGATAGCATGCCTTCTTATAACACCGAGAATCTTTTGAAACGCCTTCCATCTGATGCTCTCTATGAGGAGCGTGCTATTTTACTTGGCAAGATCCATCAACACCAGATTGCTTTGTCTCTATATCCATAAGGTGATTTGCTCTTTTGTGATTGTAAATTGCATGATTTAAAGAGTGCATGTTAATATATTTTTCAGTAAATGGATTCTTGACTAGGAAAAACTCTTAGATCCGCATCTATGTGGTAGTATCTTGTGCTGTATCTATATGTTCTTGTTGGCCTCTTTTTTCACTTTTGGCCAAAGTTAAAAGTTAGCCTAATATTGGTGTACAATCTTGTATTGTTGCAGCTTTACTTACCTGAATTGGCACTTGCATACTGTGACCGTGTCTATGAGACAGGATTGCAACAGCCTTCAAAGTTTAATTCCAACATATATCTTAGTCTGTTGCAAATTTACCTTAATCCACAGAGATCAATCAAAGAATTTGAACAAAAAACTAACCCATTACCTCTACAAAATTCTAGCTTTCAAAAAATAAGTTTAACTAAAGGTAAAGGGGGTCGAGTTGCTAAAAAGATTGCTGCAATTGAGGGAGCTGAAGATGCACGGATCAGTCCAAGCAGTACTGATAGTGGGCGTAGTGATGTGGATGGAGAAGAAGCAAATGAAGAAGGCGGTCCTATAATGCTGAACGAGGCATTGGAATTGTTGAGCCAGAGATGGGACAAGATCAATGGTGCTCAAGCCCTCAAGTTATTACCGAGAGACACAAAGATTCAGGTATATAATATGCAACCATATAAATTTTCTGACAAAACCCATTTCAGGTTAGTCCTACATCTGCATTTACCAAATACTTTTAAATGTGTTGCATTATAAAAGTCACATTGAGAAACAAATCTTTGGAGCGGATTTAAGTCTTTAACACATTTTGCCTTTGCAAGTGTAACTTGGCAATGTATGGAAGATTTCTTGATTGTACATCAAATAGTCCAAAAGTTCGTTTTTGGAACCTTCTGATTAAGCCAAGCTCTTCCAATATTTTGGAAATCATTTTTTGTACGTGTTTCTGGGGTTGATGATTTGATTAGTAGTTTGGACTTTGGATTTGAATTGGGTACACCATGCACACAAATTATTGCATACTCCAAGGAGCAATCTACTTACCTGTTCTAGCTATTCTACTTTAATCTGATTTTGGAGTGAACGGGTGTAAAGTTTTTAAACCATGTATGAGGCATTTCTTATAGGGGGACTAAGTTTGAAAACTGTGATATATGATACTTATTTCCACTGAAATTTTTTTTTTTGAAAAAAAAATCACTAGATTTTCTTTTGAAGCTTTGTTACTCCATCCTTTGATACCGTTTGTCATGGTCCAATGGTCAAGTGCTTTACGAAACCAATTTTATTAGATTGCAAATAGTCGACAACTTATGTCATGTAACTTCAACTCCCTCAAAACATTTAACCTGCAATATGTTCAGTTCATTCCTTGATAGAAATTTTTAGCTTTCTGATTTGGACTTCAGATAGATCAGCTTTAATGTCTTGTTCTTTATTTTATCGATTGATGCATGCTTTAGAGCCAGAGTTTTCAGTGCATGTATTTATTGCAGCCTTTTAAGATCTTATTGTTTTTACTAGCAACCTTTCGGATATCTTATTAGAATTTTAAATGTAGACGAAGATGAATGTTAGATTTTTTTCTGCCGAAACATTTAATGAATGTGCACATCTGATTGCTGACCGTCAAAAACTAAAGCTTGGTCATACGATCATATAATTTGACTGAAGCATAATAGACACTTAGGTAAACGTGTTGCATCTGTGTTTGGACAGACAGGCAGCTTGTAATGTATAGGCATGCAATAGTCATTTTTTGCAGAATTTATATTGAGAGAAAATTTTCTTGCTGCTTTTTTTACTCGTATTTTTTGTGCATCTTGTATTTTAGTGGTGATAGTCATAATTTATTGATGGTTTAAATAGTTCGAACTATTACCTCTCTGGAACATTCAACTGCTCTTTTTTTTTGCATTAATGTCTTCTTTTTGGTTCACATATATTATATGGTGATAAGATGTTTGGTTTCTAGAGGTCTCCTGTAGTCAATTAGTACTCCTCGGTGCTCTTAGTTGACCGCATAGGTGTCTTGGCCATCTGTTAAATTTAGCCATCTAAAAGAAATGGATTTTTTTATTCATCATTAGTATCATTAGCCTTACCTCATCTTTATGTCTGGCTTTAGGAATTCTCTATTCATATTTTCTTGTTGTTTTGTTTTATTTGAATAATTAAACCATCATTCTGGTCATCAGAATATCTACATGCTAAACGTTCCCTAAATCTATGCGCAAGTCTTACCTACTGTTGCAATATGTTGAATTATGTAAGTTTTGATATAGTAAGTTATTAAGTACGTGTTGGTAGTATTCAGATGTTCTTAAAGTAGGTTTCAAATTTCTAATAATTTTTTTCTGAACTATATTTATATAATTAATCTGTTCTTGCTACAATTTTCAAATGCATCATATGGCTTTATTTTTTTTCATTCTCACAATTTACTTTTTCTTTGATAGAATTTACGTTCTTTCCTTGAGCCTCTTTTAAGAAAGTCTAGTGAAGGCCACCGAAATTACTCTGTTGTCAGGAGTTTGAGATACAGTGAGAATTTACAGGTTTGTTTCTAAATTAGACCTTTTAACAGAATGATGGTTTTTTTTTTCAAGTTATTTGTGGCCCTTAAGATTTATTTTCTTTCTCCCTGATAAACCCTTGATTTTCCAGACAAATGTACTTATACTGGCCTTAAGTGACCCTAGTTAATTTAGTTAATTTCACTTTCCAATTGAGTTAATACTTCATATTCTAATATTAATTTTTTGGAATAGGTGAAAGAGGAGCTGTATAAGCATCGTCGTACAGTGGTAAAAATTGATGGTGATAGTACTTGTGCTCTTTGCCATAAGAGAATAGGTACCAGTGTTTTTGCTGTGTACCCAAATGGCAAGACTCTGGTGCATTTTGTTTGCTTTAGAGACTCGCAAACTATCAAAGTTGTGAGAGGATCTGGGACCAAAACTTAAGTAGCTGGTTATTAACCCAAGTAAGTTGAAGTGTTTTTACCTTTTAGTGCATTTGTAAATGAATGCTTTTGCAGCTATAGACGTCACACTGTTACTACTTTTAAGTTGAATTTGGCTAATTATTTCAGAGCAATTTTTTTTTTCTGCATATGTACTATAACAGTCAACTTACAGCTCAAAACTGTTCACTCTTTTGTGAGATTAATTTTTTATCCCGGTTGAGATGAATTCCTTGGAAATCTGTGATGTAATGGTAACTTTATGAAAAATACAAGTACACCAGTTATTCTATATAAATTTGAGTATTGGGCAATAAAGAAATTATAATTGAGTAGTGTGATGAAAACCAGAACGTTGAGATGAATGATAAAATTAACAAGATAACATGAAAAATTATTAATGGAACGGTATTAGGTGTTATTTTTTTTTGTGTGCATTTACTTTTAACAACGTGCTACATGTTCTCAGCCTTCCTGTAAACATTATGTCTATTCATAATTTTGCAAAAAAACTACAACTACAAAGTGATATTTTTAACTGATCATTATTTATTTCTGGACCTCATTATAGAGAATGCAATTGAGCAAGCTTGAGAAAAGGATGGGTTGTACCTACTTGAAGATATTAACCACTTATCTTACTCCATATCCACTCTAAATAAATACGTGATTGAGAACCATTAGAGCATCTCATACAATATATGCTTACATCTCTTTTTATAAATATTGACATTAAAGTTTTCATTGTGAGACATATGAATTTTGTAAATATCATAGAGTTTCTTTTCTTGAAAATGAATCCTAATCCTCTACTCATTTATGATAATTCACCATGATATTTAAGAACCTTTGTCATATTTATTGTTGATTGCACTTGGATGCAATGGGTTTATTTTAAACATAAATCTGATGTTACTTATATTGTTGCAATTTTTTTCTCTGTTGTAAACAATCCACAATGCTTTAGATTAATTGAATTAAATTATATATTTTTTCTTAATAATGCATGTATTATTCACCAATTTTCATTTGATACCCTACAACAAAATGGGGCAACATAAAAAACTTGGTACTTCTTGGAAGTTATTTGGACTTCTCATTTCAAAATTAAGTTCCCAAAATTATTGTGGAGAAGTTATCCTATCTTTCACATATCTCATTAATAGAATACTCTCAAAAGTGATTGACTTCAAAAGTTCTCTAAACTATTTTGCTGAATTTTTTCTTGATAAGTAATTTTTTCTTGAATTTTCTCCAAAAATTTATTGATTGTATCATATGTTCACATCCATAAATAACATTAGGATAAACTTAATCCTACCGGTCTCAAGCATGTTTTTGTAGTATATTCATTCTATCGAAAGGGTATAAATATTGTCAACCATCAAAAAAACTTTTGCTTTAAATGATATCACTTTTGATGAAAAACCTTGTTTAAAATTGTGCAATAAAAAACTGCCTCAGTTTTTTGAAAAAACCCAATGAGGTTTACGCTTCATTGGTGTTATGTGTGGCCTACCTCTCCTTAGGTTTTGTGAGGAGTAAGTTTTTTTTATCTAGGTTTAAAAAAATTAAACTTAAGTTTTAATTACTGAAATAACAAATTCCCTAGCAAACATGAAGCCGATCTCAAAGTAGACATTACTTAAACGCCTTTCTTCTACTGCCTTCTTCGTTTACGCATAATGCTGATCATCATTGCCACCATCCATGTGATATTTATACTTTGATATTATATAATTAGAGTGAGAGAGAAAAATTGATAATTTAAATTTATTTTGAATTATTATGTCATTAGTTTTTACTTTGATATTAGTATAACATTTTCTACTTCAAGATTTAATGTCATGATATTAATGTTAATATTTTGTACAATTTATTACTTCTTAATTCTCACTATATTAAGATATTTTTGTGTTGCATTTAAACATGTTAATAAGTTAGGATACTTCTTGGTTTGTATTATGATGTGTACAATACTCTTTATTTTATGTACTTTGTTGATTTTGAGGCTAATGCCTTGCCTCACAGACAAAAAATACCTCAATACTTAGTTGCGCAATTTTAAACTTTGATGAAAAAGAATGTTTTTTTATTCAAATTCATTTTTAGGGGAGGAAGAATAAACTAAAAGAAATATGTGATGAACTTTAATATCTTGTCTCTTGATATCCTAGTTATACAAATGCAATAACAACAAATTGCTCCTAAGACTAAACCTTTTCATGTTTATACAAGAAGGGCAATCCAAAGCCTCCAACAAGTTCAAGATGAAGAACCGTTATTAGGTAACTTGTATAATAATAAAGTTATTGCTATGCATTCTCCTCTGTAATTTGTAATCCATTACACATCCTTCAGAAAAATTTTTGTCACACAAAGTGTTTCTTACAAATATCAGTTCTACTATTATTAAAATACCATAAATCCTATTTAAATATTAGAAACTGGAATTGGAATGATGTCATGAGAGAATAGAGGAATGCCTTTAAAAAATCACACCTAAGTATTCGTTGAGCTATCGAAAGGAGAGAAAAAAAACTACAAGATACAAGTGACTTTTCTTATTAAAATATAAAGCAAGTGGTTGCTTGGAAATGATATAAAACAGGGTTGTACTAAAATGTTATACACATTCTTGTAGAATAGACTATTAAGAAATTTTTGCACTTATTAAAATGAATACAATTCACATCCTAATTTTTTTGGCTACTAACCTTGGATATTGCATACTAAAATATGATGTGAAAAATATATTTTTAGATGAGAATATTGAAGAAATTTATGTGGATCCTCTATTAGGATTCAAAAGTTCTTTCAAAAAAATAAGATGTGCAGATTTAAAAGGATACTATATAGTCTTAAACAACTTCCTATGTCATGGTTCAACATATTTATAAAAGTTATGCATGAAATGTGAAATAAACAAAAAGCCAAGGAGATCATACAATTCCTAGAAAATATTCTATTGATGGAAAAATTTTAATTCTTAGTCTATGGTGATGATATAATTATTTACATGTGATAATAATAAAAGAAAGAAATGGAATTGTACAGAATAAAATTTTTTGTAGAGATCAAAGAACTCAACAAGCTCAAATATTTCCTTGGCAGAGAAGTGGATTAGTCACAAAAAAAAAAAATTTTTTATCTCTTAATAAAAGTATGTAATGGATTTTCAGAGAAACAAAAATAATTGATTGCAAACCCTGTAAAACTCTAATTGATCTCAAGTCAAAAACTTGGCACACTGATGAAGAATAAATGAAGTGAAGTTGACATTGGACTGTTTAGTTTAGAAATTAATCTATCTCACATTCATCCTTATATTACCTTTGGTATAAGTTTCATAAATCAATTTATGCATAAACAAAAAAAATTACTCTCAAGCTCCTTACAAAGTTCTTAGGTATCTAAAATCAAATCCTATAGAATAGATTCTCTATAAACAAAGAAATTCTACAAATTGAGAGTTATACTAATGCTGACTATGTGGGATCACCAATACATAACTTTAGGATATTGCACCCTATTAGAGGTAAGGGAAATCTAGTAATATGGAGAAGAAACAATCAGTTGACTCAAGTCAAGTGCTAAGTATGAATTTAGAGTAATTTCTCAAGGTATATGTTTTTTTTTTTTGAAAGCTTTCTCGAGGTATATGTGAACCTTTATGGATGAAAATTATACTAAAATATTTAAAAATTAAATGGAAATGACTTATGGGAAAAATATTATAATAATAAATATGCCAGTAGCATTTTCCATAGTCTAGTACAACATGTTCAAACAACATATGTGGAGTTAAATGGATATTTTATAAAAGAAAAATTAGAAAGTGATTTAATTTGTACTTTGTATGTTTCAATAGGAAATCAACTTGCCAATATTTTTACCGAAGGACCTTGCAATCTTGTATTCAAAAATATCTTAAACAAAATTGGAATGGTAAATCTCTACTATTTAGTTTGAGGCTGAGTGTTGAAATTAATATGGTTGATACATAAGAAATGAAAGGAGCCATGAATTCATATGACAAATAAGGGAAAATTCATGTGACAGATTCATGTGGTTAATATGAAAAGAAGAATGCCATATATTTACATGTTTAACAAGAAAAGAGGAGTGCTATGGGTTCACGTGTTTAACATGGAAAGGTGAGTGTCATGGATTTCTTTCTCCCACTGACCATGATAAAAGTTTTGGATAAATTTTAAATTTATATATATATATATATATATATATATATATATATATATATATATATATATATATATATATATATATTTTTTGTAGCGGTCCCAAGTCGGATGTGAAAAGTGGAGGGTTTGCGTTAGGTAGTCACGACGTAAAACTTGTCGAAATAATCATGACATAAATCCTTTAAATCATTGTGTTAATCTTGCGTCCACAGGCGGGCGATGTAAACGAATCTGATGAAAAATGTCTTTAAAGCCATGCAGCGCCCGGTGCGGTGTTAAATAAGCAAGGTTCCCACATTATGGGCGGATGCGGGCAAAGAAGTTAGTCCATGAAACTAGAATTAGGTTAGGATCTTGGAATATAGGTACTCTTACGGGTAAATTAATGGAATTAATAGATATTATGGTTCATAGAAAGATAAATATTTTATGTGTTCAAACTAAATGGGTTGGGGAGAAGGCAAGGAGATTGATAGTTTAGGTTTTAAACTTTGGTATTGGTAAAAGTCAAGAAATGATGTAGGTGTGATTATAGATAAAAGTTTGAAGGATAATGTTATAAATATTAATAGATGTGGAGATAGAATTATAGCTTTAAAGATTATTGTTGATCTTAAGATTATCAATGTTATAAGTATCTATGCTGCTCAGTAGGTTTAGAGGTAAGTCAGAAAAAATTTGGAATGAATTAGAGGATTAATCTGATACTTGAAGAAAAAGTATTTATTGGAGATTTAAATGACATGTTGGTAAAGTGATAGAAGATTTTAAAAGTATTCATGGTGGTTATGGATTTGGAGTGAGTAATGAAGAAGGTAGGATATATTAGATTTTTCTTTAGTTTATGATTTTGTAGTTCTTTACTTTATTTAAGAAAAGAGATGAACATATTATTACTTATAAAATGGATCTAGTAAAACCACAGTTATTATTTTGATAAGAAAATATATCGTTTAGATTGTAAAGATTGTAAGATCATTCAGTGAAAATCTAAATCATCGATTATTAGTTTTAGATTTTAAGATTAAAGGTTGTAAGAGAAAAATAAATCAATTATTATCTAGAATTAGATGGGGACACTTAAGAAACAAATAAAATATTTTTAAGAAGCTACTGAGATTAGAATTTGGGATGTTCATGGAGAAAATTTAACATTATGTGGGAAAAATATAGAAATTAAGCAGTTGTTAAAGATGTGCTTGGAGAATCAAAAGAAAAGCTTCTAATAAGAATAGTTGGATGGTGGAGTCGAGTGTCGAAAAGATAAAAATAAGAAGTATTGTTATAAAACTTGGTTTAGATGTAAAACTTCGAGAATTGGAAAATATATAAAGTGGCACGTAGAGATTCTAAGCGTATATGATGAAAAATTTAAACTTTAGTGATTTATCTGATAGATTAGATCAAGAAGGTGAAAGATGTATGTATAAGTTAGCCAAGAGATAGGAGAAAGAAAGTAGTTGAGTGGTGTATTAAGGATGAAAATAATAAAATACTTTTTTTTAGAAAAGGATATTGAAAATAGGTGGATGAGGTATTTTGATAAACTTTTGATGAAGGATCTGAAATACGATTGATTTTAGCAACCTTAATACCTAAAAAAAAAGAATTTCATTTTATCGTCGTATTAGTAAATACGGTGAAGCTTTAAAGAAATGTGGAAAAAGGATCTGATAATATTTCAATAAGTATGGAAATGTTTAGGAGATCAAGGAATTTCTTGGCTTACAAATCTTTTAATGTCATTTTAAAGACTAAAAGATGTCGATGAGTAGAAAGAGTTTGTTGGTTCTATATTTAAGAATAAAGATAAGTGCAAATTATAGAGGAATTAAGTTAATGTGTCATACATTAAAATTATGAGAGAGAAAGAGCATAGGTTACGTGATGAAGTTTCTCAATCATTTCATGCCGTAGATCTACTATGGATGCTATACATTTGTTAAGGGTTTAATGGAGAAGCATAGAAAGTAAGGAGGATCTACATATGATATTTATTGATTTAGAGAAAGCTTATGATAAAGTTTCAAGAGATATTCTTTGGAGAGTTATAGAAGAAAGGAGTTAATATTAGTTATACAAGTCATTAAGGATATGTATAGGAATGTTACTTGTGTCCAAACACAAGGAGGATTGACAAAATATTTTCTTATTTGGTTGGATTACATCAAGGATTGCTTTAAGCCCTTATCTTTACTTTAGTTATGGATGTTCTTATTAGGCATTTACAAGAAGATGTACCTTGGTGTATGCTTTTGCGATGACATTCTTCTTGTTGATAAGACCGAGAGGGAGTCCAACGAAACTTGAATTATGGAGGTCAACTCAGAGTCTAAAGGAGTTTAAGTAGATCTAAACCTGAATATATGGAGTGTAATTTTGTAGAAGTTCTAGTAGTGTTGTGATATTAGGTGAACAAGTAATAAGAGTGGCGTTTGATATTTAGGCTCTATTGTTCAAAATGATAAATAGATGGAGATGTTATTAGTAGAATTCAAGTTGGATGGTTGAAGTGGAGGAATGCATATTATGTGATAGAAAAGTTTCACTTAAACGGAAAAATTTTATAAGATTGTGGTAAGACCCGCAATGACTTACAGAATGGCTAATAAAAGAGCATAAGACTAAGTTACGAGATGAGGATGCTTAGGTGGATGAGTGGCTTTACTCTTAGAGATAGAATGCAAAATGAGTATATTCGGAAAAAGTTGGAGTAGCTCAGTGGTAGATAAGATTAGGGAGAGTCGCCTTAGATGGTTTGGCCACAAAGCGTCACGTCATGACGGGAGAGTAGATGCATTAGATCATGTTAGAAGAAATGTAGGTAGACTAAAAGACTTGGTTAAGATGTAAAAGATGATCTTAGTATACTTGATTTAAATGATTTGACACAATAAGACACAATGGAGACGAAGGATTCATGTAGCCGACCCCACCTAGAGGGATTAAGGATTGTTGTTGTTGTTGTTTGTTGTTGTTGTTGTTGTTGTTGTTGTAGTTATTAGTTTTTTATTATTATTTATATATATTTTTTGTATAAATGTTCATTGGGGAATGAGCAAAGCAAGCTCTCTAGCCACTTCTTTTCTATGCCTACTAAAATGTTTTTAGGGTCTAGCAACTTTTTATATGAGTGATTTATATAATAATTTAGTAATGTAATTATATCAATTATTAACTATCTTAAAATAAATTATTTAGATAAAAAAATCTACTGATTGAGCTTTTAATGATATTAAAGAGACTTACAAATACACTTGTGCTTAAATTACCTTATTTTAATATAGTGTTATGATTTCTCATGTTCAGTAAGGTGTGTATATTGAGGTGATTTTAAGTGAAAAGGGCATTCTTTTTGAGAAATTGAAAGTATTGAAATCATCGCAGGGAGTTTTATGCTCAGAACTTTGATATTCGATACATGATCTATTGCTTTAAATGTTTGTTCTATGTAATGATTAAGTTACAACTTTTAAGACTAAGACATTGATGTGGTTGAAAATAAGTTTACTGTTACAGCGTGGTTGTTAATTTGTATGTAATGGAAATTAAATATATGAATTGATCATGATAAAGATGAAAATGCCACATAAAGACTTCAATAAAATATATAAACACTTAAATTGTGAATCTTCTATGTTTAACAAAGACTTTATGGTTATGAATAGTTTCTTTTTTTTTAAGGAAGCTCATTTATACTTTTATTCATCTTTAAAAGATTCTCTTATTCTAGAATTACATAGTGACGATTCATGGGCTATTATTGAGCAAAAATGAAAAGAAACTACTCTAGAACTTGTCATATGGTTAAAGAGATAATAAATAACACTGCTTATACATACCAAGCTTATGAAGATGTTAATATAGATTTTGTGTTTGGCTTATCATGAACTTTTAAGAAAATGATTATTTTTGTTGTTTTGGATCATATTTTCAAAATTACTCATCTCATAATAATGAAATTATATCTTTATAATGTGGAAAGTGATATGGTCTACATAAATTTTTTGTCTGTCTAAGATATAAAATTCATGAGTTATTCTTAAAAAAGTAAACTCAATGAAAAAAAGATGTGATTTTAATTGCTTATCACACAAAAATTAATGGTCAAATTATATTTATTAGGAATTTGGGTGATCTATTGCAATGCTTGATTAAAGAGCATGATATGATATTATTTTTTACTTAGTTTACGTATAACTCTTCTGTCAATAGTTTACAAGATTTTAATTAGTTACATGGTTTCAACTAAGGAATATGATAGATGCTTATTATTTCTAGATTTGAAGAATTTACACAAATAATTTGCTTACCTGATGCATGGCTTTTATAAGCATAGTCATAGAAAATTGATCATTGATTATAACAATTACAATTTTGTTGTTGATGTTAAGAAGAAATATATAGAAGTTAAACTAGGTGAGAAAATAATGATATGCCTAAATATTGATTTTCTGCTTATTTTTTAAGAATTAATAGCTTAAATGTAATGCATTGGAATTAATGCTTATAAATTGAAAATTCTGGAAAGTTTTGATATTTGACTAATTTTCAATATATCTCATTTGACTTTTGTTCATAATCTGACAATCAATGTCTAGGATTCTTCTCTTATTTCACTTTCTTAGGAATTCACTCATAATACTTGGCAATTTTACACATCTTATTCTAGAAGCAGTATTAAATTGTGTGATTGTATCTACTACTAATGGTGGTTATCAGAGATTTTTTATTCATCGATGTGATGACCTATATGTGATGATTCATAGATTACTTTATAAGAAGTACAAGCCATATTTAGTTAATAAATATCAAATGGTCATTCAATTGAAGCTGAATATTTTTAAGCAAGGCAAATATGAAATGTGTGCGTTAAGACATTATTTTAATTTAGTTGCTATTATTTTAGCGGTATTCTAGATTGCTATTTTTGTAATCATCCTTATGATGATGCATAAGAGAATGGTCCATGTTCTCTAAATGCTATGAACTTTCGCCCCTCTGGTTTGTTTTGAGTGTCAGTGCTGATTTGGGTCATGTGTTATTCAATTGCCTATGATGTTCTAGTTTAGATCCTTCTTTACTTATTTGTTGGTTTTGTCATAAATGATTTGATTCTCCTGATGTTTTGGCTCGTGAGTTTACTCATTAGTTTATGTGCTTGATTTAAAGCCTTTTGATTGGTTGTTTCTAATTGAATGGACTTGTTGTGACTAGAAGCCTTCTAATGTTTTAATTCATTGTTGCTCCTATGTGTTGTTGCTTTTGTACATGATTCTTATCATGCCTCTTCACCTATGGCCTCATGTCATTATTTGAGCACAATCAAGATACGATTCTATCCATATCCAATTTGTATCCAATTTGCGGTTTTTTGGTGAGGCTTATTTGCACAGTTTTAGCAATGAACCAACCAACCCTCTCTTCAAATTTTTGGGGGAAATAATATTTTTTTTTTTTTAATATCTTGCTTCCTCTCTGTGCTATGCATCTTTCTAATGAGATGCTAGTGGTGTCCATTAACTTCTAAGGGAAGCCATACCTTTTACAAACAGAAGGCCTGGATTACTTATTTGGTGATATCGCTTTGATATTTTTCTATTATATAACTGTAGTTATCGGTTTGCCGGTATTAAAGTTGGTAAAGAAATTATGCAATTGTGGCTTCTAATTGAGTCATGGCTCCTATTGATAATGAATTTCTATGTTAATTTTCTCTTTTGATGATTATTAAATACTTTTGCATGTATTTTACATATATTCTTTTGATTTTTATCAAATTGATGGCTTGTGAATTACGAATTTTGATTTCATGCATTTCATCATATAGTGGTATTAGGAACCTTGTATCAACTTTGGTATCAAAGCTTAACGTTGTGTCACTATATCAAATATAAATGTACTTAGACATGTATCAAAGACAAAAATTTAGCAATTTTATAAAACCAATTGATTGAATTATCGAGTAAAACTAATGAGACCGAGATTATTATTTTGATGGCTTTTTTTGTTGCACTTTTTTAATTCGATGTCTTTACTTACTGATTTGTTTGCATGAATAAAGTTTCTTAAAATTTGGACAATGAACCTTTAGATTGCATTGTTAATTGTGATTGGATGACATGGTTTTGAATTTTGATACACGTTTTCTGTTAGACAATTGCTAAATTATTGATTGAGTGGATTTGTGATTTTTTTGTTGTCATCTAAGCAGATCATTAATTTTCTAAATGAGAAGTTTGTGAATTGCGAATTTGATCTTGTGTTTATGATTTTATTTATCATATTCAAAATTTGTATTGAGAAATCCCTGACTTTTTGGTATATTGCATTAGATTTGGTATTACGGCTTAGGAATGCATTATCTTCTCAACTAGAGGTAGGATATAATAACTTGATCAATAAAAATAAAATAAAATATGCAATTTAATTGTTCAATTAAAAAAATAAATTATGGAATTTAATCAAAGTGGTTGAAATTATGATTCTAAACAAATTTCGTAATTATTATGAGTTTCAAAATTAGGTTGCGAAAATATTAGATGAGAAAATATTAGTTTGTGAAAAAAAAAAATTTTATAATGAATCAGATGGTGAAGAATAAAATTAGTTATTATATGAATTTATATCTGATTTTCTAGATTTTGATTGTGGACTTACATTAGGTCTCATTCTTGCATATCAACAAATTTATTTTTGAATGAGAGTTAGAACTTTAATTTGATAGTGAAATAGAGCATGTATGATCTTTGAGCTTGAACTTTTGATAGAAATAAAATCTATCACTGTATATCAAATTGGCCAATAAAAGAGAAGCATAAGATTAAGTTAAGTATTGCAGAGATGAGGATGCTCAGGTGGATGAGTGGCTTTACTCTTAGAGATAAAATGCAAAATGAGTATGTTCGGAAAATAGTTGGAGTAGCTCTAGTGGCAGATATGATTGGAGAGAGGCGCCTTAGATGGTTTGTCTACATAAAGCGTCGGCCGTCTGATAACCCGGTTAGGAGAGTAGATGCATTAGATTTGCCTTATGTTAAGAAAGGTAGAGGTAGACCTAAAAAGACTTGGTGAAGATGAATAAAAAATGACCGTAGTATACTTGAATTAAATGAGAATTTCACACATAATATGACACAATGGAGACAAAGGATTATGTAGCCGACCTCACTTAGTGGGATAAAGGCTTATTGTTGTTGTTGTACTGTATATCACATTGGACAAATCATGCCTATTATAGCTCATGAATACTTTTGACAAAACTAATAAAGTTACTCTTGAGACAGTACATGTTAATATTATTGCAATAACAAATGATCACACTGAAGCCTTTCTTTTAGTTCTTTGATTCTTGATTGACAAATTCATGTAAAGAACAGTATTGAGGGAATCAAATCAGTTTTCTTATTGATGATTATGTTAATGAAACTAGAAATTTCAAATTCCATTTATCTAGTCAAATCGAATTCTGCATAATTACTTTTGATTAATTCTCAAGTTATTTGGCTATTTTTTTTAAAGATTATCTGTCCATATTGATGTATTATATTTTTGTGTGCTCTGTATCTTTATTATTATTCCTTTGGAAGCATTTTTAGATCTCATTACTTGTGTCGTTCATCATTTATTTGCATGATTTGCTTGAAAGCATTAAAAATAAAGGCTTTTAAGAAATGATAATCAATCGCTAAATTCATTGGAGGCAATTTTTCAAGTTGGGAAGATTTAGATCCAATCTCAAAGTTTAGTTGATGTTATGTAATTTTTCTACTTGTTTCTTTTAGTGGTTTAGTATTTTTATTGATAAATATGCTTTATGATAATCTGTATAGAGAACTGGTACTGTTGTCTTCCCTGACTCGATTTAATTCTCAAATTTTGCTAGAATTGTTTCGGTGCATTTTGAGAAAGTAAGCAACCTACAGTTACTGTTTTAAGAATGCATTCATATGGCAGGAAGAAAAGGCCGGCCTTATAGAATTTAGCAAAATAATGTATAGTATGTGAAGGATTGGTGCTTTTGCAGTGAATTTTTATGAAGAGTCTATGTTTTCTGAAAGAAAGTTAGATCAGATGGTGCTCGTAGATGCTCCAATTATGATAATTGCTTTTCTCAAAGAATTAAAAAAGGAAAAATTTACGTACATATCGCATATCAAACACCTAAATTTATTTATGTAATATTTTATAATGCTTAAAAATAGATATTTTATTTTAAAATATAAGTGATAATAGTATTTTTGATATGATATTAAAGATTGAGATGTTATATATATAAAAATTAAAGTTTAGATGGTAGATATATAAATAAATAAGTGATGGATTTTTTTTTTTTTTTTTTGGATAAAAATAACATTTTCAAAAGTTATTCTGAATTTGTGTATTGTAGATTTCCTGTAGATTTTTTATAAGTCAGATAAAAATTTTCCTACACTTATAGTTATTTTTAACAAAATTTATTAATATAACACATTATTTTTATATATTTATATAATCTTAGATCTAAAGCTCACATTATTTTTCTATCTATGAAGAAATGCATTCCTCTTACAAAATTTATGATGATATTATTTTTAATATATTATTAAAATTTTAAACATTATTTATATAAATATAAAATTTTAAGTGATATATATAATATATATAAATTCTGTATTTCTAATAGATATTTATGGATAAAAAATCAAATCTACTAAATAATTATAACTCTCAAAAATAATAAAATTATAAATAAAATTGCTCAAATAAAGTTCTAACAATGTTTCATGTAACCAAATGATCAGCATGCCTCAAAGAAAATCCAAAATTTATTATGGATCATTTTTAAAATTATAATTATTTAAAGAGCTTTTACATACACATTACCTTATTCTTTTATATCTACAAATTAATCACTTTTAATTTAAATTTTTTAAAATTTACAATCAAATATTAAAATTCCTAACAAAAAAATCTTCATATTTTTTAGTTTTATAAAACTTTTAATAATTTAATCATGACATATATAAATATATAAATCTTATATTTAAAAAATAAATAAAATAATTAAACTATAAATACATCTAATATTAGATGATTGATTTGTAAAAAGCCTTTGTTTTAAAAGTTAAGTCTTAATAATAATAATAATAATAATTTAAATTTAAGTTTTCTTATTAAAAAGAAAATTTTCTATCAATTATTCTTAAAAATCAACCACAAAAATAATATTTTTATTCATTCTAATTTGTATTTTGTGACGGGACAGAAAATTTCAGGAGAAGGGCGACCGTCTTGGTATCCCCTTTCTTCGGACGACCCGAGGCTTTGGACTAGGTGTCAGCTCTTCAATCGAAGGGCTGCGATCCTCCATTACCCAGTCGGACGGTTGCGAGGATCCGATAGAGAAAGTGTGCTCCTCCTCAGGGGAGAGTTCAAGGCCTTCGAATTTCGCCGGAGAGCAGCCGCCGTCAGAGACGAAGCCGGCGTCCAGTTCCGGCGACTGCGCCACCTTCTCTGAGACTTTGCAAGCGATTGAGCAGTACCCGTTGTTCTCCGCCACCGTTCGCCGGCAGGACTTGCAGAACGACGTTCCCGTGAGGACGGACTTCGACGGTTTAGATTGCATCTTAGGGTTTAGGAGGATTACTTTTGCTCCGTTTACAACGTAGGACTGCATAATCCATCAAAAGCGATTCAGAATTTCCATCGATCAAGAAAACAAAATCTCTCAACAACCCCTGAATCGAAAACAAATGGGAATGATTCGGTGAATTACCTGAACTTCAGAGCAATCAATCAGTTTCTGCATATCGCGAATCCTAACCACGTTCTGATATATGTAGCGCCGAATCTGAAGTATGTGATGGTGGCGGTGCGAGCAAGATGGCGAGGAAACGCAGAACGAGCACATGGACTCGTTGCAGTCGACGCAGTAGATGTTTCTCTCGATCTTCTTCTTAATCCCTTGATGCTCGGCACAAGCCCCGAAAAATTTAGTCGCAAGAAGCAATTGCAGCCATGAAGGCATCATCTTCTTCTTCTTCTGCCTGCTGCTCTCCTCCAACATATTCGATTTATAATGGAACGCATATCCAACCTAAAATTCAGTAAGGCAAACGAACAATATCAAATTCTGGTAAAAAAATCATAGCTTTATTCGAAGGAATACAGAGAGTTTGCGTGAAATTACCATGGTTTTCCCAGTTTTCTGACGGCGACTAGGCGTTTGAAGAGATCAGGGGAAGGAGAACAGAGGGTTTACTTCATCGAATTGATGCGGTTCTTATGTGGGGGCGGGAGAGAAGGAGAGGGACGAGCGGGAAGGGGAATGGATCGGGGCTGCTCGTTTCTATTTCGAACTGGGATTAAATATGATCCGTTAGATACGGGAGTTTCGACGAGGGTAGCCGTCCGATGGGAGTGAGTTACAGTTTGCGGCGTTGAGCAAACCCTAGCGTTGCCTTGATACACGTGGCATCGCTTCGACGGCAGGTTTGATTTCCCGCAATTTAGCGGAGGTGGCGCCGTAATGTGGGACCCTCACCCAATTCCGCTTCGCTTGCTGAGCTGTCGAATTCTGTGACACTTTGGGGTGGCATTGTTTTTGCTCGTGTCTTTTTGTCTATAATTTAGAAATTTTAATTGTAAACATAAAAAACATAAAAATTGATTAATTAAAAAAAAAAGTAAAAACTGATCCATTTTATTCAGTTTAACTGTTTTAGTTTAGGTTTTAAAATTTTAATAAATTTATTATATAGATTGATTTTAATTTTTGCTAATTAAAGAAAATGAAATGAAATGGATTTAATGCATATATGGTGGAATAAATCAAATCATTTTTTTTCTTCTTTAATGCTAATTCTATTCATGATTGGTGCATCTGTAAGTTGTAAATTTACTAAAAAAGCGTTGTTATTTAAAATTATCATAAAATTTTTTATATAAATAACAAAACTATAAAGTTTTAAATTAAAAGTTGCTCAGTTCCAAGCATTTAAAATTTGTGTTAGAATAAATATAATGTGTTTGAAATATTCATTGATATTTGATTAATCATAAGCACAAAATTTATATATCTATGTATCTAATTTTTAAATTTCGATACTTATAAATAATTTAGTATAACAATTACATCAAAAATACAGAAATTATATATTTTCTCATAAAATAATATTAGTGCAATTTTTTACATATTAAAATTTAAATTATACATAACGAAATATTAAGAATTAGGTATTAAATATAATCTACATAATAAGTAGCTTTATATATATTATTTTTTCCAGTCTCATTGTGCAATAAGCACAGAGCTCTAAACCAAGGGTTAAAAAAATAATAAAGATAATAGTCATCTTTTAAGAGAGAGCTCTAAACCACTGTTTCCAAAGAATATTCAAATTTTGTTCTCTTATTAAACGCAACTGAAAATTAAGAACTCTAAACTGTGCGATTAAGGACAATAAGAATAGTTTTAGAAACAAAAAACAAAAAAACCAGCTAACATTCTAGAGAATAAAGAAGGATTATTATGCTTTATTAGATTAAGCTCATCCATAGAGTAACAGCTAGTATAAAAATCAGGTCAAGGTTGCCCTTACGGAGACCACAAGCCATGAGGAAAGGGTCCATCTCTTCTGCCTAAGGATGCCCTCATTTTTAATGCCGGAGAAGGCGGCCTGCGGCCGCCACTCTCCATCTCTTTGGCCATCAGTCGACCGGATTTCCACCGGAGAGGCACGCTATAGGATAGTCTTCGGCAGGGGACTCCCCATCCACTCGGGCAATCCGTTTTAACACGTTTGATAAACTTGCCCAATATATCATACGGGCAACGTCAAAAGATGAGATCTAAAAATCAAAATTAATGATGCTTATGTTGTGTTTTATATATCGTGGTATATTATATTTGTGTCCAATGTGTTGTATTATGTTATAAATGATGTATTTAGTTTTGTTTAAGTATTATATGAGAGTTGTGATTGAGATCATTAAATATTTGTGTTAGAAATGCCTCAACACTATATCGCCTAGGCGCTGGCCTTTAGGCATTGCTGTTGGAAACATATAAACATAAAAATAAATTTATTTAGCGGGATCAAATCATCGTCAAAGATTTAATCAGCGTCACGAATCTATGAAAAAGCTGAGATTTTTGGTCTTCCACTTAAAGAGGTGTTCTTTGAGAGAGAGAGAGAGAGAGAGAGAGAAGCGTTCTTTTCAGATGGGATATGGGTAAAATGATAACTTTATCCTTTAGAATTGTGGCTGTTATCTTGAGTCATTCATTTTATTTTAGCTCATCATTAAAATAAAATAAAATGTTTAGTCTCTATGATAATTAGTACAAAATTAATAAGATGTCTCAAAAACCTAAAATTAATTAATCTTTATTTGATCACAAAATTAATAGGCTTAAAATATATATTGCTTGACAATTATACATTATTAAATACTTTAAGAGCTCAATATTTGTTATTTTCAAAGAGGGATATCTTTAGACAATCTTATCCATTAATAATATTGGCATAGAATCAAAGTGAGCTTTATTATAATTTTTCTATAATAAGACCCATCAGTGATCACTAAATCAATGTGATTAATTACATAGATCAAGTATGGATGTGTAGCGTGAAAATTTGTAATGTGATCATATATCATATTTTCAAGTCATATATATAACTCAAAAGAGTTATAAATATAGTTTCATTTATTTTTTGTTAAACTGCAATTGAAACTACATAACTTTATTTCAGAGTTTTCAACTATAAGATAATAACTATACTTTATTTTGATCAGAAAAGTATATTTACAATCATTGAACGTCATAAGCAAACTCCCACTATGCTAACATATCATCAAAGTAAACCACCCTCATGCGAGTCACATGCTCAAGAAATACTTTAGGTGGTAAACCTTTTGTAATTGAATCTGTAATTATAAAATTTATACTAATATGTTCAATAGATACTTGAGAACTCTGAACTCTTTCTTTTACAATAAGAAACTTTATATCAATATGCTTTGATTTTGACGAACTCCTCTTGCTCTTTGAATACAACTCAGCGACTTTATTATCACAATTTATTTTTAATAGTCTCTCTATTCCATCAAAAATATTTAACCTAGTGATAAAATTTTGTAGTCATATTTTTTAATTTGATGCCTCATAACAAGCTATAAATTCTGCTTCCATAGTGGAAGAAGTTATAAGTAATTGTTTAGCACTTTTTTTTTAAGATATAGCTCCTAATAAGAAAATATAACCAGTGGATCTTCTTATCGAGGCAAAAATCAATCGTATCTGATCCAAATGATATGATCTCCGATCTGTAAACATAAAGTCTTTTGTTCTCTTTAAATACTGCATAACCTATTTTACTGCTTTCTAATAATTCATTCATGGGTTACTTAAATATCTACCAAGCATTCCAACAATGTATGCAATATCTGGACGCATACAAATTTAAGCATACATAAGACTCTCTACTGCATATGCATAAGGGATCTTTTTCATCTCTTTCTTTTCGAATTCATTTCATGGACATTGAAGCAAACTGAATTTATCACCTTTAGTAATGGGTGTATCTCCTGGTGCATAATCTTTCATGTCAAATCTATTAAGCACTTTATCAATACATGCCTTTTGTGATAAACTAAGTATACCATGAGAACGATCTCGATGAATTTGTATACCTAACATAAAAGATGCATTCCCAAAATCTTTCATTTTAAATTTATTTGAAAAAATTTATTGGTTTCATGCAAAAGGCCTATATCATTACTTGCTGGTAAAATATTATCAACATATAGCACTAGGATGATGAATTTATTCCTACTTATTTTGTGATAAATGCATTGATCAACAGCTTTTTTTTCAAAACTAAAATAAGTAATCGCTTGATCAAATTTTTTATACCATTGATGTGAAGCTTGCTTTAAACCAATGATAGATTTCTTTAATTTGCATACAAGGTGTTTTGAACCATAAGATTGAAAATTTTTTGGTTGCACCATATATATAGTTTCTTCAATATGTCATTGAAATGCGCTTTACATCCATCGTAACTCTAAATCATAATGAAACTAGTGTCATAATGATTCTAAAATAGTCTTTCAAAGAAACTAGAGAGAAAGTCTCTTTATAATCAATGCCTTCCTTTTGAGTAAAATCTTTAGCGATTAGACGTGCTTTATATCTTTCAACATTGCCTTTTGAGTCCCTTTGATTTTAAAAATTCATTTATAAGTAATGGGTTTTATTAATTTAGGTAATTCAACAAGATCCCAAACATCATTATCTTTCATTGATTTCATCTCATCCTCAATGACTTCTATCCATTTATAAGAGTTAACACTTTATTTGACTTGACTAAAAGAGATTAGATCACTTTTCAATCCAATGTTAAACTCATGTTCTTGGAGATATACAATACAATCATCTAAAATTGCTAATTTCCTCTCCCTAGTGGATTTTCTTAATGATACTTCAATTTGATATTGTTGTGATTCCTCAGTATGAGTGGGAGTTAACTCAAGAATATTTTGATTAACTGTATTTATAATTTGAATAAGATCAGGTAAAATTATCTGATCATTTTCTATTGTAACTATATGAAGAGTAATAAATTGCTCTTCAAATATAAAATTTCTAGGTTTATTACTCCCATCATATTCAACTTCTTCAATAAATTTAACATTGCTCGTCTCGAAAAAGGATTTATTTGAAGAGTCATAAAACTTAAAACACTTCGACCTTTTTGAATATCCAACAAAATAGCAGTTTATAGTTCTTGAGTCTAATTTTTTTCATTAGGCTTATATGGCCTAGCTTCAGTTGGATATCCCCAGACATGAAAATGTCTAATACTAAGTTTCTTCCCAATTCATAATTCATATTGGATTTTAGCTACTACTTTGCTTGAAACTCCATTAAGGATGTAAACTGCAGTCTTTAAGGCTTCTCCCCAAAGTGATTTTGGTAAGAAAGAATGATTTATCATACTTCTAACAATATCCATAAGGGTCCAATTTTGTCTCTCAGCTACACGATTTTGACTTGGAGTCCCTAACATGGTGTATTGAGAGCGATATCACATTCTCTAAATATTTGACAAGGGCTGACCGTTGTTCAATCATCATATCATAGTATTCACCACCACGTCAAATTTGATAGCTTTTATTTTCTTTCCAAGTTGATTTTCAACTTCGGTCTTAAAAATTTTGAATACGTCCAGTGATTATGACTTCTCATAAATCAAATATAAGTACCCATAATGAGAATAATCATCTATGAAAGTAATGAAATATTATTGGTCATTCCAAGTAACTGTAGGGAATGGACCACAAATATCAGTATGAATTAATTCTAAGACGTTTAAACTCCTATTAGCACCAACTTTCTTGATATTTATTTATTTTTTCTTGATACATTCTATACAGAGTTTATCATCTAAAAAATCAAGAGAATTAAAAATTTCTTCTCACACAAGTCTTTCAATTCTATGTTTAGAAATATGTCATAAACGCTTGTATCATAACATATATGAATTCTCATTCATTAATTTTTATTTTGTACCAAAATTGCTTATTTTGTACCAAAATTGCTTGCATGCAAGGTTTTATTAATTTGTGAAGTAGAAATATGTAATTTATATAGATTATAAACCAAAGAACCTGTACAATAATATTTGAATACTGAAAGAAACTAGATTTTCCATTTCCAAATGAATAAGAATAACCAGATTTGTCCAAATAAGAAATAGAAATTAATTTTCATCTAAACGACGGCACATAAAAAGTCTTATATAAATTCAAAATATAACCAGATAATAAATATAATATATATAAGCATATTACTTCAAATGGAGCCTTATTGTCATTTTCCACATAGATGAATCTTTCAGCATTATTTGACATTATTCTCTACAACATAGTCACACTTATGTGAGTAGTTGCACTGTATCCACCAAGTGTGATTTGATACTAAAGATAAATTAACTTGACAAATAAAGTTGAAAAGTATTATTTTCATTACCAATTTATACTTGGGATAATCCTTCTTCACATGATCGACCTTCTTACAAAGAAACAAGTAACAATATTATCTTATTTCTATTACACCTTATGCTATGAAGTTCCTTTGTCTACAGCTCATTTGTCTGTATAAGTCCTTTTTCTTTTAATAACAATGTCACGAGAAGAAGTAGCTAAGTGAGCACTTTCTGTTTTTTTCATGTTTCAATATCTCTTTCTCTTGCACACATTGAGCAATGAGTTCATTAAGAGTTCATGTTTCCTTTTGAGTATTATAACTTATCTTAAAAGGATTAAATTGTGTAGGGAGAGAGATCAAAACTAAGTGCATAAGAATGTCATCAGACATCTCTAATTTTAGTGTTCTCAGTCTAGTGACAAAGTTAGACATCTCCATAATATATTCTCTTATATTTTCATTGCCTTTATACCGCATTGAAACGAGTTTACTAAGAATAGTACTCGGTTCAACCTTTTCATAACTAACGAAATGGTCTACTATTTGGCTTAGAAATTCTTTAGCATATTCCTCTTCAAGCATTGCACCTCTTATAGTTTCTAGAATGAAATGCTTTATGATCATAAGACTCATGCGATTATAACGCTCCCACTTTTCAAGATTAGCCCTTTGTTCAATAGTGTTTTATATTGTAAGGGCGGGAGAACGTTCAGTCTAGATCGCATTGTTAAGATCCATACACCACAAGAATAATGGTGATATGTTATTTCCATTTCTTAAAGTTAGTATCGTTGAGCACTGAAATGTTATTCAAATTGGCAGATATAGAAAAAATATTAATTGAAACGAATAAAAATAATACTCACAATTAACAACATTGTCATTTTCATATGCATATATAATGTAAACAAAATATTAACAAAATATATATTTGAAATAAAATGTTTAATAAAATGTGCACATATAAGATATCTAACACAATATTGCAATTTAATCTTTGGACATAAATAACAATTTGTAAATTGTACTCTTAAAATTACAATCGACAAATATTGATAATATTCTGTCAATGATATGCCTATCTTTGGATCAACATATTGTATCCATGATTGATATAAATTTATCACATATTTATAACTGCATAAAATCTGACTAAAAAATAATCTTCTTTTAGGCCAATTATTTTTCACATAGATTTAAATATAATCTATATATAATATTCATATATTGACCTCCTCATATCATAAATCAAGATAAAAGTCAAATTACTTTGGTGATATTATATACTCAATAATAAATCAGAAAATGATCAAACGATATCACAATTTGTTTGTGCATTCAAAATGTCAAAATTGGTCAAAATATAAATATTGCAAAATCTAGCGATCAATCGATTAAGCGATCGAGTATTGATACGCATTATAATTTAAAATTTTACACGATATTAAGATCTCCGTTCGTGAATATCATGTCGTTATTAAAGAAACTATCAAATGGATATATAATTATTCAATGCGAATATATAAGCAAAATTTTAAAAATTGAAAAATATAATACATACGTAATTAAATTTTTAATAATGAAATAATTTAAAATTGATACATATATTAACTATATGATTATGTCGTCGTAGAAATCTGAATTGAGTTGATCTAATCAGTTAAAGGAAAATAACTCTTTATAAATACCTCTATTATCCAACTCTAATTCTAATAACACTCACATTCCTGATTCCACTATGCTAACACGTCATTTTTATGGTATAATTTTTACCCACTGTGCTAATTTACAAATTAGAGCATAATAAAAAAATTACAATGAATAATTAACAAATACTCTTTAGAGGTATCAGTTATAAAAGAATTTTATTTATTTTATCTAAGATATTTTCATATTGTTCCTCATGTCTCATCATATATCATTTCTCCTGTTTTGACATTTTCCCTTTGTTATAGTCGCCTAAAGTTAAGGCTTTGTTTGGGAGAGCTTTTTTAGTGCGTTTTGCGTTTCAAAATATGAATTTATGATTTTGATACTCGTTTGAATACCTACTTTCTCAAAATGCGTTTTAGTAAAAGCTCGTTTTCCCCGATTTTGACTAAATAAAAGCGTCGGGCTCTGTTGTTTAAAAGGAAATGTCGTTAATTCACTCCGACCATCCTTATCAAACCATTATATTTTCGTATCTATCTTTCATGCCCGGAGGTGGTGCCAAATCATTCATATCTCGGCGGTCGCTCATCTCCAGCATAAATCTTCTTCTGACTTTGGCAAATTTTCACTCATTTTTATTCATCATAAACCACATGTTTCGTTCACATGAAACCTTCTCTTGGATTTAAAACAACTCATTTTACTTTGCCTCTTCACGGTGCCGTCCTCGTCCTCATATTCTCAATATCTTTATCTTCATCTGCGTTGCCTCCTCTTTTTCTGCATTCGAGTGGGTCAAATCAGCCTCAAATCAAGGGAAGCTCATCCCAGAAAATTCTTTCATTTTGAAGCCAAAGTTGGTCGACTCTTCTTGTAAGGGCGTGAGCATCTTCATGCCAATTTGGCTGTAATTCTTTTGAAATTTGATCTCTTGTTTCAGTTTACATCTTGAGAAATATCAGTAAAGATTTTTACAAGGTCAGAACATAGCCTTCTCTTTAGTATTGTTAATACTTTTAAGTTTATACCTCTCGTTAGGTTTGCTTTTCCTTTGACCTCCATATCAAATCCTAGTTCATGTACTATCATATTTGTGTTTGCTGAATTTTTTTTTTGCCCTCTGACTAAAATTCGTTATTAGTAATCTTCTTTTTCAGTAGTTATTGGCTAATCAAGAACCCTACAGTATTAGCTTTGTGTATTATATATTTCATTGTCGGTCAAACTAGCAATCACAGGAACAATTTTAAATATTATTGTTAATTCTATTCCTTATAGTATTGGATTGTCAAAGTTACTTATCAAAGATACATGTCAACTTATTTCTTCTCAATTCAATCTACATTTGTGATGAATATGCAAATATTAATTACACTTGTTTTCCAACTATTACTAGCTTTGAAATCTCTATTTATTGTTTATTATAGATTGCTCGAGCTAATGGGTAGAAATTTATATAAATTTCTTAAAATTAATAGTGATAACTTTGATTGGCATTCTGTTTTTTTTTTGTTATAACTTCTCCATCAACTCACCTCTTGTCTATCATTGTTAGTTATATAAATGTCCACACAATCACAATTTATTTTCACCTCATATGATCAGATGTTCTTCCAATGTATTTTAGATTCACTTTGTTTGGTTTTAATAATAAACCTAAAAAGTTTTACCAAAAACTAATGCGATCTCTTTTTTTAATTGTAAAGCAAAATATATCAACAGTAAGCATTTTGTTTTAGAGTTTATTCATTTCATCAACATGTTGAATTTAACCTTTAAACAAGGTGAGATATTTTATTCATTAGATTGCAGATGGTTCTTCCACAATCAATTTGTGTTCAGACAAATTTGTGTTCATTTACATGAATTCTTATTCATTTACATGTTTATCTCTCCTTCTTGTTGAACTTAGTCATATATTAAATCTTGGGTGAATACATTTATTATAATTATTTTAATGGACCAAACCTTGCTTCAATCACTTTGTGTTCTCCTTTGAAAAAAATATGAAACTATATATGTTGGTATACTCATTATCAGATGGATATATCATGTAGGTATCGATGTTAGGTTGAATAATATGGAGTCTTATTTTTGGAACAAGAAACATACAAGGTTCATTCATGAGAACTAAGAAAGTTATAGGAGGAAGGCGATTCCTTGAATCACCTTTTAATTCGTAATTTAACAAAGTTTTTTTAGCTAACTAAGCTAGTGACTCATCTCCAATTCATTTTATTTCATCTAAAATCTATTTATATAGATTGGAAATGACATTTATAATTAAAGTCATTTATGATTACATTACATTAAATAAAATACCATAAATTGTATAATGAATCATAGATCTCTTTTTTGGCAAATATATAACTAAATACTATTGCAACTTATGTCATAATCATTGAGTTGGCTATGTCATGATTATTCAATATAATTCTTATCTATGCTTTGTTCATCACCGGAAACTTAAAACCTCTTAGTTCTTAGCTCTTAGCTCTTAGCCCTCTGTTGTTTCTAATTTAGTAATGGCTTGTAAATATTTATCCCATGGTCCTTCCTCGTTTTGAGACCTTTATTCCTCTTTGTATGAACACACTAATCTTAGATCTTCTTGACAAAATCATAAAATATAATTAGATACAAAGCAATTTCTGATTTCCTAATATTTTTTAATCATGTTGGGTTATCTTTTATTCTTTCTTTACAATGCAATATTTTCTATGTGACCAAGATTCCTTATCCTCATGGAAATATCATGATATGATTTGATGGCTATGTAATTACTATCTCTCCCTAAGTTTATTCTTAATTTATTTCTGTTTTTCTTATTAAGTAGATGGAAAAGCGAAGAAGGTGGTGCACCGAAGTTGGGAGATAGGCTACTTTACTTTATTGACTTCTCAAAGAGAGTTGCAAGCCAACTTAGCATTTCAACAAAATGGATGGAACAATATTATGAACAATTTTAATCGAGCAGGGAGAACATATGATGGTCAACTTAAAATAAATGGGATCATTTAAAAAATGAAAGTTGTGGAAAGAGCTACTACGTGGTGGCGGAATTAAATGGGATCTATCAAAAAAATAATGATCGTCTGAATGGTGGCATGACAAAATACTTCATTACCTTAGCGCACAACTTTAGCATTAAATTTCAAACACACACAATTACTTAACATTTGTTATCTGCATTACTGTAGGTAATACCCGCCGCCAAGAAGTTTAAATATAATGGCATAGTGCCTGAGCTAGAGAAAAGCTGGATAGGATGTTTGGTGATAGTAACAGCAAGTGATAATGTCGGTTTCAAATTTGGGGTATTACTGAATTAACAAATGATTAGAAATATCTAATGATGATGAGAATGAAGATGATAAATTTGGAAAATTATCCGTGGTTGCAGATATCTCAAAATCTCAAACATTCATTCCAATCACTAGTAGAAAATGGAAAACAAAAGTTGTAGTCGGTGGGCGATTCTTATAAATCATATAAATGAACTTGTATGCCGGATCTATTTCTTAGCTAAGAATGCATCGAAAAACTTTTATAATTCCCAAGACATTACATGAAGTTTACTGATTTGATATATTTAATGTGAGAGTTTTATGATTTCTCTGATTTTATAGATAAAAACCGTGAGACTTTTATGAGTATACTCTTGATCAAAAGTTTGGTGGTTAAGGAGGCGTTTCTTGAGTTCTCTTTAAGCAATGTAAAACTCAATTCTTAGTTAGTGTTTTGCATTCAAAATATATTTTCGCATTGTTTATGTAAAGTATACACAATTTATGATGCATCCAAATTTTTCTTAGTTATGGTTAAAGACTCAAAGCTAGTTTTCATGATTATACCAATTTTTTTGTAACATTTCTTGAAGGAAATCAATGATGAATACATGTCCTATTATATTTGTGAGGTATTTGCATATAACATGACTACAGGCATAACATTTCTAATGTTAATTTAAGGACCGGTATTGATTTTGTTGACATCCTTTGTTGGATATTGTATTATTCATACTTTTGAGTACTTTTTTTCCCTTAACTATGAAAGTATTGTGTGAATGCTTGCACAAATTTCATCTATTCGTACAATTTTTTGGTAATGCATTCTAGAAAAGATGCTGTCATTATATGAATTATTATTCCATCATGAAATCTTATAATTTCATATCGTACTTTTGCGCTGCACGTAATGCTTTTTATAATTCTTATTGTAGTTATTAGTAATGTCCGATGAAGGGAAAAAATTGCTTGAAGATGACAGATAATTCTTGAGCGATTAATGCAGGACGGCATAACTCAATTTTGCAATATTTTGACAACATCAATTTGTTTGATCCATGATTATCCTGGTATACCGACAAGAAATCATGCCAGTCACCATGATAAGTGGGTAGAATTATTGCATGGTCATCTGTAGATTATAATATGTTAATGTCACAAGAAATTTTTTCGGACTTGTTAAGGTTACTTGAAACATCCTATGTTGGTTGGTTCACGAAGAACAACATAGAGAAGTCTTTTATAACTTTATATATTTTAGCACAGTCTATTAGAAAGCGTGTGACTTTCAACACTCCACGAGACAATTAGTAGATATTTTTCAATCTTTATATGGGTTATGTTAGGAATGGATATAATTATGAGATAAATTGTTTGTTGAAATAGACACATTAGAAATGATGTTAGTTATATGCCATATTTTAAAAATTGTATTAATTGATGGCATTTCGTGTTGATCTTCGCATACTATTGAAGAAAAAGTTCATTTATAGGAAGACATCATTCACCAATATTATGGATGTATGTGATTTCAATATGTGTTTCACATTTATTGCATCGGGATGGGAGTCTGCGCGATGCTTTATTTAAACATTGATACGATCTAGTGCAATTTGACCACCGAGGTTTCTTGTTTGCATATTTATTACTTTTTTTGTTTTATCTTACCATGATAACTAATATGTTTGTTTGTTAACAAATATTACTTAGTAGATCTTCAATAAAGGGTTTCTTAAAACCATATCTAACATATCACTCAGATTTTCATTTACTTCGTCAACTTAGAGGAAATCGTGAGATATTCAACAGAACACATTTATCACTTAGAAGTGTTATTGAGCGTACATTTGGTGTATGGAAAAAATGAATTCTTGAGATATGCCAACTTATTCTTTCAAAAAACAACGCCTTATAGTTGTGGCTTCAATGGCAATCGTAATTTCATCATCATTCACATATTGATCACGAGTTTAGAAATGTGATGCGATGAATTTTTTATTCATCCGAATGATCTGTACATACATTTTAGTGAATGTTACATATAAATGATGTTGAAGTACTAATGGTCAGGTGTTGAAGAGATGGTACTTGAGATAATATTTCACAATTATATTATAATCGATAAGGCATGATTTCCAATATGTGTATTTGATAATATTTGTTTGTTACATGATGCGTAGCATTTTAAATTTAGGGTAATTGATTATTTGTAATTCAATTACTATTTGATAAATTTCTTTTTTTAGAGACAATTAATGATGAAATTATAACTTATTCTGATGTAAAGCTAAAATTTTTATTGTACTTTTTTTCCAAATTTCTAATATTATATTTGTAATATTTGGATGGTTTTTTTCAAATGGCCAATGTATCAATTTGATATTTAGTGGAAGAGTATTCATGTTATGTAATAGTCATTAATAGTATAAAATTACTTTTTTTTCATAAGCAATTAAAAACATAGATGATTAGAAGTTTAAAATTGCTGACTTATTAATATATGTTAACTAGAGATAAATTAAAATGTGTGAGATCTTATTTTGTAATAGTATTATGGAAGGTAAAATGAAATTTTAATATTATTGTAATAGAGTTTGCATATAGTTAAGCAAAGTTTTTTTGGTCTTTCATTGAAAAGTATTTTTTGGGGCTAAAATAAATATAATGATATTTATATATAATTACTACAATAAATATAATTAAATATTGACTCATTATAATTTTAAAATATGCTAATGAAAAAAAGTACATCATATCGTTAAATAAAATTTTAATTTTTTATTAGAAATTTAAAATGTGAAGAGCATAATAAAGTTTAAATCAATATATTTTTATTTTTATTTTGGTTCAATTTTGTTTAAACGATTACGATTTTTGTTAGATATACTAAACTTTATATATAGCATTAGATATTTATATATATAGTAAAAGAACTAAAAACATGCTAGAAGGCATTTGGTTTGGTGAATTAATTAAAAAAAATTTTTGGACAAAAAAATAATTTAGTTTGAGGTCAGTAAAAAATTTTTTTCAGATATCATTATGATCATAATATATTGGTGTATCTCTTTCTGACATCTAAACTTCAAAATCATTTTTTTGCTATCTCTCATTATGAGGTTGCTTTGGTCATTTCCTATTTTAAATTAATCCGATTTAAACTAAATTTGAAAAACTATTTTGGGGATTTACATAATCACGATTCTATATTTCGTATTTTACACTTTAATTTTACTTAAATAACACTTAAATCTTTATTATTACATCAAAAATACCACCCGGTTACTTTTTTAAGTGAGATGCCTTTTTTACATAGGGAAAGTCTTAGTTTGTAAATATTGAGTTTGGGTGTGAAATATGTAAATCTGAAAAATTGATATATGTAAACTACTTTAAATCAACTTTTCAGCCAATATATGTTGAATTACAATTTTAATTAAACTGCAAACCAACTTTAAGAATCAAAAACTTAGAGTGTTTGGTTCAGTATTTACCTGTAATGTAATCAAAATATGTATTCTTCTTTTTTTGTGTTTAGTGCAGCGGTAATCCTACATTTAAAATTTGGGCATTTTGTTTTCCTTTCTTGCTATTTTCCAATAAGCGAAATCGCTTCGTATTTGAACCGGCGTCTGGGAGCGGAGGAAGCGGAGTGGCGCCTGGGAAAAGAACTTTTTTCTTTTTTGGGGCGGGCGCGTCTGGGAAAAGCGTTTTTTTTTAATTTGTTTTTCAAATTCGTTTAATCTGTTAATTTTAACTTTAATTAAAATAAATATTATTATAGTTTAATTAAGATTTAATAAATATAATTATATTTATTCAAATTAATGATAAATAATTCACCATAAATCAAAAAAAATAAAATAATTATTAAATTTTAGTTTATTTAGTAAAAAAATAATTAATGAGTAAATTATTTATTAAAAATAAATAATTTAATAAATTAATATTAAATCATGATTAATTTATTTAATAAAAATTCTTATTAATTAATTAATGTTTAATATAGTAATAAAATTATATATATATATATATATATATATATATATATATATATATATATTAAATTTGGGTCATTATATTGATATAAAATGATAATATTCAAATTTTATTTATTTATAACACTAATAATTAATATTTTAGAAAATTTGTAAATTAATTACTAATAATTAAATATTCGAAATATATTATATTTGTATTTGATGTTATTTTTTTTTAGTTAAAAAAAAATTTTATTTATATTTTAATATATATTTTTTTTATTGAATACGTTAATTAGTGAATAAATTTTATAATTAATTTAAATATAATAAAGTATTCATTGTATTCACTTTTACATTCATCCAAACAAAAAATAGTTTACATATTTTTTACTTACACAACAACCAAATAAAATATTCGAATTCATTTGTATTCACTTTCTCTGTATTTCCTTTTACATTCTAAATGCAGCCAAAATCCCTTAGTCAAATAGAGCCTTTCTCAGCCGGCCGCCCATACCTTCCCCACTCCATCAGATGAAGTGGGCAGCTTCCATTGGATGAAACGGGTGGCTCCCAATTTTGATTATTCAGTCAAAGTATAAAAAAAAAAAAAAAAAAAACTAAGAGAGGAGTTAAGAGATATGCCAGCCATCTTTTATTTTTCTCCTATTTTTACTCTCACGTCTCGGGCGGTTCTAGGGCTTTCCCTCTCGATCTCCCTCTCGGTCACTGCGGCAAGCCGAATGAGATGCTCTCCGCTCCCGTTCGTCCGTGCCTTGCAACAGACCCGCAAGCCTCATCTCTCCTCCACTAAGCCCTACAGTTTTCGACCTCTTGTGCTTCCGCAGCCACAACAAGAGTTCAAGTCGGTTTCAAGGTTATGGCTTCTTCAATCCCTTCGAAGACCAGCATATCATTAAGGATGCTTGAAGGTTTGCTAGTCTCCTGAGGCCGGGTTTGACGATGATCCCCTCAAGGAGTGGATTGTGAGGACTGTTGAGTCAGTTGGGCTCAAATCCGAAGAGGTGGTAAATGGAGTGCAGTCGTGGTCGAAGGGGAATGAAGATTTGCTTCAACAAGCTGCAACCCACCTTCGTCCCAGGCACAGCTATCTCACTCCCCGCTTATGCTTGCTTACCTTTCTTCATTTCCTTAGGCCGAAACACCTACAACCCCCTCCGTCTCTCACGAGACTGCAGAGGTTTCCGCCACTCCAATCTTTCCAAGTCAACCTTCCTAGCCGCCAACTCCCCATCAGCCTTCTTCCCTCTTTTCATCCCACGGCAAATTTTTTGTTCTTCTACTGGCGACGCCTCGTGGTCGAAAGCAGCGCTAGTAATTTTGGCATTTCCTTCATAGAATCAGAGAAAAAAATCTTCTTCGAATTCTGCTGCGAGCACTAGCTTTAATTACTCCACTACCTTTACAGGTTCTCTAGAGAGTCAAATGGATTTGAAGAAAGGGATCTCATTGCTCAAGAAAAGTTTGGCATGCATTACTGCACATTGCAGTAATTTATTTTGCTCGGATATATCTAGAAATTTCAACTTTTGAAGCATTTGCCAAAATATTGACCACTTCATCTTTTTCTAAGGAAATGAAAGCAGTGATTTCGTCAAAGATGGCAAAGCCAAAATCTGATAATCAAGCACAACCATTGAACAAATCAATATGGAATGTAAATTCCATTGCATCCACAAGTATTGTGTTTGACAGTGTACATAGTATCATGATGATGGAATGTGCTCAAAATAATCTCTTAAATTGAACTTAAATGAAAATAATAAATCAAAGTTAAATCAACATACAAAAAAATATGTATGTATATCTTACTTTATGCAGGCATTTGAAGACCTCATTATGTTTAGTAGAAATGAGTTTAAAGGTCGTTGCCGTAAATTTTCGGGTAGAAGATCAATGTCTTCATGGCGTTATGCTCGATAGACTCCGTCGACTCCTTTATGTAGGAATGGCGTCAGGCGAAATTCAATTGAGGACTTAATTAATTTAACGTAAAATAAACTATAAACTCAAAATTAAAATCTGAATTGAAATAGTAGATGCTTAAATATTTCGTTATCTTTCGGTAGAATGATGAGTTTGAAGATCACAAGTAATAATGCACACAGATTATCTTGGTGATTGTCAAATAGACTCAGATGCGACTCATCAGGATGATGTTGGAAGGCTATTGAAATTTAATCGGATTGGACAATAACAAATGACTTGAATGGAAATAAATAAGAGAATGATTGAACTTGAAAGTAACTTAAGTTGAATTTGAAATAATTTGAGTCAAAATAAAATAAGAAAAAAGTCAAAATTGCAAGACATTGAAATAAAAATAAAGTTTGCAAAGTTATGCTTAAGTGAGACTTACAAAAAGAACTTGTGGAGTCTTCAGAATTTTTCTCGTACAAGAACATCACCTAACATCGGCTCAAAAGCAAGAACAAAATTGGACAACTCACAATGAACACGAATGAAATCTTTCAAAGAAATATTTAGACCTTACATCCTATTTTGAAACTGATGCTCACAGGATTTGCAATGTCTTCAAATATTTATTTTCAAGCTAGAATGGAACTATAATATAGTTCAAACAAAACAAAAAAAAAGATTTGCAACAATTAAATAGCTCCTGAATGAGGTTAATCAGAAGTGTTATTAAACATTCAGTTCACACTACTTATCATGGTAATCAAATCCCTTATTAAATCAAAAGAAACTTAAATAATCTTACGAGCTCATCTGTGAGCAAGAACAAATATGGAATATGATTAATTTATTGAGAACTTCAAGGCTCATCAACTTGATAGTTCACATACAAGCAAGAATAAGATAAAGTGGCTTGTCAATGAAGATGTGTAAAGCCTTTCAATAAGAACTTGAGTTGCACTACGTGACGGATTGAATGAATCGAAAGTGGCCTAAAGAATTTAAATGAGATTTGTGATGATTTTGCAAGCTCATCAACAAACATTAGCCGAGTCTTATTGAAGTTTAAGAATTCAATGAATTTAAAACTAAATAAGAAGAAGACAAATATTACTTCGATTGATTGAATAAGAACCAAAGTACTTTATGCTACTAAATCTGCAACAACAAATTAAAAGCAGACAGAAGGCGTTAACTTAAATTCTATATAAACTTCAAATATATTAATTTCCATGAATTATGGAATAACTATCACTCAATTCAAGTGCTTCAGAACTTCTGCAATCATTTAAAAGAAATGAATTATTATACAAAATATAAAATAATCGTCAATTAAATTTGATCTTTCCAAAATTCATACAAGTATTCTAAATGATAACTTCATGGGCAACTATCTTTGAATGCTTAAAGTTAGTGTTTGAGGATCTTTGCATAGGTTGAACTCAGTTGGGTCTTGGGGCCGTTAAGTTAACAAAACCTAAAAAAATCAAATGATGTTATTATAATATCTTCAATGTCAAAACATCGAGAAGCTAATTTTATATGGAGATCGATCCTCTATTATTAAATTAATAGAGTGGACAAGATCTAAAATAACGAAATTATAAACCACCCCGATGATGGCTGTGTTAAATAAAAATTTTAACCAGGATACTTCCATCAAAATATTATTATAATTTTAAAGCAAATTAACTTAGATTGAACATCAATCTAAATGCAGGATTTAAATTATCTTTGAGCTATAAATGTCTAAATGAAATTAATCTAAAATCTTAAAGCCAAAAATTCTACTCGCCTTTTGCAATAGTTTGTTAAAGATGACAAATTAAGAAAACTCTAGCTCACAAAGGAGTCAAAGTCAAATCAAATGCACAATTGTTTACTCTCAAACAATCTCAGAGATGCATGGTTTGGTAGAGGCTCACACATGATCTTGATTCTAGAGTCCTCGACCAGGGTGGTTGTCGCTAACCATTATATGATCCACTTCGAATGCTCCCCATGATAGCACTTTGAGTTGTGAACCATAAACTATACTTTATAGGGCAAAAAACTCTTTGTTAGCTAAGGTAGACTTAAGCTTGTCTCCTTCAAACACCACCTCGGTCTAGCTCCCTTAGGCGTAACCCATGTGTTCTTGTGATTGGTCATGTTGAATTATTTTAAGGAATTTGCGATAAGATGATGGAACCATGAGATCTAGATTGGGCGCCTCATCATTCTCTCAATCATCCACTTTAAGTTAAATATAATGAATTTTATAAATCTAAATTCTAAAACTTCATATCTTTCTATTATACGCACTAGCGACCTATTTTAATCGAAAGTTCTCTCTCACCGAGAGGTAATTAAATATAGGCTTGCACTATAGAAACCCGAACCATCTAAAATTCTCACAAAATGAGGGTGAAATCTGGGTAGTGTCTTATCTACTATTTCATCGTACGAAATTACAACTTTAAATCATACTCTCTTCATCAAGAGGTTGGTGGTGAATTTTCGGAGCCCACATCATATATTTCAAAAAATAAATAAATTTATATAATAGAGGTCACTTTGGTGACATAATATTTCAATTTAAATTAATTTTGAAATAATAAATATTAACTATATTATTCTAGCAATTACTTCAGTTGATATGAACTTGAAATATTTAAAAATAATAATAATATAAAATTTAGCTAACTATTAAAGTCAAAATAGCTAACATATTTATATTATTTTAGCTAATTGTTAAAGTCAAAATAGCAAACATATGTTAGATACTATATATATTTGACGAAAAAAAAAGAATGCATAATGCCATAATTAATAAAAAAAAATGAGCATTCTCAATTTCACAATAAAAATCTAATCTATTATGTAGTAATGAATTATGAATTATTTACCGAATATCAAAACAATAATTATCCATAAAATTTAAATCAGAATAATTATACATAAATATTTAATATTATAAAAAAATTTCTGAAATAGAAAATCTTTAGAAATGTTAAACAGTAAGTGTACTTATTACATTTACTTAACAAATATTCCGTTTGGAATTAATTGTACAAAGCAATTAAATGTAAAATATTTCACATTAACAAAGATGGATTTAAAATCTGAAATGAATATGAAACGTTATAAACATGAATGAATAAAAAAAGTTTATAACATGAATTAATTGCACAAAGTAATTAAATGTAAAACATTTCAGATTAACTAAGATGGATTTAAAAAATCTGAAATGAATATGAAACGTTGTAAATAATGCTATAGCAAATAATTTCATATTTAAAAAAAAAAAAGAATATGAAACGTTTGGAATTAATTAAACAAATGAATCAATGTCTAACAAAATTCCTAACATAAGGATAAACTTATTTCATCTTCCGGAGAAATCACATATAAATATAATCAACTCGAAATTCATCATCTTCTCAAACAATGATAATAATTCATAATACTTATCTTTGATATGGCTTTTCATATTCTAAGAATCGAGTGAAAATTTCTTCTTATTGTTATTTATAAACAATAATCAAAGATAAAACACTTTTGAATCAAAATCTTATGGCTAAATATGAATTTTATTTTATTTTAAATTAAGATCACAATGAGGAGAATAAATATATCCATCACATAAAAAAATTGAAATTGTGATCAAGGTATAAAACAAATTTAGCTATATTGTTTTAATCAAAACTCAATAATAGAAAAGCCATTTAAAGGATAATGTTATTTCATACATATGACCAAATTATTTGCTAAAAAAATTTTTTTTTTTTAATCATGTACTTTGATCTAAGATTCTTAAATAATAAATACAAAAGATTAAGAGAAAAAGTCATTTCTCAATGTTTTGATATGATGTCATGTCACTTTATTGAAATATATAAAGATAAAAATAAATTTATCGATGTATCTCATTAATCAAATCGTGAAGATTTAATGAAACCGCATGCAATCCATGGAAGAGCTAAAGCGAGATTTTGGCCTTCCACTTCTAAAGGGGTGTTCGTGAGAGAGAGAGCATTCTTTTCACTCAAGATGGGATATGAGGTAAATGAGAACTTCACCCTTTAGAATAGGGATCACGATTTATCTTAAATCGATTTCATTTTATTTGTCCATCATTAAAATAAAATAAAATGTGCCTCTATAAATGATAATTTCTGCAAAATTAATAAGTTAAAGCGCAAAATTAATTAATCTTTATTTGATCACAAAATTAATTGGCTTAAAAATAAGATAGCACATAATTTATAATTAAATTCATATGTGAGCCCACATTCAAAATTCTCAACAGTTGCGACGCTACAACCGATTTCTAATTTGGTTTATGGACAAAGAAGCCAGCGCTGGCCTATGACACCTTGGCACAAATAGACGATGGGTTTAGAGTTGTTACAAAATTTCAATAGTTTTCTTTTAAGGACACATCTCTTGGAATATTGTACTTATATAAACATTTATTTTGACTTAATGGAGACTTTTACACTATTTTGTGTGAAAAATCTTGAGTAAAAACTCTTAAGTTGGAGCATAATGGCGGACCGTTTGTAGGATTTGGTAATTTAGCACTATCATCCTACTTTAGTACATAGAACTCTTCGCATCTATTCCACTTTAGTGAGTGGAAGATCCTGAAACACTCCTTTCTCCCTCTGCTATGACACTTCATGACCACACCACCATCACTTCAATTGGCTTTGTCGCCAAACTCACCCTCACTTTTGGAGCCAGACGAGTTGATTCAGAGAAAAGGCAACATCATTCTGAGGATTAATGAGAGTTTCATATTTCTAAAAATAAAATAAAAAAGACCACTATAAAGAGCATAGCGAGACCGATCAAAAAGGTGCAGCCATATAAAAAGCATAATATATAGCAAAATGTATTTGATCAAATTCATATATATCAAAATTGAAGCAACTTTGAAAATTATATTTTACCCCATATATATATATATATATATATATATATATATATATATATATATATATATATATATATATATATATATATTTATATATATTGTTCTTTAAACTATTTAGAGTAAAGTTTAATTATTTATTAAATAAATACATAAGTATTTAAATAAACAGAAAACTAAATTTTAGCATTGAAAATTTGAATAGAGGAAAACTATAGCTTATGTAAAAAGCTTCCATATATATTTATTTTATATTTTCATAACGATTATATATAGAATTATTAAATCCCAAAATAACAACAACATATATAGTCACGTCAGTTGTAAATTGTATAAAATGATATGAAATAAACAACCAATGAATTCGTCATGATGGTAAAGATTACGGCGACAAGGATCATGGCGGATCTCGGCGATGGTTGACAGCATCAGTGGTACGATTATAATTTGGAGGATTTTCAAATTTTCTCTCTCTTATATATCTATGAAATGAATAATTTATAAATTGGAGTATCTATAAATACATAAATACCACTCTCTGGATACTCATGATGATTCCATGATCATATGATGTATTTTGTGTATTTGAATACCCAAATAAGTAGGAATTGTAAGATCTTTGGCTTGTTATGTATATTTATTATAAACACCCATATTTGAGAGCTTTTAAAATTTTGATGTCCCAAAGTTTCCATGATATTTTAAGTCTTGATCTCGATTATTTCGATTTTTGCTTTTCAAGATTCGTCTTTTAATTTTAAATCATCATGTTGTGCTTAAAAATTTGTGGTAGAATAAAGTTTATTTACCTTTGTTGTGAAATAACACACACGATATTTGAAGAGTGAACAAGAAACTGGGATTTTTTAAAAACTCGAAAGAGAAAAAATCACGGCCAAAACCACAAAATTTTCCACTATATATCTATATCTCGTACATAGTTTTCCGTGGATCAGAATTATATGAAAGCACCATAGAATCTCGAATCAGTAACAATTATCACGATGGTTAAAGTATATATTAATATTTTAGTGATACAACAGCATTAGTAGTGATTGATGGCTAGCGGAGATGGTAAACAACGATGGCCGGTAGTCATGGTGGAGCAGTGGTGAATAAATAATAAGTCGATGGTATATTGATGGCGGCGGCGATGATTAGCGGCAAGAGCGACCAAAAAAAGCGGTGGTAACTGATGTCGATAAATAGTGGTTGAGCAACGATATTCGATATGGTGGCCAAAATATGTAGCAACGTGGTGCGGCGATGGTTAAATAACTAATGGTTGGAGGCGCGGTGGTGCGATAAAAAAGTGTACGATATATGAGGATCTTGTGAGCTCTCTCTTCTCTTTTAAACTTGGGCTCCCTGCTGAAGAAGATATTTATAGATTAGAGATGTTTCGTAAATACATGCAAAATCGAACCACTCCATCGACGGCTCAAAATGATTCCTTTGATCATTTGATATATTTTAAGTATTTGAATGCTCAATGAAGTTCAATTATGAGATCTTTGCTGTTAGATCTCGTCAGGCTTCGATTTATTATAAACATTTCAAGTATTGAGAATTCGATTGATAATAAGCTGACTGAGTTAATCTTTATTTGAGAATCAGTTAACTTTCATTAAGATTCGTCGGGTAGAATTTTAGTGTCATATCAATATATATTGAACATATGCACATCATTTTACAAAATTTACAGGAAGTCATGTTTTATGAACTTAATAAATCACATACGATCAAACTTGGTCTGTCATTGTGGCGATCAACACCCTGAAGCGCAATTTGTAGACTTGAACATGATTGCGTCTCTAACCTCTAGAATATATCAAATTTTAAATGTACTTCATTAATTTTAAATATATGAAATTCGCGAAGTAATTGCTGGCACGATGAGTGACCACTCACTTGCTTTGATTGATTAAACTCTTAAACTCAATTCATTCAAGACATGCAAAAAGATTTTAAAAATGATGTTAATAGGGAGAAAGAGAATGGTTTATTCATTAATTTAAAAATCCCCCCATCCCGCCCACATTAGGCACAACTTAAGAAAAAATTTAAGTATTTTAAACATTTTTTAACTTCTATACATTATGTATATAAGTATTTTAAATATAATTAAAAAATTTTAAAAAAAATCAAAGATTAGCTATTTTAAATTATTTTTTATTTTTTTAATTACTCTTAAAATACTTATATACACACTATATACAAATTAAAAATATTTAAAATACCTCTGAATCTTAAGAAAAAAAGAAAGAATTGGTGTACATACACTCAGTGAAAATTTGACTGTTACTACATAATAGCAACTTTTCATCATAAATTAATTATAAAAAAAACAGCGAAAAAATAATCTGAAACACACTCTAGACTCACTTCAAACAGATTCCCAATCATCCTCGCTTTATTCAGCATAACATTCAGTGTGGTATTATATTGTACAAGAGATTTGTTTCCACTTCAATTGCTATGTTAATTGCAGCATAGAATCATCGCATCTTCAATCCAATAATTCATTTGAAATAAATGGGGTTAAGCCCGCCCTTTATTTGAAATGCATTTTGATTCTTATAAGCTTAATCTGAATCATTTAAGATTGATTGTAAGGCAACGATGTGGGTAATAGCACCATGAAATTATCACGACAATAAAAGAGAATATGAATCCTATAAATCTCACAGAAGGATATAGTTTGAGAATTTATGGCCCAAAATAAAAAATAAATTAAATAAAAAATCAGGAGTATATACATTTTTTGTTTCAAATATATACAATTAATTGTTGAAAAATTACTTCTTAGGTGGGCGAGAAATTATTACATATAGAGTTCAGACAATCCGAATTATAGTAGTGTACATAATCTAGCATCGTAGTTATATATAAGTGCTTTACATCACATGATCAATCTTTCTCCTAGGCTAAAATCACCTTACAATCTTTACAAAAAGATTTTCTTTCCTTCTAAATAAGAAAGAAATAATTTAGGGGCCATTGGGATCATTCTATTTTTTATTTTTATATTTTATATTTTCATTTTATTTTGTTTATATTTTGCTTAAAAATATATTTAATAGTCTTAATTGTTTTTCAAAACAGTCAAAATATTTAAAACTTATTTTGAATTTTTTTAAAAATAATATTTTTTATTAAAAAAAAATAAAAATACTTAAAAATAATGCTAAACAAATATATTTTTAAAAATAAAAATAATCTCAAACAGCTCTTACAATTTAGTGAATCCACTTTTGTAGCTATTTAGTTTGATGCTCATTCCCCAAAATTTTATCCCCTATTTGGCCCAATAAAACAGAATCAAACAACGTTAGTAAAATAATAGGAGAATCAATTTTTCTGATACATAATAAATGTCCTAGCAACAAGAAAAATGGGCAAGCTTCTATAAAACTGATTTTCTAGGCAAAAGGACTTATAGCCATTTATTTATTATTATAACCAATGAGCTCTAATTCACTGCTTGAATTCCTTATCTACTCCCCCACTAATTTTCAAGTTTGAGCTAATAAAAGAATCGTTGTTAAATGTGTAATAAAGGTAGATGAACCCTAATTTTCTCTTAGTTATTCAAAGCACTGCTATGATTTCTATCTATTATGCATACCAAATCCAGAAGCCTCAGAATCCATAATGGTTGAAGAAATGGAAAAAGAATCGACGCACCAGCAAGCAAGGGATCACCTCTCAGTTCCCTATCCCAAAAAGGCGTATTTCACGAGCCAATCGAGACTCTGCAAGGAAACAGTTAAGAGTTAAAACCACGTATATGTTTATGAAAATTATTATGTGCGAAATTTATACCATCATGCGGCTATAATATTGATATAATATTAACTCTATGATAATAATCATAATATATATTAATGTGTATTAAATAAGTATTATATAATATTATATTATTAAATTTAAATGTAACTTTTATATCAAAATTTTTCATATTATTTGAGATCAATTTTATTTTATTTATTTTAAATATTTGAAAAATATTTAATAAATATTTAATAAAAACGAAAAATTAAAATCAGAAAATAATATTGATCACAAACAGTTCTAGTATGGAGAGATATCAGGAATTGGAAATGAACTTCACCTGTATGCATTCCGGAAGGTCATCGGTTTTGCTCCTCAGGTGTGTCTACAAAGGATGTACGGCGAGGATTACGGGATTAGGCCAATGGTCTACACATTCATGATGCAATTGGTAAGAATAAAGCCGTTCTCCGGGATTTTTTTTACCTCCAGGATCACATCGCAGTAAGAATCGTTATTGGTTGCAAGACAGGCGAGGATGACGAGTCCAGCAGCTACAGTGGAAGGCCAGAAGCAGAGAATTCCATAGTCTAAGAGTGTCAGAATAGCCAAGTGCCGGCAAAGGTCTTCCACTTCGGCACTTGCTCTAGCTGCCTTCATGTAAAACCTATAACAGTATACCTTGTCGAAATTAGCGCTTATGGTATCGACATTTGGAAGGGATGGGCAGGAAATTAGGTCTAGGACGAAAATCCAGTATTATAAGTACCATAAAAAATTGTGGGTAGTAGGGAGGAAACACTGGAAGCTGAGAACCTCGAGTACGAGCCACTCCATGGAGACTACTTCACACCTCTTATAGACGTTGTTCCCCACCTTGAAAGATTTCTGCCTAACGCTGAAATAGAACCAGAGAGGTTAAAACTATTCAGGACAAATTAATGTGCTAATTCTGATAGAATTATAGAAAATATGAATTTCTGGTTATAATTGAATTGAGGTAAGCAACCTATTGAATGGCTGGTTCTCTTCGAGCCTCGTAGCAAGGGTCACACATGCAATGCCTAGCAGCTGGAGATTCCTCTCGGTCTGGAAATATCCTCTACTCAGTACTCTGTCCATTAGGTTGACGCCCAAGAAAAGTGTCACGTCCTGGTGCTCCATCGCCTGACAATGCTGCAGCCATTGTTTTGGAGAGTAAGAGAGAATTTGCAGAGCAGTTAAGTAAGAGATCTATGCTGAAACAGAAGAGATTCCCACTGAGAAAAGTTGTTTTGATTGAAGGGCATTTTAGTAAGAATAAGCAAATTGTACCTCTCTGACAGGACGTAAGAAAATCAAGGAAAATTTACATAGCAATTGTGAAGAATCGTAAATATATGAATCTCATCGGCTATAGCAAAACTCATCACAGTCATGATACCTCGGCTTAAAAAAGATTTCAGAACTGTAAATATGCCAGTACATATATAAAATGTAAGTTGAGACCGACTGGCATTATCAAAATACTATCGAAGAGCTTCAAAGAAAGTGATAAAGGAAAAAAAGAAAAAAAACGAGAAAAATAAATCAAAGAAGAAAATACAAATGAAGAGATATAAAAAAATAGGTTGACAGAAGCTTTACCTCCAGCATCCAGTTCACCATCACCAGTCTTTGCCCAAGAATGAGATCTCCGAAATTGGTTGTACCGTAGTATCCATCGGAATAATCATGAAGAACGATCTCTTTCCTCTCCCTGTCGCGGAATATCTGGTAGCTCTCCTCGATGTCGTTTTCAGAAAATCTAACAAACTGAAGAAATCGTCAGCACTGAGCAAAAGCACATTATAAAACAATGCAAATTAACAATAAAATAGTGCCTCATACATACGATGAACTCATCGGATAATTCGTTCAGGACTTGAAATTTCACATTGGTTTCTGGATGAAAGCTGGACGGGTTGAACTGCTGCCAGAGCTGTTGGAGAAGAGAGAAGGCAACTGAAGGGATGGAATTATCTCGTGATTTTTCTGAGAAGTCGTCCGGAGACTCTATGATATCAGAGAGAGAGATTTCCGAGGAGTCTCCCATATGGATCCCGTCAAACAGGTCAGATTCCAACTCCGACAGCGTCTTCTGGTTACAAGCTGAATAGTCGGAGCTTCCTTCGTCTTCTAGGAATTGCTCGGGGCAGGCGAGATCTGATTCAAGGTCGAGGTCACGCGTTTCTTCGCCGCGAATGGCGCTTTCGCTTTCGACCAGGACTTCGCTGGCTTCGGCTGTGCTAGTACCGAGGATTATCGCGACATTAGCCTCAGAGGATTCAGAGACATCCGAAGCCTTCGTTATTGACTTACTGGAATTCTTTCTAGTTTTGAAATTATCGTTAGCAAGTGTTGTAGATATTTCAGAAACACCAGAAATTGTGATCGCATTTCCTTCGCTCTCTGCTGGTCCCGATCTTTTGGTTACTGTTGCTGAATCGGAAAAGGGTTCCACTACTCGATCATTCCCAATTGCGAATCCCCGTGATCGCATTTCATTGATACGCTTCGCGTAAAATCTGGTGATCGGTCGGAACTGATCACTTGAACAATCCCCATGGAAGCATCCGATCAATTTATTCAGGCGAATTTTGCGGGAGGATCTTAGCTTCTTTGGATGTCCCATGAATTCGACGCTCAAGTCATTTGAAATCTCGCTGTTGAGGCATGAGGAGGAAGACTCCGCCTCCGCCTCCTCCTCAGAAAGAAAGTAGCCACTCAAATTGACACCGATGGTGGAAAAGGCAGGAACCCTTTTCCGGCGCTGGATGTTGGATCTGAGTTTTTTCGCATGAGATACCTGTTTGGTCGGCCGTGGCCGCTTCTTCGTTATGATGCATCGTTGGGAGGTCATATCTGGATCCATCTCTGGAGCTGAAGTAATTGGCGCCAGGGTTAATAGACGGATGAGAACTTTGTTCCACAGCTCGTCCGGGTAGCAAGTGGGAAAGAGATCGAGAGAGGATCGCAGCAGCGGCCCCAGTGCAGCAGAAGAGGAAAATGATGGGAACATTCTGTTACGGAAATGGTATTTATAAGGGGTTAATTTTTAAACTAGCCCACTTTAAAATGTTAATTACGTGATTAAGCAAAAAAAATTTAAAATAGGCAAGTTGGTATCGCTGATTGGAGCATTAGTAGCGTCACATGTGTGGCCGTTATAAAAAAAAATTAAGTTAGTATACATTTTATTTTTCGCCGGCTGTTATCTATCGTTGGAAGATAATAAAAAATCCTACTTTTATTTGACACTTTTGGCCGAATCGTCCTGACATATGTTCAATCGCAATGAAGTTAGCTAGATATTGAGTTTGAATCTTTAATCAGATTATCAGTTGAATCTCAACTCTTCGCTGATTGGTTAATTTTAAAAGGCCACCGGCCACTGCATTACTCCGTCTATTGCCCTTAGGTGTGGAGGGTTTACTTCTATGTTATTTTATATTTCGATCTCTTATCGTTCATCTTTTTTATTGTATTATTAGTATTATATTATTTGAATATTTTGACCAAATCAAATGCGAATTGAGATTCTGATAATTCGTAAAGATTTTCATATCTAAGTTTTTTGTAACGAATTGATGTTGTAAACACGCATGTCGGACGAGATTCGTCAAAGTGTTGAACATAAAAGTTGGGATTTTTATTATCTTTCCATAAGTACTCCCATCCACTTCTGGAGAAATCGACCATAAAATGTATCTATACTTTTTTTTTTAAAATTATTAATTGTCACTTGTAGATGAGTGCCAGGTCAGCGCCGGTAATTTATACAAACTATTTTTAAATTTTTTTTTTAATGCTGTCACGTAATTAACATTTTTAAGTAGCTAGTTTAAAAATTAACCCTATTTATAAGCAGCAAAACGGTCAAATCGGCATCGCATGATTGATGATTTGGCATTCCTCGGCACCTGTGTTCAACGTAAAGAAATTTCCTTTTTGCTTAATTAGTTATGTGTCTTTTGAATCTTAAATATTTGTAAAATTAATATTTAATTACATTCATTTATAATGATATTATTATTCATAATTTAGATGACATAAAAAAATTTAATTTGCATTTTCTTGTATCAAATTCCAATTTAATTTATGGTGGAATACACATGTATATATAATTTTATTTATTTTGATACATCACTAAAAAAAATCAAGTACAAATATTAGTATAATATTTTCATAAATTTTTTAAAATAAACTCAATGTTACTGTAATAAACGAAATAATAATAATAGTAATAATAATTATTATTATTTTCATTTTTCTAAATTGCCACGACGGTTGGCCGCAAGTAGATAAATTGATGGGGAGAGGCTTCAGCTTCGATTTGTTGAAACTGAACTCCCAAAACACGAGAGAGAGAGAGAGAAGGGTTGGGAGGAGGAAGCCGCACTCTACCTTGCGTCGTGCCAAGCAAGCGATAGCTTTATCTTTGTAGTTTGAGCCACCACGAGCCATCGTCGTCGAGACCAAGTTACTCCTTTGCATACGAGAAGAAGAAGGCATAAGTCAAATATCGTGCATCCAAGAGAAAGTCTTAGGCGCGTGATGAAGAGAGGAGGGATCTTAGGGAAGCATAAACTTATGTTGACCTCCATGCACGCGTCATAAGTCAAGTCGAGCTTACAAGGAGAATTCGACGAGCTTCTCAAATGAACGCACTCGACAACATTCTAAATGATCTCTCGGCTACTTTGCCATCACGTTGAACATAAATTGATCGAATAGGCATTTTGCATAATTGACGGTTTTCAAGTCATTAATTTCAGCTAAGGAGGTCAAGCATGATATTAACATCCGTTGAAATTGATCATAGGCGTTGAAATATCAAAATCTATCAAATGACTATTCGCTCAATTAAGTATTGAATATCAGCAATCAAATTCATATAAATTAAATACACTCGATGGCCAAAATCAGTCAAAATGACCTCAATCCGACGATTCATCCCATTTTTCTCGAAATTGATCGAATAGGCATCTTGCATAATTTTAATTAGATCAAGAAAGAGGATCTATGCGAACATTTCGATGTAAAGAAGCTACGATGTTGCCCAAACAATCTCTGTTCATGACATTAATCACTTTGTTAGCGTCGAAACGTCAAAACCTATCAAATGAGGCTATTTGTGTTGAATTCGGATGAGTATGCATGAATATCAAGCGAGTGGAAGCAACGACGTGCAAATTTGAACTAAAATTAACCCCAATTTGGCGTCTTGTATCAACGACTCGATCATCAGCTGGTTGTGTCAAAATATCATTTATCGAAAATTAACATATATATTGTCCATGTGATGATGTCAGCATGAAAATCCAAATTAGGGAAAATAAAATAATAAAAAAATGTAAATCCTATAAATACCCTCCAAAACCATAAAATAATTTATTTTCTATTCCCCTCTCCCTGACAACTCTCTCTCTCACGTAAATCTCCTTCTCTCCCTCTCCCTCTCTATCAGCCGACAACTCTTTGCCTCTCTCCCGTAAGCTCTATCCCTCTCTCTCTCTCTCTCTCTCTCTCTCTCTCTCTCTCTTCTTTCTCTCTTCAGTTTCCCTCTCTCATTCCTTTGATAGTCTTTTTCAAACAACCTCAATTTAGTAAAACAGTAGCAAGTGGTGAAAATCAATGTTCAACACTATAGCGAGTGACACTATTCACGTAGCATCCAGGTGGAGTCTGAGCTCCACCTCGTTGCGCTCTCGGCGTGATCATGCTGTGAGCACCCACGAGGGCATCTTGGCTATGCTAGATATTCAGACATGTCAGTAATATTTTGACTATAAATTCCTGCGCCTTTCTTGGCGTGGTAGAATTACTTGCTTATGTATATAAGTTTCGTACTGCCTTTCTAGCGCTGAAATATTTTAAGCAGGTACTTTAGAGACCCATACATGCCTTTGTTGGCATGGTGGGAAGGCGCATTCATGCCGTGATTTATACCACTCATACATGCTTTTCTTGGCGTGATGGGCAATAAATGAAGTAGCCAGAAATAGGGGTCGGGATCTTTGTCAATCTTATAACTTCACTGCTTGACACATACTTGATAATGTGATGATATGAAATTGTTATTTGAACTAACTTATAAATGTATAAGTACCCGTACACGCCTTTCTTGGTGTGTGGGAAAATCTGTTTCAGCAGGTACCTTAAAGCCATATACATTTTTTTTTTTGGCATGGTGGGAAGGGCATTCAGGTCGTGATTTATACCACCCATACACTTCTTTCTTAGATGGTGGACAAATTACAAAGTAGTATAGATGACAGGATGTTGCTAAAATCTTTATAAATTTTTTGACATGATTAATAAACTACTTAATAAAAATTCAATAATAAAGCTAAAATTAATATTTTAACTTGACATTGCAAATATATAAGTCCTTGTATACACCTTTCTTAGCGTGGCAGGAAAATATGAGCTTCTTACAGGTACTTCGGAGACCTATATATACTTTTCTTGACATGGTGGGATGACACATTCGACCGTAGTGTTTACACCACATATACATGCCTTTTTTGGCATGGTGGGTAAACCAATGATTTAGCCTATGTGGGGAATAGTCTGAAATCTTGTCAAAATTTTACCTAAAAAATTTTTACTTGCAATGAAATTCTATCAAAATAACCAATATTATACAAATTTCTTAGATTTAAATTAATGTTGAATTAAATACACCCACATGGGCCATGACACTATGCTGAATGTTTAAAATCAAGTGTTTAAGGATGTTGTGCGGGTTGCTTCCCGGTTGGGTCCTATGATTGGGTCTGGGTTAACAAAACTTAAAAAATCAAATGATGTTATTATAATATCTTGAATCTAATAAAACATCTGAGAGGTAATTCTATCATATGGCAGTCGATTCATTATTAAATTAATAGAGTATCTTGCTAAAACAATAAACCACGATGATGGTCGTGTTAAATGAAAATTTTAGTCGGAGGGGATACTTTAATTAAAATATGATCATAATTTGAAAGCAAATTAACTTAGATTGAACCTTAATCTAAATTCAAAATTTAAATATTATTGCTATAAATTAAAATGAAATTTAATCTAAACTTAAAGTAAACTCCATTCAATCCACCTTCCATAATAGTTTGTTGAAGGTGATAAATTAAGAAAACTCTAGCTACAAAGGAGCCAAAGTCAAATCAAGTACAACTATATTTACTCTCAAATAATCTCATGCTAGTAAGCATTGGCGTGCCTATAATTGTGGCTTGGTATAGACTCCTGATGGTTATTTAATCTGTGTGGTTGTCAAATGACCCTACTATATTACGGTCATGACTGTAGCCCGTATGCTGTCCAATATCACTACCCTTTGAGTTGTGAACCATAGGGTATACTTGATTGGGCAAAAATCTCTCTATTAGCTAAGGTAGACTTAAGCTTGTCTTCTTAGACAAACATCACCACAGGTGATGTAGGGCATCATCGTCATCGTCATCGGCGTCATCATCATAAAGCTTAAATCTATGATTGGGCCTTTTTGTTATAATTTAAGTTATGTATTATTGGGCTTTTATATTTTGTATGCCTTGAGCTTATATGTATTAGGCTATTCTTATGTCATGACCCATGAGTCATTGTAGTAGGTATGACACTTTGGGTAGGTATGGAATGATTGGTAGGTTTGATAATGGTGGTTGATTTGGTAGTATGTGGTGGTAGGTGTAGTTATGATGATGTTAGGTTAGAGTTTGGAGTTAGGTTTGAGTATTCTAAACTTTCTCTTTCAATCCTATAAATAGGGAGACTCTTGTAATGCTTGGTACTTGAATTTGGAATAAAAGTTACCTTCTTAAATTTCTTTTACTATTCTATGTGTTTTCCTCTTGAGTGACGGACTACTTGAGTATGTGAGCTCACAACCCTCAGAGAAGGACTTCTAAGGAAGGAACGCGATCTCCACAATGATGGACTATTTGTAGAGGTCGACTTCAACTTATTCCTGCTTCGCTGCTGGTTATTTTAAATATGTTACAGGTTAGATCATTCATAACTTTTCAGTTATTTCTTTGCACTTATAAGATTCAGATCTCTAATATGGTTAACATAACTTTAATCAAAATCTTTTCAACTTCACTAAATTCATAATATTGTGAATATGCTCAATAGTAGTGTGCATTTATCATTACTCTTTCATGAGGATTTAAGAATTATCGTGTAATAAACAACATATCATAAAAAAAGCACCGTGTCACATCATATTTTGGTATCGAGCAAGTATGTTTCTTTGGGAACATCTTATTTAGTATTGAGTTTTATTTTTTTGCATTAGAGTAATCTTGCAATTCATTGTTAAAAAAATGTACAAAATTTTTATCTAATTAGAGCATTTACTTACTTTTAATCGTGTCTTTGATTTCATTACATTACATTTTTTAAAAAAAAATAATTAATTAAGTATTTACTTATATTAATATTTTTAAAAGAATATCATCATGTCAACTTGTAGTGGTCTTAGATATCAAGATCAATCCTTAGATGAAAAATATGATTCCTGAATTTTACTAAAAAAATAGAAAAGCTTACCCCCAATGCAAACCTTTAATGAATTCCAAAAAGATTTGAAGCCTTAGAACAAAAGTTGGTAGGCTTACAACATATTCACCAGAAACTAACACAATCTTAGAACACAAACTTGAAGAGAGAGAAGGTCATCATGTTGATCCCGTTCCTCTTCCTCTCCCACCTCATCCACATTCTCCTATTAGACCCCGTTATCACCCTAGGAACAACTTTAATGAATATCCTGAGTTTGATGAGGTACTTCCTCACCCACCTCATCAAATAGGAAGACAATTAAGACGATATGAAGGTTATGCTCATCGAACTCCTTATGAGCATTATCCTCGACATTGCAAAGAGCCATTATCTAATTTTGTTGCCCCGTGATGTACACTTAGAGAACCTGATGATGATGTTATTCGTAGGGTTAAAATTGATCCACCTACTTTTGATGGTCGACTTGATCCTAAAATTTTCTTAGATTGGTTAGTAGATATGGACCAATATTTTGATTGGATGCCCATGTCAGAAGAAAGACAAGTTCATTTTGCCTGCATGAAACTAACTAGTCATGCTAAGACTTATTGGGTTAATCTCACATGAAAATATCAACGATTAGAACAACCACCTATTGCTTCTTGGGATGAGATGAAAGAAATTTTAAAGCAAAAATATGTACCATTAAATTTTCATGATCAACTTATGGATGAAATGACTACGCTTAAACAAGGATCTTTAACTGTTGTTGAGTATATGACACGGTTTGATGAATTGATGACCGTTGTGATGTTAGAGGATCACCGCAACAATCTCTAGATTTAGATGGTTACGACGATATTAATGAAATGATAACTTGAGAAATTTATTCTCTTGAGGATACATTTCAAGTGGCGACTCAAATTGAACAATATCTTAGATCACAACCTTATGCGATTCACAACTTCATCTATAAACAACTCTCAATCATGTTAACCTCATACTTTAGTAGTTCCTAAAGGACTAGTGAACAAAAGGAAAAGCTTTAGTGGGAACATCTTGCTCTAAGACTTCTAGCATTACTTATTTTACATGTGGTAAAATTGGTCACTATGTAAGTACTTGTCCTTGTCGAAACTTACACTTAGATTATAAAAATGAGGATCAACAAAATGAAAATAATGATAATCAAATTGCAGTTGACCCCTGTGAAGAAGCTAGTGATGTAGAAGAAGCATTAGATGAGTCTCATATAGATGTTATGTGTTGTGTGTTAGCAACCCCACGAGCTAATATTGATTGGAGGCGCACATCAATTTTCCACACTTATTTTAAGAGTGGTGAAAAGACGTGTAAGTTAATCATTGATAGTGGCAGTTGCATGAATGTTATTGTTACCTCTGCTTTAGTTAGATGAAGCTCACCCCAAAGACCCACCCACAACCTTATAAGGTTGCTTGGGTAGATAAGACCTCTATCTCTATATCTCAATGTTGTCTTGTACCCATTCAATTAGGAGAATATAGTGATAAAATTTGGTGTGATGTTCTTCCGATGGATGTTACTCATATACTTTTAGGTAGACCTTGGCTTTTGATATGGATGTCACAAATTATGGCGTCTAATACATATGCTTTTAATTTTTAAGGTAGAGAATTATCTTAAACCCAGCTAAGCCTAAAGAGGTCACTCCACTTCACCCCAAAATTCTTCTCCACCTATAGAAAAGAAATCCCTACATATTATTAATAAATGTTAATTTCAACAAGAGATTAATGGGAATATCATTTTTGCATTAGTTATCCTAACCTCTGAAAATCAATCTTTTGTTAAATCATTCTCATCTGAAGTACATGAACTTTTATTGGAATATCAAGATATTTATCCCGAAGAACTTCTTAATGAGCTTCCCCATTAAGAAGTATCCAACATGCCATAGAGCTAATTCCTGGATCATCACTCCCAAATTTTTCACATTATCGTATGAACCCAAATGAACATGCAGAGCTAAAATGACAAGTTGATTTATTATCCAAAGGGTTTATCAAGAAAAATTTATCTCCATGCGCAGTGCCTGCTCTTCTTACCCCAAAGAAAGATGGTAGTTGGCGTATGTGTATAGATAGTCATGCTATAAATAAAATCACTATTAAGTATAGGTTTTCCATACCTAGACTTGATGACATGTTAGATATGATGGCTGGATCAATAGTTTTCTCTAAAATTGATCTTAGAAGTGGATATCATCAAATTCGTATGAGAGAAGGTGATGAATGGAAAACGTCATTCAAGACAAAAGATGATTTGTATGAATGGCTAGTAATGCCTTTTGGATTGACTAATGCTCCAAGTACATTTATGCGAGTGATGACTCATATCTTACGACCATTCATTGGAAAATTTTTAGTTGTGTATTTTGATGATATTTTAATTTTTAGTAAAACTAAGAGTGATCATGAGAAACATTTACGATAAGTCTTTGAAGTCCTTCATAAAGAAAGACTATATGTTCACTTAAAAAAAATGCTCATTTATAACTCTTCTAATCTTCCTGGATTCATTGTTTCTTGTGATGGCATCTCTCGATCCAGAAAAAATTAGGGCTATTCAAGAGTGGCCTACCCCCACAATTCATGATGTACGTAGTTTTCATGGGTTAGCCACATTTTATCGAAGGTTTATTCGTGGATTTAGCTATCTATGGCCCGTAACTCAATGTCTTAAAAAAGGAGACTTTGTTTGGACAAAGGCATTTCGCATTCTAAAATTAAATAACTTTTAACAAGTCCACCGATATTACAATTGTCAAATTTTGACAAAGTATTTGAGGTATCATGTGATGCTTCTAGAGTTGGTATTGGAGGTGTTCTTAAACAAGAAGGTCATCTATTGCTTTCTTTAGTGAAAAATTAAATGAAGCGCATCAATGATATTCCACATATGATCGGTGAGGTATCGTCATCCAAACTTTCGTTATTGGTGACATTATCTTCTTTCATGAGAATTTATACTTTATTCTGATCACGAAGCGCTTAAATATCTAAACACCAAAAGAAACTTAGTTCTCGTCATGCGAAATGGGTTCAATTTCTTCAAGAATATACGTTTGTTCTTAATCATAAATCTGATGTCGAGAATAAAGTTGCAGATGCCTTAAGTAGAATATGTACATTATTAAATACCATGAGTGTGAAGGTTACTGGATTCGAAAAGGTTAAAGATGATTATCCTAATTGTAAAGATTTTCAACAAATTTTTGAATCTTTTAAAATTTGATGTTTCAATTAATAGTTCAGATTATCAAATATGAGATGGCTATCTCTTTCGTGGCACACAATAATGTATCCCCGATTCATCACTTCAAAATTTTCTTATTGAGGAAATTCATTCAGGAGGTGTATCTGGTCATTTTGGTCGTGATAAGACAATAGCTATGATAGAGGATAGGTTCTTTTGGCCTAATCTTAAGAAAGATGTTGCTCGTATCATTTCCCAATGTCGTACTTGCCAAGTAGCAAAAAGTGGAAAATAAAATTATGGTTATACACACCACTCCCAATCCCCACAAACCTTGGGAAGATCTTAGTATGGACTTCATCTTAGGATTACATACATACAATTTGACTCTATCCTAGTAGTTGTTGACCGATTCTCTAAAATAGCACACTTCATTCCATATTATAAGACATCATATGCCTCACATATAGTGACAATTTTCTTTCTTGAGATAGTTTGCTTACATGGACTACCTAAGACAATTGTGTGTGATCGTGATGTAAGGTTTATGAGCTATTTTTGGAAAACTTTATGGAAAAAGCTTGGCACAAAACTCTTATTTTCTACATCTTACCACCCTCAAATAGATGGACAAACCGAAGTTGTTAGAAGCTTAGGAAATTTACTTAGATGTCTCAGTGGCCGATCATACTACGTTGGGACCTAGTTCTTCCTACTGCAGAGTTTGCTTATAACAGTTCAATTAATAGTTCAACTAGTATGAGTCCTTTTCATATTGTAATTGGTTATGATCCAAGAAAACCAATTGATCTTGTTGAATTTCCTGTAACATATAGGTCTAGTGCATTTGCATCTTCATTTGCACAAAGCATGCATGATTTACATCATGAAATTCAACAAAAACTTACTCTGAGTTATGATAAATATAAAGCTAATGTTGATGCACATAGATGATATGTAAAATTTAATGAGGGAGATTTGGTTCTTGTCGAAGTTAGACTTGAGAGATTTCCAATTGGAACTTTTAAGAAATTAACTCTTAAGAGATATGGTCCTTATAAAGTTGTAAAAAAGATAAATGATAATGCTTATGAAGTAGATCTTTCAATGAATGCTGGAATTTCTCCAATATTTAATGTATCAGATTTAACGTTGTACTATGAGCAAGCCATGTATAACACTATTCCCTCTGCAAATAGTACTGACATGCAGGTTCATACTTCATCATCGACTCCTATACCATCTTGCCACTTAAGATACATCGTCTAGATCAAATTTTAGAAGACCAGATTATCATAACATCTGATGGTGGCACTCAAAGGTTTCTCGTTCATTGGAAAGGTCTTTCTCCACTTGAATATTCATGGCTTACATTTGGTGAGTTATATTAACTAAACTCACAATTATTACAAGAGTACTTGGATTTTCATTCTCCAGAGGAGAATCCTTTAAAGCCGGGGAGTGCTGATGCAGGGCATCATCGTCATCGTCATCGACATCATCATCATAAAGCTTAAATCCATGATTGGGCTTTTGTTATAATTTAAGTTATGTATTATTGGGCTTTTATATGTTGTATGTCTTGAGCTTATATGTATTAGGCTATTCTTATGTCATGGCCCATGAGTCATTGTAGTAGGTATGACATTTTGGGTAGGTATGAAATGAGTGGTAGGTTTGATAATGGTGGTAGGTTTGGTAGTAGGTGGTGGTAGGTATAGTTATGATGATGTTAGGTTTGAGTTTGGAGTTAGATTTGAGTATTCTTAGCTCTCTCTTTCAATCCTATAAATAGAGAGACTCTTGTAATGCTTGGTACTTGAATTTGGAATAAAAGTTACCTTCTTAAATTTCTTTTACTATTTTGTGTGTTTTCCTCTTGAGTGATGGACTACTTGAGTATGTGAGCTCACAACCCTCAGATAAGGACTTCTAAGAAATGAACGTGATCTCCACAATGATAGACTATTTGTAGAGGTCGACTTCAACTTATTCCTGCTTCACTACTGGTTATTTTAAATTGTTACAGGTTAGGTCGTTCATAACTTTTCAATTATTTCTTTGCACTTATAAGATTCAGATCTCTAGTGTGGTTAACATAACTTTAATCAAAATCTTTTCAACTTCACTAAATTCATAATATTTTGAATGTGCTCAATAATAGTGTTCATTTATCATTACTCTTTCATGAGGATTTAAGAATTATCGGTGTAATAAATAACATATCATAAAAAGCACCCGTGTCTTACATCAATAGGTCTACAAGGATTTCTTGGACGACGTAACCTATGTGTTGCTATAAGGATCCTTCGATCATATTGGGTCGACTACCTCCTCTAACTGAGTAGACTAGAGACCGCAACAACCCGAGATGACGGAACCATGGGATCTAGATCGATCGCATCATCGTTCCCCCAACCATCCGCTTTAAGCTAAATATAATTAATCTCATAAATTTAAATTTTTAAACTCCACATCTGCTATTATACACTACGCATTAAGCGACCTGATGACTAGCCTTAATCAAAAGTTCTCTCTCAGTATTGAGAGGGGTAATTAATTATAGGTGCTTGCGCCTATAGAAAACCTGGAACTAAATCTAATGTCCTCACTAAATGAGGGCGAAATCTCTGGGTAGTGTCTTATATACTATTTCAGCTGCCTTCTGAAAATTACACCGACACTTAAATTATACTCTCTTCGTCGAGAGGTTGGTGGTGAATTTTTGGAGCCCACAGATTTCTAGCAACTCCGCTGGGGACATATTTCTCTTTCCATCTTTGGCTAGCAAAATCAAAGCTATGATAGTAGCAGAGTATAGTAAAATGAAAACTTAAAGTTATTTATCAAGATAAATTGATTGAAACTCACAATTATTTTTATAACAAACATAATTCTGAAGTTTTAAAAAAAATCTTTTTTTATTCATAATTTGTTTTCATATTTTATCATTTGTTCTGTTATATCTCTGCATCATGAAAGTGTGGGATGATATGACAATTATTAATTACTAATCTTCATCTTTTATTTCGCAGATGGATCTTCAGAACACACCCTTCACTGTGCAGCTGAGCCGCAGAGCCAACATCCATCTGGCTGATGCTGTCATCAACACCGAGGATGCTGGAGCTATTATACGATTTGGTAGCATAGATTTCTCAGCGATCACTGTCCAAACTGTTGTTAGGCCATGAGACAATCATGCTAATTTTGCATATCAGCCCATGCAACATGCTAAGTATACTAAAGCTCTTGTCGCTACTTTTAAGGCCCCTCGAAAGAGAGCCTCTGTATTTGAAAGGTTGGGACACACTGAAGCTTCAGCCAAGAAGAGGATGATTATTAGGTAAATAATTTTAGTAGTGCATCCGAGCTCTACTTCTCTTCCGACCTTACCCTTTGCTCAAGGACAACATGATGCTGAAGCTTCCTTATCTAAAGAAAAGCTAACTAGAAGACAAAGGAGAAGAAGGAATGCCGAGTTGAGCCCAATCACACAGCCCCTCAGTTACAACCAGGTTGTGGAACCGAGCGAGTGTTCCCACACAATAAATTTAAAATCTCAAGTGGGTGAAAAGGAACAACTCTGGTGATATTAAGCATCATTCAGAACAGGTAGCTCCAACTCCATAAAGGAGGCATCGTGAGACTCTATCCTCTATGGTGCACAAGGTGCTGAAAGTTATAAAAGAATAAGGCCTTTTGAAGAAGAAATATCAAAGGTCAATTATTAGAGAAGCCAACAATGCTCCACTGCAAAGGCTCTCATCAAAGGTAGTAAGAACTTAGGAGCATTACAAACAATCCCTATGCATTGGTCAGATGACACCTAAACCATCGTTTGAATCCGAAGGTCCGTAGGGAAAATATGTTGGAGGTTGAAGCCTCAAGAAGAAGCAGCCACTGAAAGGCAAAAGGGTGTGACATCCGTTGCATATCAAGATCCAAATATGGGGCCCAATAGAAATGGGTTCCTAAAAAGAATGTTATAATGAGGCTTGTGGTGGTTGACACCCTGGAGAATCCTCCAGGGAATCTCATCACCAACCTAAACGATCTTCTCTTGATTTTGATCGTAGCCCTCCGATTGAGGAGGTTTTCATCCCACTCAGCTAAAATGGATGGAGGATGTCGATCGGAAGATAAGGCTACAAGAAGAAGAAGACATCATGGGGTAGAGGTGTTATATGGTACAACATGTTGGAGAATCATCTAATGTGGCGTATGATCTGCATCATGTACCTCTATCCACATCGAAGAACTGGCACTAGGTCCAACAAAAATAAAAGTTCCTCCTCAAGTGATGAGCAAGAAGAGGAACCATAAGAAGAAAATAACACGTTATTCAATGACACTGCTACACTTGCTTAGGTGCAAAGGCAAATGCAACGGTAGATGAAAGTGAAGGATAAAGAGATCTCTTAACTAAATTCAAAGATGAATCTGATGATGATGCAGATGAATCTCATGATGCAAATAATATAGAGGAAGTCGACATTAGTCCCTCCTATCAATCATCAAATAACCAACACTATGCCCATCAATCTACTAGTTGAGCAAGCGCTGCAAACCTCTGGAGCACAAAGTGCTCATAATGGTAGAAATGAAGTCAATCATTGACTGCTCCACCCATTCTCTAGAAAATACTGAGCACATCCATGCCAGTGACTACTATACAACTTGAAACTATTATATGTGAAAAGATTAAAGTTGTCATAGCTGCATAACAGGTAGAAAAATTGGTGAATAGAAGTCACCCATATCCTGCAGAATATGACCAGGTGTTGTATCCTAAAGGTTACTTAATGCTAAAATTTCACTCATTTGATGGCAACGGTAACCCCAAGTAGCACCTAGCACAATTTAAAGCAACATGTGGTAATACTGAGAGTAATGATGCGTTGTTATTCCACTAGTTTGTTAGCAGCTTAACTTCAACTACTTTCTAGTGGTACGTAGAGTTGCCAATTGACTCAGTTAAGATATTCACCAAGCTAGAGGCAATGTTTATCAAAATATTTGCTAGTGTAGTTAGAAAGACTACAATAGTTGACCTCGGCTTGGAGAAGAGAAAGAAGGATGAGTCAGTCACTAAATACATAACTTCGGCACAACATGAGCATGAAGTGCGAGCAATAGCTGGAAGAGGAACATACAATGCAATAGCTAATCAACAACATTGATGATAAAATGATGCCCTATTTATGCATGGATTCCATCAGCACCTTTCAAGAACTGTTGGATCGGGTGGTAAAATTTGAAAATTTGAATCTTTCTGAAATTGGAAGCCATTCAGACAGAATGAAGAAAGGCAAGTTCTCAAAATCAACGGGGACTGAACCTCACACTGCTTCATATGATTCAAATAGAGGAAGGAGGAAACTTACAATGTAGATAAGGGGAAATAACCTATCTATTTTGAAGAGAAAGTTAAACAACCCTTCAATTCTCAACCGAGGTTAGTTCTTAGTGGCAATGACAAAGCAAGAACTTTCTCGGTGATCGCCCAAGATAATCATTAGAGATGATGATCGAATGAATCGTCCATCTCTTAAGGGAGAAGATGATCAAGAAATATTCATTCAAAAGGAAAAGTGCAAACTATTTTGACAAGCACTCAAGTGGGATTGAGTTGCCGAATGTAAAAACAAGAGTTAGGATGAGCGACAACCCAAATTACTCCATATCATCGGGTAGCCACCCTATAGAAGATTGCTATGTATTCAAAGACTGGCTAGAAAGAAAATACAAAAGAGGTGAATTTACTCTATCTAATAAAGTTCTTTTTCACCCAAAGAAAGAATCTGCAATGGTGGTTACATCTTCTTCCATGCCCCGTAGAAAGATAAAACAAAAAAGACAGTTGATAATAACAAATGGGAGACTATGACCTCAAAGAAAATTATGAAGATGCTGAAGCAATTAGATGGCATTCCGGGTGTCAGATGGAAATCTCCACTTGAACCAGTGTTGAAACTGAAGGTAGAATCCACATCAAAAGGTTCTGCTCTTTAGAAGTAGTACAAGGGTGTCCCTCGTCCTGAAAAATAACTTATTTAGAGTTCACTAAAAACTCCCAAAAGGTCAGCCAAACAAAGGAAGATAAAGATAAAATCTACTACCTAAAAGATAATTAATAATCTTGAAGAATACCAATGACCAGCAAGACAACCAATTAAGCTTGTTGATTTCATGTCAAGACTCCAAATCATTGAAACAAATGATGAAGGAGATGATGACGAAGAATCTCTTTCTGGAGAAGTCTGCCGGGTTATCTCAATGTCCTTTGATACTCCCAGATAGAATCTACTTCTTCGAGATAATCCAAGAAAAAGAACCACCAATGATGTGGCATTCAAGCCTTGTTTGATGGTGAAGCAAATAGAAGATAGCTCGAAAGAAGACTTGTGCTTTCTAGAGGAAGATGAATTAGAGTCTTCAATATCACCATTGATGAAGGGCATAAAACTGGGAAGTGATTCTAAAGACTCCATCCAATCCTCAAGCATAAATAGTAGTTCTAAAGAATAGACTTCTTCAAAAGAATCTAAAGCGACATACTGATAAGAATGGCAAGTGTTGTCATCAGAAGAAAGGAATGTCAAGTAAAGGCAACGACAAGAATATAGAAGTCAATAAAAATATCATTCCCAAAGATCCAAAGAAGAAGTCTAACATGGATAAAAGAATTGATTACAACATCTTGTCGCACTTGAGGAATATCCAGGCATAATTGTGTGTGTATGAGGCACTCCTGATGTCGCCGGATCTCCGTGAAACCTTAATTAAAGCTCATAAGAATTCAGAGAAATATGAGGCATACTTCATTGAACGGTGTATGACTAAAGTATTGCAATCTCAAGACCTTCTAACGATCACCTTCTCTGAGGAAGATCTTATGCTCGGGACATCTGAACATAATTGCCCGCTATATGTCTCCGCGGAGAGCGATGATGTCACAATCAATCGAATTCTAATTGATCCAGGTTTATCCGTTAATCTCATGAGTCTGAAAACATTAAAAGGATTGTCCCTTGATGTTCAGCATCTAGGATGGGACAAATTAATGGTCGACAGCTTTAATGAAAAAGGGCAAAAGACGCTCGGATCTTTTATCTTGCCGCTAAGATTCATAGAACTTCACACAGAAGCCAAATTCCATGTCATTGATGCTGACACCTCGTTCAAGTTGGGGCACCCTTGGTTACATGTGTACAGAATGGTCCTGTCTACTTTACACCAATGCATGAAATACATAAGATGTGAAGAAGAACATTGAATTTATGGCAGCCTTCAACTATTTGCAGTCCAATAAGCTAAAATTTATGAAGATGCGAAATACTATTTATTGAAGGAGCAAACTTCAATAATCCAAAACTCAAAGGCCAAAATAACATAAAGAAGTGAAGAAGGAAAAAAAGGAAGAAAGAAGGTGATGCCGACTCTTCTAAAGCAGCTAGCGCATCACATAAGTTGAAAAGGCTAGTCCCTTATCTGGGCAATGACACGGAACAAGAAGATGATGATCCTTTTGTTGGACCAAAGGGAGTAAACAAGTCTATGGTGAAAGGAAAGAAAATTATGGAATACTCAGATTCTAAGTATGATTCTGACCTATCTATGAAAATGAAATTCAGTGTATCTCTTCAAGAAGGATGGTAGACCATGTTGATATCAGAAGAATCATTAGTGATAGTGTAGGTTCATTTTCAACACTTCAAAGAAATCACTCCACATGAATTCCACATTGTTGAAGAGTTAAAGACTTTCTATGTGCCTCCTTTGCTTGGAAGTAATGAACGTGGAATTTCATTTTATAAGTCTGAGGAGTGCTATCACTAGAATTCTGATTGGCTCATGCAATTTGATGAATTTGATGATATGGTTCCTATAAGAATGCCAAAATATTATCCTCCAAGGATTCGCAAGATGATGCATAAATTGGGAGTTGATATTGAAACAGATAAATGATGAGCTCACTTCTTTAATACCCTTTGGGGTCTAAAAATTCCACAGACCTCGCAAAACTGTAATAATCATACATCTAAAGGTCTTGGATACATCCGACGTAAACAACATCAAAGAGAAACCTATTATACGGTAATAGAAGAAAAGATTAACACTGAAATTAAAAATGAAGATGATCTTTATGAGGTTTATCTAGCCAACGATGAGGAGGTAGAAGTCAAGCGACGCAGAGCTTGAGGATGGTTCCATGGATGAGTTGAAGGAGATCAACTTGGGAATAGAGGGTGATCCTCTCTCAAATTTTTTTAGTGCCCTTCCTTTGATAAGTTGAAGGGGAGCTTTGCTTGGACATACTCTAAAATTCCAGCTTATCCCCTAAGGTGGTAGTTCATAAACTTGTCATTAAATCAAATGCAATGACTGTTAAACAAGCTCCTAGGTGAATGAGATTGGAGATTGAATTGGAGGTGATTGATTAAGCGGGCTTTATCCATGAAGAAAAGTATGAGATGTATTCGTGAGAAAGAAGAATGGTCAAATCTGCATCCGCATTGATTTTCGAGATCTAAACAAAGCATGCCCAAAAGATAATTTTTTGCTTCCAATATCAGAACTACTAATTGACAATACTTTCAACTATAATATGTTCTCATTTATGGATGGGTCATCGAGATACAATCAAATCAAGATGGCTCCAGAAGATGAGAAGCACACATCATTTAGGACTCCAATTGGTATATACTGCTACATAGTCATGTCCTTTGAATTGAAGAATGTTGGAACTACATATCAGAGGGCCATGACATGCATCTTCGATGAGTTGATTCATCAGAAAGTAGAATGCTACGTGGATGACCTCGTCATTAAGAGCATAGATCAAGAGATCATTTTGGTGATCTGAGGATGGTCTTTGAAAGAATTAGGTAGTACAATCTCAAGATGAACCCTCTCAAATGTGCACTTACTATTTTGTTTGGAAAGTTCCTTGGCTATGTGGTACGACATAGAGGAATTGAGATCGACCCTAATAAAATCGAAGTGATACTGAATATGCCACCGCCGAAGAATCTTCGTCAGCTTCGTTCCTTGTAGGGACATTTGCCATTCATCTGACGCTTCATATCAAATCTATCAGGCAGATATCAACTATTTGCTAAATTAATGAAGAAGAATGCACCATTTAACTGGGATGATGAGTACCAAGAAGCATTTGATAGCATCAAAAGATACCTCTTGAATCCACCAATTCTTGTAGCACCAATCCCGAGAAAGCCTCTCATTTTATATATAGCTCCATTAGAAGAATCCCTTAGAGCATTGCTTACACAGCACAATGAAGAGGCAAGAAAAATGTGTTGTACTATATCAATCAAAGAATGATAGGAGCTTAGGCAAAGTACTCTCATCAAAAGCACTATCTTGCGATCTTTTCCAAAAGCTTGTTGTCACATAAGATAACACTCATCTCAAAGATCGATCCACTAAAGCTTTTGATGATAAGACCAACATTGATAGATAGTTTGGCACGATGGGCAATACTCCTATTACAGCTCGATATTACATATGTATCTCAGAAAGCTATTGAGGGGAAAATACTAGCATATTTTCTCACTGCGCATCCTATCCCAACAGATTCAGCAGTCAACGATGATTTACCCGATGAACAGATCCTGGTAATCCGTGAAAGGGAAGAATTGCAGATCTAAGAAATATATTTCAATGGTGCATCATCTATTAAGTCTGCTCAACCCCCAAATCTACCAAAAGTAAGAGCTGTTGGCCTCATCTTCATAACACCGGAGAGTGGCATAATGAGAGCGTTCATAGGTGACTTAAAACCAATAATGACAAGGCGGTGGTAGGTCTCGAAGAAGCTATTATTATTAACATTTAAAATTTAAGAATCTTTGGAGACTCCCAAATGGTAATCAACCAAGTGTTGGTCTCTATAAGATTAACAATCTTGAATTGGCGTACTATCATAAGCGAGTGTTTGAGCTCATGAAGCAAATTCCAAATATTAAAATAGCTCAAGTTTCTTGATCAAAGATTAGTAAAGCAGATTGCCTGACCAAGCTAGCAAAAGAGATGGTGACACAGATAATGATGACTTGTTGATTGAAGTGTCCACTCATCGAGTTCTACAACCAATAAATCCATATTCCCCATAGGTAGAGGGGACATCAAACTCAAGTCAGCAAGAAGCAATTCAAATTACTTCTCACTCTCCCAAAGAACGACAAGTATAAGAGATAGAAAAACTCAAAAGTACTATGAACAAATCATGCGAAGCTTTCACAGTGGAAGAGCCTTGGAGACAACCCTTCATCGATTATTTAAAGGAAAGTAAATTGGCGAGTAATAAATCACTAGTCACACAAATTACAAAAAGAATCCTATAGTATGCTTATGTCAATAATGAAATATTGTACTGTAGATCCTTTGAGCAAATGTTGTTATGATGCTTAGGGATGGGTGAAGCCAATAGAGTAATGTCTGAAATTTATGAAAGACTCTATGGCACGCACTAGTCAGGTCCTAAAATGGCAACAAAATTAAGAGAATGGGATACTATTGGCCTTCAATAGTGAAAACTACAAAAATCATGCTAGAAAATATCATGAATGCCAAGTCCACGGGGATCTCATTCATCAACCTCTGAATCCTCTACACCCAATAGCATCCTAGCCGTTCAAAAGTTGGGACACTTATATAATTAGATCGATTGATCTTTCATCATCAATGAGACATCGATTCATTCTAGCAACGACTACATCTCCAAGTGGGCCGCTCCATTTAAGGAAGACATTATTGATCGAGTCATTGACTTCTTCACTAATAATGTTGTCTATAGATTTAGGGTGCCATGAAAATCATTTCAAACAATGACCCGACTTTCAAGAATGAAAAGATATATAGATTCGTTGATCGGTATAAAATTGATTGGTTGTATTCATCAATCTACAATCCAAAGGCCAATGGTTTAGTAGAGGCTTTCAATAAGACATTCGTAAAGCTGCTCAAAAAGATTCTCATGAAAAATAAAAGAGAGTGACACACTAAAATGATAGAGACACTTTGGGTATACAGAATAACTTATAAAATGCCAACCAAAGCCACTCCTTATGCTTTAACATTTGGAGTTGCAGATGTTCTGCCACTAGAAGTTGAGCTGTCATCACTTCGAGTAGCTGTCTAATTTAATCTTACTCAAGATGAGAACACTCACCTGGGAATGGAAGATTTGGATGTGCTTGGCAGAGTTAGACTCCAAGATCAACAAAGTTTAGAAATTTATCGAGTGAGGATGTTCAAAGCATTCAATAGTTCAGTACATCCTCGGACATTCCAGAAAGGTGAATTGGTTCTAGTGCTGAGAAGGCCAATCATCCCTCATCACAAGATCAGTTGTAAATTTGAAGCTAATTGGGAAGGTCCTTATGTCATAGAGAAGGTGTACGAAGCAGGAGCCTACGAGCTTATTGACAAGAATGGTCAACGACCGATGCCACCAATCAACGGTCGGTATCTCAATAAATATCACAACTGACTATGGATAAGTATATAAATATTTAAATAAATCTTGTACTAATAAGGCTTTCAAATACATATGTAATGTCACTTGAAGATTCTCTCATAAAATGAGAACATATTTTCAAGTTACTGTGAAAGCCTCCCTCTAAACATGGGGCATTTTTATATATTTAGCTAAGTTGACATCGTGCTTGAAGCTGAAATCCTTAGATAAATATATGTATGATATAAGAACAAGCTCCTTTTATTTATATTAAAGAAGTTCAAATTTTGTAATACATTTCTAAACTAGTCTGCAATCCCCTGTTAGACAGGGGCATTTTTTTAGTTTTTATAAATCATAGCTATTTAATCATTCCCTATGAAATAGGAGAGCTTCTTGTATATGCATTTAAGTTGACACCAAGCTTTATGTTGAGATCTCTAATATATCTATAACTGATTTTGTTAAAGTTGCAGGTCTTACAAGAGGAAAAAGAATATGCTTCCATTCATAAATATAATCATAAATGTCAAAAGTTTCCCTCCAAGGTTCGTCAAATGTCGAAGATCAAGTCAGAAGAACTTCTAATTTTGGAAGCTTCAATCCACTAAGTTGGAAAAAATCAACCTCTACATCTTCAAGTCTAGGGCGAATGGTTTCTAAAGGTTTGACTCAATAAACCCATAGGTGGCCGAGTTGCTGACGCTCTCCTCACTCAACAAGACAAGAAAAGACCGCAGTGAAAGAGCCCTTGTTCGTCAGTCCAATAACAAGACCGTCAAGCCATCACAACTTAAGTCAAAAAAAAAACTCGAGTAGGTTCTAATGGTCGGACTCAACAAGCCCATAAATGGCCGAGTTGCTGATGCTCTCCTCACTCAATAAGCCCAAGAAAAGGCCACAGTGAAAGAGCCCCTGCTCATCGGTCAAATGATGATAGTTATTCAATCTTAAACTAGATCTAGCTTAGTGACTACAAGCAACCAAAATCCAAGAGATCTTTCCGCTCGATCGATGGACCAAGATAATCTGTGGAAACTCTCAATTCAAAGATGCCTTAAATCAATATATATATTACCTACAAGGTGATATTTCAATCTCTTTTTAAATGATCTAATCAAACAAAGCACAAATCAAAGCCAATTCCATCATCAAGTCCGCAAAAGCAAAAATAGGACCGAGGAAGAGATTTTATAGTTCACACAAAGGCAATGACCAAACTAAAGGAATTTCATGGTTATTTAGTCTCTTAAAGCACACAGTGTTAAATTGATAACTCAACATTGACCTAATATGAGCAAAGCTGGGTCAACTGTATGCACCCTTCAACGAGACCGTCAAAATATCAAGCACACGACTTAGGGCTTACATGCACATCCTGACAAGTCAATATGGACAAATCCGGTCAATCCTTCATCAAGTCTGTCAAGCTTAAAGCTAGGGAAAAAGGAATTTTAAATCTCAAAGCAAACAAATTAATTCATCCATCAAACTCAATCAAGCATGAAGCTAGGGTCAGAGAAAATTCAAGTTTACAACAACACAAGAGAAAGAGATCTTTAGCAAGCCCATTGAAGTAGATGGTAGATGGAGAAGAGCTCTTATCCAGCCGACAAGTTGATCCTGATAAATCGGTCAACCCCATCATCTAGCATATCCAAAATAAAGCATCATATTATTAGCAAATCTTGTTAAAGCTCCATGAGCCACCGAAATCGAAGCTGAAGTGATCCAAGATCTATGATCAACCCAAAAGTCAACCATTTTTTAACAAACATGACTCGCTCTATGTGTGAATCATATTTTTGGGAGAAATTTGTTGAGCTCCATGCACGCATCATAAGTAAAGTCGACCTCACAAGGTGAATTGAGCTTCAGTGAGCAAATCAAAGCTGAAACACACTCAACAATATCAAAAATCAGTCAAAATGATCTCCGATCGATAAATAAACTCGGCCATCATTCAGAATGTCAAAATTGATCAGAATAAGCATCTTGCATAATTCAATGGTTGACTGATCAAGAAGGGGATCGTCGAAGTGCTCACATGCATATCGAGGTCGAGAAGTTATGATGATACCCAAATAACCTTCATTCATGAAATTAATTATGTTGTTAGTATCAAAATATCAAAACCTATCAAATGAGATTATTCGTGCTCAATTCAGATGAGTATGCATGAATATCGAGCAATTAGATACAACAACATGCAAATCAGAGCTGAAATACACTCGATGGCACTGAAAATCAATCAAAATGACCTCTGATCGACGAATAGGCTCCTCCATCATGTTTAGAATATTGAAATTGTTCAAAATAGGCATCCTACATAATTTGACGATCGACTGATCAAGAAGGAGGGTCGATGCACGCGATGCATATCAAGGTTAGAAGTCATGATGTTTCCCAAATGATCTCCATTCATAAAATTAACCACTCTATAGGAATCAAAACATCAAAACTTATCAAATTATCTTGTTCTAGCTCAATTCAGATAAGTATGCACGAATATCGAGCGAGTGGAAGCAACGATGCACAAATTTGAACTGAAATTAACCCTGATTTGATGCTGACTTGAATCAAATGGCCTCAGATCTCAAAATGGACTGCGCCGTTGTGTCTGAAACATCATAGTAATCTAAAATTAATATATATTGTCCATGTGATAATGTCGACACGAAAATCCAAATTAGGACAAATAAAATAATAAAAAAATGCAAATCCTATAAATACCCCTCCTAAAACCATAAACATTAATTTTTTTCTATTCCCCCTCCAACTCTCATAGCCACAACTCTCTCCCACTCTCCCGTAAGCTCTCTCTCTCTCTCTCTCTCTCTCTCTCTCTCTCTCTCTCTCTCTCTCTCTCTCTCTCTCTCTATGTATCTCCATTTCCCTCTCCCCGTTCATTTATATGGTGCGTGAGTTTTCAGTGAAGCGACCATTGCTGTAGCAAAACACTATAATAGCGGCAAAATCCTTTGGTGGTGGTGGCGACCTATTCATGTGGCAACCCGAGTCGTGACACCTCCAGTGAGCACCTGCACCCCATGACGTTAGCTGCGGTCCCATTGCCCCTCGCATGCAGTGCTCACCCGAAGCCTATTTTGACTATAAATACCTGTACACGCCTTTCTTGGCATGGCGACAAAATTTGTACTTACTTTCTTGTGTATAAGTATTACCGCTTTCTTAGTGTGGTGGAAATCTGTTCGGCCTACTTAGAGACTCATACATGCCTTTGTTGGTATGGTGGGATGGCATTCGGGCCGTGGTTTATACCACCCATACCGCCTTTCTTGGCATGGTGGGCAAACAATACAAGTAGCCTATGGGGACGATGTCGGGATCTTGTCAAATCTTGCCAAACTTCACCCAGATGGGGGACCACGCATAACGATAGTAAACTATGTTATGAAATTATTATTTTGAACTAACTGCGGGTGTATAAGTACCGTACGCCATTCTTGGGTGTAAAATCTATTTCAGCAGGTACCTTGGAGCCTCATACATGCTTTTTTTGGTATGGTGGGAAGGTGCATTTAGGCTGTGATTTATACCACCATACATATATTTCTTGGTGTGGTGGACAGACCCAACATACCCGAAGTAGCCCTCTATATGGGGACGACACCGAGATGTTACCGAAATGCTACCAAACTTTTTCACTGACATGATTAATAAACTACTTAATAAAAATGTAATAATAAATCTATAATTAATATTTTAACTTGACATTTAAATATATAAGTACTTGTACACACATTTCTTGGCGTGGCAGGAAAATATGCACTTCATACAGGTACTTTAGAGACCCTTATATGCCTTTCTTGATATGGTGGGATGACGCATTCGGTGTTTACACCACCTATACATACCCTTTTTGGCATGGTGGGTAGGCCTAGCCCCGTTGTAGCCACCTATGTGGGGACAACACCGGCAAGATGTCAAAATTCTGTTAAAATTTTATCTAAATAAATTTTACTTGCAATGAAATTCAGTCAAAACAAGCAATATTATACAAATTTCTTAGATCTAAATTAATGTTGAATCAAATACACCTGCATGGGCCCTGATACTATGCTGAATGCTTAAATTCAAGTGTTTGAGAATGCTGTGCGGGTTGCTTCCCGGTTGGGTCCTAGGACCGGGTCCGGGTTAACAAAACTTAAAAATCAAATGATGTTATTATAATATCTTCAATCTAATAAAACATCTTAGAGGCTAATTCTATCATATGACAATAGATCTGATTCTCTATTATTAAATTAATAGAGTCGACAGGATCTGAAATAGCGAAACAATAAACCACCCGATGATGGTCGTGTTAAATGAAAATTTTAGTCAGAGGGGATACTTCAATCAAAATATGATCATAATTTCAAAGAAAATTAACTTAGATTGAACATTAATCTAAATGCAGAATTTAAAATATCATTAAGCTATAAATGTCTAAATGAAATTTAATCTAAAAACTTAAAATAAACTCTATTTAATCCACCTTCCATAATAGTTTGTTGAAGGTGGCAAATTAAGAAAACTCTAGCTCACAAAGGAGCTAAAGTCAAATCAAGTATACAACTATATTTACTCTCAAATAATCTTATGCTAGTAAGGATGTGGCCCGTGTCCTATGACTGCGTGACTTAGCCAGTAGGCTCCACATGATGCAATTACAACCAGAGTCCTCTGACTGGGTGGTTGTCGTCAAATCACCCTACTATATTACGGTTATGACTGTAGCCCGTATGCTCTCAAATAGCTCTGTCATTTGAGTCATGAACCATAGGGTATATTTGATTGGGCAAAAATCTATGTGTTAGCTAAGGCAGACTTAAGCTTGTCTCCTTAGACAAACATCACCCCAGGTCTACAAGGATTTCTTGGACAACATAACTCATGTGTTGCTATAAGGATCCTTCGATCAGATTGGGTCAACTACCTCCTTTGACTAAGTAGACTAGGGACCACAACAGCCTGAGATGATAGAACCATGGGATCTAGATCTATCGCATCATCGTTCCCCCAACCATCTGCTTTAAGCTAAATATAATTAATCTCATAAATCTAAATTTAAACTACACATGATGTTATTATATGCTACACATTAAGCGACCTGATGACTAGCCTTAATCAAAAGTTATCTCTCAGTATTGAGAGGGGTAATTAATTATAGGTGATTGCGCCTATAGGAAACCTGGAACCAAATTTAATGTCCTCACCAAATGAAAGCAAAATCTCTGGGCAGTGTCTTATCTACTATTTCATCTACCTTCTAAAAATTACACTGACACTTAAATTATACTCTCTTCATCGAGAGGTCGGTGGCAAATTTTTGAGCCCATAGATTTCTAGCGACTCCACTGGGGACAAGTTTCTCTTTCCATCTTTGTCTATACAAATCAAAGCTATGATAGCAGCGGAGTATAGTAAAATAAAAACTTAAAGTTATTTATCAAGTTAAATTGATTGAAACTCAAAATTATTTTATAATAAATATAATTCTGAAGTTTTAAAAAAATCTTTTTTTATTCATAACTTATTTTCATATTTTATCATGTTTGTTCTGTTATATCTCTGCATCATGAAAGTGTGGGATGATATGATAATTACTAATTACTAATCCTCATCTTTCATTTCACAAATGGATCTTTAGAACACACCCTTCATTGTGCAACTGGGCCGCAGAACCAACATTCGTCTAGCTAATGTTGTCATCAACACTGGGGATCTGGAACTATACAATTTGGTAGCATAGATTTATAAGTGATCGCTGCTCAAAATGTTGCTAGGCCACGAGACAATCATGCTTAATTTGCATATCAGCCCATGTAGCATGCTAAGTATACTAAAGCTCCTGTTGCTACTGTTGTTGAGGCCCCTCGAAAGAGAGCCTCTGTATTTGAAAGGTTGGGACACACTGAAGCTTCAGCCATGAAGAGGATGACTACTGGGCAAATAATTTCATTAGTGCATCCGAGCTCTACTTCTCTGCCGACCTTGCCCTTTGCTCAAGGCCAACATGATGCTGAAGCTTCCTCATCTAGAGGAAAGCTAACTAGAAGACAAAGGAGAAGAAGGAATGCCGAGTTATGAGCCCAACAGCTCTCACCTGTCCCCTCAGTTACATAACTAGTTGTGGAACCAGAAGCGAGTGTTCCCACCCACAATAAATTTAAAAATCTCAAGTGGGTGAAAAGGAGCAGCTCTACTGGTGATATTAAGTAGCCATTCTAGGAGTAACGGTACCAAGCTCCAACTCCACAAAGGAGGCATCGTGAGACTCTATCCTCTAGGGTGCACAAGGTGCTGAAAGTTATAAAAGAATAAGGCCTTATGAAGAAGAAATATCAAAGGCTCAATTATTAGAGAAGCCAACAATGCTGCGCTACAAAGGCTACCATCAAAGGTAGTAAGAACTTAGGAGTGTTACAAACAAGCCCTATGTGGTGAACATCAAATTTTGACACCTAAACCATATGTTCGGGAATTTGCTGCCGAAAGGTCACGACAGAAGGGAAAATATGTCTGGAGGCTGAAGCCTCGAGAAGAAGCAGCCACTGAAAGGCAAAAGGGTGTGACATCCGGTCTGCATATCCGAAGATCCGCTAATGATAGGGCTCAACAGGAATGGGTTCTAAAAAGAATGTTATAATTAATGAGGCTCGTGGTGGTCGACACACCTGGAGAATCCTCCAGGGAATCTCATCACCAACCTAAATGATCTTCTCTTGATTTTGATCGTAGCCCTTCGATTGAAGAGGTTTTCATCCCACACAAGCCTAAAATCAGATGGAGACATCGATCAGATAATGCTACAAGAAGAAGATGAGGAGGAAGAAGAAGAAGACATCATGGGGGTAGAGTTGGTGTATATGGTACAACACGTTGGAGAATCATCTAGTGTGTGACGGTACCTATTCAAGTGTCCTGGATCCGCACCTCCTATCCACATCGAAGAACGCACTAGTCAAATGAAAACAAAACCTTTTTGTTCCTCCTCAAGTGATGAACAAGAAGAGGAACCAAAAGAAGAAGATAACACGCTATTCAACGACACTACTACACTTGCTTAGGTGCAAAGGAAAATACGACGGTAGATGAAAGCGAAGGATAAAGAGATCTCTCAACTAAATTCAAAGATGAATCAAATGATGATGCAGATGAATCTCATGATGCAAATGATGTAGAGGAACGTTGTCGCACTGCTGACACTAGTCCCTCCTGTCAATCATCAAAGAACTAACACTACGCCCATCAATCTACTAGTTGAGCAAGCATTACAAACCTCTGGAGCACAAAGTGCTCATAATGGTAGAAATGAAGTCAATCAATTGACTGCTCCACCCATTCTCTAGTAAATACTAAGCACATCCATGCCAGTGACTACTGTACAACTTGAAACTGTTATATGTGAAAAGATTAAAGTAGTCATAGCTGCAGAATAGGTAGAAAAATTGGTGAATAGAGGTCGCCCATATCCTGCAGAATATGACCTGGTGTCATATCCTAAAGGTTACTCAGTACTGAAATTCCACTTATTTGATGGCAACGGTAACCCCAAGCAGCACCTAGCACAATATAAAGCAACCTATGGTAATACTGAGGGTAATGATGCACTATTGTTCCACCAGTTCGTTAGTAGCTTAACTTCAACTACTTTCAAGCCATACATAGAGTTGTCAACTGACTCAGTTAAGATATTCGTCGAGCTGGAGGCAATGTTTATCAAAAGATTTGCTAATGTAGTTAGAAAGACTATAATAGCTGACCTCACCCTGGAGAAGAGAAAGAAGGATGAGTCAGTCACTAAATACATAACTCGTTGGCGCAACATGAGCATGAAGTACGAGCAACAGCTCAAAGAGGAACATGTAATTCAACAGCTAATCGGCAAAATTGATGATAAAATGGTGTCCTATTTATGCATGGCTTCCATAAGCACCTTTCAAGAACTTTTAGATCGGGTGGTAAAATTTGAAAAGTTGAATCTTTGTAAAATTGAATGCCATTCAGACAGAATAAAGAAAGGAAAGTTCTCAAAATCAAGGGGGACTGAATCTCACACTATTTCATATGATTCAAATATAGGAAAGAGGGTAACTTATAATATAGATAAGGGGAAATAACCTATATATTTTAAAGAGAAAGTTAAACAACCCTCAATTCTCAATCGAGATTAGTTCTTGGATTCAATGTCAAAGCCAGAACTTTCTCGGGTAGTGGTGATCGCCCAAGATAATCATTAGGAGATGATGATCGAATGCGTCCATCTCTTAAGGAGAAGATGAACAAGGAATATTCATTCAAAAGGGAAAGTACAAACTATTTCAACAAGCACTCAAGGCAGGTTTGGAGTTGCTAGAATGTAAAAGACCTGAAGAGTTAGGATGAACTGACAACCTAAATTACTGTCCATATCATCGGGTAGCCACCCTATAGAAGATTGCTATGTATTCAAAGACTAGCTAGAAAGAAAATACAGGAGAGGTGAATTCATGTTATCTAATAATATTCTTATTCACCCAAAGAAAGAATATGCAAGTGTGGTTACATCTTCTTTCGTGCCCCCACAGAAAGATAAAGAAAAAAAAAGACAGTTGATAGTAATAAATGGGAGACTCGGCTTGAAGAAAACTATGAAGATGTTGAAGCAATTAGAAGGCATTCCAGGTGTCAGATGAAAATCTGCACTTGAACCAATGTTGAAACTGAAGGTAGAATCTACATCAAAAGGTTTTATTCTTCAGAAGTAGTCCAGGGTGTTCGGTGTCCCTCGCCCTGAAAAACAACCTATTCAGAGTTTGCTAAAAACTCCCAAAATGTCAGTCAAACAAAGGAAGATAAAGAGGAAATATACTACCTAAAAGATTATTGATCATCTTGAAGAATACCAATGACCAGCAAGACAACCAATTAAGCTTTCTGATTTCATGTCAAGACTCCAAATCATTGAAACAAATGATGAAGGAGATGATGATGAAGAATATCTTTCTAGAGAAGTCTGTCGGGTTATCTCAATGTCCTTGTATACTCCCAGATAGAATCTACTTCTTGAGATAATCCAAGAAGAAGAACCACCAATGATGTGGCATTTAAGCCTTGCCTGATGGTGAAGCAAATAGAAGATAGCTCGGAAGAAGACTTGTGCTTTCTGGAGGAAGATGAATCAGAGTCTTCAATATCACCATTGATGAAGGGCATAAAACTAGGAAGTGATTCTGAAGGCTCCATCAGATCCTCAGGCATAAATAGTAGCTCTAAAGAGGAGACTTCTTCAAAATAATTTGAGCTAGATAAAGCAGTCCCAATATAGCTAAGAAGTGTCAAGGTGTTGCCGTCATCATAGAAAGAATGTTAAGTAAAGGCAATGAAAAGAACATAGAAGTCAATAAAAATATCTTTCCTAAAGATCTAAAGAAGAAGTCTAACATGGATAAAAGAATCGATTACAACATCTTGTCACACTTGAGGGATATCCATGCAAAATTGAGTGTGTATGAGGCCCTCCTGATGTCACAGGATCTCCGTGAAACCTTAATTCAAGCTCTTAAGAATTCAGAGAAATATGAGGCATACTTCATCGAGCGGTGTATGACTGAAGTATTACAACCTCAAGACCTTTCGATCACCTTCTCTGAGGAAGATCTTATGCTCGGGACATCAGAACATAATTGCCCGCTATATGTCTCTGCTGAGAGCAATGGTTTCACAATCAATCAAATTCTAATTGATTCAGGTTTATTCGTTAATCTCATGAGTTTGAAAATACATTGAGAGGATTGTCCCTTGATGTTCAGCATCTAGACGGGACAAATTAATGATCCACGACTTCACTGAAAAAAGGTAAAGATGCTCGGATCTTTTACCTTGCCACTAAGATTCGGAGAACTTCACATAGAAGCCAAATTTCATGTCATTGATGTTGACACCTCGTTCAAGGCCTTATTGTGGCACCCCTAGTTACATGAGTACGGAATGGTCCTGTCTACTTTGCACCAATGCATGAAATACATAAGAGGCAAAGAAGAACATAGAATTTCTAGCAACCTTCAACCATTTGCAATCCATGAAGCTAAAATCTATGAAGATGTGAAATACTATTTATTAAAGGAGCTCAAGCTTCAATTCAGCTTCTACCTCAAAAGGCGCAAAATAGCATAAAGTGAAGAAGGAAAAGAAATAAAGAAGCGATGCGACTCTTCCTAAAGCGACTAGCATCACATAAGTTAAAATCCTAGTCCCTCATGCAAGTGACAGAAGAAGAGATGATCCTTCTATTGGACCCATGGGAGTAAACAAGTCTCGTGAAAGAAAGAAAATTATGGAATGCAGTTAGTATGATTCTGAACCTATCTATGAAAGTGAAGTTCAGTGTATCTCTTCAAGAAGGATAGTGGACCTGTTGATATCAAAGAATCATTAGTGATTGTGTCAGTTCCTTTTCAACACTTCAAAGAAATCACACCACGTGAAGTCCACATTGTTGAAGAGTTAAAGACTTTTATGTGCCTCCTTTGCCTAGAAGTAATGGATGTGGAATTTCATTTTACAAGTCTAAGGAGTGTTATCACTAGGATTCTGATTGGCTCATGCAATTTGATGAATTTGATGATATGGTTCTCATAAGAATGCCAAAATATTATCCTCCAAGGATTCACAAGATGATGCACAAATTGGGAGTTGATATTGGAACATACAAATGATGACTCACTTCTTTGATACCCGTTGGGGTCTAAAAAGTCCACAAATCTCGTGAAACTGTAATAATCATACATCTAAAGGTCTTGGATACATCTGACGTAAACACCATTAAAGAAAAACCTGTTATGCGATAACAGAAGAAAAGATTGACACTAAAATTGAAAATGAAGATGATCTTTATGAGGTTTTTTTTGACCAACGATGAGGAGGTAGAAGCCAAGCCAGCACTTGAAAAGCTTGAGGATGGTGGACAGGCATCTACCATGGATGAGTTGAAGAAGATCAACTTGGGAATAGAGGATGATCCTCGCCCAACTTTCATCAGTGCCCTTCTGCCTGATGAAAAAGTTGAAGAAATAAAAGCTCTATTATGTGAATTCAGGGACTGGTTTTCTTGGACATACTCTAAAATTCCAGGCTTATCTCCTCAGGTGATAGTTCATAAACTTATCATTAAATCAAATGCAATGACTATTAAGCAAGCTCCTCGGCGAATAAGATTAGAAATTGAAGAACAGGTGATTGCAGAGACTAAGAAGTTGATTAAAGCAGGCTTTATCCAAGAAGAAAAGTATGCAGATTGGATAGCCAACATTGTTCTATTGAGAAAGAAGAATTGTCAAATCTGCATCTACATTGATTTTTGAGATCTGAACAAAGCACGCCCAAAAGATGATTTTTCACTACCAATATCAGAACTACTACTTAACAATACTTCCAACTACAATATGTTCTCATTTATGGACGAGTCATCAAGATACAATTAAATCAAGATGGCTCCTGAAGATGAGAAGCACACATCATTTAGGATGCTAATTGATATATACTACTACACAGTCATGCCCTTTGGATTGAAGAATGCTGGAGCTACATATCAGAGGGCCATGACACGCATCTTCGATGAGTTGATTCATCAGAAAGTAGAATGCTACATGGATGACCTCGTCGTCAAGAGCATAGATCGAAGAGATCATTTTTGTGATCTGAGATGGTCTTTGAAAGAATTAGGCAGTACGATCTCAAGATGAACCCTCTCGAATGAGCATTTGCAATTTCATTAGAAAGTTCCTTGGCTATGTGGTACGGTATAGAGGAATTAAGACTGACCTTAATAAAATTGAAGCGATACTGAATATCCCACCGCCGAAGAATCTTCGTCAGCTTTGTTCCTTGCAGGGACATTTGGCATTCATCTAACGCTTCATATCAAATCAAGCAGGTGTCAATCATTTGCTAAATTGATGAAGAAGAATACACCATTTAAGTGGGATGATGAGTGCCAAGAAGCATTAGATAGCATCAAAAGATACATATTGAATCCACCAATTAGTGCAGCACCAATCTCGAGAAAGTCTCTCATTTTGTATATAGCTACATTAGAAGAATCCCTCAGAGCATTGCTTGCACAGCACAATGAAGAGGGCAAGGAAAATGTGATGTACTATATCAGTCAAAGATTGATAGGAGTTGAGGCAAAGTACTCTCTGATCGAGAAGCACTGTCTTGCACTGATCTTTATTGCCCAAAAGCTTTGACATTACATGTTGTCACATAAGATAACACTCATCTCAAAGTTCAATCTGCTAAAGTTCTTGATGATAAGACCAACGTTGATAGATCGTTTGACATGATGGGCAGTACTCCTATTACAGTTCGATATTACATATGTATCTCAGAAAGCTGTTAAGGGACAAATATTAGTAGATTTTTTTGTTGTGCATCCTATCCCAGCAAATTCAGTAGTCAACGATGATTTACCCGATGAATAGATCTTGGTAATCCGTGAAAGGGAGGAGTTGCAGATTTAGGAAATGTATTTCAATGGTGCATCATCTATTATGCACCTGCTCAGCCCCCAAATCTACCAAAAGTAAGAGCTGGTGTCGGGCTCATCTTTATAACAATGGAGGGTTGCATAATGAGACGTTCATACATGCTGACTTAGCCAATAATCAATAATGAAGCTGAATACGAGGCATTGGTGGTAGGTCTCAAAGAAGCTATTGTTATCGGCATTCAAAATTTAAGAATCTTTAAAGACTCTCAATTGATAATCAACCAAGTGTTGGGTCTCTATAAGATTAACAAGCTTGAATTGGCGTACTATCATAAGTGAGTGCTTGAGCTCATGAAAAAAATTCCAAACATTAAACTAGCTCAAGTTTCTCGATCAAAGAATAGTAAAGTAGATTGCCTGACCAAGCTAGCAAAAGAGATGGTGACATGGACTACGATGATGTGTTGATTGAAGTGTCCACCCATCGAGTTCTGCAACTAGTAAATCCATATTTCCAGCAGGTAGAGGGGACATCAAACTCAAGTTAACAAGAAGCAATTCAAATTGCTTCTCACTCTCCCAAAGAATGATAAGTACAAGAGATAGAAAAACTCAAAAGTACTACGAACAAATCATGTGAAGCTTTCACAGTGGAAGAGCTTTGGAGACAACCCTTCATCGATTATTTCAAGGAAAGTAAATTGTCGAGCAATAAATCACTAGCCACACAAATTATAAAAAGAAACCTATGGTATGCTTATGTCAATAATGACACATTGTACTGTAGATCCTTTGAGCAAATGTGGCGTGATGCTTAGGGACGGGTGAAACCAATAGAGTAATGTCTGAAATTTATGAAGGACTCTATGGTGCGCACCAGTCAGGTCCTAAAATGGAAATAAAAATTAAGAGAATGGGATACTATTGGCCTTCAATGGTGAAAAAACTACATAAATCATGCTAGAAAATGTCATGAATGCCAAGTCCATGGGGATCTCATTCATCAACCTCTGAATCCTCTACACCCAACAATAGCATCTTGGTCGTTCGAAAGTTGGGGCACTGATATAATTGGACTGATTGATCCTTCATCATCAGCAGGACATCGATTCATTCTAGCAGCTACTGACTACTTCTCCAAGTGGGTCGAGGCTCCATTTAAGGAAGTCACTGCTGATCGAGTCATTGACTTCTTCACTAATAATGTTGTCTATAGATTTGGGGTGCCATGACAAATCATTTCAAACAACCGACTTTCAAGAGTGCAAAGATATACAGATTTGTTGATCGGTACAAAATTGATTAGCGATATTCATCAATCTACAATCCAAGAGTCAATGGTTTAGTAGAGGCTTTCATAATACATTGGTAAAGGTGCTCAAAAAGATTCTCATGAAAAATAAAAGAGAGTGACACACTAAAATAACAGAAGCACTCTGGTATATAGAATAACTTATAAAATGCCAACCAAAGCCACTCCTTATGCTCTAACATTTGGAGTTGAAGTTGTTCTGCCACTAGAAGTAGAGCTATCATCACTTCGAGTAGCTATCCAATTCAATCTTACTCCAGATGAGAACACTCACCTGGGAATAGAAGAGTTGGATGTGCTTGATGGAGTTAGACTCCAAGATCAACAAAGTTTAGAAATTTATCGAGTGAGGATGTCCAAAGCATTCAATAGTTCAGTATGTCCTCGGACATTCCAAAAAGATGAATTGGTTCTAGTGCTAAGATGGTCAATCATCCCTCATCACAAGATCAGTGGTAAATTTGAAACTAATTGGGAAGGTCCTTACGTCATAGAGAATGTGTACGAAGGAGGATCCTATCAGCTTATTGACAAAAATGGTCAACGATCGATGCCACTAATCAACGGTCGATATCTCAAGAAATATCACAACTAACTATGGATAAGTATATAAATATTTAAATGAATCTTGCACTAATAAAGTTTTCAAATACATATGTAATGTCACTTGAAGATTCTCTCATAAAATGAGAATGCATTTTCAAGTTACTGTGAAAGCCTCCCTCTATTAGACAGGGGGCATTTTTATAAATTTAGATAAGTTGACATCATGCTTCAAGCAGAAATCCTTAGATAAATATATGTATGATAATAAGAACGTGCTCCATTTATTTATATTAAAGAAGTTCAAATTTTATAATACATTTCTAAACTAGTCTGCAATCCCTTGTTAGACATGGGACATTTTTTTTAGTTTTTATAAATCAAAGATGTTCAATCATTCCCTATGAAATAGGAGAGCTTCTTGTATATGCATTCAAGTTGACACCAAGCTTTATGCTGAGATCCCTGAATATATTTATAATTGGTATTGTTAAAGTTGCAAGTCTTACAAGAGGAAAAATAATATGCTTCAATGCATGAAAAGATAATTCTAAATGTCAAAAGTTTTCCTCCAAGATTCATCAAATGTCAAAGATCTAGTCAGAAGAACTTCTAATTTTGAAAGCTTCAATCAACTAAGTTGGAAAAACTTCAACCTCAACATCTTCAAGTCTAGGACACGAATGGGTTTTAAAGGTTGAACTCAACAAGCCCATAGGTGGCAGAGTTGCTGACGCTCTCCTCACTCAACAAGCCATAAGAAAAAGCCGCAGTGAAAGAGCCCCCATTCATCAATCCAATAATAAGACCACCAATCTATCACAGCTTAAGTCAAAAAAAACTTGAGTAGGTTCTAAAGGCCGAACTCAACAAGCCCATAAATGGCCAAGTTGCTGATACTCTCCCCACTCAATAAGCTGCAAGAAAAGTCTGCAGTGAAAGAGCCCCTGCTCGTCAATCCAATGATGATAGTTGTTCAATCTTAAACTAGATCCATCTCAGTGACTATAAGCAACCAAAATCCAAGAGATCTTTCGCTCGATCGATGGACCAAGACAATCTGAGGAAACTCTCAATTCAGAGCTGCCTCAAATCAATCGATATATTGCCTACAATGTGATATTCAAATCTCTTTTCAAATGATCTAATCAAGCACAAAGCACAGATAAAAGTCAATTCCCTCATCAAGTCCATAGCGGCAAGAGAGGATTCTATAGTTCATACAAAGGCAATGGCCAAACTAAAGGAATTTCATGATTATTCAGTATGTTAAAGCACAGAGTGCTAAACTGATAACTCAACATTAACCTAATATGAGCTAGAAGGCTGGGTTAACTGTATGCACCCTTCAACGAGATTGTCAAAATAGTAAGCACATGACTGGGGCGTACATACACTTCCTGACAAGTCAATATGGACAAATCAGGTCAATCCTTCATCAAGTCCATCAAGCTTAAAGTTAGGGCAAAAGGAATTTTAAATCTCAAAGTAAACAAACTAATTCCTCCATCAAACCCGGTCAAGCATGAAGCTAGGGTCAGAGGAAATTCAAGTTTACAACAACACAAGAGAAAGAGATCTTTAGCAAGCCCATTGAAGTAGATAGTAGATGGAGAAGAGCTCTTATCCAGTCGACAAGTCGATCTTGACAAATCGGTCAACCCATCATCTAGCATGTCCAAAATAAAGCATCATATTATTAACAAATCTTGTTAAAGCTCCATGAGCCACCAAAATCGAAGCTGAAGTGATCCAAGATCTGTGATCAACCCAAAGGGTCAACCAATTTTCAACAAACATGACTCGCTCTATGCACGAATCATATTTATTGGGGCATTTGTTGACCTCCATGCACGCTCCATAAGTAAAGTTGAGTTCACAAGGTGAATTCGACGAGCTTCATCGCAAATCGAACTAAAAGCACTCGGCCAAATCAATTAGTCAAAATGATCTCCATCGACGAATGAACTCGCCATCACATTGAACATCGAATTAATCGGAATAGGCATACATTCACGATTCGATCAAGAAAGGGTCGAGCGTGAGAAGTTATGACCCAAATGAACTCCATTCATTAAATTGATTGCGCTGTTAGCATTAAAACATCAAAACCTATCAAATGAGATTATTTGCGCTCAATTCGGACGAGTATGTGTGAATATCGAGCAATCAGATACAACATGCAAATCAGAATTAAAATACAATCGATGGCACCAAAATAAGTCAAAATGACCTCTAATCGACAAATAGGCTTTGCCATCGTGTTTAGAACATCGAAATTGATTAGAATAGGTATCTTGCATAATTTAACGGTCGACCAATCAAGAAGGAGGGTCATCGATGCGTATATCAAGGTTGAGAAGCTGTGATGTTTCTTAAATGATCTCCGTTCATAAAATTGATCAGTCCGTTAGCATCGAAACATCAAAACCTATCAAATGAGCTTATTGGCGCTCAATTCGGATAAGTATGCACGAATATCAAGCGAGTGGAAGCAATGATGCATAAATTTGAAATGAAATTAACCCCGATTTGGCGCCAACTTGAATCAAAAGGCCTCTGATCGCAAAACGGACTACATCGTTGCGTCTGAAATATCATAATAACCTAAAATTAACATATATATTGTCCATGTGATTATGTCAGCATGAAAATCAAAATTAGGGCAAATAAAAAAATAAAAAAAATATAAATCCTAAAATACCCCTCCTAAAATCATAAACCCTAATTTTGTCTATTCCCCCTGCAGCTCCCATAGCTGACAACTCTCTCCCTCTCTCCCTCTCGCTCTCTATTAGCCGACAACTCTCTCACTCTCTCCCGTAAGCTCTCTCCCTCTCCCTCTCTCTCTCTCTCTCCCTCTCTCACTCTCTCTCTCTCTGTCCCTAGTCTATTTCCCTCTCCCCGTTCCTCTCAGATCTTGGAGTTTTGTGAAAGCACCATGCAGTAAGAAATAGTGGCGAAATCACTTCGACACTGGCTGACACTATTCACGCCACCCATGGGCACGTCGGCATGACATGCTCGCCATGCATGCGCATGCCTCGGAGCCCTCGTGAACTCCCGAGGAGTGAGCTCCACCGAGTGCCCCAGTGTACACCCGTGCTGGCCCGAAGCCTATTTTTACTATAAGTATCCATACGCCTTTCTTGGCATGGAAAGAAAATTTGTTCTTACTTGCTTGTGTATAAGTACCCGTACACGCCTTTCTTGACATGGAGGGAAAATCTGTTTCAGCGGGTACCTTAAAGACTCATACATGCCTTTGTTGGCATGGTGGGAAGGCGCATTCAGGTCATGGTTTATACCACCCATACACACCTTTCTTGGCATGGTGGGCAGGCCCAACATACCCGAAGTAGCCCCCAATATGGGGACGATGCCGGGATGCTGCCGAAATGCTGTCAAACTTCACACCGACAGGGGGACCTACATAGCTTGATAGTAAACTATGTTATGATTTGAAATTTTATTTGAACTAACTTGTAGGTGTATAAGTATCCATACACACTTTCTTGGTGTGGCAAAAAAATATGTTTCAGCAAGTACCTTAAAGCCTCATACATGCCTTTCTTGGCATGGTGTGAAGCGCTTGTGTTATACCACCCATGCCTTTCTTGGGGTGGGCAACCACATACCGTAGTTCTTGGGGTGGTGGAGTCAAGCCAAATTTTTTACACTAACATGATTAATAAACTGCTTAATAAAAATTTAATAATAAAGCTAAAATTCATATTTTAACTTGACATTGTAAATATATAAGTACTTATACACGCCTTTCTTGGTGTGGCAGGAAAATATGCACTTCATACAGATACTTCAGAGACCCATACATGTTTTTCTTGACATGGTGGGATGACGCATTTGTGGTGTTTACACCACTCATACATCTTTTTTTTGGCATGGTGGGTCGCCGTTGTAGCCTCATATGGGGATAGGAGGCTGAAAATCTTATTAAAATTTTATCTAAAAAATTTTTACTTGTAATGAAATTCAGTAAACAAGCAACAAATTTCTTAAATCTATATTAATGTTGAATCAAATACACCCACATGGGCTCTAACACTCTCTGAATACTTAAATTCAAGTGTTTGAGGATGCTACGCAGGTTGCTTCTCGGTTGGGTCCTAGGATCGGGTCCAGATTAACAAAACCTAAAAATCAAATGATGTTATGGTAATATCTTCAATCTGATAAAACATCTGAGAGTTAATTATGTCATATGATATCATATTTGATCATATATTATTAAATTAACAGAATCGATAGAATCTAAATAAAATAATAAACCACGCCGATGATGGCCGTGTTAAATAAAATTTTAAACCGGAGGGAATACTTCAATCAAAATATGATCATAATTTCAAAGCAAATTAACTTAGATTGAACCTTAATCTAAATATAGAATTTAAAATATCATTAAGCTATAAGTGTCTAAATGAAATTTAATCTAAAAACTTAAAGTAAACTCCATTCAATCCACCTTCCACAATAATTTATTGAAGGTGATAAATTAAGAAAACTCTAGCTCACAAAGAGCCAAAGTCAAATCAAGTACACAACTATGTTTACTCTCAAATAATCTCATGCCGATGGATGTGGTGCATGTCTTCGTGTGACATGATGCTCCACATCGATTCACCGAGTCCTCGACCCGGTGGTTATGCCAAATGACTATATTACGGTCATGATTGTAGCCCGTATGCCCTTCAATGGCTCTGCCCTTTGAGTTGTGAACCAAATGGTATACTTGATTGGGAAAAAAGCCCTCTGTTAGCTAAGGTAGACTTAAACTTATCTCCTTAGATAAACATCACCCCAAGTCTGCAAGGATTTCTTGGATGACGTAACTCATGTGTTGTTGATAAGGATCTTTGATCGTTGGTCTCCTCTCCTCTCACTAAGTAGGCTAGGACATGACGACGGGATGATAGAACCATGGGATCTAGATTGGGGCATCATCGTTCCCCCAACCATCTACTTTAAGATAAATATAATGAATCTCATAAATCTAAATTTCAAAACTCCACATGCTGCTATTATACGCTACGCATTAAGCGACCTAACGACTAACCTTAATCGAAAGTTCTCTCTTAGTATTGAGAGTGGTAATTAACTATAGGTGCTTGCGTCTATAGGAAACCTGGAACGAGATCTAAAGTCCTCATCAAATAAGCTCGAAATCTCTGAGTAGTGTCTTATCTACTATTTCATCTGCCTTCTGAAAATTACACTGACACTTAAATTATACTCTATTCATCGAGAGTTCGGTGGCGAATTTTCGGAGTCCACAACTTATAGAATAAGGTAAAATTTAATTCTTATAAATTGAGATTTTACTTTTGATGTGATTGCAAAATAGGAAATCCTAAGTCGATTTTCAAATAATGATTATTAAATTTATTAAGGATTGATACAAATGAGAGAGATTCAATGAAAATATAAGAATTTTGCAAATTTATAAGTATGATTTTATGATTTTAATTTTACATAGTTTATGTTTAATCATGTCAAAATCATGTAGATTAATCATGATTACAAAAAAAGATTACAAAATCAATTAAATTGAAACCTATAAATAAAATGCTAAATCTTAAGCTTATGAATGAGGTGGATGTAGTAAAAATATGTCTAATTGTATTAACATATGGAGAGCATAATTCTACTTTTTATTGAGTATAATACAAATCAAACTTAATTATTTAAACTTTAAATACTACATGCAAAATATAACTTAAATATTAAGTTGATATTTAGCTTAATAAATGTAAATAAATATAAAATATATTATAGTTTATAATAATACAAAATTTGTTTTTCTTATGAATCTTAAAGATAAAAATTTATGGGGTGAATAAAAGAAAAAAGGAATTAATCTAAATAATTAATTAGAAAATTAAAAAGAAAATAAATAGAACTTCTTACAAATGATTATGTTACACACATATTAGTAGAACCCTAATTTAAATTTAAAAATGAAATAAGTGAATATAATAATTGATAAAAGAATTAAGTAAATTAAAATATTTTAAATATAAATAGCAATCATGTAAATAATAATAAGAAATTTATTTAGAAAATTTAATATCTCTAATGAACTAGTATAGAAATAGAATTATAAATGTTATCATAAGAGAGATAGTTATGTTTCAATAATGTATACGCTTATATAGTTATGATTATTGATCAAGTTAATATTTATAATCATAGAAATTTCAGTTAAAGAAATATTTTTCAAAGGGAAGGAGATTCAAGAAGCAGCTTCACACTAAAGTTGGTAATTATGTTATTACATTTATGGTAAAAGCTTAGTTATTTTTCATGTGATGAAATGCATTGGTACATAGTTATAAATTATCCCCGTATTTCAAATTGTGATTTATTTTCTCATCTTCTACATATTAAATCGTATTATTACTTATTATTATATGTTATTATCAAGACGACTTTATGAATTGAGCTAATATGGATAGTTTTATAAATTTTATGTTATGAATGTATATGCCTGAAAATGGAGTTCAATGTTGGTGAGGGGCCTTGATATACTCGTGCATAAAAAGATAAATGAAAATAGTTATTTGTCCTTTGGATGAGTTTTGGAAAAGATTTTCTTCTAGAAAAGATTTTAGACGGTGACTCCTGAAAAGATTGATAAATTAAAAATAAAATTTCTAAGAAATGTTTATTTTCATTTACCTCTTATATGTTGGATTATTTAAACACTTTTTTACATAATGTACATATTTATAATTGTTGCATGCTAGAAAATCAGTTGCGGTAAAATAAAAGTTTAGCTTTAGCTTTGTTGCAGAATACAGCATACACACAGATATTTGAAGAATTAATAAGAAAACTCCATAATTTTCACGTGGAAAAACCTCGAAAAGAGGAAAAAATTACGAGACCTAGCCCAGTAAAAATCTTCCACTGTGTATCTGTTTCAGAGTACAAATTTTTCCGATAACGGGATTACTGAGCGTATATGAAGGCTCATGATGGGAATCTAGTCGAACAACAACTATATAACCATATTTAGGTTGTGACAGTTGTTGGTGGTAGTTGATGATAATTGACAAGAAGTCGGTCGACGGTGATCGGCGGGTGGTGGTGATCAAGATGGTGATGGTCGACAGCGGCACCGGCGGCAATGAAGCGGCGAGAGCAGTGGTTAGCGATGGTGGCCGGCGATAGTGGTAGATCTGATGATGATTGATATGGTGGTGGTGGCGGCTGGCGGCGATGGTCAACGGCAACGCGATAGTCGATGGTGGTGGTCTGGCCAGCGGCGGCAGTAGTCAGCGGGGATAACCGGCGATGGTTCAATCATCAGCGATAATGGCCTGCGATGGTTGGCACATCGGCAACCAGTTCGCCGGCGATAGTGAGTAATGGTAACACGTGCGGAATTGATAGCACGAGGGTTGCAGCAGCGGCTGGCGGTGGTTTAAACGAGGTGATCGGCCGTCGTTGAGTATGGCACAATTATGCTTGGAGGATTTTCAAACTTTAGAGCTCTCTCTTCTCTTTAGCTAGGCCCCTCGCTCATGTGAAGAATGAGGGGTTATTTATAGATTAGAGGTGTGACATTTCTGTAAATACATGTGAAATCTGAACCACTCCATCGGACGGCTCAAAATGATTCATTTGATCATTTGATGTATTTTAAATATTTGAATGCTCAAATGAAGTCAGAATTATGATAAATTAGGCTTGTTAGATTCGGCTCGTCAAGACACTCAATTTGACTATAAACACTTCATGTTTAAGAGCTATTTAGGGATTTAACTGATATCACAAAGTTTTTAATGATATTTTAAGTGCTTGATTTCTTCTAGTTTCAACTTAGGATCAACTTGCTTTTGACATCAAGATTCGTGCTTCGACTAGTATAATTTTCAGTGTCATATCAATAATACATCGATCATGCATATTATTTCTATTTTTTATTTTATTATAATATAAAAACATAATTTATCCATTAATAATATTATTCAATTGCAAGTTATTTTATATTTTTAAGATAACCTTCCTAACTAAATGGAGGATAGAAGGGAGAAATATATTTACAGTCATCAAGAGATAGGTACTAGGTTAGTTTATATTTTAGATTGTATTTTATATGACTTTTGTTGGTGGTAATTTATATGTGTAGATAAATTTGTTAAATGTAGTTTGTATTTGTAGTGACTCTTATATGATTTAAAAAATATTGTATAATTTATATTTTATTGGATATGTTTAAGTAAAATTTTTCTTTTTCTTATTCATCCAACAATTCGTTCTCTTGGTATTCTAAGCTTCTAGGCTCTAAAATCACTTAATTCTTATATTATTATGATACTAAATATCTACAAAATTATTTATAATTGATGGAATAAATATATGATGATTGATAGAATATTTTGAGATTATGACTAAAACTATTAAAATATCACTCCCAAAATTATAAACAAACTCTTATTTTATATAAAAATGCTTATAGATATAAAAATTGCAAAGTTAGATCCAACAACCAATATAGACAATCAACGATAGCAACTATTATTTTTTGATCATCTCTCGCCCTATTACTGTCTCATGATTGTCATCACTTGATTATCGTTGCTTAATTCCAAATGATGGCCTCTTGATCGTCATCATCCTTCATTATTCTCCATCATATTTCCAGAAGATTAAAATAGTAATCCATATTTTATACTTTAGTCTTCCCTAATTAAGGGAAAGTGCATAGATGTAATATCTTATTTCTATAGTGAATCATTTTAATTGAATCAAATTTTCTTAACAGTACTTTGATTTGGATAAATTTTATAATTTATGAGATGAGTGAAATATTTTATTACTCAATCAAATTTTAAAATTTATTCATCTTAAAATTAATACAGAATCATAATATTCATTTTAATCAATTAAATTTACATCAAGATAACTAAATTGTGTTCATTCACAGATCTTTATAGTTGATGAAGATTTTTTTTTTTTTGACAAATATAAATATCATTCTAAAATAATAGACAGTGATGATTCTTCTTTATCGATGATGAATTTATATTCTTTAGGTGAAATTCGATTGAATATAAGCTTTGTGTACTTAAAATTTCACACGGATGTATTAATATAATATGATATCTAGCTTCGCCATTTTATTTATAACACAATTTTCAAAAAAAAAATTTATGTATGTCATTTTAATTATTGAGATTTGCCTACTAGTACATATTATAAATTATATTGATATAAAATAAAATATGTTCATAGTAATGCCAAAATGTTCATTATGAAACGTTTAATACAACAGATAAGTTTAATTATTTATGTGCATGATATCCATTATTAATAAACCCTAGTAACAAGCTCACAAGATAACTCTATTCAGAAATTGTTCAATTTTTCTCAGATTGGTACCTTAAATTTAACTAACAAATCTTTGAACTTATAAAACTTAAATCAAATGACTTCCAAACAGAAGTAGTCAAAAAGGCCCTAATAATAACTAGTCACATCAATACTGGAATGACGGGCTAAATGGTATCATCAAAATTTACTTTTAGAGAGAAAACAAAGCCTCCAAACCCTCATGCCCTCAAATCATATGCCGCATAGTAGCTATTTAATTACCTGAAAAAACCCATCGCCCTTAGCTCACAGCTCAGTTGGTGAGAGCGAATACGGTTAAATACTCCTATTCAATTCTCTTTCAGAATAAGATACACTATCTTAACAGATGAAAAAAACGACCAATATCTTTGTGAGCTCAGATTGTCCAGCGAGATTAATCGTCTTGAAATCACATAGCGTAGTGAATAAAATTAGAGGAACACATTACCAAAAAAAAATACCTAAAAAAAAAGAATATATTATATTTAAATGCAAATGCTTTAACATTCATAATATACAAGTTTAATATATTTTAAATTCACTCTTTAATAAATCTTTGATGTATTAAAATACCAATCAATATAAAATGAGACTTTGACCACCTCAATCATCAACTAACACCTACCACATCATCACACCAACCACCACTGCCTATTGGCTATTAATGATAACCTCTGCTCACCAACTATCGATCATCAATGCTGAGGCCAGCTTTACTTGTCAATCGCCGCCCCTACCGTGACTTCAAAGATTTCACTTTATTTTACATTACTACAAAAAAAAAAAAAAAAAAACCCTTAACACTTATAAAATTTGAACCAAACAATCTTAAATAATCCAAATTCATTATATTTTTTTTTACAATATATTTATTTCACACTTTTTTTCAGGCAATCAAACAACCCCAGCATAAAAGCTGTTTGCAATAATAAATAACCGCTTGAACGAAAGATAAGCCAATAGAGTTGCCAGTAGTAAGAGTTAGCATTACTTTGGCACGCCAGAACAATGATGAGAATTATATTAAACCTCAAATCATAGAAAAGAAAATGGTATCTTACAAAAAATTAAAAAAAAAGGACTTGATAAAAATTGAATATATGCACAAATTTAAGGACTACAACAATTTAGGTCTTAATTTTGGAGTTGAGCGAAAACTCTCAATACTTGGGTACAAAGCAAGTATCCATAGTCTCATATCCAAATCGACGAGTAAACCCAAGCCAAGACAAACCTACAACTCTTAAAAATCTATGTATTGCTAATATATGAATTATCTTAAAAGTAGAACGAGACGGTAGCATTCTAAAACCAAATTCTGCCTAGAAAACTCATCCGACTCAATAGAATTGTTTTAGGCCGCATCCAGAATAAACTCATACAAAATGAATGACACCAACTTAACCATATTGATTATGGAGAAAGATAAACTATCAAAGAAGGAAGCCTTCCTATTATGTAATGAGCTAATTTTTTTATACTGAAAGTTATATATTAAAGTTTTCTGGTAATTGCATTCGTGTCCGGAATATTTGATCGTCTTACATATGCGTTTAACATCTCATATTTTTAAATTGAAGTTTATATAATGTTGAAAATGGAAATGAAACTGCAGATGCGAAATCCAACCTACGGTTGGTAATTGAATACATTTGTTAAGTCCTCTAATCACACAGCCCTTTTGGTTCTTTCAAGAGATAACAGTGGCAAACAAATAAATCAAACACTGAAATTATCAACCAACCATTTAGTGAAAGCAACAAGACTATCTGATGAAATTACAATAATATTCACAACCGAAAAAAAGAAAAGGAAGGAAATTAAAAAAATAAAAATAAAAAAAACATGATGCTGCTCAAATTACAGAGGCCTAGAAACCTATACAACCAAACAAAGTTATTATCAGATAACATGACACCAAAAAAAAAAAAAGTTAGAATCTTTAGCTTCACTCCTATAATACTATGATGCCATTAGTCAAAATGTCAGATTGCAGACCCACTTCTCCCTTCATGTTTTCCTTACCAATCTCAATCTAAAGCAGAGATAATGGCACGTCTCGATCTAAAAACCTAATATGGTAGTAGAAGTAGGAAAGGAATCATTGAAAAGAAGAGGACCTCGAGAAAATCTTCCTCTTGGGATAATCAGATACTCTCATTGAAGGTTGCGCATCAAACCGCTTCGAGGTACATTTCTGAACCAAAATACAAAGAAACATGTACCGTCAATCTCATAACTAAATAAAATAAACGAGAGATCAGTAATGGTAGCATAATTGTAGCACATCAAACTGTCAAAATCAATTCAAACAAAAAAAAGATGGATCGAGCAGTAAACAACAAGTTGAACAAAGTTCTAGATTCTGGAAACTAAAACAGCAGTAATTGGCAATGAAAATTCAATAACAATTTATAGCTGCTCAGGCTGCATGTTTATAATACAAATAAAAATGGGGGAAAAAAAGCAAAATAATATCAATCAACAAAATGTAGCAAAAACAAGAAAATGAAGATTAACGGCAGAAAACAATCTCCCGGCCAATAAAAACTACTATAAAGCTTAAGGAAAATAACTTGACAATGTAAATGTGAATGTTTATACTATTGGAGATGAAGGTGTGTAAGCCTCAGGCAACTATGCTGTCAATTGCGGTTTTGGAACTGTTTTAATACTTAAGTTTTTTTCTTGTTTATTCTGATAAAACATGTCTGAGAATGAGATGTGATCTTTATATTCTGATTATCTTGATAAAGTTTAATCTACTACGGGAAGTTGCTTTAATAATACTCTCAAAAGATTCCCTAGCTCAGTTATTCCTAATTCACTGTTTCATCATATGCCAGTTCCTAGTTTCAGTCGAATATCTGATTTGGTAGAATGCTACTGTGCTGTCTTGAACTTGGAAAGTTGGCATTGTTGCTCATGGCAGTTCTCCGCTGAGCTGCTGCTGCTGCCCTGTTTCCCTCCAAGTTTTACACTGCAGCAGAAAGCGGAATTTTTTGTTTCATGCTAGTGTTCAATATATGTTGTTTGGGAAACGGTGCTTTCTTTGTGTGGATCACACACGCTGTTTTTCCATAGACTTAACCTTTTTCCGTACACTCACTGCATTTACTGTGCCTTGGACCAGGGAATACCTGAGCAGAAATCATATCGCTGCAGATTGGTAGAAGTGGCTTTGCGACTATTTATTTGAAATTTTGAACCATGAATTAGAAACTTGCTTGATCTAAATTTGAAACTAGCATTTTTGACCAAATCATAGATTATAAAAAACTATTAATTTTAGGTCATCTAAGTTAAAGGTAAGAAACCCGAGATGCATGTGTTATATCATGAATTGTTGAATAAAGTTATTGTGTCCTTTCAAACTTCATATATGCAGGCTAGATGTGAACTGGTTAGTGTGGTACAAGTCTTCCTGACAACTTCCAGAGAATGTTGCTTGTTCCAACGTGAGACTTAGATAGCTTCTATCATTAATCTATAAATTTTGGGTACCAAAATGAGCTTTCATTATGTTTGCTACATTCTACTTTCTTCTTCTTTTTTTTGCTGTTAAGAAGCCATTAGATTTTTATTCATTCTAAAAAAAAGGACTTTTAAATTACAATCTAGGGTTTGTGTTTCGTGCTTTTGCATTAGATGAGATCAATCTTTTGCCTAAACTTAAGTTAGAAACTATAAATCTTGATCTTTTGTATATTTTTTTGCACATCTCATCCTAAATTTGCACTAAAAATCCTAAGACAGCTAAATCAAATGACTATCCAAGTCTAGTTGTATCATCATGTCAACTAAAAATAGAACATAATAATCATGCCAAAGAAAAACTGATAAACGATGTAATTTAAATGAGATTGGAAAAGCTATGGTTGTAAAACAACAATAATGTGACTATCAATAGGTTTAAAATTATAATCCTATCATTTGGTGAACATCATGATATATTTGAATGTTATGATAGATTTACAAATTATAGAAAATTTCAAATCATTATTATCTAATTTATTACATTATAGGATGAATCCTATTGAGCATATTGAATTTACTAGATAATGAGCTATTGCATAGTTCTTACATTACTTGCACCCAAAAATAAAAGAAATTGGAAAAATGTCTGTGATTAGTCAAGTGATTAATAAGATCTAAATCAAATATTTCTTTTATATACCTAGGATGGATGACAGGTTGGATCTAATGGCTAGAAGTACTATTTTCTCATATATTGATTTATAGAGTGGTTACTATCAAAATGTGAATAAGTGAATGACGAATGAAATAATATTTTTAAAGATTAATAATAATTTATATGAATGATTAGTGGGCTTTTGGACAAACTAATGCAGTAAGTATTTTTTAAATCATCAACCTTACTCTTCAACTTTGTATGCAAAATTTATAATACTATACTTTGATAATATTCAAATTTAAAACAAGATTAAGAAGGATACTTTACTGAAAATTATAAAAGTTTTTATTATAAGTTATGAAATTATATTTGAACCTGGAGGTGTTGTTTGGATATATATTTCATATTTCAACAACTTATTGTCTTATGTGATTGCTTATCAGATGATCTTAACCAAAATTAAAGCAATTAAAACTCTCCAACACAATAGCATTCATAATATCCAAAATATTTATGATTTGAATATTTTATATAAATAATTCATTAATGAGGTTATGATATGATGACATTGATTACATATTTTCTTAAAGGGAATTTAAATGGATAATTATATTGAAGGTGCTTCGAATAATGTAAAAGCATGACTAACTGATTAACTTGCACTTAGATTGCATGACTAACTAATTACCATGCACTTAACTTGCCTCCTTTCAATTTTTGTGATCAATTAGTGTAGAGAATGAGGAAGTCTTGATTAAAAAAAAGGAATTTAATTAATTATTTTGTTGAAAATTGGAATATGGCAAGCAAAAGTACTCAAATTATAATAGAAGAATTACGCATTATCACCTCAATATTAGAGACAATACTTGTTGTCTAAGAAATTGATCTTAAATTAAGATCAACATGTCTTAAATATAACTCTCAAAATAAGAGCAACACAGACATGCCAAATAAGTCAATCTTGTGCGGGAATATACATTTTTGTTTAAATATTGAACTATAGTTGAAAATGAATTGTTAATGCCATTAATTTAATGCTATTTTAAACACAATGCAGATTAAGATCATTTGCTTGGTTCACATTAAAATAGATTATAATAATTGCAAGATTTCAATGAAATATAACATAACTTTCATAAAAAAATTGATGATTAAAGATGGCTTTTTCGTTTAAGGGTGCTTGCCAATGCATTTCATAATCATCTTTAAAATATTTGCTTTCTTAGAGTTACATTGTGGTTCTACAAGAAAGTTTCATCATGATAAAATTATAGTCATTAAAAAAAATAGATATTATAGGTAGTCTTAAAAAAGATGCTATAAAATTATTTCATAATCTCAATAGATAAAAGAAAAAGAAATAAAACTAAAGTGTACACATCTTGATATATTCCTTATGCATCATGAAAGAGTGTTAATGAATACTTTATTTTAGGATTATTGTTTGCTACTAAAAGAATGAAAAATAAAAAATATAAATACAAACCCTAATCACCCTCCACATTGGCAAAACTGCACAAGAGAGAAGCGGGAACAATTAGAAAAAATAAAAGGGAGAAGGGTCAATCAGTAAAAGAGAGTATGCAAAATAAAATAAAAAATTCAAGCACAAACATGAGAGAGCAACAAGCCCTAGCTAATCCCTTTTGCTGCTCGAGAAACCTAGCCGACCTCCATACCTTGCACATGAGAGTCAAGACTGACAGCTTTGAACGAAGAGAGCCAACCGAGCCATAGACCCCCTTGTACATGAGTTAAACTTTGGGAGAAAGAAAGTGAAGGCATTTTTGTCCAACAAAGAAAAAAAAAACTTTTGAATTTCTCATTTTCATGAAATTTCGAAATAAAATTTATCATCAAATTGAATGCCTCCACCATCAATCTTGGATCAGGTGCAAGATGAAAATACCTCCCTCCATTGATCTCAGGTCCGGAGCAAGGGAGAAGAGTGCAAGCACGAATTTACAAAATTTCAATACTATTAAACCGCCATTCTACCCAAATTAAAATTAATTAATTCAAAGCTAAAATTATAGAAAATTAATTAGCCATAAATTTAATTGGAGACCCGCTATTGTTGTTCTTGGGTCCGAAAGGAAAATTTACAAAGACCTTTGTCATTAATCATGAGTCCAACAAGAGACAATCACCTCCCTCTGGCATTCTTGAGTTTGGAACAAGGGAAAACAGTATGACCACTCTAATTCACACAAAATTAAGATTAAAAAAAACGATCAAACCTTGACCTATTAAACATAAATAATCTATAATTTCCAATGATTTTAATTAAAATTACATGTAATCATTCAACCTCTATTACTCTCACATTAAATAAATAAGATCTAAATTGAAAATTTAAATCTAACTAATTAGCTATCTAAATGAATTTAAACACAGTGATAACTTCAAATTAATTCACTCATGTGACAAATCCTATGAAGTTAATGATCATTAATTATTCAATAAAGCTCAATAGGTATCGATCATTCAATTGCTCTAATATATAATATGTTGAATGTTCCAAATTGCAACTCGGCCATTTTCTAAAAAGAATCAAATAACCTAATAATAATAGAATATTTTAATTATGAAGTGATCACAAAATAATCTGGCATTCCAATGAATATAAGCGTCTTGTCATGCTTGCAAAACAAACTTCAATTTAAGCTTTCAAATAGATATAAATCTAATCCAAATCTAAACATCCATAAAACAAACTTCAATCGATAAATGGCTTTCCAATGGATGCAAGTTCGATCCAATTAGGCTTTCCAACAGATGTAAGATTAAATCATATTTGCAAGGCAAATTTCATATCAATCCTAATCAATTGTCCATTAGATGGACTTCACGTTTAACAAATGGCCTTATAGTGGATTTAAGGCAACTTAACATATAGCATCCCATTGGATGTAAGCCAAGTTATTTGTACGCAAGGCGGACCCCACAATAAGTCTAGATATTTCAATGAATATTAGGCTAACTAATATTCATAAAAAAATGGAATTCACATAAAACATTAGCTTTCTAACAAATGCAAGTCCAACTTGTGTTTGGAAACATCACTCCTTTAACATTGGCATTCTAATGGATGTAAGCCAAAGCATTGTTTGCAAGGCAAACTTATCATTCAATTTGGCTTTCTAATAAATGTAAATCTAATGTGTTGCGAGGCAAACACCATTAATGTAAATGGCTTTCCAACATATATAAGTCCAATCCAAATTGGCATTCTTATGAGCATTGTTCGCAAAACGAACCCTATATCCAATTTAACATTCTAACATATGTAAGTCCAACCTGTGTTTGCAAGAAAAATATCACTTCTTTAACATTGGCATTCAAATGGATATAAGTCCAAGCATTGTTCGCAAGACAAACCCTACATTCAATTTGGATTTCTAATAGATGTAAGTCCAATATGCGTTACAAGGCAAACATCATTCATATAAATAGTTTTCCAAAGGATATAAGTCCAATCCAAATTGGCATTTCAATTGATGTAAGCCCAAGCATTGTTTGCAAGGTGAACCTTACATTCAATTTGTCTTTCTAATAGATGTAAGTTCAACCTGTATTTGCAAGGCAAACATCACTCTTTTAACAATGGCATTCTAATGGATGTAAACCATGCATGTTTGCAAGGCAAACTTCATTCATATAATAAATGGCATTCCAAATGATGTAAGTCAATCATCATCTACAAGGCAGACTCTACATAGCTTTTTAATAGATGTACGCCTAATGTATGTCTGCAAGGCAGACTTCACTCACAAAAACACAAGTTTTCCAATGGATGTAAGCCCCATATGTTCTGCAAAGCAAACTTCAATCACATTTAACCACTCGACATTCCAACGGATGTAAGTGCATTCATTATTCGTAAAGCGGACCTCAAACATTAAACGGCTTGCTAACAGATGTAAGTCCAATCTGCGTTTGCAAAACAATCACATACACAACAACTATAGTCTACTTAGGATTACTAGGATGAGACAACTCGTGGCTAATCAGGTTCCCTATATATTATGGTTGATAATTCTCTGATGTTGGTAGACGAATAATGACAATTCTGAGGTGAAGGAATCATGGGATCTTGATTAGGACTGCCTTCTTTTAACACAAATAATCATCCATATCACACCACTAAACACCAATTTATACTACAGATTAATACTTATTTCTAACCTTAATCGAGAGTTCTCTCCTACTGTGATAAGAGAAGTTTAGGAGAAATATAAATAAACCTTACATAAGTTTAGGAGAAATCTAGTTGAATAGAAATCAATCTGCCTCGCAAAAAAATGGACTCCTAAACATCCCTAAGATGGCGAAAATTTTAAGAAATTTTTCGATCAATTACATGAACTTTAAGAAAGATATAAGTCTATATTCATAGTAGTTGATCACTTTTCTAAGATAGCTCATTTCACTCTAAGCCATAAAAATATTTATACATATCATATAGCATAATTATATATTAATACAGTAGTTATAGATTGTCTAAAACTATTGTGCATTTGTGTGTGTCTAATAAAGATATAAAGTTTAAGAGTTACTTTTAGCAACACTGAAAAAACATATAAGAACACAAATAAAATTTTCAACTTGTTATCACATATAAATTGATCGATAAACTTGGGTTGTTAATAGGAATCTTAGTGATCTATAATAAAGCATGATGAAAGAGTATCTAATCGGTTAATTTTTTATGCTATTAATAGTTGAGTTCACAAATTATTCTTCTATCATTAGATTAACAAAATATTTGAAATTGCTATAATATATCTACCTAAAAAAAATCTATAAATCTTATTTTAACTTTGTATTAAATCACGACTTAATAATGGGTGTCAATTAGTCCAGTTGGTAAGAACTTTGGAAGGTTTTGCCAAGTTCTTGGGCAAAAATCCCATTTATACCATAATAAATTTCCACTTTCTAGACTTGAGTGGGAAAAAAATTGTCCAAATAATTTACAATTTAGTAAAAAAGGTATCGACTTTGTGAGTATGAACAATCATTTACACAACATTATGTAACATGCATAAGGATATTAAAAAAAACTATTTGTTAATTGTAAAAACTAGAGATATATTATTGATATAAATAGGAGGAATGTGAAATTCAATTTAAGTGAAAAAATTACTATATGTCTCCTAGCAATGGACATAGGAAATTAATTACAAGAGAAGTAGGATCATTTAAAATCATACCATGTATAGAAATGAATACTTATAATAATATACTTAGATTATTGTCATTATTATTATTAGTGATATTAGTCAAATTTTAAATTTATCTAATTTGACATTATTTCCTTAACATTGAACAAATGGCTTAAATTCTTCTATATTTTCATCTCCTTGTGAATTCAAATATAACACATTATCAAAAAGATTTACCCATCATATTCCTAAAGATATTTTGAATTATGTGATTGTGTCCACTGTTAACGATGGATGTCAAATGTATCTACCTCTTTGTGGTGACTCAAAATTTACCTAGAAGTAAAATAATTATGCAGATCCATATACTGAAAATAGGAAGCTTAATTCCTAGAAGGAAAATTTTTCCCAAAAAAAAAATTTGATGAAAATTTATACTCATTGAAGATGCTAGAAGTGAACATGAGGAAGATTATGTCATCATCTTGAATTTTGAAAAAACTTTAATTGTCTTCTCTTTAACTTCCATGTAGGATGTCAATGATGACAGTGCCTGCGGTTAAATTATCTCAATAGAATTTGGCTTACTGCTTCAAATTGCTAACATTGGGGAGCATCCTTCAGAAAATATGCTAAGGAAAACTTGAATTTTGAAAATTTTTTAGTTTTCTTTTCTTTTAACTTCCATGTAGGATGTTAACGATGACAGTGCCTATGGTTCAATTATCTCAATATGATTTGGCTTACTGCTTCAAATTGCTAACTTTGGGGAGCTTCCTTCAGAAAATATGCCAAGGAAAATATGGGTGAGTGTTGAAGACAAGAAAGAATGAAAAAATTAAGGATCAACTGAAGCTCAAATTTCACTAAGGAAGCTTCTAAAGGATATTTTCTTACTATCATCTTATCTTAGAATCCAATAAATGTCTTCTTGTGTGAAGTTATGCATGAATCTTAAACTTATATTTTGAAATTGAAAATCATTCATATTGAACTAGCTACGATTTCTACATTAAATTTATATTACATGTCCATGAAATATTAATATTTTCATGAAGTAATTCAGTTTATACTATATTCATCACTACAATGATGTAACAAGCATAATCAGTGATCAAGTCATGAGTTTTGATATGAATACAACAAGAAGCCTTTATCCGACTGCGTGGGGTCGGCTACATGAATTATTCTTCTCCATTGTGTCATATTAAGTGTCAAATTCTCATTTAATTCTAATAAAATAAGATCATTTTTATACTACTTAATCAAATCTTCTTAGGTCTATCTCTACCTTTGTTAACATTGGTCAAATCTAATACATCTACTCTTTTGATTGGGTCATTAAATGCCAACGTTTTATGTGACCAAATCATCCTAGCCGACTCTCTCAAATCTTATTTGTGACTAAAGCCACTCCAACCTTTTCATATATATATTTGTTTCGCATTTTGTCTCTAAGTGTAAAGCTACTTATCCACCTGAGCATCCTCATCTTTGCAATACGTAACTTAATTTTATGCTTCTCTTTTATTAACCCACACCCTGCTCCATAGATCATTACAAGTCTTACGACCATCTATTTTCCCTTAAGTCTAAGTGGTAATTCTCTATCACACAATAGACTAAGGGGTTGTTTGGTTAGGTGAAAAAGGAATGCATTGCATTCATTTTTCAATGAAAAGTGAAATATTGATGCTTCGTTAGCTGAAAAAGAAACATAATGTAAAATTTCAATGAATTTCTTTTTCACCATTTAGTTCAAATCCAGTGAAAAAGAATTTTGTCCATTTTTATTTTATTTTACCGGTGATTAAAGTGGTGCACCTGCCATCACCAACCGCTTGTTATTAGCGCCCGCCGCCTCGATCCCAACCACCGCGACAATTTTACATTAACTTTAGTTTACTCAAACCAAACTCCAAAAATCAAATTCTTGAATTTGATTTACATTGATCCAAACAAACACAAAGTATTTCAAATACACTATATTCCTTTTATATTGAATTTCTTTTACACTGCATTCCTTTTTTAACCAACCAAACAGCCCCTAAATGCATTCCTCTACTTCAACCATCCAACTTGAATTCTACTAATAACATCCTCATCTATTTCACCATCATTTTGAACAATAGAGCTAAGAAATTTGAAACGCTCACTCTTTTTAATAAATTGATCACCCAATGTCACAAAACCACCACTAGAACTTCTACCACTAAAATTATACTCCATAAATTCAATTTTAAATCTACTCAAACGAAAACCACTACTAGAACTCTCTCTAGTCTTATCAACAAGAAGAATATCATCAGCAAAAAGTATACACCATGGTAGAACATACTGTAAATGTTTAGTAAGAACATCCATAACTAAAGCAAAAAGATATGGGTTTAAAGTCGATCCTTGATGTAATACAATTGAAATAAGAAAATACTTAATGACCTAAATATAAGCAATATTAACTTCTTTCTTTTCTAGAATTCTTCAAAGCACTTCTCTTGAAACTTTATCATATGCTTTCTCTAAATCAACAAATATCATATCTATATCATCCATCCTCTCTCTAATCTCTATACTTCTCCATCAAACCTCTCAACAAATGTATAGCATCCATGGTAGACCTACAAGCCATAAAATCAAATTGATTTTGACAAACTTTTGTATAGCGTCGAAACCAATGTTAAATAACAACTCCCATAATTTTAATGTATGGCACATTAACTTAATTCTTTTATGATTTACACACTCTTGTGCATCACCTTTATACTTAAAAAAATAAGAATCAATAGACTCTTTCTCTGCTCATCAAGCATCTTTTAAGTCTTTAAAATAATATTTAAAAAAATTAATAAGCCAAGAAATTTCTTGATCTCCTAAGTATTTTCATACTTCTATTGGAATATCATCAAGTCCTATTTCTTTTCCATACTTCATTTTGTTTAGAACCCCCTCAACTTTGATTTTATTGATACAACGATAAAAATAAAATTCTCTATTTTCATTTAAGATACTAAGATCGCTAAAGTCAATCATACTCTCACAACCTTCATTGAAAATTTTATCAAAATATTTCATCTACCTATGTTCAATATCCTCTTATAAAAAAAAATACTTTATACTTTTTATCATGAATGCACTTTAATTGAATTAAATATTTATTTCTCCTATCCCTTTGCTAGACTAACTTATACATGCACCCTCTTTAGTATCTACGCTATTATATAAATAACTAAAAGCTAAATTCTTTATATCACAAATTATTTTCTTAGAATCTCTATAGATTATTTTATATCTTTCCCAATTCTCTGAGCTTTTGCATCTTAAAATTTTGCATTTAAGATACTAAGTGCTCTCATCTAATCTTAGGGCGATGTTTTAATTTATTTTCCATCTTAAAATTCAAAACTACTAATTGATGTTGAGTACTTAAATATTCACACAAAATAACCTTACAATCTTTACAATAATATAAACAATCTATTTTTCTTATTAACAAGAAAATAATCAATCTATGTTTTATTATGTCTATTCTTGTAAGTGATTATATATTTATCTCTTTTCTTAAATAAAATATTAGTAATTATAAAATCATAAGCTAAAATAAAATCCATTACGATCCTACCTTATTTATAATCTTATTAATTTTCACACCATTATCCTTCAAATTCTTATCTATTATCATACCTACATCATTTATAATATGACTCCTACCGGAATACCAAAAGTTTAAAATCTAAACTATCAATCTCCTTGACCTTCTCTCCATCCAAATTAGTTTCTTGAATACATAAAATATTTATCTTCTTATGAACCATAATATCTATTAATTCCATTAATTTACTCATAAGAGTACCTATATTTCCAAGTTTTTATTCTAATTTAAGTTTCATGGACTAACTTTTTGCTTGCATCCATCCATAATGTGGGAACTCTTGCTTATTTAACACTGCACTGGAGCGTCGATATAGCGGCCCTTGCACATTTTTCACTATATTCAGGTCATATGGCACGTTGCTTCTAGGGAATCGTAACATTAACACAATGTATTAAACGATTCATGTCATAGTTTTTCAACTAGTTTTACTCTGGCTGTCAACTACCTAACACAACCCTCCACTCTTCTCATCTAGAACTTAGGACCTAACAAAGACAGTGTTGAGTTATGATATGAATGTATAAAAGAATTCATGTACCATGTAAATATCTTGTTTAAAATGAAGATCAATTTTATGTTGATTTTTTATGGACTTACATCATGATTATGCTAGCATTTAAGCTATCCTATTAAATATAGAAATGAATACAAAATACTTATGATGAAAGACTTACACATTTTGTTAATTGGAATAATTAGTCATGCATAATATGCTTAAATTATGGCATATTACTTCATGTAAAAAATGACATGCATGCAAGCATATAATGAAAAGATAGCTAAATAAACAATCCATTGTTTGATCTATCTAATAATTATCCCAACAAAAGCAAGTTGACAAATTTATCTAAATAGATTGAAAAAAGAGTAAGGGTAAAGTTATTTCTATGATGTGTAGTAGAACAAATGATTATACACAATTTTGGGAAATCTGCCATGATTTAAGATGAATATGATGCTTACAAGTCCTAAAAGACTCGTTGATATGATAAAAAGGATAGCAAGTACAATTACTAATTATATAATATGAACGTGTATATATATATAGAATCACTCATATTTATCAATCCAATAAAAAAAATCATAATGTTAAACATATAATTTATGATATCATGATTTAATGTAATATGAGGAAATGGTAAGTAAATATTATCCTCTTGTCATTATAAATTTGATAAGCATGTATATCACATTCATTTTCATGCAATAAACTCTATAGTGAGACTTGTATAACTTGCCCTTATACTTATCCTTATTGCACCTATATTTGTTGATTATTTCAAGGAAAAGAACTAATGAAATTAAAGCAATATAAACATGAATATTGTAAGTATATGAGTAATATGTATCTTTTTATAAAAATAAAATAAAGATATGGTAATAGGTATTTGAAATAGTTGTTGACCCTCTTTTGTATTCCACTGCTGGAAAAAATAAAAAATAATAATAATAGTGCGTATATATATATATTTGTACATTAAATATAAATATAAAAATAAAATAAATATATTTATATATTTTATAAGTATAAATAGGTATTACATATTCAAAAAAAAGAAAAAAAAAAGAGAGACCTCACCCACACTCGTCCGTTCCCTCAAAGCTGCAAGTGAAAGCTCCATTGTCTTCTTAAAAAGAAAAAAATGAAAGCCCTCCCCCTTCCTCAATCGCAAGCAACCGTTCCCTCCAATTTCCTCAACAGCAAGCCAAAAAAACTACTCCCACACATCCATTCCCTCAAAGCTCCAAGTGAAAGCTCACGTTTGTCTTCTTAAAAAGAAAAAAATGAAAGCCCTCCCCCTTCCTCAACCGCAAGCAACCGTTCCCTCCAATTTCCTCAACAGCAAGCCAAAAACTACTCCCGCTCGTTCGTCTCTACCAAAACCGAACGCAAATGCAAAAAACTACTACTACTCTTCCTACTCATCCATACGGCGGTGGATGAGGGTTTCTGCTCTATTCCCTCGTTACAATCCAAGCCAAATTCCCAACCTAACTACTCGAAAGTGATGAACCCAACTCTCTCCCCTTCCCACCTTCAAGATCCTCCAGGATTTACCCACATTGTCTATAAAAGAGACCATGCCCTAATTACTCCTGAAAGCCAAGTGGCCTCTGCCAAATTGGGTGAATGTACTAAGAGCTTATTTGATCAGCCCTACAACCGGTTCTCACTTTACAATGCACTTGGTGAAGATGCAAGAGGATTCAAGATCAGCATTGCCTGCAAACGATGTTGAAGGTTTGTTTTCGTTCTTCAAGACAATCCTTTGCTGGTAGATGCTTCTGGGATCACTCATCAACTCGTTGTGGACTGTTTTGCACATATACCTGCTAATACAAGGCATCTATTGAAGAGTGACTCAATGGCTGTATTTGTCATTTTTGAGCGAAGGTATGTCAGCCAGGATGGTTTTTATCCTGAACAGATCATCAATTCAACTGATAAGTAGCCACTTCTTGAAACTCCTGGGGAGGTATTTGAATTGAGGAAATTGCTTCCCACTTCAACAGCATATGATTTCAATATCCATATTATGGATTTTCAACTTGGAGAATATCTTAATGTCAAGGAGGTGCTCTCCAGAAAGGGGTACGACAGAGCTCTGTTGATATCAAGTCATGCGGGAACATCCTCTTTGTGCTTATGGAAGGCTATCTCCCTTTCCACGATCAGAATGTCATGGCGATGTACCGCAAAATCTATAAAGGGGAATTCTGATGCCCTAGTTGGTTCTCCTCCGACCTCAGCAAGCTTATTTTTCGCCTCCTCGACATCCTCACACGGATCACCATTCCTGAAATCATGGAGAATATGTGGTTCAAAAGGGTTCCGTCATTTTCTACATCGAGAATGGCGAGCTCCATAGCCTAGATGAAATTGATGTGTCGCCTCCTGCAAATGCCACGAGCCTCCGCCATCACAACATTCGGATGAGACATTGGATTCTGCAGTCCATTCCTCTATCGCCTCATGCCCTGTTATAATGTCCTTACCTAAAAACTAGATAACAGGGCTTCCAAGACCAGTAAGCCTGAATGCTTTCAACATCATATCCTTCTCGCAAGGTTTTAGTCTTTATGGATTGTTTGAAGAGAGTGGAGAGGAGGCGAGGTTTATATCTGGCGTTTCCCTCATCTAATTCCCTACTTCTCTGGCTTCCCTTCCACACGGCTGCTAAGAGGCAACTCTACCATCAGGTAGGTTCCTCTCGATCTCCGGCATTTTCCCCCACCTATTTCCACCCAAATAATCAACCTGATAATCTCTTCTACTCAATTTCTTCTTAGCCGAACTTATTAATGTTGGTTGTGAATGTGGAAATTTTATATATATATATATGCATATATATGCATATGTTTGTCTTTATGCAGGTTTGAAAGCCTCGTCATGCTCATTAAGGCGTGACGAGATAAAAAATCGATTGTCAATTATTGCGCATTTCACATTGCGTCAGTAAGAAATTGTCAAATGTCACTCCCCCTATGCCGAAATGTTGTCGAAATTTTGTCAAAATCTGGGACAGAGAAAAAAATATGAGACTTAAATATGTGAAAATTATATATATTTGCTCCTTGCAGGTATCAAGACCCCGTTAATGCCCATTGGGTGCGGTGGAAGAAGAGGCAGTATGTGTCATAGACACTTTTACGCTCATTAGAAGCGTCTGAAACGCAGTTCGATGTAGCTTGCAGCGGGGATAACGAAATCTTGTTGAGTGTCAATTTCATCAAATTTTTGGAACTTAACAAAAAAAAATGATTTAACATTATGTTAAATATAAAATATAAAGTCCAAAAGAAATAAATTAAAAATTAAATATAAATAAACTTGAAATGAATTTGAAAGAGACTTGAGTACAAATAAAATTGAAAATCATATTTCAAATAAGAAAATAAAGATCAAACTCAAGTGAACCTATAAAACTTGAAATAAATTTGAATTCCTTTGATATACATGAACCGAAACCAACAACAGACTTAAGATAAATTTGAAGTCCAATTACTAAATAAATATGAAATTTGATCTGAAGTTGAGGATAAATTCATATTGGATCTTAAGTCTTTTTATGTGAACAAATCATATTAAATATCAAATGAAGTAAAAAATCTCAATTGAATATTAAATGACAAATGATTGGTGGTAAGTCTAAATATCAAATGTGTAAAAAATTTGATAACTTTCTCATAAACACAAATTCAATTAGACAAATCATGATAATTCATGAATGTAGCCTTTAAAAGCACCATTTGGGTCTTGCATTTAAAATTGAATTTGAAACACAATGAGATTTGTGATTTATCAAAGTGTTTATCTTCAAAACTAATAAAATCCAGATGAAATTAATAAGAAATTTTCACTATAACCAAATGGTCTATTAGCAAGTATAGACAAGATTTCTTAATAAATAATTGGCTTGTATTCAAAAGAAGCTTGAATTCAAATAAGCTTGCTTAAAGTATGCATAATAAACTATCCATGCAAAAATAAAAAATTGAATATGATAAGTTGATAAATATTTAAAAGATTGTTAATGATAAGTTAAAATCGGATAATTTGGAAAAAATGCAATGAATAAATTAAATACAAGCAAAGTTGTAATATTTTGAATCGAAAATATGAAACGCCTTCTACGTCACCGGATTCGCAACACATCGTACAAGCGAATATAAAGCGTTAATTAAAGCTTCAATTGAACCCTTGCATATATTATGAAGTATGATTAAAACTCAAATTCAATGTCTTAAAATTATAAAAGCATTCTTACAAATAAGCGAGCGACCTGAATGTTTAAATTTGTGTAGAATCTTTGCTTTCTTTGATCTTGGAAGTGGTTAACAAAACCTAAAAATCTAATTATTATAAAATTTCAACTTATTAAAATATAAGCTAATTATTATACATAGATCGATCCTCAGCTAGAGTTGACGGTTAAAATTCTTAAATATATTCAATTAACTACCTCGATGATAGCTGTGTTGAATGAAAATTTTAACCGAAGGGGATACTTCCATCAAAATATGATTCTAATTTCAAATCAAATTAACTCAAATTAAGTATCAATCTAAAAATGCTTAAATGAAATTCAATCTCTAAAAACTTAAAGCTATAATCCAATCTACCTTCTATAACTGTTTGTTAAAGGTGACAAATTAAGAAAACTCTAGCTCACAAAAGAGCCAAAGTCAAATCAAGTATTCTATTATGTTCACTCTCAATTTCGATGGGGCGTAGCTCGTGTCCTCCCTAACTCTTGATACTCCACGTATGATCTGATTCTGATCGAGCCCTTCGATCAGGTGGTTGCCGCCAAATGAAACCATTATATTACAATTACGACCATACTTCATTATACTCCCTACTCTTTGAGTTGTGAATCAGAAGATAGGGAAAAGCCATTTATCATCTAATGTAGCATTTCTTAACACCATACAAGAATTTCTTGGGCGAACTTGTTGTTGATAAGGATCCTTCGGGTTGGGTCTCCTCACTAAGTAGATTAAGGGCCTCGGATGATGGGAAATGGGATGATGGGATCATCCCCAAACCCGCTTTAAGTTAAAATGATGAATTTCATAATCTTAAATTTTAAACTCATATATCTATACGCTATATTTAACGATCTAATAGTAGCATCAAAATTCTCTCTCAGGAGGGTAATTAACTATAGGTGCTTTTGAAACTGGAACAGATCTAAAGTCCTCACAAAATGAGGACGAAATCTCAGGGTAGTATCTTATCTACTATTCCATCGCCTTTAAAATTACACACATAAAATCATATCTTCATTTTGTGAGAGGTGGTAAATTTCTGAAACAATAATATATATTTTTTAGTAGTTATAATTTTATGAATAGTGTAAATAAAATATTTAAGCTTTGTTGTATATATATTTGCGATTTCAATATGTTGCACCATAAAAAATTGATGATCCTGAGTGATGAGGAAAAATATCTAAGTGCATATAATAAGAAAAATATATGTTATGATATAGATGAATAATGTCTCCCTCTCTCTACTCGGCTCTAAGTCTATATAATCTACTTCAACGTGGGACTAATACAAGTTAAAGTATGTCACACTTGAGTCAAGTAAATTAAAAAAAAAAGATCAATTGTCCATCCACCTTACTAAATCATACCATCATTTTGTGAGTCTACATAGAGCATTCATAGCATCAAATCACTTCCTACAAACTAAATGAGAAGAACTTCTTCCAATGATCTAGCTCTATTTAACGGCTGATTAGGGAATAGGAAAGATTGGACCACAAATCTAAAATAGTTAATATTTTCTTGCCATCATGAGAAACAACAATGCCATAATAATGTCTTGCATTACTAATTCCATAGAAAAACACACTAGACCAGTATACTTTAGCGAGAATTGGTTAATATTTCATTCCAATATTTGTATGATAGTTACACAACTCTAGATCTTCTAATAGAAAACATATAGCAACAAAAAGAAATAATTACAATAATCCATAGATTGATCAAATTATCAAATATAAATACAAAATAATTATAATAATGCATAGATTTCTGAGTAGGTAACAAGGATCTCATGAATCAAAAAAAAAAATGGAAGAGAAAGGAAAGAGGTCAAAAGGCTAGGTGAGCATAGGTCCCAATTAGCAAAATTATACAAGTGTTTCACATTACCCCTCAAGAGAATGAATGGATGTCATCTAGTCCAAACTTGCCTAATAAATTTTGAAAGATTTTCCCTAATAATATCCTTCAATAAGAACAACCACAAGTTATTCACCTAAGATTATTATGGTTAAAGCACCAATTGTAGATATTTTTTATGCACTCCTAATAAGATGTTTGTCTTTTTGTGCCTTATAAATGGCCAAATTTTCCTCTTTTAAGAACCAATGAATCATTCATGACTACTTTCGACAGTTTGTTTCATTCAAACTAGTATTTTGAATTTATGTTTCACAATTCTCTTGTTAAATTTAGATTGCATCCCTCAATTCTAAGAGAACCCAAGTTTAGCAAGGGGGTATTGTTATTGTTGTTCTCGAAGAGAAAAATTGTGCTTCTATTCACAAGAAAAAAAATGCTGAAATACAATAATGAAGGCTGCAAAAATAAGACCAATTTATAACAATTAAAGCCTCATGATTATGGTAATGCAACAAATAAGGCTATTATAATGAAATTACAAGAAAGAAAAAGCTTAGAGTTATGATACTATGACAAGAATCAGAGTTAGTAAAAATTTCATCAAATGTTTGTGTAGCATTTATATGACCCTAAGAGAGCTTTTAATACTGCACATACAAAATCAGAGAATGATAATTACATAATAATTATAATAATCCATGAATTAATGAGCAGGTAGAGTAATAATTATGTAATGATTAAAATAGTACAGGAATTGATGACAAATGAAAGATGAAAAGTCTTAGCTAAGGTGATTGACTACTAAAAATTATGCAGGCACATCACATTTGGTAATAAAATTATTTTTCAATGTAAAATCTATCAACTGCCAAACAACAAACCATATAAAGTCACCAAATTGTTTCACTTGTGCATAATAACATATAAGGCCCAACCAAATCTCACAATCTTAATTCCAAATAATAATTCATTACTTATGTCGATGATTGTTAAAGAATAAATTTGATATAGAACAAACTCTCAAAAACTTCTACAATATGGCAACAACACAATGCTCCCTCAAAAATCACTTAAGAGAAGTGAACTAGAATGGCCATCAAAATTCCTAACCCAACATTCCTCAGCAAAATGGTATTATTTAACAAAAAGATAAACATCTCTTAGAGGTTGTGTGATCTATTATGTTCACCACAACACTAAATATTATTATGGTGATATCAACCTCACTGCTTACAACCTTAAAAATTGGTTGCCTATAAATATACTTCAATTTAAAACATCAATTGATGTGTTTTTAAATGGTTTCTTAATACTCACACTATTTCTAATCTTTCACTTAAAATCTTTAGATGCACTACATTTGTCCACAAACAAGCACCTAAAAAAAAGCTTGATTCCAAAGCTTTAAGTTTATCTTTCTTGAGCATGTGGACAAACAAAAAAGAGTATAAGTACTAGTCCAATAATAAAAAACAAAATTGTATCCATGAACATAGCCTTCATTGAGAGTAAATCTTTGTTCCCGAAAAAATATTCTAATCAAATAGAAATAAAAAAATAAAATTTTAATTAGTATTTCCTCTAAAATTCTCCAAACCATTAATAACACAACTCTCTAAAACCGATGACACTAATGTTACATAAACTCCTACCCATCTTACCCTGCAATATCTCACTTAACTACATTACTCCCAAAGAAAGAATCTAGAGAAAGATAAAATCATTCTGCCTCTCAAAGCTTGTGAGGAATCCCATTTGAACTCAATAAATTCACAAACCCCTCTTCTTGCGGTACTCAACATCCCTCTAGCAACTATGGTGAGATACAACCATATATCCAACTCAACTCAAAGAAAAAAAAAAAAAAACCCAGTCTCCAATTATACGAAGAAAGGAATGGAAGAGGAAGAGGCCATTAATAATTTAAAATAAAGAGAGACAATTGATGAGGAGACAAAAGCTCTTGAAAAAAAAGTTGTTCAAAAACCAAAGATTGTCAATCCTGTGGAATGTAAATGGATCTTAGTTATGAAATATAGATATGATGCATTCATTCGGAAATATAAAAATGATCCACTCAACTTTATAAGAATAATTATTCTGGAACCTTTGATCATAGAGCAGTGTTTAACACCATTTAAGTTTTTTCAATAGCCATTAACTTTGACTAGCAACTTCACCAATAAGATGTCAAAAATATAATCTTAGGTAGCAACTTAAATAAGGAAGCCTATATAGATCCAACTCCAAAGACCAATGACTCAGAAGACAGACCTTGTCTAAGAAATTAAAAAATAAAAAACTATTTATTTTAATTCAAACAATAACCTCAAGTCTAGTCAAAAAAGTTTCACAAAAAGTTTACTCAACAAGAGTTCAAACAGGCTCACAATAATTTCACCTTATTTTCTGAACATAAGAATGATAAATCCACCATACTAATTGTGTATGTTAATAATATTATTATTACAAAAAAACTATGACTTTGACATGAGTATCTTTTAAAAAAAATCAACACAAGAGTTTGAAATCAAAAGCCTTAGGGGTTTAAAAAAATTTTCTTGGAAAACAAACCTAGTGTTACCACCATTCAAATTAAGTACATCACATATCTCTTAAATAAAATGACTTAATCGAAAGCAAATATTGACATTCAAACTAATCCTAACATGAAATTGAGTGATGTTAACATCAATTCTCTAGTTGATAGAGGAAGATATTAAAAGTTCATAAAAAAAATCCATCATACGTGACATAATCTTGATGCCTAATTGAAAACTTGGTTCATACATGACACTTATAAAGAACAAATGAATATTGTTACTAGAATTCTAAAATAAAATGAATCCCTAAATAGATTTTTCTTTAAGAAAGAAGAATTGTGAATAATAGAAACCTATACTAATGTTAATTGTGTTAGATCTATAGCAAATAAAAAATTTATTTCAAGATATTATAACTATGTGGGGTAATCTTATAACCAAAAGAAATAAAAACAAAACATTATGACAAATAGTGGTGCTAAAACAAAACTTTAATCATTGGCCAGTGAGATTTGTCAATTAAACTTGCTCAAGCAAATTCTAGAAAACTTTAAAACTATCAAAACTCTCATGAAAGTATTGTAATAATAATGTTGTTATCAAAATAGCATGCAATCCTATGCATCATTACTGGACCAAACATGCAAAGACAGATCGACACTTCATTAAAAAAATTTCAAAATCGATATTTGTATGATTTATATATTCCCTCATTCAATCATACTACAAAAATCTAAATAAAAAGATAAACAAACCACCTATCTGAAAATGTAATTAATAAGCTTGATTCGTTGGATGTTTACAAACCAAAATGATGGGAATGTTGAATGTTATAGCCCCATCTCCCTTCCACTCTTCCCATCATAGCACATACCCTAGAAGATAGGGGAGGTACAATAACAAATGGGCTCCTGCTGGCGATTTTTCCGTAAGGAATGGCAACCCACAGATAGCTAAAGTGAAGCATACGATCCCTACTTTATGAGAACATAGTAACCCACGAATTGGAGTCTAGCATTAGTATATTTAGACTAAGTCAGCAATGGTTTGCATTTACCAATTTAGATATATATGCAGTCATGTTAGGGTTTTATCGGAAAAGATTTAACTTGCAACAACAATAAAAATTAAACTTGTACATTGATAGTGGTAATCGCATGCAACTTCTAACCATGTAGATGTTATTGTTGTTAGTCTATATTGCCTCCTATAATGTTGATCATGATATATCTTCTAGTAGGTTTTTTGTCTATATTGTATTTTGCCATTCTTATAAACCCATCTCATTGTGGTTTTACGTCGCGCCTCTTTTGGCAGCACAACTTCAATTTATGGATACGCCAATTTGGGATAAGGATTTCTACTTTGTTATTATTCCATTCACTCTTACTGAGATCCACCTTTTAAAAATTAAATTAAAACAATGAGAGGAAATCAATTAAGAATTAGATGATTATAAATGCAAAAACAATATGCATGTAAAAGTATAGTGGTAATAAAATTTTAGATCTACCTTCTTGAACTTTTGTGCCTCTATTAAATGTTAGATTTCTTGCAATATAGTGTAGTGTAAAAATAAATTCCGACAAAGATTTTCTTGTAATAGCTATATGAGACTTAGATTTTTTTTCATATTTAGTAAACTACTTCCTTGACTTCTTCATTTTAAATTTATTGTCATGAGATTTGTAGGAGTTCCTACTTTTTGTCAAACATTACTACTGAGTACTAGCTTTCAATAATGGCATAAAATTTTAATCTCTTTAATCTTGTGGTTCTAATTCCTCATTGACTACCTCAATTTTAGTATAGCATCACCATAGCTATTTTTTATTTGGTTTATCATAATAAGTTTAAAGCAACAGCAACAAAAAAGTGATTTTTTATCTAATTTCTGATTTTTGAAACTATGAATCATAGATCAATCGCATGATTAAATTTGCATTAAAAACTTTAGGCCATCAGACATCTTGCATCATAGGATTATGCAAGTTAATAAAGCTTTTAATGAAATATATAATGCCTTAAATAGTGAGTTACTCATGCTTAGTGAAGAATACATAATTAAATGACTATTTTTTTAAGAGAACTTATATATAAATTCCTCAATCATCTTTGAGAGATATTTTTATACTTGAATTACAAGTTGGTAAAATTATAAGTCATTTTGGTCTAGAAAAAAGAAAGTTGTGATTAAGGACACATTACTAGTCAAGCTTAAAACAAGATATGGCAAGAATAATCTCACAAAACAAAACATATAAAAAAACAATATTGTGTTACACTTGCTTTTACCTACTCTTCGTAAACAATTGAAATGATATTTAGATGGATTTCATGTTAAAATTGTCGCAAACTTTGAGGAGCAATGGTTCTCATTTGTCATGATAGGTCAAATTTCTAAAATAACTCATAATAATTCATGTAATAAAATTGTTGATGCCTTATATATCCAAATTGTACTTCAATTAAGTTATTAAATTGCATGATTTACCTAGAACTAATTTTTTTAATAAAGATGTGATATTAATGAGTTATTTAGAAAAATCTCTAATGAAATCATTGAAAGAAAAAGAAAGCTTAACTAACAAAAAAATTAAAGTGGTTAACATAAATTTTCGTGATCCATTACTATGGGTGAAAGAAAGTTGAGTCAACTCGTTAGCTAGCACAAGCTTAACTAGCAAATGAGCTCACAAGTCAAGCTAGAGCTTGTGCTTGCTCAGCTATTTGACTCACAAATTGGTTAGATTGAAAACACTAATTTTGATTTTTTTTTTCTTCCTCAAACTTTGGTAAACCCAATACATCATCAATTTCAAGATTTGTGTTTCCTCTCAAAACGTGATTGGACCCATCGATACCTTCTACAGCAAACTCCCCACTCATGACTTCCTCTATTCCCGGCTACCATACCAATCGATACCTTCTATAACATACTCCCCCCTCTGACTTCGTTCCTCACCATTAGACCCATCGATTCTTTCTACAATGAATTTCTGCTGTGACGTCCACATCGTTGGACCTTAAGAAACCTTCTACAGCGAACTCTAGCTACAATTTCCAAGCCACTAAACCCATTGATGCTTTCTCTATTGAACTCAAATGAATCATTTTAAAGCGACGGTTTATCAATCCTTTTCTAGTGAACTCCTACAATGACCTTACATCGAACTTTGGTAAACCCAATACATCACCAATTTCAAGATTTGGGTTTCCTCTCAAAACGTGATTGGACCCATCGATACCTTCTACAGTAAACTCCCCACTCATGACTTCCTCTATTCCCGGCTACCATACCAATCGATGCCTTCTATACTCCCCTGACTTCCTCACCATTACCCATCGATTCTTTCATTTTCACGCCACATGTTGGACCTTAAGAAACCTTCTACAGCGAACTCTAGCTACAATTTCCATGCCACTAAACCCATTGATGCTTTTTCTATTGAACTCAAATGAATCATTTTAAAGCGAGGGTCTATCAATCCTTTTCTAGTGAGCTCCTACAATGACCTTACATCCTCCTGCAATCTCAAGCTTGTGAGGTCATGCATGGAAAAATACATACAAGCTAAGTTCAAGCTCATTGTATGAGCTTGAGTTCAAACAAAATATTAAGTAGGCGAGCCAAGCTCAAGTTATCACAGACTTGTGCTTAACTCAGCTCATTTATGCTCCTATCGATTATAATATATAATCAAAAATTATACATATGGTTGACGGTTGGGACTTCACATTACATATGGTTTGAGTCTATATACAACTCACCTAACAATAGATCTATAATTATGAGTTCATTTAAAATATTATAAATTTCAACTCAGAAAGCTTATAAATCTCATTCATTTCCTATTTAGCCTAGACCTAGTGAATTTATAGAATCATTTACACATCTTATGCATGTCTTACTTAAAGATATTCAAACGAAACAAATTACTCATTATGACTCCCAAAAAAAAGTTACTCATTATGACAACTAAATTTTATTATAGATTAATCAAAGATAATGTAAAATTCAAAATTAGGTGATAATGTAATAATTTGTCTAAACACTAAAAAGGTTTCCTTTAGGAACACTTCAAAAATTAATGACAAGAAAATTGATACTACATACAATTACACAATTATTATTATTAATGCCTATAAGTTAAATCATGGAGGCAAATCATGGAGGCCTCATCACAAGAAATAAGAGTTTAATGTGGGGAAATCAAACTTGAAGAAATGAAGACCAATTGGAAAACTTAGTTCGGTATTATTCCATGCCATATTGTAATATTTGTGGTGTTGTCACATTTGTTTTAATTCTATGTATAATTGTGCATTGCTTTGTGAATTTCATGTTAATTGTCATGTATGGTATAATATTAAGAAAAAAGTAGGGCCTAAGTGTTAAATGTCATTATAATTAATTAATTAATTAATTAATTATAATTATTGGAATTAGAGTGGAGTGATTTCTAAAGTTTTATCTACCCTAAATGAAACTTCAAAAAGTCGGCTAGCTATTTTCACTATAAGCAACGCTGACAAAAATTCTTGAAAAAATATATAAACAACTCTAAAATTAATGAAACTTTTCATATTACAAGTAGATTTCATACTCTACAAAGTGGTGAGAGAGTTGTAATTGTTAGAATTTTGGGTTCCAAAATTTAACCCATTTTCTATTTGTGCATTGGTCGACTCAAAACCTTAAAATAACCTCACACCACTTTAAAGTGAACCCACTAGAGCCTCCCCTACTCTCTTAGACATCTTGGGAGAGCCCACATCCACCAATTGGGTCACCCACGTGAACCCACCATAGCCTACAACATAAATGTTAAAAAAATTGATGGTATAGATGAGTTGCAATGTAATTATATCACGACCTTACTTCGAACTATTCTTCTACCTCCTAAACCAAGCTTCAAATCCAACAATTATCAAAACAATCAAATAAATATTGTGTCAAATACTATACTAAGGGATAAAATTATATTAATTACTGATAAAAAATGCAAGAATTATCTTATACAATAACATGATAAACATGAATGTGAAGACTCATGGATTACTATATAGGAAATAAAACAATTATACCCATATTTACTTGAAGATTATCAATAAAAAAATTTTTTGAAACCAAAATTTTCTAAGAGCATAATTGAAACAAATTTCAATTTTTACAACTGTGAGAAATAAAAGATGAATGAGCTAAATTGAATGAATTGAGAAAATAAATTTATATTAGATCTTGGAAGGTTGTATCCAGAAGAATTGACATGAATTTGAAACAATTGACTACAAGAGTTTAAATTATTGCTTTGAGACTTAAATGGTTGTTTAGGATGCATATCCTTTCCTTGAGGATTATTGCATATTTACCATTACATTCTTATATCAAATTTTTGATTTTTTTGTGCATGGGATTAATTTTTAAACCTTTTGCAATTGAATGATTTAAGAAAATGCATCCAATTTTGTGGGTTCTCAGAGACTAATTCTATCCTGTTATAATAGGAACTTAAAATCAATGCTATCCATTTTTTTAAGTAACCTATCAAGATTTTAGGGTTGTAGGCTATCAACTATCACAATTGGATAATATATTTTATTATAAATAAAAAGAATTTTATGATTATAAAAGCATGAAATAAAATAAAGAACAATCAAACATTCTTATAATAAATTCTTAATTAGATGTGCAAGTCTATCCCTCTTCTTCTACAAGAGGCTAAAATTTTTTGGAAAAATTTTGGAAGATAGTATTTTTGATGTGATATTGAATATTGGGGTGTTCCATATGTAAAAATTAAAATTTAGATGTTAGATATGTAAATATATAAAAATTGTGGTGTTATATATATGTAAAAAATAAAGTTTAGGTATTAGATATGTAAATACATAAGAATTGTGTGGTATGTGTGTAAATCCCCCAAAAAATTATCTCCTTGTCTAAACGAGAGGCTTAATTTAGCAACTTATATTCATTTAACTTTTATTATATTCAGCAAATTCATATAATTGGCCATGTATGTGTAATTGATATTTCATCAAACTTGATGCAATCTAAATTTCTAAGATAGTATGACTTTCAATTGATTTATGATTATAGATTTCTACAAGTTATTCATTATGTACAGGCATTAAATTATCATTTTCATTAAGCTTCTTCATGCTTTCAATTATTGCATTAGTAAAAAAGTTATCTAAATTAAGAGTTTGTGGTCTAAATTTTGTGCACATTATAACAGTTCAACATTAGAATAACCTAGATCCTACAATGCCCAACAACAATAACCAAAAGGAATAATGTTTTCAGGAGCCAAATCAGCATGCATAAAGTAAAACATTGCTAGCAGTAAAACAAATGGATATGGAATAAAATTGGATTTACCTTCCAGGAAGAAGCTGCGAAGTGTTAGCAGGAACCTTGGAACTACCAAGACGTTTTGCTCTATTATCCTGCTCCTTATCTACTCGTAAGGAAGCAACCTCCTTCTCCATGGCAGCCACCTCTCTTCTCATTTTCTTGGCCTCCACTTCCATTGCCTTTGTTAATGTATCTACTTTCTTTGCTAGCATCTGTAAGTAGAACTCCAAATTCAAACTGCAGTGGAATATATAAATCGATAGTAATCACTCCAGCTGTGATGTATTACCTCAATGGCATCATCTTTGTCCTTCAGGCTTTGGTCTTTCTCATAGCATGCTTTTCTGAGAGTAATCACTTCCTTCTGTAGCATATCATATAACAATCCAGAAACAGAGTCATCTGCATCTACAGTGCGAAGCTCAACTGGCTTCTCTAAACTATCCTTCCAATTGTTATGTGCATCACCATCCCTCGTCTCATCAGTAGATTTGTCGAGTGAAAAAGTAACCCCATTGGCAATGACTTTATTTCGATCATATGATCTACTTCCACCATCAAAGGACTTTGACGTCCCTTTTGCATGCTTCAAAACCATGCTAGATCCACTTGAAAGGGAAGATCTAAACTGAAAGGATGATGTCCTTCTAGTTAGAAGACCATTAGGGGAAGCCTTTGACATATTATCACCACCTCCCAATGATTGTCTACGTGAAGGGCCATTGCTCGCACTCCTACCCTCACCACTGGTACGATGAACTCCACTTGAAGACATTCTCAAACCATCTTCAAGTACTTTCAGCCGCAACTGATATTTTTCCTATCAAATCAAAACACTTTTTTTTATTTATTTCTTCATTGATATATGTTTCTTTAAGCAAATACTATCAAATGGTAAAAGTTTAACAATGGATATGTAGGGTAAAGAAAGAAAGAACACCTTCAGCTGAGCTTCATATTTAGCAGTGCGTTCTGCAACAGAAAGCTTATCTCGTAGCTGTTGCATTTCTCCCTGTAACAAAGTTAATAGGTCATTATACTGATCACCAAACAGCATGCATAAACAACCTTCAAAAAGAAACAAAATTTTAAAAAAAAAAGACTTCTACAGAATGATTGGAAGAGGTGATCAACCAAACAAAGAGCTAGTGAAAGCACTCACTTGCATAAATCTCCGGTCTTCAAGCCACTGTTTAACAGGCATTACTTTATCATTTGCATCTTTCCATTCATTTGCGACAACCACCGCAACCCTGTTTGCAGAAACTTTTGCACGAGAGAGCTCTCTATCAAGAGTCTTCATCTCATCCTAGTAAGAAGCAATCCAATATTTTTAGGAAAAAAACATTGAACGGAAAAAATAACTAAGTTATCTAGATAATACAAAATAAATATGGGAACCAGTATAAACCCAAACTCCTGAACTTAGTAAACAGAAAACAAACGTACATTCATCTCTTGAACTTTTCGCTGGTAATCTCTCACAGCATTTGCTGCAGCACCACCCGCAAGAACAGCTTCCTCTAGCTCCCGCACCGTCTGGCTAAGCTTTTCGACCTCTGCAACCTTTTGTCGATGCATTTTATCCAAGATTTTATTTTCTTCCTAAAAGAGAATGACATAGACATGGAAAACAATAACTCAAAAACATAAACCTTTGATTCAGAAACTAAGAACCAATTTAACAGCTGTTTCTTCACGTTATTTCTTCATCTTACCTGGCAGATCTCAATCTGTTTAACTAACTCTTGATTTTTGTTTTGTAGATCATCTACCATAGAAGCCTTTGCCAAAGCAATTTGAACAGTTCGTTCTGCATCAAGCAGTGCAGCTTCCTTTGATTTGGTTAGGCGATCTAACGCCCTGTTGTCATCTTGCAGCTTAGCAATCTATAAAAGCACCAACAGATTTAAGCAGTGGCATCAATCCTTAAATGAAATATAATTAGGCGGGAAGACTGCTCTGCTAGCAGGTACAAACATGCACTAAACAAACCAAAAATAAACATCTTTCTAAATTAATTAAAAATGAAAACAAAGGAAAAATATCCCAACAGTACAAAAATGAAACTAGCAGAGGAACGTTCCTGATAAAAAAATAAACCATGGAGACAAATCAAGATATGCTTAAAATCAACACACTTCTATAAAGATTTATGATAATGCTCACAAAATCCTCCTAACCAAGTATGAATTATCATACATTTTTCCAGATCCAAAAATTACTTAAAATTAAATTTAGAAACTTTGGGAATAATTTCATAAGTCGTCTAGACTCTAATTCTAATAAGCTTTTGATCTAGACATGTTTGGACAAAACAAATTCAAAAATGCCAAAATCATCCAGATCCAAGTCCAAATGACCTTCAAATACAAAATAAGAATTATAATTTAATTTTCCTAAAAATTATTTGAATGTTCAAATGAACAACAAGTTATGGATGATTGTATACAAAACAAGAATCCATTGAGACTACTCGAAAAAGTCAGAGCTCATTTGGATGCAAAAATGAATGGTAAATAACAACAAAATAATTTTCATCATGACCCGCACCAACCCATCTTCCATCTCATGCTCCATGGATCTTGCACTCTTGTCATGAGCAATTCACTCCAACCAACAAATCACAATGAGGTGCTCCAATTTAAATGCAATTTGATGAGAAAAATTAGGGCCAAAACTTCTCAAAGTAATTATGAGCTCTATAATCAACAAAATCAACCAACATCCATCAACATCCAATGCCTACCGACATCATATTCCTAAAGTCAAACATTCACTTACTTTCATTGACGAACACCCCCAACATTATTGACGTCCAATTCATGATGTCTACAAATATTAAGCTCTCGAAATCAACCTTTCCTTTTGTTAATGTTTGTGTATGCCCTTGCTCGACACCCATCGACCCACAATCCCAACATTTTCAAACCAACATCGATCAAAGTTCAATTGTCTATGCAATCACTCCTTAATCAACATAAATACCCATGAATTGATTGCACTTGACTTTATAACCAACCAATGTTTGCAGTGTCCTACATTTGACATCAAACAACACACCTTCATCAACATCATCGATTGCACCAGTCGCCCTTCATCTACATGGCCACATGCTACAACTACCTCAAGAGATGATCTTCGATTTTTTTTTTTTTTTTTTTTTTTGCATTGTATGCTTGACTTCATCAATTACTGTGAAGAGCGTACATTTCTAATTTCAAAGTAAAACTAACAGATCTATTCTAATTGAAATGGGCCAAACTTTCTAATTCCTAATTTTACATATTAAATATCAATGCCTTAAAAATCTATGCAATTTTATTCTCCACACCATTTTATTGGTGCAATCTTCATGCAAGCTAAGTGCTCGTTATTTAATAAACTACTCCTCATAGACTTTGAATACAACTTGCTCAAATAAGAAACATTATGAAAATTAAGACATAAAAAGTTGGGAAAAAAGCCCATGAAAAATGATTAATTAAATTAGTAATACATCCATTAAAAAGTAAGAGAACCATAAGCCTCAACAATTGTATTAAATATGTAAACATACCTCTTGGCGGGCTAGCTTCAGTTCTGCTTCAAGAGGTGCAAGGATAGCTTCAATGGGAGGCATATCATCATCTTTCTGAGCTGCATGAACCCGTCTAAGTGTAGCTTCTGCTGCAAATTGAGCAGCCATGGATGCTTTCTTCTCATCATTTATTCTTTTGATCTCAAGGTTCTGAGAAGATAATTACTAGTAAGCACCACTACAAACTAAAAAAGTAAATAAAAAAAAGCAAGAATAAGAAATATTAATAGAGATTGCAATGAAAAACCTTAGAGTCCAATAGAGATTCAGTTAACTTAAGTTTCTCGTCCACCTTGGCCAACTCTTCTGTAAGCTGAATTAAATAGATAAAGGATTAGCTCACAAACCAAACTATCTGGCAGCACTAAGCAAAAATATGTGAAATTAGTATTAAAACTATGTCCAGGTCCAAGAAATCACACATACAAACAATGTTCATTGAAGGAAAAAAGAATACAGCATATTGAAATTTCCAGCAAATAAAATGGGATTTTAAATTCATTGTAGAAGTTGGAATAATGCCACATTAAGTACAAAAAAGTTTAAAAATTTTCAGATAGACACCAAGAAATTTGTCAAGATGCATGGACCATCATCATCTTAACAATCTCATCCAAACCATTTAGATTCAAATGTATAAATCATCATTCTCTATTTAATTATGCTAAGTGACCTATAAGGTATTAAATATATTATATGCTATTTTTTTGCATAACTTCTATTCTCAATAACATAATTCTACCCCTTTTCCTTTCCAATACTTTGCAAAGCTCATCCACCCACCTTGCTGAAGAATTTTCTACCCTTCTTTCAATATGTCCAAATCACCTATCTATTTTCTACTATTCTATCATCAAAGGATAATACTCCAACATTCACGTTAGTATTCTCATTTTTGTCATGCTCAACTTAGTTATAAGTGATCTTTATTATAGCCCAACACTTTGATTCGTATATTTTATCTGACTTGATTGCAATTTAATAAAATTAACTTGAAGCTTACATGATATTCTCTTATCACATAATTTCTCTTGAAAACTCAAACCTATCTAATATCACTTTATGATCCAACTATATTGATTGAAAGTTAATCATTTTGCATCCACTATGATCATATATCATATATTTAACACTTGTTCCACTAACCTTAAACCTTTTAGCTTCACAACATTTTCTCCATTTAATTAACTCTTCCCCCAATCTTTGCCAATTTAAAATAATGCATTTGCAATAAGAATAAGATCAAGACGCCTCAGTTTGAATATCATTCGTAAGCACCTTCCCTCCGCTATAAAAAATAAGGACTTAGTGATCATCCTTACTATAACTGGAAACACTCCTTGGACACTCCACAATTATTTCAAATATTAGATTCACCATGCATATCTTTAAAAACTTAATCATACATTTGACAAATAGCACCATGCTTTTCAAATCAAAGATAATTTAAGTCAGTTGCTATTTGTGCAACATCTTAAGACATACATTTGAACATTTGATACATGTGTCGGGATATTTGCAAGCATTCAGTCTTAATGACAAGCATTAATCTTAGTGCACTTGCATGATGCGGTTATATATTGTATTCACATAATATTATATGCATTTGCATGATGTTGTACATTTTTCAAGACACCTAGATTAAACTTAGGGTTATCATGTGATTTGTGCACATTTGTACAAAGGTATTTTATTTTAATATTTGCACAACTATTTTGTCATTCAGATACATGAAAACATCTATTTACCATACATTTGACACCATTTTTTTTCTTAATACACACTAAAAAAATTTTCATGATACTCAATCACAAGTCTTTTCAAAATTAATAAAAAATATATGAAATCCTTCATCTAATCTCTAAAGTTATCCACAATTTCCACAAAATATGCTTCAATAATGATTCTTTTTTAGCATAAAATTAACTTGATTCTCCAATATCAACATAATTTTTCTAAGTACCCTCTATTCTCATTGTATGTCTCGTAAGCTTTGTTTTTTATAGCTATGACAATCTTGAATGCCTCATTTGGGATGCAACTAAGCAAAAAAGATTCCATAAATATTTGTCATTTCCTAGTTAATAGAAATTGAACCTCCATATCCACAAATATTTATGTATGTATTTAACTCTAAATAGGTGATATATTAAAGTTAAGTACAAAAAATCCTCAAAACAAAATGTAGTTATCTCTTTAGTGTGATAAGATAGGAAAAACGAAACCACCATAATTTATCAGGAAAATCAACTATGTAAAACCCAGATAACACGAGGGTTTTAAATGAAGTACTACAACTGATAGATAAACAAAGAAACTTAAACACGGAATTCAAGAAACACCACAAAACAGATTGAAAGCGCAAAAGTGAGTGAGTTTCAAGATGATTCAGATTTCAACTCTAGAATGTGACAGCAAATTTTGATAAATTAAAACAATAATCAAATTGCATTACTTTCAGGCAACTGAATGCATCACATCATTTTCACAATGAAGTTGATCAAGAGATCCAATAGACGTAGATTCACAAGGCATTCTACGGAAAATAACAAAATCCTTAAAAAAAAAGGTAAGCATGCTTTCAATGACAGAGTAGAAGTCAACCGATTTACATGTAAGTTAATATAGCTCTAGCCTTTTTACAAAATCTTGGTCCATTAAAGTGAGGAATATGTTTAAAAATTAAAATGGCAGATAACCTCTTCGACTGCTTTCTCTCTCGCACGCTCTGATAGTTTCAACGCCTTTATTTCAGCGTGGGCCTCGCCTAATTCCCGGTCTTTGTCTGAATATCCAAAAACATGAAAACAAAAAAATTAAACGCCGAAAAGGCCACAACAAAATTCACTGGACTTAAAAAAATTCAAAATATCAGCAGAAGCCAGTGGATCGAACCACATTCCCACCTCTAACTTCATTCTCCAGCCGATTGAGCTCTACTTTGATTGGATCAGATCCATGCAGCAGATTTATGAACTCTTCCGCGTCCAGGCTCGGCCTTATCACCGGCCTCCGTCTCTCTTTCCCTGAAGACTTTACATCCCCCTTATACGACGCCGATGCAGTTAGCACAGCAGGCGACACTAAAGGAAGCGCCTGGGTTGACGCCGGCGAAGCTGCATTGCCTCCGATGCTTGCCTCAGTTCTGAATCCCTCCCCTCCCTCGCCACCACACAGATCCGCCATCCCAGATCCGGTTATCTTACATCCAAGTGAGAAAAAAGAGTAAAAACATATAAAACGGCACCAAAATGCCCAGCTCCGTTTGGCTCAAGACCTAGGTTTCCTCCCTTGGATCATTAAATTGCGTTCCTCTGACGCTTTCGATTCGTAAACTATTAAAGAAGCAAAGTCTTGAACAAACCCTAGTTTCCTTCTGACCTCACTCGATCTGACTCCATCTATGTTGCAACCCGCACTGCATAATGGGCTTCAGTGACAGGGAAGGGTTGTTTTAAGTGGGAAAAGGAAAGAAAATTATTATAATTTCAAGAACTCTGAAATAGAGAGTGAACTATAGCTGCATGGTAAAGTGGACTTTACCTTGAGAACCAGTATGATTTAGCTGTCCCTCCATTTTCAGTAAGGTTACCTCCGATTTCCACGCATCCGAAAGAGCCCCAGATGCTTCACCTACTGAAAGACTGTGCGGTCAGCTTACCGACGGTCTAAATTTTGATCGAATAAGGGAACTAGAACAGCACGCACGGTAATGATTGATTTGAAAACGCGAGTTGCCACGTGTTGGCAGAAGCGCCTTTCAAGTACGGGAAGATCAGAACCGTCGGATCCTACAATCTCAGTCCATTTCTTTTCCGGATTTGCGTTAAGGAAACAACAGTTTTTAATAGGATCTCGCCGCGGATAAGCTGTTCCGAAATGGGAAAGTTGGCTATTATTTATTTAAAATCTTAAAAAATATATTTACATATATTTCTCATATATTTATATATCTAATATTTAAATTTTAATATTTATATAAATATCATCTAAATTTTATAATTTTAAAAAAATAATATCATCTTTAGTATTCTAAAGTAAAATACATCTTTTCATATATTAAAAAAATATTATATTTATAAATATCAAATTTTAGAGATAAATATATAAAAGTATTAGAATGATATGTTATGATCATAAATTTTCTAAAAATTAAAAGAAATAAAAATTCATACTTATTGATACTTTAGATTTGTATACCTAAATTGTAAATCAAGAAAAAAAATAGAAGGCTTTATCTCTCTCTCTCTCTCTCTCTCTCTCTCTCTCTCTCTTCTTCTTCTTCTTTCATGACCTTACTATGATATCCTAAGTTCTGCAAATAAGGTTCAAATATAATTATAAATAGATTTGGATCCTACTTTTAGGAGATGATAGTAACAAGTAGGCTTCGTGAGAATTCGAGATAAATCAATGGCAGATTCCTCCACATAGAAACATAGTAATGAGCAAAACTAAGTGAAAGCAAGAAAATCAAATATATTTGAGAGAATGACATCAAATTTTCATATATACATATATCATCAGCAATAACAAGAATTTCCTATTAACCACTAAAAATAGAAGGACCACTGGATAAAGGAGAAGTTGAAGAGGAAGGTTTAATATCATATTAGAAATTATAAAAGGCTTTATTTTTTTTATTTAGGGTTGTTTGGTTGCCTGAATTTTGGGTGTAAAGTAAAGTAAATACAAGAGTTTTAACTTTTTTGGTGTTTCGCATGGTACAAAGTAAAGTTTCTAAACTAATGTAATGTATTTAGAATACATTACAAAGGTCATTTTTAGTGTATTTGAAATTAGCCTGATTTTAGCGTAATCTAATAAGAAAGTATTATGGCAGGTATTATCGCCCTTCGCATCATGAATACTACATTATATTTATTTAAAATAAATAAACTCATATATTTATAGAGTTTTCAAATAACAACTGAAGTGTCCAAATATCTGACTGCGTTCCTACGTTGATTCATTTTTTGTAAATAGCCCTTTAATTAAATGTGGTACTAGTATACGCATGTAAGAGAAGAGAACAACAAAATAAATATAATAAAAAATCTTCAATTATGAGAATATATTGTAATAAATATCATAAATTCTTATCATAATTATTAACCACATCTGATAATATTGATAAGATACCATCTTTAATTTTAAATTTTAAAAATACTTATTTTGCTTGAGTGCTTCTCTTCTATGCTAGTAAGAAACTATACTCTTTATGGTTAATTCATTTCTTCTTTTTTTCCTCTTTAATACAAATTATGAAATTTATTAGCTCTGCTTGCAGGCATCATATAATAAGAAAGCTTTATTTATTAATTATGAGTGTGCTAGTTTAGAATATTTGGCAGCAAATGAACCTAATGTAAAAGGAAGGCAACATATTAACTTTATATTAAAACTAACTTTTGCTCGACTATTACATATTTAATCTAAAAGGAAGGCATCTTAATTAATATAAATTAATCATATTAATCAATCCCTTGCTGTAAACCCATTAAGTTAATCATTGGTACATTAACAAAATATCCCTTAAATTTACACTTATCATATAAACATCTCATTCATCATCAATCATTCTACCTTAATCATTAAAAAAAAAGTTTTTTAAAAGAACAAAATATGTGAGTTCTCAACACAGCTAGCTAGAAAAAATTTGATAGCTCATTAGGGAGTTATTAAACGAAACTAGTGGAAAAATATTCATTCAAATATATGAAATTTATTATCTTAAAACTTTTATTCTTATTATTAAAATAAATATTATTCATTTTTTATCATTTAATAGCAAATTTGGACTAAAAAAATAGTAATTTGATGTGATAAATAAAGGAGCAAAAACGTTTTAGGAATTAGCGTTTTCAGAAAACGCTAAAAGAATTCCTAAAACGTTTTCAGAAAACGCTTTCGATAAAAATGTGATAATTATCCATGTTTTTCACTTTATTAATTTTCTAATTTTTTGTAATAATAATATATATAAATATTAAATATACAGAATAATATTAAATAGTAAATTAAAAATAATTCAATATGAATACTTTTAAAATAATTTATAATATTTTATGAGTATTAAAATAATGAATTAATTTTTTTTATATTGATAAGTAATATTATAAGCATATTAATTAATATTTCATTTAATAATATGGTTAATTAACATTAATCACAAAGATAGTTTTAAATTAAGAATTATTTTAATTTTTTTTAAATCTCATTAGATTATTTAGGGTGAACTATTCATTCTAAAAGTATTGAAAGCACCAACATGAGTCTAAATAATCGCAAAATATTAATGAAATAATTTGATATTTGTTAAATCTTTTTATAAAATTATGGTAATATTTTTAAAGTTATTTATTAATAATAAAAAGTATGAATAGAAAATTTATTTTTACATATTTTATTGATCATAAAAAGTCAGATATGAAATAAAATTTTATACGTCTGTATAATTTAAGATAGAGATATATATTTATAAAATAAGTTAAATTTATTTATTTTGGTTATACTTGATCTGTTAATTCTATGATCTTAAGTTAGTTCAATATAAATAAAATTATTTAAAAATAATAATTTGTATGATAATATATATTAATGAAATTTTATAATATTTAGATATCAAGTATAAAATGTTTTGTAGACCTGGTTGGTTGTATAAATCATTAATAATTCTAAAATATATGTATATCTATTTTACACTTGTTTATGGTTAGAATGACTAAACTATATGTTTTATATAATTTATAGTTATATTAATTTAATAGTATTTATTTGATGTCTAGTAGTCCAAAAAAAATTTAAATTTATGTATATTCTTAGAATTCTATAAAAATTTCTCATATTTATAATGCTCTTTCAATCATAATAAACTAATTTTGATCACATAAAAAAATTAATAAAAAATACACATTTTAAATATCACTTAGTATATTAAAAATAAATAAATTATATAAGACTAATGTCTCTTACTTCGTGGTGGGATAGCACTTGTTCCAGGTGTATATCTATTTAGAGGTTGCAATGGTCTTTGCAATTGATGCTCTTCTTATTGGTCTACCTCCCCTTATGTGGTGTGGCAAAAGTTGAAGATTGTGAGTACATCCAATTACTATCTTGATAAATTGGGGTAGGCAACATATGCATATGAGATCCCTCAGAAGGACAGCTCATATTATGTAATGCATGTATAGGCATATTTTGAAATTGTTTAAGTCTAATGACCACCATCATAAGTATTTCACTGCAAATCAAATGATGGTCCTTCACGTATTGATGGTCCAATATATGTTGAACGTCCTGCATGTGTTGAGTGTTGTGAAGCTTCAGTATTCAATCTCCTTGTATTGCAAGCAAATGATCTCCTTGTAGGATCAAAATATGATCGTTGTGGCATATCCTACGTTGACCAATGTTGAGCATCAGAAGTTGACCTTCGTTGACCATGATATCCTTCATATGCTTCACGAGTATGCTCTGTGTAAAAGTTATGCTCAATCGATTGGTCAAATGCACTGTAATCAATATAAATAGACTGCTCTACTCTAGTAGATAACTCTGAGATCTCATCTAGAGCAAGTTGCATCGCACTAGCATTTTCACCATGCTCGCCAGCAAATGAATTTGCAATACCTTTCGAACGCACATAGTAGTCTATCTTTGCATAATTAAATCTTAATTTAATAGAGTTATGTAAAAACAAATCGATCATTTACTATGAAATTAAATTATTAAAGTCATACCACAATTCTCTCTCCTGGTGACTTAGGATAGTATATATCTGGTGGCTGAGTTGGTACTTTAACTAAGTAGAGTGATGCCCATGATTTATGCCATCGCATATAAGTAGCTAATTCTTTCTTATTATTCCCTTCTAATGGGTTTAATTGAACTATATATGCCCGACGATTATTCCATAATTCAATATAATTTTGATAATAATACATTCAATCAACTTCTGCTCGTTCTCGCCCATCAACCCTCTTAAATTTTTGATCTATTGGTTTAATCATTGTAGATGGCAAGCTACCAAAGCTGGCATGATGGAAGATGCCTCAACGCTTCCAACTAATAAGTGGAACACGGGCTGTCCAAATATCCATACTTCTAAGTCAAATCTCTGGCAACCAAACCATTATTCCATCCAAGTACAACGTTCAAATAACCTATTTACCAAGTTTTAACTAAAATGATTAACATAAGTAACTCTTATAATTGCATTACTGGTTATGAAGATTAACTTGTACCTGACTTTGTTGAAGTCCATCAATTTTATCTTTATACATCTTCATATTTTCAAGTGGTACTTCTTGTACCAATTTAACATTCCACCTATAGATTTGTTTAGCTTATATTATTACTCAATTAAAAATAATAATAATATATACATATTAGTTAGTCATATAAAACATACATGCATCCAAGTGATTTGCCAGTGATATCTCTCGGAAAAGGGACATGAAGAGTTGGCCTCCCCACATATAAATGCTCCCAAAACCACACTTATAACAAGTGCAAACACCCAACTATTCTAACATGTTTGGGCTTTGTTGAAAGATTTAGTTCACTATATAAGTGTGCAAGTACAGAGCTTCCCAAAGAATATCAAGCAAAGGAAACTAAATCTTCTAATAATGGAAAATACTATAAATACAAGTGTGATTCAGATGTGTTTGGTAATAAGAAACATCCTAACATATATATGATATATCGTCTAACATGCCTCAAAATAAATAGGATAAAGCAAATATTCATATGAATCCCTATAAAAGGTCTATCTTAGCCAACACAGTGGTACTATTGAGTGAGCATCTGAGTGGCCCATGCGAAAATTTGCCACAACATCATGGTCTCTAGGATGATGATAAATAACATCTGCATCAGGGTGGCTGCCTAATAAGTCATCACACCATTCCTCTAGCTTGTCCAACGTAATCCGGGGCCAATAACTATATAACCGACTAAAGGTGCTCCATCAACCATAACACTAAGGATAATTTGCACATCCTGAGGTGTTATAGTCATTTCTCCTATAGGTAAGTGAAATGTATTTGTTAACGGATATCATCGCTCCACCAACGTTGTGATAAGATGATGATTCAGCCTAATAAATTATAAATGTCCTATACAGTTAATACGAGAAAGTTGCGAAGCTTGAATAAAGCGATGACATCGTACTGGCCGCTCGCCAACCATTCGTAAGTGACTTGCAGCTTCAAGAATTGTTCCCTGTGTGACACAAAGATTATTATTATAAGTAAATACATGCAAAAAAATTATTTTAGTTAAAATAGTACAAATATTTATCTCATCAGGGTTTGATGCTTGATGTAAGATGCCTAAGGAGGAGATGTTAGGTGGAGCATTATCTTCATTTGGTAAAGAGAAAATCTTTCTAAAAGAAAAGAATCAAAATTTCTTCCAATTCAAAAATAGAAAGTGGGTCGGGCCGGCTCTTTTTCTTTATCGATTTTGTTCCTTCCATGATTGAAAATCTCTACTCTCGCTTTCTCTAAATGCCAGGTCACCGATCTATTATGTCATGGTAACTTGCAGCTATAGCTATGAATAAAAAAAGTTGACTAGAACAATGAGATCTACGTAAGAAATTGGAAAACGTAACCTTCGCTTGAATTTCCTATATACAAAATCGAATATTGAGAAAATTTCTTAATGTCTGCTTCAACATATCATCATCTACCACAAGCCTACCATGCCTGCGTCCTCGTCCATCTCTATATGATAGAGAATCAAAATATATTATTAGCACATAATGTGTTATTTATAAAAAATTAACATAAGTATATTGACATTTCACCTGCTACTGCTTGTAGTATTAGGGCATGTAGCACTATTATGACCCATGTTTTTTTGCAAATGCTACATATTCTACTTGACGTAGTTCTAGCCTCGTCCATTGTATTCCTAATCCTTGTAATTTTTGGCCTTCCAGATCTTCTCCTAAAAGTTGGAGGTAGTAGAGCAACAATACCTTGTTTGTCATCATATGGTGGCCAGAATTCTTTCTCAGGTATCACTTGAAATAGGAAATCATATGTCTGCTTGTAAAATTCTAGTCTAAAATATCCTGATACAATAGGTGTATGGTCTAAATGTCTTGTTCCGAGGGTAGCGACTGCATGTACACATGGGATATGATATATTTGTGGCTTATTGTAAGTGCAAACACACGTGTTAGATGAGATAATATCAATATGAAATGCCCTACAAGACATATCAAAAACTTGGTACTCACAACTATTAATACATGTGGGCTCAGGATATTGACGGACATCACGCTCAATCCTTTGTAATATTGCTCTTGTGCGTGGTACAAATAGTGTATCTTGCACTGATAGCCATTGTGTAACATCATTAGATCGCTTTAGAAATAATGCAACTAGGTTATAATAAATGACACAAATTAGGCCCTGGACAGGTAAACCACGAGCACGTTTCAAAATCTCATTAAAATATTCGGAAGCGTTAGTTGTCATCATACCATCCTACTTTCAGCATCATATGCTAATGACCACCTAATGATGTCACGCTTTGTAAGCCAATCAAACGCCTTATTCTTAACATTTTTAATATCTGTCATATACTGATTAAAAATTTGCACATCATCATTATTACATGCCCAATACATTTTATTGCAAATGGTGTCAACATCAGTTACTGCAAGCTTTCTTAAAGCCTTTTTAAAGTTCTCTCGTAAATGTCGCAGAAAATATCTATGTGCAACCCATGGAAAGATTTTCTTGCACCCACGAATCAATCCAACGTGACTGTGAGAAATTATGCATAGATCTTGACAACTACAAATAGGTTCCACCAAGTCATGAAATAACTGTAAAAACTGTAACCATGACTCATTAGTTTTAGACTCAACTATAGCACATGTAAGAGGAAAGAGACCACCATTTCCATCAATACCAACATCTAGTAAAGTGCTTCTATATTTTCCAAGAAGGAATGTACCATCCATACTAAGCACTGGTTGACAGAATCTCCAACCACTAATGCTCTAAAATGATTATTATGAGTAACTTGTACTCTATATAAAGTTCCAAGTATAACAATACAAACACTTTCCAAAAAATGAAATAATGATCGATAAGAATCCTCTTAACTCCCAAAAATTGACTTGATTGCTTTTCGACGTGCATCCTATGCTTTAATATAGGTAATTTGAATATTAAACTTGGACTCCATTCGAGCAACTATTTCTCTCGGCTTCAGGTCTAATTGTTGTCAGATCACTCCACCTATATAATGAAAGATAAACTTGGAAGTACAGTTGCGATGACTAGCAGACATTATTGGATGCATGCATGTGTGGGGGCCTCCGATTGAAGAAACTTTACAGACACCACCCAAGCATTGGCTACAAGATGCATGTAAATGCCATTTACATGGTCATGAAGGATGATTGTAATATACACACTCAATAGTAAGTCTTTTTTTATTTGATGTGGTCTTCCGATATTCTATATTTTTCCATTTAGTGCACATTGTAGTTGATATTTGCTTCTAAAAATCATCCATTCTAACATTTGGTTTGGTATTGCATCTTCATCATATTGAATAGTGTTAGCTGATGAACCGTCACATGAATCAATCACATCCCACTCTTTTGTGCTATGAATCGTACGTACAAACTCATTGTTTACATTCATTAAGTTAATTCTATCTGTATTGGATAATGCATGCTGGTGTATTACATCATGCCCTTGAAATACCATATCGAAATTTGCCTCTCCTTCATTCAAATTTTCATCATCGCTTGGCTCACTTCAATATTGGCTTGTGCTATCCATTGTTTCATATCCATCTACATCAGTAAAGAATTGTGCCTCAGTTGAAGGTTGTTGCGCTATGGGTTCGACATTTCTGCTAATGTATGGCCGGAATGAGTGTGATAAATCAAAAGAACGATGAGCCCTATAATCTATCGTTGAGGGGTGAGGTCTGCTAGAGCAACCAACATCATGTATATCAATTGAAAATGGGTTAGACCTGTGAAGTGAAAAAGGATAAACTAAGATATGTTTGATAGTTTTTTTTATTGATGGAGAAGAATATATTTAACATAATCATAACATAATTACTTGTGAATTTGGGGTGAGTGTGTCATAATGTCTATAGGACTTTGAGCAGGACCAACTTCATCATCATCATTTGTTGGAATGACTTCAATGTCAACATAGACAATCACTGTGTGTTTAGTGGCTTTTAATAACATAAATTCGCATGATTCATCATCATCAACATGTGTTGCAGTAAAACCAAGGTTTTCATAACCGACGACCGCCTGCTCGACCGGTTGAGAACCGTCCTAATATTCAAAACCGCTCGAGAAAACCGGGAACATGTAGAGAACCGGCGTTCAACCGCTGAACCGAGAACCGCCCGCGGTCCGCCCGTGAAAAAAAAATATTTTGGCATTTTCATTTTGCCGACCGATGCTTATCCACGGACCCTAGCCTCTGTTTCGACTGTTTTTCACTTTTGAGTTTTGTTTTGCTCCGCCTCTCTCTGGATTTTGGTGCTCCCCTCGACGGTATTCAGAACTCGTTTTCACTTTTCAGGTTTGATACTATCACTATGTATTTCTCACTTGTTCTTTTCATGTTTATTACTAGTTTACATTTATATGAATCGGTTCAGTTCTTGTTTTTTGTTTTTTTACTAAATTATTGCACGAGGGAAGTCGCTGCAATAAAAAATCTCAAGAACAGGGCAAATCACAAACTAATTGCAACGAGGAAGTCGTAAAACACATTTAGTTCTTGCACTAGATCTCCAAAACCAAGTGCGGTTTTTTGAACATCATTGTTTTTAATTTTGTTTTAAAATATATTCATTTGATATTTTAGGATGTTTGCTCGAATAGTGAACTTTAATTTGAATGCTGATGCGGATGAATGTAGCACTAGCATCCAATGCGGAAGAATCCAAATGAATTACTTCTAAGTGAATTTAGGAATTGAACATTGGGCATTCACATTGGATATATTTAAACTGAATTAAATCTTAGTTAACTTGAACCAATTGTGGTTGAATGATTGAATTATAATGTGCTAGATAAAGAATTTTTTTTTTTTGCATTTAAAAATTATCATCGTTAAATTGTTACATTAGAAATTTAGAATCTTTATCATTTATCTAATAAAACCCAGATTTTGCTTATGGATGTATTTATAATTTTTTTATTGACATTCTCTTTAATTTATTCAACATTTATTTTCATAAATATGCTAAGTTTAAACATTTATTTTTCATAGGAGATTTTTTTATTTTTTGCATATGATTTGTATTTTATAATTTATTTCTCTCAAATTACACATATTGTATGATTATTTGATCATTTAAATCACATTTAGGACAATTTTGTATTTTTCATTTTTCTCGATATCTCTCAAGTCTTTTCATAATTTTTTGATTGACATTTTTTTAATTTATTCAACATTTATTTTCTTTTTTTATATTTAGGATGGAGCCTTCAAAGTCAAAATTATATTTCCTCTCATAATGTTAGGAGAAAATAGATCCACTTGGAATCATTTTAGTGAATCTAGATGTCGATAAAAAAAGCAATATAAGTTTGTATTGTGGATTAATATATATGGAGGCATAAATAGAATGAAACAACATTTAGAGTTAAGGAAATATACCATGCAAAGTTTCACATGATATTCGCCAAATGCAAGAAAATTTAAAGTAATATCAAAAAAAAAACAAGATACACAAGAGGATAGAGTGTTCATACTTATAATAAGCATATTATTGAAGAAGAGAGTGGCTCTTCAAAAGGAAAAGAAAAGTAGATGAAATTGATGCTTACTTTGCTCCAAGAACAAAACTGGTCACAACCATCTTTAAAAGTGTTTTGGCATCTAAAGAAGTAGTACATGAGTCGACATGGCCATTGCTAGATGGTTTTGTTGTATTCCATTCAATGCTTTAAATTCATCATTTGCTCAGAAAGCTATATGCTATATCGAATTATGAACTTCCATCATATCACGATGAGAATTAATCTATTGAGGGATTGCAAAGAAGAATGTAAACTTTAATTGAATCTTATAGCGTTCTTTGGAAAAAAGGTGCACTTTAATGGTGATGGATGGACGATGTTAAAATAGAACATTAATTAATTTAGTTTATTGTCCACGAGGAGTATCTTTCTTAAAATCATTGATGCCGACATTAAAAAATATGCTACAACTCTTTGTTCTTTATTTCTGAAGTAGTGGATAGGTCCGAAAATATTGTCCAACATGTGACTGATAATGCATCAAATTATAAGAAGGATGGAGAGTTATTGCATCAAAAGTATGAGAATATTTGTTGGCTCCTTGCGCAAACATTGCTTGAATTTGATTCTAAAAGATATTGGTAGCTTACCTCATGTAGTGGATCTTGCATGATCGAAGATAATAATATTGATCTATAATCATATTTTACTATTGTCTTGGTTGAGGAAAAGACAAGGGTGGACTGAAATAGTACGTGCAAGAGCTCGTTTTGTAACAACTTTTATTACTTTGAAAAGTGTATATGATCATAAACATGATTTTCAAGCTCTTGCTACAAATAAGCATTATGTGGATTCAAAGTTAGCAAAAAACTATTAAAGGAAAAGAAGCATCTTTTATCATCATGGATAACAAATTTTGGAATGATTGTTTAATCATGTCAAAAATAACAGGACCATTAATAAGATTATTGCGAGTTGTTGATTTAGATGAAAACCATCTCTTGGTTATGTTTATGATGGCATGTAACAAGAAAAGCACTTAAAATCATGTTTAGGTGTGAAAAGATTGTATAAGCCATATACTTATATTATTAAGAAAAGATGGGATGAACAACTCCGAGGTATCCACTCACCGCTTATTTCTTAAATCCACATTTTCGATGATCAAGAGAATTACACAAAACCGTAAGTTATGCATTGATTGAACTTATTGGAAATAAAGATATATGTCCCAAGCCTAAATTGGCAATTAATGAAGTTAGAATATATCGAGATAATTTAGAAAGTTTTGGGAAGCCGATTGCACTCACTATGGCCAAAGAAATGCAACCTGGTAAGTAAGTTTTTCATTATTTCATTTAATTCTCATCGTCTTTTTGACATATTTTATATTTTTGAAGTTAATTAAAATTTTATTTTGATGAATGGTGGAAGATGTTTGGTTCTAGTTCTAATTTAAAAAATTGGCTTAGAATTTTAAGCCAAACTTCTTCTTCTTCCGGGTGTGAAAGAAATTGAAGTGTTTTCGAACAAATTCATACAAAAAGAAGAAATAATTTGGAACACCAGAGGTTAAATGATCTTGTCTATGTTCGTTATAATCTTAATTTGAGGAACATGTATGCTTTTTTTATCATTATTAATTTATTATGCTATTGTTCTTAAGTTCTTAACATTGATACTTATCTATAATTTTATGTTTATTTGATAGAATTCATCTTAAAAAAAGAAATTATGATCCATTGGATTATTCAAGTATACAATAGATTTTGGATAGATGAGAACACACTAATTAATTAAATTATGATGATTTAGAGAATGAAATATATAAAGAAAATTCATATTGTTGAAGGAGTAAATATATCATCCAATATAACAACTAATAGTAAGTTAGTTAAATTATTCTTATGTTGATTATAAAGGTGAAGAAGTAATTTATTTTGAATGTGTGATTCAGACAATAATGAGGCCAAAGAATATAAATGATTTAATGAAAACACCAACATGATATTTTAGAAGTTTTGGAGTTGATTGGGAGACAAACTTTGGACGATATTTAATCTTTTGAAGAGACAACATTTAGAGATGAATTTTAATATATTTGATTAGAATCTATTTCTTTTGAATTTATTTTAGAGATAAATTTTAATATGTATTTGATGTTTTGTTTTTAGCGAAGTTTTGAAAAGAAATTATTATGATACATCATATATCATCTTTATTGAATTATTAATATCTCAAATTTGTTATAACTTGCTTTTATCATAATTTATAATATTATTTAGTTTTAGTTTATATTTTTTACTTGTATAATTTATATAGTTGATGCCAAATTACTAATTTTATTTAATTTTAATTCCTTTTAGAACCAATTTAGAAGCTCTACAATGGATTATTTCAAAGAATTATCATGGCTACAAAAAAAAGGTTAGTATTTATATATTCATATTTAACTTTGAAATTGTATGAGATTTTTTTGCATATGATTTATATTTTATAATTTATTTCTCTCAAATGCATATTGTATGATTATTTGATCATTTAAATCTCATTTAGATAATTTTAATATTTATTTCCGGTTCGACCCGCTCAACCCCGACCTTTAAACCTTGAACCTCTCTTTTGTTTACGTTAGGCCACAACTCAGTAAAACCACCACTAACGGGAGTCGACAAAACTAGATTGTATGAGTTGAACTATCGTGATGTAACAAACGTAAAATCTTTTGTTTTAACTGTGAAAGTGTTAATAATTGAGAAATTTGAATTTGACGGTTACCTCCACCAATATAAGTAAGGGTAAATCATTTGTAACCTGTAACTCTCCATCAAAGCAAACCAATAAATGTGACATGTGCCTACTCATATTGTATAGCAATCCTGCACTCAAAGACATATAAGAGGTGGTCTTAATATCTTATCTATATCATAAGAAAATATCAATGCGGCATAATATAAGTTCTCTAAAAATATTAAATATTTCAAAATTTTAAAATGTGTAAATATGATTTCAAATTGCATTGAAAAATATCACACTCCCAGAAAACTTTCTACATACAAAATCTACTAAGATTACATATAAGGATATATATATATATATATATATATATATATATATATATATATATATATATATATATATATATATATATATATATATATATATATATATATATATATATATGTGTGTGTGTGTTTGTTTATTGTTATTGTTGCTTTCTATTTACAGTTTAACAATTTTTTGTATGTATTTACTCATTCATTCTACCAATTGAGTCTCATTTAAAGTGACGAAATTTTTTTATTTCTCATATTTGTTTTCCAACATGAAAATGATAGAAGAAAGAATAAATTTAAATATATAAATTATTTTTTATATTTAAAAAAATATAAGAATACAAATATCATTTATATTTTTATTTAATGGTAGAATATAAATAAAATAATAAATATCCACCCACAATATCATACCACTAATTTGTTGTATTTTATGATTAATTAAAAATAAATCCAACATATGAAATTAATTGTTAAAAAGATATGAATACTGAATAAACAGTAGCTATAAAAATTAAATATGGTTAATTAATTGAGAAATTAAACTTTTTTTAAACTTATAAATAAACAATTAAATTTTTTTTGTTAATTTTGATATGGCTCTCAAAATACCACTAATCACAAATATGTCGAAGTTTATATGATTAAAAAATCGACGAGATCAAACACTTAAAATATCGGAATCTTTGGACATCAATTAAATCCCAAAATACTCTCAAATATAGGGTGTTTATAGTCAAATCGGCTCTGAGCGGATCTAATGAGCCTAAGATCTCATAAGACTTCATTTGGGCATCCAAATGCTCAAAATACATCAAATGATCAAAGGAATCATCGAGTCCGAGAGGGGAGTGGTATGGGCTACATGAATTTTCAAGAACGCCTTCCTCCCATCTATAACAGCTTCACCTCATGAAGAGCCAAGTGAAGTGAAGAGAAGATGAAAAAGGAAGAGGAGAAAGCAAAGAAAGAGGGAGTCAAGCGGAAGGAAGAAGCAAGGAAGAAAGGAAAAGAAGATAAGAGTCAAAGGAAAGCAAGAAACAGCAAAAGAAGCTAAGAGTCCGAGGAAGAAGAGTCCGAGGAAGAAGAGGAAAAGAAGGAGGAAGAAGAAGCTCAAGCTTGAAGATCCTCCAAGGGTCACACCTCGACGGCCATCAACCACCATCACCACCACTTTCATCGCCAATGTGTCTCGATCTCCACTACTACCAAAGAATCATTACAACGATCGTTATTACATAGTTTTTCCTCCCATATGCAATTCTTTAATCTTGTATCGGAAGACTCAGACTCAAAACGATATAGTGGAAGCTTTTATCAAGCCCCGGTTTTTCCCTCTTTTGAGGTTTTCGCTAAAAGCAGGTGTCTGCTTGTTTAATTACTGCACTTGACTAATCGACAAGTAAACTTTCACTCTACTGCGACTGGTTTTTTAGCACGCAACAATTTTATATATGCATAACATTTTATAAAGAAATATAATAATTTTGATGCTAAAATTTCACATATAATAAGTTTATAATTTGCATTTTCAAATTGATTGTTTGATATTTTGAACATTAAATTTGTCATTACAACTGAAACTAAAAGGTGGAATTATCAATGTAATTTAATATAATAATTTTGATATTTAATTTTAAATCATTATTACTAAAATAAATATTTGTTCATATATTTTAATGTACGGACATGAAAATTCATGAATTTTAAAATAATTAATAAATAGATAATAAACTTCGCTTGAAAGAGTTTAAGCAGTGGCCAGTCCAATATTAATAAATGGATTTAAAATTTTCATTAAATGTGACATTAAAGATTCATTTATATTCATTGATAGAGAATAATAATCCAAAATTTTTAAATGTTAGAGTTTCAAATGCTGTGAATTTCAAAGCAATAAATATTAATAGCAAAATGCATCTATTAAATAACAGATAAATATTATATGGTTGCAATTAAAATCATAAAAAAAATTAAAAAAATGGAATACTAAGATTTTATATTGGAAGGAACACAAATCAATTTTATAATAATCTTATAAATAAAAAAATATTTTATCAATATAATTTAATGGACAATCTATTAAAAAAAAATTTCAAAAATTTTCAAATTTATTGTTTGATATTTAGACATTAAATTTGTCATTACAACTGAAACTAAAAGGTGGAATTATCAATGTAATTTAATATAATAATTTTGATATTTAATTTTTAAATCATTATTACTAAAAATAAATATTTGTTCATATATTTTACTGTACGGAGCATGAAAATTCATGAATTTTAAAATAATTAATAAATAGATAATAAACTTCGCTTGAAAGAGTTTAAGCAGTGGCCAATCCAATATTAATAAATGGATTTAAAATTTTCATTAAATGTGAGATTAAAGATTCATTTATATTCATTGATAGAGAATAATAATCCAAAATTTTAAATGTTAGAGTTTCAAATGCTGTGAATTTCAAAGCAATAAATATTAATAGCAAAATGCATCTATTAAATAACAGATAAATATTATATGGTTGCAATTAAAATCATAAAAAAAAATTAAAAAAATGGAATACTAAGATTTTATATTGGAAGGAACACAAATCTATTTTATAATAATCTTATAAATAAAAAAAATATTTTATCAATATAATTTAATGCACAATCTATTAAAAAAAAATTTCAAAAAATTTTCAAATTTATTGTTGGATATTTAGATATTAAATTTGTCATTACAACTGAAACTAAAAGCTGGAATTATCAATGTAATTTAATATAATAATTTTGATATTTAATTTTTAAATCATTATTACTAAAAATAAATATTTGTTCATATATTTTATTGTATGGAGCATGAAAATTCATGAATTTTAAAATAATTAATAAATAGATAATAAACTTCGATTGAAAGAGTTTAAGCAGTGGCCAGTCCAATATTAATAAATGGATTTAAAATTTTCATTAAATGTGAGATTAAAGATTCATTTATATTCATTGATAAAGAATAATAATCCAAAATTTTTAAACGCTTGAGTTTCAAATGCTGTGAATTTCAAAGCAATAAATATTAATATCAAAATACATCTATTAAATAACAGATAAATATTATATGGCTGCAATTAAAATCATCAAATAAAATTAAAAAAAATAGAATACTAAGATTTTATATTGGAAGAAACACAAATCAATTTTATAATAATCTTATTAATAAAAATAATAATTTATCAATATAATTTAAAGCACAATCTATTACCTGGCAGAGAAGATATAAATAAAATTTGTTAAATTAATTGAAAACGAAATTTAACTTACCTGCGAGAGCATAAATAAATGAAGAAGAGAGAAGAAAATCTTAAGTGAAATGCGTAATTCTTTGAGAAGCTGGCGTACTTTATATATGTGTTTCTTCCAAAAATTACGGATATTAACAGCAAATATTGAGCCCCGATCAAATCACGCGAGGAGCAAAAAGAATTCACGCAGAATTAATTACGCGCGGCAGAATTGATGGACGGACAGAAAAATTTCGGAAAAGCGTTTTCTGAAAACGTTTTATGAATTAGCGTTTTCTGATGAAAACGCTAATGTAAGAAAATATAAGTCTTTTCTCCAAACAATCAAAGAGCCTTGATTCAAAGTTATTCATCTGATTTTTATGCCTATTTTATTGTGAATAAAATATTTGTGCTACATAACTACAATTTTAAAAAAAAATGCCTTAAATCAAGCTTCTTGACTTGGTCCTTCTGATGCCGAGATTGAATTAGCAAGTTCATTAGATTGCCTTGTGGGCTTGGAATCTGAGAGAGGTTTTGGAGTTTTTTGATTTAAAGTCATTTAAAGATTTTAAAAAACTATTTGTCTTTTGAAAATAAACAGAGTTTTAGTGAAATAAAACTCAGTTTCAAAAGAAATTATTTAAGCAGTATCAAAATTAAAAATTCAAGCTCTCAAAAGCAAAACACTAAAAAAAGCCCTCCCAAACCAAGCCGTAGTAATAGGTGGCTCTTCCTCCTCTGCAACTCCTACAATTTTTTTTAAAATCTTGATTGAAGTTAGAGTAAGTGTTCGGCTTGCGCAAGAGTTGATGGAGAGATTTCTCTTCGAAAAGACATCCAAATGTAAAGCTACATTCCTGATGATATCTTCTCTGATAGAAAAAGGAGCCTATCGCCATAGTCAAGACGATGCACAGAGGGCCTCTATCCTTTATCACAACTCCTTGCAAGTAGTATGAGACGGCAGCGCACGTTATGCCCTGCAAAGGGGACATCTCGCCTTCATTACTCTTAAACTTACATGAAATCTACGTTGTGTTTCAGAATATTAAGTCATATTTTTCAGACATAATTTTATATACAATGAATTAATTAACTTACTGAATATAATGCGACCAAGAGCGTCTTGTCCCAACCTACAATCCATGGTCCTCCACCGCCAGCGAAACCACAGCGCCCATCATCGCACCCATGGAGCAAATCAAAGCTGCCAGCGTAAGCTCTGCTGGGAACGATTCTAACGTATTTGACTGCATCCATATTAATGCACAGATCGTTAATTACAAGCCATAATCAGTATTAATTATATTAATTATTTATTTATAAGATGACTGAGCTCGAAGAAGAAAGAGGTAGAGAATGCAACAACGGTTATTCCGAGGAGAGTTGTTCTCTTGTATTTGGATTTAATGTAGGCAAAATTTTTAGATTAGGCTTAATCCTAATCTTAATTAGCAATTTAGACATAAATTTTTTTTTAACAAAGTAGGCTTAGTCCGTACTACGGATGATTGGAGCCCACGATGTTGACGTCCGTCGTCAAACGACTAAAAGGCGATTATTTATTTTTTTTTAAAAATGTGGAGCGGTTCTCGTATTTTCATGCGGTCATGGTCGAATTGAACTTTGTATCGTTGGAATCATAACAAAATTCTCTACAAGTTCATATTGGTCAAAATTTATGATTGCGACCCGATACACAACATATTTTGCAAATGCGCGCGGAGCTGTAAATTCGAAGTAGCAATCATATTTTGCGCGTATCGGAGTCATACGGTATCAGAATTGAGCGAACTTTGTATCGTTAGAATCGTAACGAAATTTTCTACAACTTTTATGTTGTTTGAAGTTTATGATTGCGACTCGATGCGCAACATATTTTGCAAATACGAGCGAAAACTGCGGCGCGGAGCTGAAAATTCGAAGCAACAATCGTATTTTGTGAGTATTGGAGTCATATGGTGTCAGAATTGAGCGAAATTTGTATCGTTGGAATCATAACGAAATTCTCTACAAGTTTTATGTTGATCAAAATCATTGCGGCAGAAGATTTTGCAACTGCGCTGAACCGTATTGAACTGAAAGTTGAGCTCGTATTTTGCTCAGATCACCGCCGAATTGAAAATTTGTATCGTTGAAATCGTAACGAAATTGTATACAACTTTTATGTTGGTTAAAATTTATGATTACGGCTCGATGCGCAGCAGATTTTGCAAATGCGTGCGAAACGACGGCGCGGAGTTGAAAGTTCGGAGCAGCAATCTTATTTGTTTAAAAGATTTGAATATATTATATAATAAGCAACAATCTCACAAGTATTTTTACAAATGACATATAGAAGCTTTGATAAGTGGATTGGCCAAAAAAATTCTTAAGTGATTCATTTCCTTTTAAACCAATAATTAAAATATTTGATAGCATCTCACTATTTCTACATTGTTCAACTCCTTTTGTCATGAGGAACATTTTAAGATAAACAACATACAAATTAACAAAATTTGTGTGGCACAACAAGCCTTGAATGCTCTTCAATCTAATTGAAATATATGTTCACAACTACATGATCACATAACTAGAGGCCACAAGGCGTGCTACTCATAACGAGTTAAACTTTGAGATTAGTTGATTTTTCTCACAATTTTTTATAAAAACAGCCACTCAAAACCTTAAATACCATGTACAAGTCCCAATAACAAGTTGCAATGAAACCCTAACGATCGCATGTACCATAGACATCTTCTATAAGAGTATTTCTAATCTGAAAAAAGTGTATTACAGTCGCCCGCACCACCACTTTCTTCTCCATCGCAATCAACTCTATCACAATCATCTCAAAAAAAATCGATAACAATAGAATTCATCAAGATCAAATTTGAATCATAATACCCCCACTCAGAACTTTTTTTCTCTAAATCAAAAATGAGTACACATACAACAAAATGAAATCTCGTATGGACGGAAGATAATAGTACAGACGACTATCTCCGACGATGCCTGCAATGCGGTATCACATCACTATCTAAATGTGATGGTCGCCGTGGTCGGTCTCAGATGATGCTCCCGGTCCTCTTGTTCACCGCCGGATGGTTGCGAAAACCAAGGTGTGTATCACTAGGTACATCGACTGAAGACTGTGTCAGAAGCGTGAAATCATGATACAGTCCATACGGGGGTGTCATATGGAATGAGGGAAACCCATATGTAGGAGGTACTGGTTGCTGCCAAGGGTGCATTTGTGACCACATAGCTCTCTGGTACAAATACTGTGGTGGCTGTGTGAATGTATATGTAGATAGTCTGACCACTGGTGGAGATGATGGACCAATATCCATCGCCGGCCCATTCGGCCGCGACCGACATGAAGTACCCGAAATCTTGGTCTGCACGGCTATCGAATATACATGCAAAGTCCCCGACAACCCTCATACTCGTTGATTGATTGCTGAACCTCTATGTCATTTTCCCTCCCAAAATAGCATCGAAATATGTCCTCGGTATTCACTATGTGCTCACGCTGCGTTGATAGAACTCGAATTATGATAAAATTAGTAAAAAAAATTATTATTACAGTTAAGAAATGCTGGCTTACCATGAGTCGATCTCCAGGAGCTTGGGGGTAATAAGTGTCTGGGGGTATTGTAGGTGCCTTCGGTATATATAGGGAAGCCCAATATCGATACCATCTCATGTATTGATTAATGGCTGCACCCCCCACCTGCTGGGAAAAGTCTACCACCACAACTAAATCCCGTTTGCTCTCCCACTGCACAATGTATGTTTGGTGGTAATCGACCCAGTCCACGTCGGCTTTCCTTCGACCATCCACTCGCACGAAAGAATAATCTATTGGTGCAACCTCTGTCGTAGGTGGAAGGTCAACCGCCGAGCATGATCGGCGGTGCCACTCAACTTCGCTTTCCAACTAATCAAGACTCCGTCCATATGTCCCCATGTAAGCATATCTGCGACCGCATCGGACCAACTCCGTATGGCTCCTAGATCACTGTGTTGTTTGAAATGATTATTAGTTATGTTATCTACATACAAAAATGGGCCCAAAAAATACACTTACAAAAAATATACTTGACTCTGCAGTAGGCCATCTAGCTCGTCTCTGTAAACTCTGATATGGGTTGGCGTCACCTCTCGGACAAACCCTTCATTCCAACGACAACCCACACTCCATCTATGTCCGTTGCATAGAATATGTAATGTTGGTCACCACATAAACATGCTCCACACCCATACCGTAGAATCGTAAGCAACCACCATATTCGTCCGCCCGCGTGATGCTCAGAATGAGCAAAATACCGCTCCTAATAAGAACTCTCTGAATGTGTCAAGGTCCTCCAATAGAGACATCGGAATCTGACGACGTTCATAGGAAGCCAAAAAAAAAAGTATGTAAGCTCTGACATGCATGCTAAACTGAAGCTTTGGTAGATCTAAATAAGAATCGTAATGGCCCCAAACCATCGTAAGGACAAACAGTGCAATGCGGCTTGCCTCATTCGAACTCGATGTGATATGAGGTCGGATCGGATCATGGTAGACAGCTTTCGGATGTACTGTATCAACTCATCACGAATCCGCCAAGATGCCCACCGCTCGCCCCCACCAACAACATTCCGCCCAATAATAGGCTGGTCATCTATCTGAACACCGAGGATCATAGTAACATCCTGCAATGTGACCGTCATCTCGCCAATGGGCAAATGGAATGAATTTGCCTGCGAAGACCAACATTCCACGAATGCTGTGAGAAGGTGGTGATCTATCTAACGATCGCATCTGGACACACAATCCAATCCAACTGCTCGTAAGGCGGTCATCAATCTAGGACAGTTCACTGGCCACTCTTTGAACATAAGTACATGAGATGACATATCCATAACAGAAACTTACATAGTATGAAATTATAGTTCAGTAAATAAAAATATAAGAACAATCCATACACACAACTTGACTTAAAAAATCTTACCAAGTCAGAATGTGCTGCTCTGTGCCGACCATTTAGTGCTGTTATACTAGGGTGAAATTCGGGCATATCGTAGTCCTCTCCGCACGCTCGCCCCGCATGTGGGGTGAGCATCTTATTCGGCAGACATTCTACCTACAACAAAGGCAAATCAATTGAATTCAAACCAATTAACATGAAAGCTTGGCTCATATAAAGATAGATTCAGTAGCTCTGAAATAATCATCCCAGCTTGAGATCATTGCTTCATAGCCCTAAATATGGAGAACAAATTATATAAACACTCTTGTGTCACATATTTCTTCCTGAGGTACCCCGAGATTCTGCTACACATGATACTGAAATAAAGAGAAATTGCTCACATGAGTAAGAATCTTTTTTATTTGTGCATCATTTAAAAGGTTAGGAAAGTTGAACAAAAGCCTTTGGAGCCACTTTGTGGTGAAAGAACAAAAAAACTTTACAGAGAAAATGTAGAACAAACACTTGCAGTAATCTCTCATCTTAAAAGCCCATAAGAGCAAGCATAACATTTGGAAGGATCAGTTGCCTTTTTCCCCATCCTCCATGTCTTGCCATTACTAGAGAAACCAACAGGTACACAACTACACATACAAACTTTATTTGGAATGAAATTAAGAAGAAAGAAAATACTATTTACCTCATAATTACATGCACAACATTGTATTTGATGTATCTCAAAGGAGATTCATTCCACCCAACGAATGAAAACATATACATGTTTCCCTGCATATTTGATGTATCTTATAAAATTTTACTTTCATTTATTAAGAAGTGTCAAAACATAAATTTCATATAATCAAAATTAAATTTTAAAATTTTAGTAACTAGACTAATTGGCCTTTAAATGGTATATTACATTTGTAACAATTTACCAAGACTTGTAAGGAATGAATTAGGTAGCGAAACATTGCTTTACAATAAATTCTCTCACAGAATTCTGGCAAGAAATGAGCTTACATTTGCGGAGAATACGATGCGTGATGTATTTATCACCCACCAGATGATAAATCTATAATTTAAGTTCTTTGGTTTAAAACTAATTTGAATGTGAACATTAAAAAAAAAAAAACACTTAAGCATGATTCTAATTGACAGCCATAGTAATATAATAAAAAATAATAATAATATTAATCCTTCATAAATAGAACATACCTTTCAGTGTTTTGCAATGAACCAAGTGGAACATCATGAATGCTGAACTCTCGGTGCCTAATACATAACAAGACAAACAAACAGCAAGATAACCTCGCTTTTCCACTATTTCACAAACTTGCATCTATCAATTATTGTCTTCTTATTGGCTGGATTAATAACATCTTACAGCTCAACATACTTGGTGTTCAACATCAGTTGAGCATCATTTTTCTCTTATAGCCCAATTCTATGACTTTTCTATTGGTCAAAATCTCGATTGGCGGCGCAGATTTTGCGATGTGCGAAAACTGCTGCATAGAAAAATGCGACACATCGATCATAATTTGTGCATATCGGTGTCAAACAGTGTCGGAATTGAGCAAAATTCATATCGTTGGAATCGTAACGAAATTTTCTATGACTTTTCTGCTGGTCCAAATCTCCGATTGTGGGCCGAAGCGCAGCAGATTTTGCGCATGTGCGCAAAAACTGCTGCGCTATGCAGAAAATGCGACGCAGCGATCGTAATTAGCGCGTATCGGTGTCAAACCGTGTCGGAATTGAGCAAAATCTATATCGTTGGAATCGTAACAAAATTTTCTACGACTTTCCTGTTGGTTAAAATCTCCGATAGGGCGGCGCAGCAAATTTTGCGATGTGCAAAACTCGTTGTGCGAAAATGCGCGCACCGATCGTAATATGCGCGTATCGGTGTCAAACGGTGTCGGAATTGAGAGAAATTCATATCGTCGGAATTGTAACAAAATTTTCTACGACTTTTCTGTTGGTCAAAATTTCCGATTGTGTGCCGAAGTGCAGCAGATTTTGCGCATGTGCGCAAAAATTGTTGCGCTGTGCAGAAAATGCGCAGCGATCATAATTTACGCGTACAATTATTTTTAATATACTCCACATTGTAAATATATACGAACAAACTCGGACGAATGTTTGAAATAATAACTATTTCAGCCTCCATATTATGATGCACATTAGGCCCATGAAAACAAATCTCATTAGCATAATTATGCAAGTAGAAACATGAAATTTAATGAAGACCACCAAACTTGCAATATATACCCCATCAGGAAGGCATGTAAAAATCAAAGCATATCTGATACTGATGAAACTAATTTGTAAACTGACATTGAACTAAGTGCAGTAAAAGAAGGTGTCATCTGATGCATGGGTTTCTAAGATGTAAAAGCTTCAGGAGCAACACATGCAGGCTGGCCACCATATAGCCAAAAATGCTACTTCAATACAGCGCATCAGACCAAAATGGATGCATAATGCAAATACAATTTCTAATTTGTCTACTTTGAGATAATTTCATTTCATAGAACGTCAGATCATCTCTTCTGATGCAATTTAATTATATGTCCGAATATACATTAAAGTCGAGTGAAGAAAACAAAATATGAAGTAGAAGTCATCCTACTGCTCACACTATTGACCATATCAGCTCTAAGATCACAGAAATATTAAAATGCAGCATGTATTAACAAAGAAAATACATTGTATAATATGAAAAATAGAGAAAAATACCAACAGGAAAGCTCAGTTGTTTAAGAAGAACAATAGCTTGCAGATCTTTCAGTGCAAAAGTTGTGCAGGAACACTATCCTTAAGACTATTATCACTGCTTGTAGATCTTTCAGTGCAAAGGTTAGGTGTCCTCTAGAATAAAGTAGTGCATGATGTTGTGCTTCTTGTGCATTCAGATAGTAAGGTAGATGAAAACAATCTTCTCTTAATATGTCAACTAATGAGATAAGCGAAGACAATAATGTGGAAAATGGGAATCGAAAAATCTCTGATGTCTTTATCCTTAAAATGCAGAGCAAGAATTCAATGAAAACGTTTTTACTTATGCTGTTTTAGATTGCATTTTGGAAGTAAAACGGGTTTTCAACTACCTTAAATAAAGAATGAAAGCCACAAAAACTAATTGAAATATCCAAAATACCATGTTAAAGTCATTAGATAATGCACAATGGTGTTGGGCTGATCAAAATATATACCATTTAACGTGTTTGCACGATAATACACATAGTATAAGTTATAGGACGCTGAATTTTATACTATATTATGGTGATCATGATGCCTTTACCCCACTTTGAAATGAAGACATTGGACTTTCAAATAAAAAAAGAGAGAAAATTGAGATCACATACATCAGCTTCTTTGAAACCATGATGGAATGTAACGGAAGGGAAACAATTCAGCATTCTGTGAACTATATATAGTCACCATCTCCATCAATTTCAATCATTTTAGCTCAATGGCCAAACATACATCTTACAATACAAATCACTAAAAGTCAAAATCTAGATGCTGCACGATTAGCTCACACTACGTCGACCTTGCGGGCACGTTGTTCTATTATGCCCAACATTTTTACATACACTATAAATCCTATTACTTCTTGTAGTATTTTCATCTATAGTATTTCTGAATCTATTTGAACGTGGTCGACCTGACTTCCTCTTAATATTTGGTGGGTTGTACTCTGGGAAGTTTCTAGCAGTGATGTATTCGGACCACTCATCACGATCAGGGATGACATGAAACGTTCTCTCGTAGGTTTTGGAGTAGTAGTCCAAGGTGTAGTAGGCCGATACGTACTGAACGTGACTTATATGTCGCTGCCCTAACACAGAAATGATGTGAGGACATGACATGTGATAAGCTTGTGGTCATCTGCATGTACATCTAGAAATATGATTTTCATACAACTCTACCTTGTATGTTCTACTGCTGGCATCGAAAACTTGGTACTCATTACTGTTAATTCGTACCGACTCAGGAAATCTCCTTGCCTCATGTTCACTATCTTGCAAAGTTGCCTTGGTTCAGGGAGAGAACATGGAGTCGCGTATTGGCCGTGAGTCCGTGCATTTCATGAACGTAAATGACTATGTTATAATATATTGCGAGACGCTCAATTGGCAAGCCACGCGTGCTTAAGTACACTGTTGAACATTCAGATGCATTTATGATCATGGTGCCATGCACCCATCATTATGGGTAGACCATTGATGTACATCCTCGACACGAGCCAATCGTAGGCCTCGTCGATGTTCTTGATATCGCCATATACCTTTAAAAAATGTATATCATCGATACCGCTATATATATTTTTTGGCATATGAACTCAACGTCTCGACTCCAAGTTGTCTAACTGCTTTTTTAAAGTTCTCCTCGGATGTCTCGTAAAAGCGATCACGATAATATCTCCTCAGTAGTCCGCAAACCCGGCTAAATGATGCACAAATCACCCATAAGTACAGATAAATGGAATTAGGCTTTGGAGTGTCCGAGAAAACCAACATCATGACTCAATACTTTTGATTCTACTATCAAGGCTGGAAATAAACCGCATCAATTCCAACCGCAGTAGAGTCCCCTGCATTTCTTACCTAGGAGGAAAGTCCATCCATACATAAAACTGGGCGACAATATTGTCAACCAGTAATTGAAGGCTCGAAGAACTAGAATAATCGTTTAAATATGTATGACTTTGACGACTGCACTCTGTAGACCGATCCTGGCATTGCTGAGCATATATCACACGTGAATCTCTCCAACGATCGGTAAAATTCCTCCTAACTACCAAAAATAACCTTTAGTGCCTTACGATGCGCATCCCAAGCTTTCATGTAGGACACTCGTATGTTAAATTTTGACTCAATATGACCTATAATCTCTCTGGGCTTTAAATCCAGTTGATGTCTAATTGCAGGTTGAATGAAATAAGCTAAACCGGTTGTGTACATTGCATGTCCGAATCGAGGACTAAATGACTACATGTATGTCGTGCGCCTATACTGTCAATTCTCCATGCACCTTTCAATCTCTTACTTGAACTTGCATGTAAGCGTCACATGCAAGGCGTAGCTTGGTTCGCATATTGAGTGCACAATACGGTGAACCTGGATTTGTTTGAAGCGTAAATCACGTAGTCGATATTGTTAATGATAGACCAACCTTGAACATCAAACAACAGCTGCTTCTTATCAAGAAAGTACATACCTTATAGCAGTTCATCTGGAATGCAACTTTGAAGTTCAAAAGTTGGCTCATCTCAAGGTCATCAAGCTCTTTCATCCCATTCTCTACTGTTTGAGCATGATATATATACTCATTGTTAGAGTAAGTGCTCCTCTGTTTGGCTTGTTCTAACTGAGTAGTCCCTAATAAGCTCTCTGACCCTGTTAGATGGATCTTTGCCCCTTAAAGAAGGTCATCTGTATCACTATCATCCCCCTCATTATCATCGGTACTTGTTGCATAAGGCATAGTTTCATACCCATCACCTACATCATCTTCAGCATCACCCCCAAAATCAGAACTTGTCCGAGCTACATTAGTAACTAGTGCAAACCGCGACTCTTCCTGCCGGCGCTTGCAAATCAAGTGTGATTCAAGATCGATTGAAGCTCAGTGATGCTCCTCAATCGACAACATCTCTTTCCGACATTGTAATTCCTGAACTTCAACATAAATTACTACAGGTTGCGTTGAGTACAGATTCACACACTTCGTCGTCAATAATATGAGTAGCGATAAATCCAACACCAATAGGAAAATAACCTATAAGATTAACACATGACTTTGCATGGTCTAACTTCAATGATCTCATGATTTGCTTTTGTAACCCCAGCAGGTTAATCCTTCGTGGGATTTGAATTGATTGATTTTTTTCACCAATGTAGGTCGGAAAGAAATTATCAACAACATTCAGTTCGCCATCATAATAAAGAACTATGCAGACAGTTTCTGAACTCATATTCAACTAACAAAAACTCTAACCAACAAGAATCCTTCATCTCCCCTAGTCACAGAAGAAAAGCATTTCAAGATATAATACAATTGCGCATTTCAGTTGGAGATATTTCGCAAACTCCTAAAGGACGAAGGGAGAGTAGATTCTAATCACAGCTTTCATAAAGATGAATAATATCGTACAACATAATTACACCTAAATCATCTTGGGAGAAGACATATGGCTATCTCACACAGCTCCCAAATCACTAAACGGAATTGCACTTAAACCACTAAGAAGAATCGCATCTCAGTAATCCATAGATAGATGAATGAACACTTGCAAACAATAAACAAATAGTTTCATTCACTCTAATCAAATTACAATTGTCATAGTAAAAAAATTATGTTATAATATTAGATGCCAAAAGGCAAAATAGAATCTTAATGTTTTTTTTTTCATAATAACCCACAAAAATATATCAATAACATAATAGTTAACATACAAAAGCTAAACATGCAAATACCTAGATGTATCCATAAATCTCGAGCAAGTGTAAATGGTCCAGATATCAATAGCCATGTTAAGTAGCTCTATCATCACTAATGGGATCCATAATTACACTTTAAAGACTTGGGGCCATCCTTCCATCCCATGCATAGCATCTACATATGCATAGAAAAACACAAACATATAAAAGTACATATACACATAAATAGATACATACATACATGTGTATATAGATGTAATTAATATTAAATATGCAATGTGTGCCCAATCACCTAAAGACATACATAAAGATATCCTTAAAAAAATGCCAATAACACTACAAAAGTCAAATGCCAACAATTAAATAAGCTAATATATTTTCAAAATATATGAATATTAAAACTGAATGTGAGTTTAATTCAATTCAATGAACAATATCAATAACTTCTAAAAGACCTAGAATAATTGATTGACAAAGTGAAAGGGTTTCGAGTCATATATACAACGCATGTAATGCATCCTTATATCACTCAAATGGCTAAAATATATGATAAAGCACTAGAAATGGTGTTACTTCTCATTGCGTAGAGGATAACGCATGCAACAAATAAATAACATATAAGGTATATACAACCAAAGGAAAGAATGATAATTTGAATAAACTAAATCCTATTGATGGCTTAAGTAAAATCACTGTTACAAACTCAATAGAAACACTTCATGATATCTACTACTCTTGGTTCATAAGAAGAAAGTTCCATTATCCTGTTAAGAAGAGAATACTTCCCAAGCTTCAATGTATTAGCTCCAATAAACATGTGTAAGTATCTACATTGATACACCACCTAGACCTACAATTAACCATTCAGCATACCTAAATTAAAAAAAGAAAAGAAAAGAAAATTCAAAATAAGCATCCAGTACATGTTAAACATCCCAAGATGAAGTGCTATAAAACATACAAATTTAGCTAAATAACACAAGGAAATAAGCAAATCATACAACACAAAGCAATATATAACAAGATCTATCACAAATTAAGCATTTAGGAAAAAAAATTACCTTAATCGGTGCACGAACGAAGAAATAACCTATCTCCGGCGGTGGCGCACTCGACGGACGGCGGCGAGTTCTCCCTTGGCCGGCGGCGTGCTTCGGTTGCTAAAATCCGACGGTGGAATGGAGGAGCCGACAGATTGGGAGGAAAAGAAGCGGTCGCGATCGGCTCAATGTTTTGCTCGAAATAGGGGACTGACGAAGCTCTCCTGGCGTGGCGTGCTTGATTCGAAATCCAGCGGTGGAACAGAGGAGCCGATAGATTGGGAGGAAAAGACAAAGCAGATCGCGATCTCTACGGTTTTGCGAAATAGGGATGAGCTGGGGCGGCACGTGGCGTCCGTGTCGGTCCGTCAATATGGATATTTTGTTAAAAAAAAATTTTTTGTACCTAAATTGCTAATTAAGATTATGATTAAGCTTAATCTAAAAATTTTGCCATTTAATGTATATTGAAGTACACTGTCAGTGTATTGAGGTTTTTTTTTTAAGATTAAGGAGATAGTTATTATAGTGTGTATATCACTATATAGTGAGTGTACAAAATATTTTGAGCACAATTTAAAAAAAATGAAAAAATATCAATACTTAGTGACATTATTTTAAAAAACACTCAATAACTATTAAATCTTTTTTAAAATCAAAATATAAGCTAAAGGAAATAAAACAAAAAAACATAAAAAAAAATGAAAATGATCCTAAGCGACGACTCCTTAGATTTTAAGCACCTGTTGTTCATTCAAACAATATTTTTCTTTATATCTATGTTTGTATAATACAAATAATAAGCTTGTTTTTAGGTTAGCTTCTGTTTAGGCTCAATTATTTTATTTTTTTATTTTTATTTTTATGTTATTTTTAAGAATAGATTTGTTTAGTTTTAAGTACTTTAATGGTTTTTTTTTGAAAATAAGTCATATTATTTTTAAAAATACTTAAATTTTTTAGATATTTTTAATATTTTTAAAATCAGCCATTACCTTCAAATATATTTTATTTCAAATCAAAATTACAAAAAAAAAAAAACAAGAAATAAAAATGATCCCAAATGGGCCCTTAGAAATTATTCTATACTTATGAATCATAAGAAAGTTTAATATATTTGTAAAAAAAAAAAATGTAATTTCAAATTTACTTTCTTCTCTTTGGGTTAATTTGTAAAGTGAAGTGGATTTAGACTCAGTCAGCATACATACATTACGTCGTGCTGAAGCTTTAAAATCCCAAAAAAGACAGTGCTCTATATTTTTAATAAGGAGCAAAACTATGGCTCAAACTTATGGCATGCAATTAAGATTGAGACATAACATTTTATTTTATTTTATTTTTGACTCATAAGGGATCACGTCCGCCCTATCAATTACTGTGGATTAAAAATAATCTATTGCCAACCATTGCATTAATTGATTTTTTTTTTGGCCTATATAAGTTGGAGAGTGATACTTGGCATTAACCGTACCTTTTATGCTCATACATTTATAATCATTTTAAGGAATAAATTAGAAAGTGATAATATGGTTTGAAGAATGAATACAAATAAAGTTGTTGGTGATGTTAAAGATAATAAAAATTATCTTTTAATTATTATAAACTAAAAAGAAAACATCGGAACCTAATATTGAGCTCTTGAACAGAAGTTATGCCTTCTATGATATATTAAATTAAAAATTATCATAAAAATATTTCAACTTGAATGCGAAGTTGTTAAAAAAAACATTTCTTTGCAAGCTGAGAAACCAGCATTTCAATCAATGGGAGCGATGTTGGGATAAAATTTTCATGAAAAAGCATTACTGAATAATAGAGCTTAAGCACCTTTAAAATTTTAATTAGCGAATTAGGCTTAAAATTATTATTATTTTAAAAGCGGTATGCAGTCGTTTAACGATTGGCCTAAAATTTTTTTTAAAATTGTGAGCGGACAGTCAGATCTCGTTCATTCTGCGTTAGGCGACCAAGCTTCGAGCTACCGCCTCTACTCGCCTCCGGCCCCATCCCGGAAAAGGTCCGCCAAGCCAAACGTTGCATACCAGCTCAGCGATCGACCTGATGCGAAAAAAAGTAAGGTTTTTTTTGTTATTTTTTTTAAAAAAATTAGTGAATAATATGTGAATGTGATTTATTTTTGTTGTATTTTATGATGTTATTAGGCAAATGTAATGTGGATTTTCGGTATTTTAGATATTTTTTTAGGTATTTTAGGTATTTGTATGTGAATGTTGAAGATTTGTTTGCTATTTTTTTTAAAAAAATAAATGAATAATATGTGAATATGATTTGTATTTGTTGTATTTTATGATGTTATTACACAAATGTAATGTGGATTTTAGGTATTTTAGGTAATGTAGGTATTTTTTGTATTTTTTGACTTTTTTTTTTGTAAAATGAGAAATATGCTAATGTGATTTTGATATATTGTGTGTTATTAAGTCATCATTGAGTGTATTATATGATTAACTAGTTTTAGGTTGATTTCGTAATGGAATGTGAATTTTAGGTATTTGAGGTATTTTCTTAGTTTCTTGATTTTTTTTTGTAAAATGAAGATTATGCAAATATGATGTCAATTTTTGTGTGTTATCATATGTATTATGTGAATGGTTAGTTTTAGGGTCGATTTTTGTGTGTTATCATATGTATTATGTGAATGGTTATTTTAGGGTTGATTACAGGCAAATTGTAATTGGCTGATTAAGTAAACATCTGTTTGACCCATGATGCTTCTAAGTACCATTCTTTCAGTTTATCGGTACGACTATCTAGATTACACTCCTGCAACGAATTATTTTCATCATTCTAATCAATTTATGTAGTACTCATGAATCTAGCTAATTTAAACAGGTGTGCTCTTGACATTCTCTATACATATTTGATTCAAATATGAGTTCAGACACTGTATGCTTGGTACTATATTATGGCGGTCAACTTAGTGTTAGTGACGATTTCTTCCCTACATATATTGGCGGAAAGAATATCCTATATTTCGGGCGATTTTAGCGACTCTGAAATTGAATCATTGGGTCATTAAAAGTTGATTCGACACGGTTTAAGATTAATCTCATATGTAGATTTCTTGCTGGTGTCAGTTTCATTGCTACACCATTAAATGATGACGAAGTATGTGAGTCGGTCATTAATGCAGCGGATGTACAACCTGTAGTTATATACGTGGAAATTGAGTTGAAACCAGTGGATGATACCGAAGATCATAATTATATTGAAATTTGAATTTCAGCAAGCATAGTTCCTTAAAGCGATTATCGAGTAATATTTCTCATTTTATTCTTACACACTATATTCAAATGCGCAACACTGATGATGGAGATGCATCTCCTATTCATGTTCATTATATTGCCTCGACTTCTGCAAGTATAGGTGAATATCGTAGCGATCAGGTGGCTCCTCTACAAACCGAAGATGATGGCTATGAAACAATGCTAGTGTAACGAGTTCAAACACATGATAGTAAATGTGACATTGGAGAATAACAATATCCAAACAGTGGAAACAATCAGTTACTGAGAGATTACTCTAACAAAATAATTACTGTTGAAGAACACATGTTCAGTAACAATGACTACATCCAGGCTTATCAGTCAACACAAGAATGGGATGAAGAACTGAACTTTGATGACCTCCCAACAGATTCTATTTTCCTAGAGGATAATTTCATTCCAGCATACCTAAATGAAAGAATGTGTTTTCATGACAAAAGACACCTTAAATTTACTATTCACGGTTGGTCAAAAACAAACAATGTGGAATATGTAACTTCTGATTCTAATAAGACACGATTCACTATACTTTGCATGCATAGCAGTCATTCCAGTAGGCCATGTTTGTGGCATCTACATGCTCAAGCGAGCAAGAGGCTTGGTGGCGCCTGAGTGATTTCCAGTATGACAGGGTCACACACATGTTCTCATTCGATATTGAGCAGCGGATATAGGCAGTGCACTTCGCATTTCATTAGTCACTACATCCAACCTGTCATTAGATGCCAGTTAGATTTGAAATCCAAAGAAATTATTTGTCGTATGGAATCAAAATTTAACATTAGAGTGTCCTACATGAAAGCCTGGGATGCACACAGAAAGACTATACAAGCTATATTTGGCAGTTGGGAAGAGTCATGCCATTTACTGGATCACTTCATGGCTTGTTGTGATTATGCGACAGATCTCGCATTCACTCAGCGATTACGGCCATTTTGATTTTTTGGTCATTTGGACCTTATAGCAGTTGGAAATTACGGTCCTAGTCTTGATGGGACTTTTCTCTTGGGAAAGTATAGAGGAGTTATGCAGGAAACTACAGAAGGACATGCACATATCAGATAGCAGTCTGAGATTGAGATGATGCAGCGGTTCTTGCGGCACCTTCTCGATCTCTTGTAGGATTTGGCCAGTCCATCGTCCATACCGGATGTCGGTCCATACTGATTACTCATATGGCACACCAGCTCCGTACCTGTCGAAGCCATGTTGATCCATTTCATGGCGAGCGGCGGACTATCCTATATATTCTCACCCACCGGTCTACATGCCGCAGATGCACGCAGTGTACTCCATCGTCCCTTTTCAGCCAGGACTATCACAGGAGATAGCCGATGTTACACCCCTCGATGATATAGAGCAGACCACCGGTTTGAGAGCAGTGCGACGATAGCACCATCGCACCGTCTCGGCGACCACTTGCAGACACTCAGTGGCGCGCACTTCCACGGGCATCGCCCGTTGTTAGATGTCCTCAGTTGTCATCTGTAGTTGTGGATCATCTGATAGTTTGATGTACATTATTTTGTCATTGTTTTATATTTTCTATGTACACTGCATATCAGGACACCGTTTATCTATGTTACATATTGCCAGTTTAAGTAAATTGTATTTTTTCCTGCGGAGTATCAGAGATATCTTTTTGGTATTGAACTGTCAGACTTTACAAATTTTGGAGAATTAGATAATGACTATGAATTTATCATGCTTGTAAACTTTTTTTTCCAAATTATGTGATGATCCATCCGCTGTTGCTATTTTGAATCCATATTTTTCCATAAAAACTGCTACGCAACGGTCCAAAATCACATCTCTGTGTCAACATGAAAGTCGTGGAAAATTTTATGCCGATTCCAATGATATTAAGCTCACTGAATTTTGACAACAGACGACCCCGGTACGTCCAAAATACCGCGGCTGGTCACAATATTCAAAATTGCGCCCCAGCTTTTGAATAGAAAAAGCGAAATCTGCTATGCAAGGAGACACAATCGCTTTTTTTGGTCAACATGAAAGTCGTGGAGAATTTCGTGCCGATTCTAATGATACCAAGCTAGCTGAATTCCGATAAAGGACAACTCTGGTACGATCAAAATACCGTGGCTGGTTAAAATTATTTATTTTTTTAAAAAATTTTAGGTCAAGTGTGCACGTACAGTCAGCGCCAGTCGCCCGTTAAATGGGCGACTGTGCCTATTTTAAATTTTTTTTAAGCCTAATTCGTTAATTAAGATTTTAAAGGTGCTTATTTTAAAAATTTAGCCTAATAGAGCTCTTATTACTTGCAGTATTAAGAAGGCAGACGAAGGAGCTGCTCCCTAGAATGCAAATAGTGCCCTCGATCCACTTGGAGCTGCCTGCGCCATGGCACATGGAATCTTCTGTGCTGCTATACTGCTCATATATTCTTGATATGGTGCTCAAAATACCGCTAATCAAAGTCCGAATCTTAATATCAAAAGCGACGATTTGAGTCAAGGCCGTCGAGATTAAGCACTTGAAATATCCTTGGAATCTTTGGGATATCAATTACATCCCAAAATAGCTCTTAAATATAGAGTGTTTATAGTCAAATCGGCGTCTCGATGGGATCTAACGAGCCTAAGATCTCATAATTCGACTTCATTTGGGCATCCAAATGCTCAAAATACATCAAATGATCGAAGGAACCATTCTAAGCCGTCAGATCAAGAGGTAGCACGGACTTTGCATAAATTACGAACGCCCCTCCTCCCATCTATAAATAGAACTCTATCCCTCACATGAAAGGAGAAGGGAAGAAGAGGAGGCTGAAACAGTGAAGAAGAGGAGCCAGCTCATTAGTCCAACCATGGGCCACGCCGTGGTGATCCTTCGTAGATCAATCCAAAAAGGAAGAAGAGGAAGAATCCAAACAAGGAAGAGAAAGAATCAAACAAGGAAGAAGAGGAAAAGCCTAAGCAAGGAGGAAGAAGAAGCTCAAGATCCTCCAAGCAATGTCACACCGGCCGACATCAACCACCATCATCGCTAATTGTCCCGCATCTCCACTATTAAAACTATTACCGATCATTGTTACAGTTGTTGGTCCTCTCTCATATGCAATTGTAATCACATGTCGGAAGACTTTGTACTCAAACAAATACATAGTGGAAGCTTTTCTTGGCTGGGCAGTGGTTTTCCCCTCTTTTGAGGTTTTCCACGTTAAAGTGCAGGTGTCTCTTGTTAGCTCATTAATTACACGTGTGTGTCTTTGGACTAATCGACAAGGCTAAAGGCAACTTTCACTCTGCTGGTTTTCTAACACGCATAGTTTGGCGCCGTGGAAGTAAAACCCTTCAACCTCAATTTGTGAACATCCACGCGTTATGGCCAATAGCGCACTACACTCATAATGGAACCTCCGCTCCAACTCCGTCATTCTCAAAACCCATCCCTAAACCAAGGGCCATGTTGAGGGCAGAATCTCTTTGGAAGATGTCCGTCGAATGGAGGAGTCTCAAAATAAGATGATCCGACTTTTGCAAGGACTACAGCGACGCTACTTCATATCTCCCCAAGATCGGTCATTGCGGAGGAGGTCAATGCTAATCCTCCGACAGGTTCCTCCATGGAGAGTAGCGATCTCCTTGACCGCTAGTTCCACTCATCCATGCGTGCGACTCAGCCGTTACTAATCCACGTCGTTGTTGATAGCTTCACACATGCTCATCATTAATCCCTTCGACATGACATTCGCGCAAGTACGGCGCTTGCAAGATGAATTTCACCTTCAAGGCAATCATCTTCACCCACACCGCGGTTATGAGAGTCCTCACCTTTAGGCAATTCTTCAACATCCAATTCCGTGGGTTTCAAGCTTCAGAGCATTGATTCCTATGATGGGGAGAAGCGACCCACCACGAACACATCGACCATTACGGGACTATCATGCATATCCAGCGAGCTCACACCTGCTTTGTCGGTCTTTCTGTTACCCTCAAAGGGCAAGCTCGCGGTTCTACTCTCTTCCAAGGGGATCCATCCATACCTTTAGAACTGATTCTTTGTGGAGCAGTTCATTGCCGGAGAATCATTAAAGATTCCTCCCATCTTCCGTTGACGAGCGAGGGTGAATCGCAAGAATACTTCCTCGAGGTTCTCCTTAGAAGCTGCCAAATACACAGGTAAACTCAATTAAGAGGAGTTTTTCTTGGAGAGCTCCGTCAGGCCTTTTACTCATCACTCATGCGGGACCGGTCGGTCATATGATTCATGGTGTGGAAGCACAAATCTTCAGCGATGAGGCTATTAATGCACATCATAAACAATTTGGATAATCTGAGAGAGACATAAAAGCACCCCAAGGAACAGACCGGCAGTCCCATCAAAGAAGAAATCGAAAGGCCCATTCAACAAAGATATCCGCGTCAATTGGAAAGAATCAATTGACTCATGCATACCCCCAAGCGGGGGCAACTCTTAATCTCAAAAGATGAGTAAGTCGGCAACACCAGCGAAAGGCAAAGATCGATGGTCAACTCGGCTACAAGCTTGCAAATATTCGACCTCTTCCATACGGGTTAGCGTCATCGAAAACACTCGACAAACAACCGGGGATAGGTCAAAGCGTCCTTGGTGGACTTCTGCGATCTCTTCCATGCGGGTTAATGTCATCGAGCAAAAGCTCGACAAACAACCGGAAAGGTCAAAAAAAAAAAAAAAACTTTGTACTCGCGCAGGTTAATGTCATGGATAACACTCGACAAACAACCGGATGGGTCAAAATCCTCATCATCGCGGTCACCGTCATTCCGTCGCCGTCCGCTGCGCCGACCATCGCGCAATCTTAGCGGTCATTATGTTATGCGTCCGCGCCCGACGCGCCGGTCGCTGCCGCGACCATCGCAATCTTAGCGGTCGCGCCATGTCGCCCGGTCATCAGCGCCCGACCGTCGCCGGTCGCACGCCGACCATCGCCGGCAATCTTAGCCGGTCGCCGCCATTATGCGGTCATCAGCGACTAATCGGCGCGCCGGTCGCCGTCGACTACCTCAGCAGTTCAATTTGACCTCTTCCATGCGGGTTAGCGTCATCGGTAAAACTTCGACTAACAACGGGATAGGTCAAAACGTCCCAGTGGACTTCCGACCTCTTCCATGCGGTTAGCGTCCGGTAAAACTTCGAACTCACGACCGGGATAGGTCAAACGTCTTGGTGGACTTCCCGACCTCTTCCATAAGTTGCGTCATTGAGTAAAACTTCGACTAACAACCCGGAAAGGTCAAAAGGTCCTTGGTGGACTTCAGCGGCCTCTTCCATGCGGGTTAATGTCATCGAGCAAAACTTCGACAAAACTCGGGAAAGGTCAAAAGGTCCTTGGTGGACTTCCCGGCCTCTTCCATGAGGTTAGCGTCGGCGAATAATATTCCACCAATAACTGGAAAGGTCAAAACTTTGTACCCACTCTACACAAGTTAATGTCGCCGGGTAACACGACAAACAACCGGATGGGTCAAAATCCTCGGGATTCAATTATATCGTGCAAGTTAACAACATCAATTATCAGCTGTTGAACCGTCGCGGCAATCTTGCGGTCACCACTATCGTCGTCGGCAATCTTCACCGGTCCGACCCATCACGCGACCCGCCCGTCGCGGGTATTGCCATCCACCATGTCATACCGCTGCGGTCGCCGGTCGCCGCCGGCCGGCCTACCGTGGCGCCAAATGGGCAATCTTAGCGGTCATCACCATTCGCGGTCACCACCATCGCCGGTGGTAATCCCTCGCCGACCACGCGGTCGTCGCCGACCGATATGCGTGACCCGTCTCCGGTGCCGCCTCAACCCGGACGGTCCGGCGGTGAACCGGCGGGAACCAGGCGTGCAGTGGGCTTTGACCGCCTCCAGACGGTCGGCGGGCACGCCGGACGGAGGCGGGCCACTGACGTCTTGTGGGCCTTGATCGCCTCAATCCGGTCGGTCCGGTAGGTTAGTTTACCTTTGGGGCGGAGCCTTATGGCAGTCTTGATTCTCGACGGTCGGTCCGACTAGGTTAGTTTACACCCGGGGGCGGAGCCTTGCCTTATCGGGTCTTGATAGCCTCCGATCCGGTCCAGGAGTTTACACGAGGCGGAGCCGCTTGATTCCGGTCTTGATAGCCAATCCGGTCGGTCGACTAGGTTAGTTTACACCCCGGGGGCGGAGCCTTGCGTGACTACGGGTCTTGATCGCCTCAATCCGGTCGGTCGGCCTTGGTTACGGAGCTGGAGTATGAGCGGGTCTTGATAAACCTCGACCTCGGTGTCCTAGGTTAGTTTACACCCCTTTCGGAGGCGGAGCCTTGCCGTATTCTGGTCTTGATGCCTCAATCCGGTCGGTCGTAGGTTAGTTTACACCGGGGCGGAGCCTTGCCGTATGTACGGGTCTTGATCGCCTCAATCCGGTCGGTCCACTAGGTTAGTTTACACCTTCGGGGAGGCGGAGCCTTGTCGTATGAGCAGGTCTTGATCGCCTTACCGGTCGGTCCAGGTTAGTTTACACCCGGGGCGGGAATGGCCGGTCTCACTCTGATGAGGACTTAGAAGGAGAATGCCTTTCTCCCTCACCAAATATATTCAGATAAGGGTAAAACCCTCAAAAGCGCATTAAATTCCTCGGTGGAATTGGTGGCCAGAGCGCTTGAGCTGTGGCAGTATGTCTGTGCAGCTATGTAGAAGCGTCTGCGTATGACCCAGGACATCCGTTCGACGACCTTCGTTGGGACCGCGGCGACGACCGCCCGAGGCGATGAGCGACCAGCGTCGCGCAACGAGCGAAGCGTCCGACGGCGACCATCGCCGGCCAGACCGCCGTAGCAGCCGTCAGCGACGCGACCGCGTGCAGCCGAGCGTATGAGCGACAGCCGGTTCTGACCATGCGGCCGGCGCCGTTCCATGTGACCCATGCAGCGCCGTCGACGCGTGTGGCGACAGAGCCGACCCGCGTGACGGCCATCGGTATTGTTGCAACCTGCGGCGCTTAGCGCTTGCGCCGGTATGGCGGTATCGGTGCCGATAAAATACCGGTGCCTACTGGGACCCCAAAAATGCCAGAAAACGTGAATAAATTCATAACCTCGAATCTCATGCAGACCGTAGATTTGCTTCCATAATAATCTTGGATGAATATTTGAAATATATTGGTCATGGGTTGGCCTATATTTTTGGATGATTAAGACAATCTCATCCAAAAAATGGGGGCAAGCGATATGGTGCTCAAAATACCGTAATCAGAATCTTAATATCAGCGACGATTTGAGTCAAGGCCGTCGAGATTAAGCACTTGAAATATCCTTGGAATCTTTGGGATATCAATTACATCCCAAAATAGCTCTTAAATATAGAGTGTTTATAGTCAAATCGGCGTCTCGGCGGCGGATCTAACGAGCCTAAGATCTCATAATTGACTTCATTTGGGCATCAAATGCTCAAAATACATCAAATGATCGAAGGAACCATTCTAAGCCGTCCAGATCAAGGAGTGCGGACTTTGCATAAATTCTACGCCCCTCCTCCCATCTATAAATAGAACTCTATCCCTCACATGAAAGGAGGAGAAGAAGAAGAGGAGCTGAAACAAGTGAAGAAGAGGAGCCGCTCAGCGGTGTCAACCACCATGGACCGCGTGGATCCTTACCCATCAATGTCCCAAGGAAGAAGGAGGAAGAATCAAACAAGGAAGAATCCAAACAAGGAAGAAGAGGAAAAGCCTAAGCAAGGAGGAAGAAGAAGCTTTGAAGATCCTCCAAGCAATGTCACACCCACTCTCGTGGATCGATATAATCGTAATTGTCACATCTCCATTACCTGATCATTACGGTTGGTCCTCTCTCATATATTCAATCCGTGTCAGGAGACTTCTGAATAAATACATGTGGAAGCTTTTGTTGGGTGGTTTCTTTTGAGGTTTTCCGTTAAAAGTGCAGGTGTCTCTTGTTACTCATTAATTACGTGTGTGTCTTTGGACTAATCGATGAAGGCTAAGCAAACTTTTACTCTACGCTGGTTTTCTAACCACAATTCTCTTGGAATACCGGGGCAATTGCAAGATGGGGCCTTTACGCAGAATCATCGAAGCTGCTCTACTTCGTTAGCGATCGTTCCAATCACCTTTGCTTGGAAAAATCTTCGCTTGATCTTCAACGTCTCAATCCTAATTAATGGAAGAGTAACTCATAATTTTATGTGTGATTGAACTCCTAGCTCATTATTTGTATTAATATTAATATAATATCAATAGAGATGAAAAAAAAAAAGATGAATAACACCCAACTTAGTAATTGGCAATCAATTAATAAAACTTCTGCAGACGATAAGAATAAACTAAAGGCTGGGACATTACCCGAGAAGAAGAGCCATAAGGTAAGTAATGGCAGGAATTATATTTTCAGGCGCAGAAGCAAAGCTTGCTGAGGTCCGCTTGGCTCCAACGTTGTTCGTCTTTGGGAAAACCGTCCGAGTGAAAAAGTTACTGCCTTGCTGTCGATTAGTCCAAACACACAGTAATTAAAGCGAGCAGGGACACTCAATTTTAACGTGGAAAACCTCGAAAGAGGGGAAAAACCAGAGATAAAAGCTTCCACTATGTATCTGTTTTGAATACAAAGTCTTCGATAACGGGATTGAATTGCATATGAGGGAGGAAAAAGCAGTATGTAACAATGATAAGGTTGTAATAGTTCTTTGGTGGAGATCGGGGACAATTAGCGATGAAGGTGGCGGTGATGGTGGTTGATGACGTCGGCGGGTGCGATCTTGCTTGGAGGATCTTCAAGATCTTCTTCTTCCTCCTTGCTTGGGCTTTTCTTCTTCCTTGCTGCTCTTCTCTCTTCTTCCTTGCTTGGGTTTCTCCTCTTCTTCCTAGTTTGGACTCTTCCTCTTCTTCCTTGTTTGGACTCTTCCTCTTCTTCCTTGCTCTTCTTATCTTCTTCTTTTCGGACTTTCTCTTCTTCCTTCTGACTCTTCCTCTTCTTCCTTTGCACCTCCTCTTCTTCACTTGTTTGACTCTTCTTCTTCACTTCATTTGTTCTTCACTTGGCCCCTTTCATGTGAGGAATGAATCCTATTTATATAGGCGGGAGGAGGGCATTATGTAAATTCATGTAAAACCCTCCCCTCGATGGACTCGGGATGATTCCTTTGATCATTTGATGTATTTTGAGCATTTGGATGCCCAAATGAAGTCGAAATTATGAGATCTTAGGCTCATTAGATCATTTCGTCGAGCGATTTACTATAAAACTCAATATTTGAGAGCTGTTTTGGGATTTAATTGATGTCCCAAAGATTCTAATGATATTTTAAGTGCTTGATCTCGATCGGTTTCGACTCAAAATCATATCGCTTTCGACATCAAAATTTGTGCTTTGACTAGTGGTATTTTGAGAGTCATATCAAACGTAAAATGAATTTTGTTGAAGCACTGGACTACACAAAGAAACGGGTATAGCATTGGCTAATTAACAGGCCATCAATATATAAATAAACAGAGATTTATAATTAGAGGTAAACATATATGCCATGTAAAGAGCTAAGAAGAAATTAAGAGGAAGGATAGAAAGCTGTGAATCGTTACTCCAGCAAAGCTAATGCCGTTATCTTGAGGAAGATGACCACTGTTATTCTTGGTTTCTTGTTCCTGCGCTAACGAATATATAGAGTTATCAAATAAGAAGAAGGATTACGTAATATTGCATAGCATATTTCAGTGGAAAATTTTAATCAGCGTCCATAGTATTTTGTTCTTAAAGTTCCATGTTCATATATATATTTGGAGAGTTAGAAGGAGAGACCTTTCAAACCAGAACGCAAATGGTGAGATGACGGCAGCACCAATAACGTTACGATATACAACGAGCACGTATTGGTTCATCCCATCCTTGAGGGTTGCCTCTGCTAGTACGTACATGCCAGCGAGGAGAAACTGCAGCAAAACCATGTAGAAGTAAGGCTTTACCTTCTGCAAAACTCTGAGGTTCTCCTTACTGATAACCATCGTCATGGCCTTTTCTTTGATTGAGATACAAACTTCTTCTACTCATTTCCGAAGTGAAGTAGTACACAGATATATACACATCTCACTATAACAGTACAGCAAATTTGTAAGCTGTCGAAATTTTCAACTGGATCTGCAAATGTACCTGCCTCAATGACATTATTTAAGTCGCATTCTTTTCATAATAGGAACTCGTCAAAATTAAAGTGCTCTACAGCCTCATTCACTAAACTAATTATGTACCAATTTATGTGTAATCAATTTAAACTAAGTTAATACTAGATCAATTATATTATTATTATTATTATTATTATTATTATTATTATCATTATTATTATTATTTTTAAATTTATTTGTACTAATCAATAAAAACAATTAATTTTATTAAATATTGATTAAATTAATTACTGATTTATTAACCTAATTAAATAATATTTTAAAATAAATTACTTAAAATAACATTAATTTAATTAATTTAAGTTCTATTTAGTATATATCAATTCTAATTGATTTAATTAAATTAAAATTATCATAAAATAATATATCAATTAATCATTAATAATTTAACTATTAATTTTATAAATAAGCATCTCTTTAATTAAATTAAACCAAAAATATAAAAAATCAATAGTAATTAGTATTATTAATTAAGTAAAGTTATCTTAAAGTTTGAATTAAAATATTTTATATCTATTTTCAATAATTTAATATGTATTTTTTTATTTTTATTTAATTTTTAATTTTTTTATTTTTTATGATTAGTCCCCATTGTATCTACCCCTCTTGAAATTTTCAATGATAAAGAAACAAGAAATCATTTTTCTTATAACGGAGGCTTGGAAATAGTTAAAGTTACGCATGTGTAAGGACGAAAGAATGGATGTGTTCTAGGGTTTTGATCTCTCTTCCACGTTAAAGGTGATTTTCTTGGTTCACCTCTCAAGCGAGGTTTGGAGTCTTCCATTCTTTCTTTTCTAGCTCCTCATTCCCCCCCTTCCTTTTTTCCTCGATGGTTAGGTCGGTCTTCCTATGAATCTCGATTCGGCAAACTATCCACTTCTAAACTCTTCTTCTACTTGTTGCATTCTAGGAGCGGTTCCTAATGGCATCCCTTTTTTGAGCCCTAAAAATTCATTCTCTTGCAATTGGAAGGACTTTCTCACCTCCCATAATGAGAAAAGAAAATCCTTATTCCTTTCTTTCATCCCCTCTAAGTCCAGCCAGGTGAGCTTCTCTGAAGAAGAGCTGAATCTTGGGTAGAAAGAGTGGCAACTCTCCCTTGTCGGTCACGCAATCGAAAATAGGCCTTTCTATGGTTCGCTGCTTATCACGGTAAGGAAAAAGTGATAGTTTAAGGGTGTCTTGAATTGCTTACCTTAGAAGGTGATTTTTCCTCTTTAAATTCTTCTGCCAAGAGGATTTTGACATGGTCTAGGACAATAGCCTCTGTTTTCTAAATGGTAGGCTATCCTACCATTCAAAAATGGTATTGGAACTGTAAGCCTTCTAAAGGACACGTATATGAGATTCCCTTGTGGATTAAGTTACCAAATTTTTTACTCTGTTGTTGGAATGAGATTGGTTTCTCTAAGGTTGCTAGTAAAGTTTGGATTCCTCTCACTGTTGATAACCTCACTACCACGAAGTCCAGAATCTCCTTTGCAAGAATCTTGTTCAAATAAGCACCTCCTCCCCCCTTTCAAATTCAATCTCCATCAATCTTAATGGCTATAAATTCCAACAAGATATAATTTACGATTGAAAACCAGTCATGCCAAAATGTTGTTCTTTCTCTCATGAGAACTCTTCCTGTCCTCTCAATCCTTCCAGCAATGTCGGTTCTCGGGGTAGGAGCAGGAGCATACCACCCCAACCTCCCTCCAAAGGACTTCGCTCCTCCTAAAAGACAGTTGACCTTCCAAACTGATCCCATAGACTTTTCCTCCCTCCAGGAGACGAACACTCAGAATCCTTCTTCATCCAAGTTGCCAGAGCAAGCTCTTCCCTCTCTCTTGACTCCTCTACAATCGCAATGCTCAGTAGCTTATCGGTCGAAAACCTCACAGCTTCTTTTTCCTCCTATGGGGTGATCACTAGTTCTACCATTTCCCAAGCTGACTTTTAACTTCTAGGAATTCTAAGAACTTTTCCTCTCTTGGGAAAGGTCCATTGGATTCAAGGCATACTAAAGCTCTACAATCCCTACAATACTGGTCTAAAGCCTAATCAAAAGAAGAAAGGCAAGAAGCCTTTAAGTCCTCCAATTCTCAATGAGTTTTGCAACTATTGGGTGCTGGAATGTTCTCGGTCCGATGGTATGATTAGCTAATTGTGTTAGGCTTATCAAGAAAAAAAGCTTGATATTCTATGTCTCTTTAAAACTAAGCTCTCACAGGACTCTCTATGTGATAAATCCTTGCTCAATCTACTCAAACTCTTTTCGACTGAGGATTTCTATCACAATTTTGACTGCTATAATGGAGGCAAGATTTGGCTTAAATGGAACTCCTATATTATTTTCTTTAAGTCATTAGACAAGTCTCCTCAATTCATTCATGGTGAGATAACTTTCCTGGGTTCCCCCTCTTTCCACATTACTTGGATCTATGCTTACAACGATGCTAAAGCCCGTATGTCCTTATGGAGCTTATTGAGAAGCATTGCTTCTTCTCAATCACCCCTTTGGGTTTTAATGGGTGACTTTAATTGTGTTCTCTTTAGCAATGAGAAAAGTGGTGGGAACCTTATTCTTATTAACCGAACTTCAGATTTCAAGGATTATGTGCAGGATTGTGGACTTTTGGATCTTCCCAACTCTGGTTTCTTTTATACATGGTCAAATCAACAGATTAATAATCCAATTCTTTCCAGAATCAACAGAGTACTTTGCAATTCCATTTGGTTGGATCACTTCCCCTCTTATTTCTATAATATTGATGGCCCTCTCTCTTCTTATCATTCTCCTCTGATCACACACCTATTTAAAGCCTTCTATGCTAGATTTATATTTATGTTCAGAAATTGTTGGTCTAAATTTGACAATTACTTGGAGGTTGTTTAGAGTGCTTGGTCTAGTTTGTTTATGGAGATCCTCTTTTTGTCTAGAAAGCTTAAAATTACTAGATCCTTTCTCAAACAACAGGTCTATGATTCTTCCTCCATTATAGTTCATATTTCTATCTTCAAAACTGAGCATGGCTTTCTTTCGAAGTTGGAAAATGACCCTAATAATCTTGTCTATTTGGAGTCATTAGATTTAATAATAACAATGACCTTCTCATCAAAGAGCATATGTGGGTGTGGCAGAGGGCTAAGCTCACCGGTTAACAAATTAGGATGATGACTTGAAGTTCTTATATACCTGCATCAAAGATAGGAAGAATTCTAATTCTATCTGAAGCCTTCAATCTGCCAATGGTATTCTATCGGATCTCCATGATATTGCTGAAGAGATTTGCAATTTTTACTCTTCTCTTTTCAATTCTGGACATGCCTCTTCTCTTGATTCTCATGATATTCCTATTGGGACACCTCTTACTCTTGAAAAAATCATTGATTTAAATTCTAAGATAATTGATGCTGAAATTATTATTGCTCTTCATAATATTAATGATAATAAGGCCCTTGGACCTAATGGTTTCAATGCTAAATTCTTTGCCTCTTGCTGGGACATTATTTGAAGTCAATTCCTCAAAGCCGCTCACTTTTTCTTTCACACTGCACTAAGAAGATGCCGGGTCTCTTCAAACATAGCCTTATCACTCTTATCCCTAAGAAAAAATAATCCAATGCAAATTTTGACTATAGGTAGATCTCTTTGTGTAATTCCTTCTACAAAGTTATCTCAAAGGTGCTGGGAAATAGGTTAAGTAAGGTTCTTCCCCTTATTATCCACCAATCCCAATCCACGTTCATTAAGAAGGGATATAGCAGACAATATCACTCTTTCTCATGAAATTTGCAATGATTTCAATACTTCCAACTTTGAGGAAAGGTTTGAAGCAAAATTCGATCTAAAGAAAGATGTCGATATGCTTAACTAGAAATCCCTCTTGCATAGGCTCAAGCTTAAAGGATTCCCATCTTCCTTTTTATGAATGATTGAAGCTTGTATATCTAGGTTCCTTTTTCTGTTGTCTTAAATGGTGAAATTAAATGTTACTTTCTTTCATCTAATGGTTTAAGATAAGGGTGTCCTCTGTCTCCTTTTCTTTTCACATTGACAATGGATTCTTTCTCCTACTTTCTAGATAGAGAAGTTAAATTCCTCAAATACTGCCCTCTCTACTCTAGGGATTGTGGGGGTATTCCACCTATTATTTGCAGATGACTTATTGGCATTGGGGAGGACAAATATCTCGATTGTGAATTCATTAAAATATACTCTTGAATTCTTGGCTTTTGTGGTGTTTATTTTCAAGATGTATATGAGGGACACCACACAGATCTGAGGGGGTACTTATTGAAGTGATCATGTACGATATTGAGGTATGAGATACTATCTCAAAGATAGAGATATCACCCTTCAATTTACCTAATCACCTAATAAGAACTCCTAAGACATGATGAGTCTTCAAATATACTAGAGATTTTTCTCTTGCTTTACATGGATGAATAAAATAGGGTTTATATTAAATCAAGTTCTAAAGTTACTTATGGGGTCAAGCCCCCATAGTTAATTACATCATAAGGAAAGTGAATTCTATAGGAATACTCTCGATTAAAGTAAGCAATTATTGTCTCCAAGGATTTCAAGGGTAAGACTATCAATAAATTGGTTATGTTTGGAAAATCAAATGGGAAAGATCAAAGAGAAGACTTATTTTTAGAAGCTAAAGGGAATTAGTAGGGAATGCTCATGATATTAAGAAGCTTAGTGAACATTCCAATCTATCATATAGTTGTGCTTTATATATTTGAAATTGAAGGGAATTATTTTATTTGAGTTGAAATTTTATTATATTATAGGGCTTATAATCCAATAACATTAGGTTGTAGAAATACCTAAAAGGTGAGGATTTATACTTGTAGCTCGAAGGAAACAGCTACCTCGGATCCTAAATCTAGGGAGCTTTGGCATAAGCCAAGACACGACCTAAATCTAAGCAAAAGTGGGTATATGGTTTACCTCCACAAGAGAGAGTAAATCACCTGACTGTTGGACTTATAACTGCCTAGAGTGACAACTAACTAACTCCTCCTATGCTTTAAAATTGTATAGGCAAGTGATATGATTTTGTAAGATAGTTGGGTTATTATTATTTAAAAAGAGATTAAAGTCCTTAAACTCACTCACTATGAGATTAGAGCATGAGTGGTACGAATAATGACTTAATCTACAAATACAAATCTTTTCAATTTTTATTTAATTTTTGACACTTCATTTTGACAAAGGCTATAAGATTTTTTATATGTTTAAATGCATGATAAAATGAGTTATGGGCTAAATCAATGGGAAAAAGGTATTTTCCATTACAGAGGAGACCCTCAAAGGTCATGTCTTCCCCTATCGTGCAAGGATGGAAACCCTCTCTTAGCAAGAGTGAAGTAATATGCATGCATGATGTGAGACATACAACATTCAGCTAAGGGGTTGCTAAATCTTTTAATTATCTTGATTTAATGCCTAGGCTTTATGTGAGGTTATGCGTTGTAATTGGGATAATTTTTTTTCCTAAGAGCCTAAACGCGTTCAGGTCATACAACAAACACCAATCATAAAAAACTATAAAGAGGCATGCCATTTTTAATGCACAAGCTAAACATAACATCAAATATTTTATAGTTATCACAAAAGAATAAAAGGATGGTGCGGTCAGGTACCGCCGTATAACTCGAAAAGTGAAATTGGGTAGCCGAGCTTTACCCTTATACAACCTGAAATGTAAAAGAATAATTATAATTTATAAATGAATAAATGCTATGGGGTCTTCTTTTCTTCATTCTTCATGTTTCATGCATCTTCCTCCTTCTTTGATTTAGATGTGCTTACTTCAAAGGCATCACAAGGCCTCCTCAAGACAAAGCTTTCTAGCCACTACTCATCCTAATCCCCATAACACTAATCCTAATTCTGCAAAATTATATTAAAATAAAAAAAATTAAATCTAACTATACCTACAAAATAAGTGTTAGAATACACCATACAACCCAAGCAGTTATATATATAATTTGGACTTAGCACCCCCACATTGATAACCAAGCCCACTTGTCTTAACTTGAATAATGCTTAGGGGTTTAAACAACCTGGAAAGAGAGCATTTATATTTATTTTAAGCACCTCTTAAGTATTATACCCTGCAAAAAATATGATTAAGCTAATATAGGCCTAATATCCAGTCTATGAAATATACACCATAATATCCAATCTAAAATAATACATCGTAAAATCAAACATACATCATATTATACACCGTCCTAACATAAGGCTAGAAGTGGTGTCTTAGTTCTAATGTATGTCTTAAGCCTTGTGTGGTATGTCATAATTAGGAATTAAGGTTATAATTTTCTAAGTATGGAAGAAGTTTAATCATAAGAGGTTAATTTCACTTTAAGTGGTTTAATTAATTTGAGAATTTTACTTAATATTTTCTTTTATTTCATTTGACCTACACTTAACAACTCTCTATAAAGAGAAGAAAAAGAGAAGGTTACTCTCTTTCATCCCTACCTTAAGTCACTTCTAAAGCATATCAATTAGCTCAATTCTCTTTAGTGAATGACTTATTACATATTTTAAATTATTCCTAAGTTTAGATTCACTTTAAATGATCATATTCAATATGAAAGACATCTTAAGATTAATTTGATTGAATTACTATCACATGACACATGTTCAACCATTCCTTTCCATCACAAGTAACATGTATATGATTAAATCCTAAGTATACCTACACATACAATATATTTTAGCACACTTGAATGATGGATATGAGTATGTACATTTAGAGTTTATATTTTTCATTTGATTGAATTCTTATCATTTTAATTTAAAGCTCTATCTAAATTCTTATATAAAAATACATAAAGATGAAATTAAATAGGTACGTGTCATTATTAACCAGGGAAGTGAGGTAATCAAATGACCTCCTTGGGGCTAACTAAAGCTTCGTATTCCCGAAATGTCCAGACTAAATACCATTTCATTCAACCATATGTAAATTTGCATACATAAATTATAAGAAAAAGAAATCTAAATTACATGATCAATTAATTCAATCACTTGAACAATTACAAATGTATGTAAATTTGCATACATAAATCCTTACTAAAAAAAATTCCAAATGTCCGGTAAATACCATTTCACCATATGTAAATTTGCATACATAAATTATAAGAAAAAGAAATCTAAATTACATGATCAATTAATTCAATCACTTGAACAATTACAAATGCATGTATTTTTTAATAAAATAAAAGAGGTTCTAATTCCATAATTAAATACACACGCACATGTATAAGAGAGATAAGCTAGTACATGTCATTGTTAACCAGGGAAGTGAGGTAATCAAATGACCTCCTTGGGGCTAGTTAAAGCCTCGTATTCTTGGGATGTCTAGACTAAATATTTGCTTTTCTCAAATATATATAGAAGTATACCTAAGTAAAGGAAGTAAAACCATGCAAAGATTATATTTTTACTTGATCGAAACATTTATGCATATGGATTAAAATTCTTATTCAAATTATAATATAGAAATACATGCAAATGAAATCAAATAAGTACTTATTGCTGTTAACTAGGGAAGTGAGATAATCAAATGACCTCCTTAAGACTAACTAAAGTCTTGTATTCCCACGATGTCTGGACTATATACCTATTAACATTCAAATGCATGTAAAGCTACACATGAATCAAAGAAAATAAAGCTTCAATCCATACACTTAAGGTATAATCACATATATTTCCTATATATTTATAACTAGCATTCATATCATATGTAATCATTCATTTATAAGCTTTGAAAAAATATATTTGGATTTAATAGTGATAATAGCCACACATATATCAAATTAAATCAACACATGCAAGCTTGACATAAAGGAAACCATTTAATTTAATTAATTTTGCAAAAGATGAATGCATGAATCAAATGATATACAACATTTAATATGATTGGGGAGGAACAAATAACATAAACATATAATTTTATTCAACTAAATTAATCCTTAGGATAATCATATCAAATATAATTATTTAAAACAAACCAAAACCTTTTTAATGTCATTTCTTAATTTCATGTTCAATTTGATTTAAGAAGAGAGAAGGAGAGGAAGAGGTTTGCTAATCCGAATCCCATCTCATGTTTGTAAGTTAATTTGATATAATGAGAAGGCAATTAAGTTGATTTTATGAATTAATTAAGTTAATATATGAATTAACTCAATTAATTAACTCTTACCTATGTTACCTTAAAATAATTATCCAAATAATTATGAGCCAATGTATAATATGCAAATGAATTGAAAAGTAAATTAGCAATGATCTTATGAAATGAAAGGGTCTAATGCAATTGGCTCATAATTAATGGTTAATTAAGCTTAAGTAACTTACTTAATTTTATGATTTTCCCATACATATGGATAAATCATAATTTTATTAAATCTCTTTAGGCTATTGAACACCTAATGATCTACCCATAAATTAAATAGGTTCACATGTATTTTAAAATTTAATCAAACTAATTAAGTAATTAATTAATCCATTATTAATTAATTTCTCTTGAAAAAGTGAAGGAAATCTAGGAAAGAGATTAGGATAGAAACCCTAATCTAATTCCCTAAGCCTCATCACTGTTAAATAGTGATAAATGACCCAATTAATTAAGCAAGTTACTGTTTATATGATTAATTATCACTTAATTAAATTAAGGAGGTAATTAGAGCTTAATTAATCAATTTCCCCCATTAATCAACCAATAAATCTCCAAAAAATAGGGGAGGTAGAGGTCATCTCACAAAATAATCTAAAAAAATTTGAGATTAATTGGTTAATTAATTAGGGAGTAATTAAAGAATTAACTTTTTAATTAAATTTTAATTAAGCCCAAATTACTGTTCAAAATTAATTAAAGATAATTTTAATGGATTCCTCTATGAAATACCTTTAAAATGAGCCTTTGTTTATATTTTTTTTTAGATCTTTCTATGATTTGTAATGAATCATGGAAGTTTTAGGGTTAAAAACTAATTAATTAGCCTTAATTAAGCCAAATCCCAATAGTTCCATGTGTGCAGCAGGATTGGCCATTTAAGTAGTCACATCCGTGATTAACTCGAATGGTAGTGGGATGCGATTTCTCATGAGCCATCTGATTTAAGATCGGACGACCACGATCAAACCTGCAGTTAAAGAAGGATTAAATGGATGATCTAACATTATTTGATCACGATCGTCCATTCCGCAGCCATTTCGATCATGCGGAATGAACAACCCATGATCTCTCTTCCTGCGAGCGGTTAACGACGGAGCTCGTTCGCCATGTTTCGCTCGATCCGAGCTCACCTGAGCTCAGATTCACTCCAAAATAACCCCACACCTTTGCATGAGGGATCCACGAAGATCCAACAGCTAAGATTGGCTCACATGTAGATTTTTTGCACAAAGTTCCAACCTATTTTAAGCTAAAGCTCGATTTTAATAAAATACTCCATGAAGCTAAGATCGGTGGTTCGCATGCTTGAGGAAGCTTTGTCTAGTTGAGATGAAGCCCTGTTGAATGGAATTAGATTGGTTTCAAGTGGATTGCTTGGTTGGCCAAGAACAGAGCTTTGGACGCTCGACTTTGATCGATGTCCATCCTCCGTGGGCTTGGAGCTCGAGGGAAGCTTTGCTTGGCTTCGATAATGTGCATGAAGGTGTGTGAGAAATTAAGTTTTAGTGGAGAAATAGAGAAGTTGGAATCAGGTGAGCTCCCCTATTTTGGCTTCATATGGGAAGAGAAAATCCAAAGTGGGGAGGGCTTAGAATTGCTCGATAGCTTGCTAGGGAGTTTTGTTTCTCTCTTGGGATCTTAGATGAAGCGAATGGTGTTATTTCACAGCGAGGTGAGGGGTATACCCCTCAATTAGGTAGATGAATGGTGATTCCCAATTTGTCGGCCGACCATCAGCCGGAGGGTCTATCAAGTCCATTAACATGAGTGGAGGAATGCATGGGAGGTGGCTCAAGGCTTGATGTGGGCTGACGACATCTCCCTTGATCCTTTGGTTTCTCGGCTTGGGAGGGAGGTGAGTTAACTCACCGCCCTTTGGTCCATGGTAAGCCTAGACCACTTAGGGTGGGCTAGGTTGGCTAGGTGATACCCCATTTGGGTGCTTGATGACTACTAAGGATGATAAAAAAGTGTACTTTGCCAATTTTGGCAAAATCCCACATAAGGAGGCATATCCAAGGGGGATTTGCCTAGGGTTTGGCTCAAATTGGGGTTAGGGTGATTTTGGACTGACTTAGGATGGGTTTGGGTCAGGTTAGGTTAGCTCCCAAGGTCCCATGGGTTGGTTTCATGGGTTCTAACTCAATTTGGGTCAAATGGGTCAATTTGGGTCATGTTAGGTTAGGTTGACCAATTGGTCAAATTAGGTTAACCTAAGGCTTGGGTTAGATCATTTGAAGTATTTTAGTTCAAGTGGTTTCAATCAATTTGACCTAGGTTTTATTTTGGCTCATTTGGATTCATATAGGTCAGATGGGCCAAGTTGACCAATTTGACCAAATTGGCTTGGGTGTTGCTTCAAGTTCAATTGGTTAATTGAAAATGATTATAGGCTTTAGTTTAAATCAATTTGAGATTTAATTTAGATTTTGGCCAATTTGACCATTTAGGTCAATTTGGGTTAGGTTGACCAATTGGTCAAATTATGCTCAATTATGGCTTTGGTCAAGTTCAATAATCAATTTGGAATGAACTTGAACCATTGGTTGCAATCAATTTTAGTTGGATCATGATTTGATCCATTTTGGCCTTTTAGGCCAATTTGGGTCAACTTGGGTCAAATTGGGTCAAATGGCCAATTGGGTTTGGTTAGGCTCAATTGATGGTCAAGTCATGTTCAATCATTGATTATGAGTTAGTATGAATTGATGGTTTTAATTAATTTTGTGTAGGGTGAGTTTTGTTTAGTTTGGGTTTCGTATGGGCTAAGGGTTGACTTGGTTTGATCCAATTTAAGACAATTAATCATCCTAGGGTGATCAATGATCATGGTATGAGGTTTGGATGAGCTTGGTTCAATCCAATTTGGGTTGGATTAGAAACTTGGTTCAAATGAGTTTTTTAGGTCACTTTGGGTTAAGTGGACCTAAGTGGATCAATTAGCTTGGTTTTGGTTTGATTAAGTTTAGTTGAATTTATATATGAGTTTAGGATTGAAATATAAATCCAACTTCAATCAATTTGGGCTATGATAGGTTTTGGTTCATTTGAAATTTTCAAGTCAAAAGGGCTAAGTTGGGCTTGATTTGGGTTGATTTTAATTTAGCTTGATGATTGTAAGTTTCATTTATATTTGGATAGATGTTGAAGGAATGATTGATTCAAGAGAAAATCCATTGATTTTGACTTGATTTGGATATTTTGGCCAAGTTCAAAGAATTGACTTAAAGGGTTTAAATTGGGTTTTGGTTTGATTTTGGATTTGGTTTTGGCTATTTGAGTTTATATTTCATTTATATTTATGAATATAAATGAAGATATAAATAACTTATGAGAAAATCACTTGAGTTTGGAGCGATTTGGAGGCAAATTTGGCTAAGCTTATAGAGGAAGGTCAAAAGGGCTTAGAAGGAAATAGATTTAGTTTGATTTAGTTTTGATCATTGAATGTGAGTTTCATTTATATTTGTGAATATAAATGAATAAATAGTTGATTTATAAATAAATCAATTTATTTTGGGTTGATTTGGGTTGAGATTTGGTTAAACTCATGGAGGTAGGTCCATGTGGCTTAAGAAGGGTCTTGGTTGGATTTGAATTTAGTTTGATTTAGTTTTGATCATGTTTATATTTCATTTATATTTGTGAATATAAATGAAGTTATAATTGATTTATAAAGAAATAAACTGAGTTTGATTTGGTTTAAAGGGTATTTTGGCTAAGCTTATGAGAGTGGATCATATGGCTTAGGAAGGATTTGGAAGCTCGAATTTGATTTTGGGTTTCAAGCATTTGGAGTCAAATCTGGATTTGAATTTGATAAATGATTGAGGATTTAATTAATCTTGGAGAAAATCAATTGAATTTGGATTGATTTGAATTTGGCTAAGGTTAAGGTCATGGAATTCAATCATAAGGCTTAAGGGTTTTGATTATGGGTTTTGATAATTTGATTTAGAATTTTGATTTGGAATTTGGTATTTGAATTGAATTTGAGCTTTGGTTTGAGAAGGAAAACATGGATTGAGTTTAGGATATAGGATGGGCAAGTCTCCCTAAATCCCTAAGGCATAACCTATCCTTATTATTAAACCTTCTAAGTCTCCAGGCTTATGTTAAGTGTTCATGTAATCACTAGAAGTGTCTTAAGACTAAAAAAACTCTTAGTATTTATAAGTGTCCTAGATATGATGAGGAGGTTGAGGAATCACTCTAAAAGTGGTCAATAAAAGGACCCTCAATAGGCGTGGTGTAACTGACAAGGCAGAACACATTTGTGTTGACCAAGAAGATCAACAATGTCCGAAGGATTGCAAGCACTAACGAAAATGATCTATACCTAAACTCGAGATGTAGACATAATCATGATCTTAGTGTAATGCAACTCAACTTATGCCCAGGACATAAGAGAGCAAGGAGGGATCCACTGAGGGATCAGGTACATGAACCTTCCACTAGGGAAGCAGGTTCGGGTTAGCCAGGGGATAAGGGTTTGAATATGATTATATGATTTAGGGAAAGAAGATCCACTAGGATTAGAATTTATAATCCATAAGATGGGTGTATGAACCTTCCACTAGGGAAGCAGGTTTAGGTTATGTGAGTTTGATTTCATGGATGTATCCACTGGGGATAGGACTTGGTTAGATTTAACTTGGGGATAAGAGTTTGATTTGATTTGCTTGATTGTTATGATTCGGGGCTCCATTGGGGAGGTTGGTTTTGAATTGAGGGCATATCTAATGGGGATAATAAATGTGAACCTTTCACCGGGAAGCATTTTCAGGATATCCGCTAGGGATAAGAGTATATGGGTTTGATTTCATGGATGTATCCACTCGGGATAAGATATGATTTGGTTTAATTTGATTTGAGGTTGAGGGCATATATGCTAAAGATATGAGCTCAGATTCACTAGGATATGGGTGGATTTAATTCATGGACCCTGTCGATGTGCGATGGATCCACTGAGAAGGGGATATATCAACCTTGGCTTATCTCATGTTTACAAATCCAAAGGGATAGTCTACCTGCTGCGGGGTAAGACCATCCAACATAAAGGATGCCTTTCGGTGTGTAACAGCTAAGCTAGGAAGAAAGCATAACAAACTTATATCTTCCAAAGTGGAGGGCAACTGCTGGGGTAATCTGTTGGTAGCACAATAAATCAAACTTGACTTAGGGCGACTTCTAAGTGAATTTCGTTGTGGACTCATATCAACTCAAAAATAGTCAAAAATATTATTTTAATTTAATGGATCCTATCAGTGTGCGATGATCCATTGAGAAGGAGCTATATCACCTTATCCTATCTCATATTTACAAATCTAAAGAGACAGTCTACCGGTCGCGGGGTAGAGCTAACCAACCTAAAGGTTTGCCTTCCGGTGTGTAGCGATTGAGCTTGAAAGAAAGCATAGCAGACTTACATCTTTCAAAGTAGGGAACAACCACTGGGGTGATCAGTTGGTAGCATAACAAATCAAACTTGACCTAGGTGACCACTAAATGAATGCCACATGGGACTTATATCAACTTAAGAGTTGTCAGACGATTTCTATAGGGAGTTTTGCTGACACTGCCATAAAGATAGGATGTCACTCAAAAAAAGGTACCACTGGGGGGTGTCCTTCTAGTACATAAAAGAATATATTTATATGTTTGCATGGACCCTGTTCATGTGTAAGTGATGACTATTAGAAGGGGCTATATTGGTCTTATCCTATCTCAGACTTACTGGACTAAGGGAGAATCTGCATATCCGCAAGACAGATTCTCCAACCATAAGGGTGGCTACTAGGAAAGGGGGATTGTCCAATATAAGAGTAACCTGAGTAGTGTCTAAATGGGGTTGCAAAGGATGTGATCCAAAAAGAGTGCCCAAAGGGAAGTGCCGCTAGGGGCATTATCCTGGACCCTGTAAAAGAAAGCCTATAAGTGTACGGTGGCCAACTCAGGGAGAAGGCGTGTAGACTTACAACTGCCATGAGTGGTGTATCCACCGGGTGGGTCAATGTCAGCATAGCGAGGACCAACCAACCTAAGGTTCCCATCAGTGTGACAATCAATTTAAGAATAAGGTTTGTAGACTTACATCTTCTTAGATGAAAATGATCATCGGGATAGTCTGTCGTCGGTGGGACAGAGGCTATCTGACCTAGGGCGACTACTCGGGGAGTCCTACGGGAGGACCAGACCTAGACTTGAAGTAGTTAGGAGGAAAGGAGCCACTGGGGGACTTATCTTAAGCCTCAAATATACTCAATCAATGCATGATGGCTAGTTCAAGAAGAAAGTGTGTAGACTTACATCCTCTTAAACAAAGTTAACATGATGTAGCTTACCAGCTGCATAGTAAGGCCTACCAAAAAATGCTAGCCAGTTTGTAATAGTCAAGTCAGGAAGAAAGCGTATAGACTTACATCCTCCTAAACAAAGAACCACTGGGGTGACACATTAACAGGGTAGCATGTCAGCTCGACCTAATAGCTAATGAGTGAGTGCCATAGGGGGCGTTATCCCACATCAAAGTAGCCCGAGATAAAAGATATGTGGTTATTTTATATATGGTTGTGTGTAGTTTGTGTTTGTGTTGTGTTGTGTTGATAAAGGATAGGATTCACTCGGGTTCCTTACACCTACCCTAAACACATCATGATAGATTCACAAACAAAGATGTTTTTCAACATGGAAGAGATATAATTTGAGATGAAAATTTTCATTGATAATTATTTTCAAATAAGATTTATGGATAATATTTCTTTAGATGGACCCTTGATTGGAAGCATCAGGCATTCTCTCTTATTATTAATGAGCTGATAAGATCCTCCTTGCTAGGCCTTCTCTATGGTAGAAGGGCCTTCCCAAGTGGGTTCAAACTTGCCTCCCATCTTACAACGGGCAATAATTGGTCTCCTTAGAACTAAAATAAGCTCTGTACTTAAAAAGCTCTAGGATGAACCAACCTGTTGTGAGCTTGAATCATTTTGGATTTATATAACTCGAGATTTTGGCATGCTGTAGGCATCTCTCCTCCAAACCTTCAAGCTCTTCTAACAGCAACTTGGCATTCTGATTTGTTATGATCTTGCTGCCCACAGCTATCCATAGTGATATGAGTTGGACTTCTAATGGTAGGACGGCTTTAGACCCATACACTAAGGAGAAAGAGGTAGATTAGTTTGGAGTTCTGTATGTGGTGTGGTAATCCCATAGAGCTTCAACTAACTGCTCATGCCACTATCACTTATTATCACCAAATATCTTCTTTAATATATAGATGAGAGTTTTATTGAAGGCTTCTACCAAGCCATTTTCTCGGGTAGTAGATGATAGAATATCTCCAATCTATGCTGTGTCTCCAGGCAAAGTTGTTGATTTTGGTGCTCTTGAATGCAATACTATTGTCAGATATAATTCATCGAGGCACCCCAAACCTATATGTGATATCATTCTTGAAAAATTGGAACACATGCTGAGCTATGACCTCTCTGAGTTGGATTGCCTCTGCCTACTTGAAAAAGTAGTCGGTGATATCTAGGATGAACTGATGACCCTTTGAAGAAGGAGGATCAATCAGATCTACTATGTCGGTACCCCAACACTCAAATGGCTACAAGACTAATGTAGGGTGTAGAATGATGGGTGGCTGGTGGGGACCACATCGTGCACTTGATATTGGTGGCATCTTCTACATCCATGCGATCTATGATCGCCGACGACATATATAGTCCCTTGATTTTGGCTTTCATCTTCACACCTCAGTCATTATCTTAGAGGCTTTGTGTTTGTCCAAATAATGTAATCACATATGATCGAAGGACCATCAGTACAAGGTGCCATCCATGAGAGCATAGGAAAGGGTTGTCTGCTTCATCTGATGAGCTTGTGACTTCTCTTGATATAGTTTTCCTATATTTAGATAATCCATGAATGATTACCTCCAATCCAGCTTCTCATCCTTTTTAGCAACAACAACCTCCCCTTCAAGAGAGTCTCTCGATGAGTTCAACGTCAACAAGGGATAAGACTTTTCTATTTTGGACCCTTATTGGTATGGATTCATCTTCCGGACATGCCAGCTCCTTGGCGAGCTTGGCTAAAAAATCTACTATGATGTTTTCTCCTCGAGAAATCTTATAAATGGTAATCTCCATGATTTGGGCCAACAACTCCATAGTGTACTTGTGGTAGTGATAGAGCTTAGGCTTTAGAACCTTGTAGGACACAATGATTTCATTGATGAGTAATTGAGAATCCCCAAAGATGTTGATATTCTGGATGCTCAAAGTAACAGCTAACTACAGACCAGCAATTAGAGCCTCATATTCGGCTTCATTGTTAGTGCATGAATTCGACAGATGATATGAAAATCTCATCACATCACAATTTGGAGTTAGGAGAACTATTCCTACCCTTGCCTTTCCTGGGATAGTAGATCGTGGTTCTTCTCCCCTTTGAGAGGAAGCTGCACCATCAAAATACATCTCCCAGCAGTGAATGCTAGTGTCCCCTAAGTTCATGATTTATTCATCGAGGAGGTCATCACTAAGTGGGGAGTCAGCAGGAAGTGGGTGTGCTGCTAAAAAATCCACTAGTGCTTATCCTTTCATCGCATGGAGGGGTACAAAAGTAATATCAAACTATAAAATCATGGACCATCACACCAACCTTCTGGATAGCATCGGTCGTGTCATGAGATATTGTAATGGATTGATCCTAGAGATCAAGTTCACCTTATGAGAAAGTATGTAATGCTGCAGCTTTTGGGATGTAAAGATTAAAGCTAGGCAATGCTTCTTAATGGGTGGATAATTTGTCTTGGATTTGATGAGGTGGTAGAGAGTGCATTCTCTTTCCCTTCATCATTGGTTTGGGCCAACAAAGCACCAAGGGAGTTTTCTAATAATACAAAGAATCAATGGCTTGCTTGGGTAGGGGCTGCTAGAACTGGTGGCATCATCAGGTAGTGCTTGATATCTTCGAAGGCATGCTGGCACTTGTCATCCCACTTGAACTTGACATCCTTTTTGATAAGTGCTAAAATGGCTGACATCTCCATGATAGATTAGATATGAAGCATCTTAGATATGCCAACCGTCCTTGAAATGATCTGAGTTAATACTTTTAGGGGTGGCATTTCTAATATCAACTTGATCTTCTCTGGATCAATTTCAATTCTTCGATGTCGGACAATAAACCCAAGGAATTTTCTTGAAGGTACTCCGAATGCACATTTCAGGGAATTCATTTTAAGGTTAAATTATCTTAACTGTTCAAAAACTACTCTTAAGTCAAAGAGATGGTCTTCCTTTTCTTTACTTTTGACTACGAGTTCATCGACATAACATTCGACTTGGTAGTGAATGAGTTCATCGAAGATTTGAGTCATGGCCTGCTGGTAGGTAGCACCAACATTTTTAAGGCCGAAAGGCATGACCCTATAACAAAAGATTTCGATTGGGGTTTGAAAAGCAATGTTTCTTTCATCTTGGGGGCCATCTTTATTTGGTTATATCCATATGAGCCATCCATGAAAGAGAAGACTACATGAGATGAGGCATTGTCCACCATAAATTTTGGCATTGGTAGTGGAAATTCATCTTTTGGACATGCCTTATTTAGATCCTTAAAATCAACCTATATGTGAATTTTTCCATTCTTTTTTTTTTTAACTGGGATGACACTGGCCAACCAAGTAGGGTATTTTTCTTTCCTGATGAAGCTGACATCGATCAATTTCTTGACTTCAGAAATAACCTACTGTTCAATGTCTAATCGCATGCATCTAGGAGCTTGCTTGATAAGGTTAGCATTAGGCTCTATTACAAGTTTGTGGACTGCTATGCCAAGAGATAAATGGGTATCTCTTTGTAATTTCAAGCGAAGCAGTCCTTAAACTTATTTAATAGCCTAATTAAGTCATTGGTTTCAATATCATTCAACAGAGAACTAATATATGTCAGATGTGGATTGTCTTCAGTTCCTAAGTTGATTTCTTTGAGCTCGTCGATGGTTAATCTGATCTCCTCTTTGAACTTTGGCGGTGCATCTTTGACTTCAAAATCATCTGGAGTATTTGAAATTTCTAAACACACCTCCTCATATGAGTTAGCATGATTTGAAAAGAACATATTAGATTCCAAATGATTGATGATGATTAAGCTATAATCGTTATCATTGACTGGACCCACTATATTGAATCCTAGTCCTAGTCTTGATTGAGAGCTTTTGTATTCATTCTTCCATATTCTTTTGAAATAGTTTGACCTATGATTTGATCAAGTATGTGGGATTAACCCTTTCTCTGCTAAGTTTAGAATACATGATGAATACCAATCAAAAGGTAATTCCATTAGATCTTTATATGATTTATCCTCAAGTTCTACAAAAACTTTTTGACTTGAGGATGACACTCCCAAAAAGAACCTCTAAGTCTTCACATCATGGATGACTTAGGGGCTTCTTTAACTACCAAACCCTCAACTTTTCATGAGGAAAGCGAGATTAGAGCTAAGGTTCATAACTAATACCTGATTGTTTCACACACAGACTTGGATACATTTATGTTTTGCTTTGGAGTCGGTCTTCATCACCATCCTTCTCAAGTGTCACCTTGAAAGGGATCTACTGGTGAGAAGAGCTAGATGGTGTGCTAATCACATAAGACTCATCCTCTGAACTAGATTTAAGTCTATGTGGATAGCAGGTGTACTCCATGTGGCTTGGACATACCTCCTATTGGGTGGCCAATATGGAGGCTTTCCACCTTGGGGGCTACCTCTGAACTGTCCTCTTCCTCTGTCTAGTGGAGGTTGGGTCATTCTACCCATGTGTTTGAATGAAGTAATGAACTGTGGGTGAAATCTAATGTCAGGCTCTATGTCTTCCCCTGAGTCCATTTCTTGTTCCCTTTTATTTTGTTTTTCTTTCTCTTTTTCCTTTTCTTTTTCTATTTCTTTTTCATTTTTATTTTATTTCTTTTTGTCCTTCATGGGGATCTTGACTAAGTTCACGAGAATGGACTTGTTGGTTTTGGGGAAAGAAATAGGTTGCATCCTCATATATCTTGACCTCATGAACTGTGAATGGTTTGAGATCTCCTTTGATGCAGTGCTCAATCCCACCTCTCATGAACTTCACACATTGATGTAGAGAGGATGAAACTATGCTATTTTTATGTATCCATAGTCTCCTAAGCAAAGCATTGAAAGATGTAGCTGAGTTTATGATGTGAAACTTGGCTTCAGTCTTTCAATCATCTATCTCCAATGGCAACTATGGAGCCTAAGGCCCTCTCATCTTGTTCATTAAATCCTCTCAATATCATCCTTTCCTTTTGGAGTTTGGAGATGTTGATCCTCAAGTAGGCAAAGATTTTTAGACTCATAATATTGATGCACCCTGGTCAATGAGAGCTCTAGATAGCCTATATCTGCTGACATCTAGTATAATGTAAAGAGGGCGATTGTTCTCAGTCATACCTAGAAGTTAGTCCTCATTATTGAATGTAACTCCTAGGATATCCTTCAAGTGGTGTGCCTCCTCTTCAGTAGCGGTTAGTTGAGCTAAGCATATCTCTGGATCAAGAAGAGCCTTGATTAGAGATTCCCTCATCTCTTTGGATAAGAAAAGAACATCATATATGCTTAACTTAGAAACTTTCTAAGGTATGTTAGGATGTTGTAATCAACTATAACTTAGTCCTCCACAAGTATATCCATAGGTGGAGCATCCTGTGGAGGGGCGATTTGCTCAGTGGAACCAATAACTTATTTACCCTTATCCTGAGTTGCTATCCTAGGAGGTAGAACTTTACCACTGTGCAAGTTGACTTCAGTGACTTCTTAGAATGATGAACTTGTGAAAAGTTTTACCTTCTCACCAGGTATACCTACAACTTCTTCTATGAGATCCTCAGAGTCGGTTGATTCAAAGTCAATCTTAAGAGGTGAACCTGATTAATTTAGAAAAAGAAAGTTTGATTCTGAATCAGAAGAGAGAGGATTGAAATTACTAGAGCTATTATTATTTTCTAGACTTGGGAGAGTTTTCAACAAGAATAAAATTAAGAGTATCAGAAGTGGACAAGATGTAAGTAAAATCAGCTTTCTTCATTGATTTATTTTTGGGTGGAGGTACATGTTAGAAATCAAGTAAAATAAGTAGATTAAGGGATTTAATACTCTTGTCCACTGATACCATGCTCCTGCTAGTAGAAGAGAATCTAACAAAAGAAGAAGTAGCTGCAGTGATGGATGGAGTGCTAGACTCAGATGGTGGTTGTGCTACTGGACTATCCCGGGCAAGTATGGTGAGCTGCTGCTGGGCTATCACCTTCTGCAAGTTAACTTTGGCAACTTGCAAAACTTTCTTGATGTTGGAGTTTTGAGCTGCCTAGGCACGTGTAAGGAGAGTTTCTTGATCTTAGAAATAACTTTTTTAAAGGTTCAGATATAGCAATATCTCAACCTTATTTTATCTTAAGAGGATTGCAAGCATCCTTAAGAATTACCATAATACAACTGGATGGTTGTTCTAATAAGTATTCTTGGGGATAACTACTGCTTGACTTGTAACTACACTCAAGACAGTCCTTAAAAGTGATACAATCCTCTAAGAAATGGCTAATCATACGGTGGTAGGGGTAATAGTTAGGATCATTACTCTTGCCCACTTCCTCCGGCCTCTTGGGCTCTAGTAATTGAAAGTCAGGTTTCCTTAAGAGATTCTTAAAGATTTTTCTAACTACCTCCCTCTCGAATGAATATGTCTTATTCAATATATCGATAAAAGTAGGTGAGTAATAGCTACACGGTGTGGGTAGGAGTACCTTCTTGGGTACTCGGGGTAGTGGGAACCATTGGTGGGTGGTATGATGGTGGTGATAGAGGAGATGGTAAAATAGGCTCGAGCTCGGGTCTCTCATCTTGGACTCTGTGGCTTCCCCTCCACCGACACCGTCGGCTTCTTCTTGAACACCTTCTATGGCTTGGGTCGAGATGATTGCTCGGGAAAGGGAAACTATTTGGCTTCCTCTAGTAGGCTAGTCGACTTATTGATTAATTTCTCAAATATTTTGATGGTAAATCCCTTAAGTATGAAGGTGATCGGGCCATGGATATTCTTAAGAAGAATCTTGATGTCATGCTATTCAGACAGTTATAGCTCGCATTTCATGCTCAGGTTGTGCTACTTGAGAATATAATCAATAAGGGACTCATTGGGATTTTACTTCACTATAATGAGGTCGCCAACAATCACTCTCTGCTAAGCTCCAGTAAATCTCTTGATGAAGAAGTGCTCCAACTCAGCAAAAGTTCTCACTGAACTATTGCGCAGTTATGCATACTAATCAAATGCAACCCCTGCTAAGCTGCTGATAGAGAGTTTGAACATGAGTGCGTCATTGCTATCGGTGTTCAACAGTTGACTTTAAAATGTGTAATATGCTCATGCGGGTTCCCACCACCATCAAAGTTCTTGAAGGAAGGTGACACAAAACCTTGGAGTATTGAACTACATTGACTTTCTCTTAGTATGGTCTACCCTTTGGAATGGATGAGCTCCCCCTAGCTTGTAGCATTGCTTCCCTCACCCGCTGCTCTACCATATGTTTAATATCCTTTTCATGCATGGAGGTGCCATCTGTGACCTTTCTATGCAAGCTACCATCATCATCCTCCGTGGGAGTGCACTAGAGTCCAGGTATGTGTTGACCTCACTTTTGGAGTGAGTTCTCAACTTCCCTCAACATAGATCTAGGATTCTTATAGACACTAAGAGCTCTTTAGTCTTAAGACACTCCTAGTGATTAGGTGAACACTTAACCTAAGCCTAGAGACTTAGAAGGGTTAGCCATAGAAATGTGCTATGCCTTAGGGACTTATGAAGACTTGCCTACCTTATAGCCTAAACCCAATCCATGCTTTCCTTCTTAAACCAAATCTCAAATTCATACTAAATCCGAACCAAATTTCTAAGACTCATAATCAATCTCATGGTCAAATCCAAGCTTAAAATTTTTCATGAACCTTATGATTGAGTTCAAAACCCTTTATAATTTGATTTCATCTTATGGACTTAGCCTTAACCAAATTAAAATCAATCCCAATTCAATTGATTTTATTAAATATCAATTCAATCTCTTAATCATTTATCAAATTCCAATTTAAACCTAATTCTAAATGATTCAAATCCAAAATCAAATAAAATTTGAAAAGATTTGCATTAGACTAAGTCATTGCTCATACCACTCATGCTCTAGTCTCTTAGGGAGTGGATTTAAGAATTTTAGTCTCTTTATAAATAATAATAACCCAATAATCTTGAAAAATCATATGACTTACCTGCATGGTTTTAAAGCATATGAGGAGTTAGTTGGCTGCCACTCTAGGCAGTTATAAGTCTAGCAGTCGGTTGGTTTACTCTCTCTTGTGGAGGTAAACCATATGCTCACTTTTGCTTATATTTTGGTCATGCTTTAACTCTTACTAAAGCTCCCTAGATTTGAAATTTGAGATTGTAGTTTCCTTCGGCTACAAGCATAAATCCTCACCTCTTAAGCATCCCCACAATTTCATATTATTGGATTATAAGTCCTAGATTTCTAATAAAATTCAACTCAAATAAATAACTCTCTTCAACTGCCAAATGAGAATAAGTAGAGATGCTCACGATGTTAGGAAACCTAGCGAGCATCTCAAACTATCCTATAGTTGGGCTTTACATTTTAGAAATTGATTTAGTTTATTTTGAGTTGCATTTTTCCATTAGAAATCTAGGACTTATGATTCCTTAACATAAGATTAAGGAAATGCCTAAGAGGTAATGAATTATGCTTATGGCCCATAAAGAGAAAAAGCAACCTCAGAACCTAAATCTAGGGAGCTTCGACAAGGGTTGAAAGCATAACCTAAAACTAAGGTAAAAAATGTGCAATTGGTTTGCCTCCACAAGAGAGGATAAACCACACAATAACAGACTTCACGAGGGTGGCCAACTAACTCCTCTTATGATTTTAAATACATGTAGGTAAGTCTTTATGCTTAATGCAAGATAGCTAGGCTATTTTTATTTAGAAAGAGACCAAGTCCTTAAACTCACTCCCTAAAGAGACTAGATCATGCAAAGGGGCATGCTTCAAATGACCTAAATTTAATGCAATCTAAATTTCATTTTATTTTAATTTTGGACAATCATTTTGACTCAGGCTAATAGGATTTTTATGCCTAATACATGAGAAATAAAGATTATGGGCCAAAATCAGTGAGAAGGGAGGAGGTGAGTTTCCACCACGGCTCTCAAAGGTTAAGCCAGGTTCTATGGTAAAGGTGGAAGCCCTCCAATCAAGAGTGAAATAAGATGCATTTGTGCATGATATTATAAAGAAAAGCTCATCCAACTAAGGGGTTGCTAATTCTTTTATCTTGATTTTTAAAGCTAAGCTTTAGGCAAGGTTATGAGTTATTTTAGTTTTATTTTGAGTTATTAAGTTGGGCAAAAGATTTATTTTTTTCTAAAGAGCCTAATCCCCATCCAGGACATACATAAAGCAAGAAAGAAACTAGGAAAAGCATGCCACTTAATGCATAAGCTAAATAAATCATCAATCAATTTATAAAATAAGCACAAAAAGAATAAAAGGCCGTTGTGGTCGGCACCATCGCACAAATCCAAAAAATATTAAATTGGGTAGCTGAGCTCTACCCTTATACAACCCGGATTACAAATGAATTGAATTACAATTTAAGCAAAGGAATTCATTGTTACGGGGGTCTTCAAGCTTTCTTTCTTCTTTCTTCTTTTCCTCTTTCTTCTTTCTTTCTTTTTTCTTCTTTTGGTTCTTCCTTTTGGATGGTTGGAAGGTGGATGCTCCAAGGCCTCACATGGTGCATAAGATAAGATCTTATGACTAATGCTCATCCTAATACACATAATGATCATTCTAAAATCCTAATTATTTAAATTTTTATATGAAAAAGAAAAGTAGAAGTCTAATTAACACTTGCAAAATAAATGTTAGTTAAAACATACCATATAAATTCCCAAGCATGTATATTGGATATATCACCCCACACATGGGTGACTAAGTCCACCTGGCCTATGGATTATACTTAGGGGTATAAAGCACCTGCAAGCAAAAGCTTTTATATTTTTATTTATGATAGCACCTTAAGCATAATCCCCTGTAGAAAGAATAGTTAGACTAAGCACGTCCTACCATTCATTCTATAAGCATACACCCTAACATCCAGTATAAAGCATATATCATAAAAGAAAACATAACATCAAGCCATGCTAATTAACCTAAAGCTAGAGTGGTGATTTAGTGTATGTGAAAAGCTTGTGTGGTATGCTTAATTAGGACTTTAGGTTTAAATTTTCTAAATGTGAAGAACATGTTCAACTTAGAGGAGGGTTTCATTTAAGTTGTTTAATCATTTTTGGGTTATTTTTATTTCATATTTTAATTTGGTTTAAGTGAAACCTACAATTAATTACTAAGTTATGAAGAGAAGAAAAGAGAAGAGAACTTCTCTTTCCTTCCCAAACCTTAAGTAATTTTCTAAAGTAGATTCATGTTTTAGTTTCATTTAGGTGAATGTTTTGATTACATATTTTAATCAATCCTAAGTTTAGACAAACTCTAAACAAATCTATTAAAAAAGAAAGACATTTAAGATTAAATAAAATGAATCAAAATTCACATAACACACATTACTTCACTTCTTTCCCAACATATATATATATATAACATGCATATGGATGGACCCTAAACATATTTATACATGCAAATGAGAGTAATTAACACACTTTATGAAGCATGCTAAGTAATCCATTTAAGAAAATTTATAAGTTAAACATGTATGATTTTCTTAAGTAGAAAAGATTTTCCTTATCCAAAATTTCACATACATACATGAAAGTAAGAAAGGCATAAGTGAGTACAGTGCCATTGTTAACCAGAGGTGTAAGGTACAAAACCTACTTAGGGCTACTTAAAACCTCGCAACCTCGGAGTTGTCTAGACTAATATACCATTTTCCTTAAATACAAACATGCATATAAAAGAAATGAAGTGAAAAAGGAATATGCAAAAGTTGTTTGATAGATTTGTTTTCTTTATGCAATTTATTCATGCAAGTGTAACCAATCATTCTTAGATGATAGCATAGGGATGAATAGGGTATAAAATTAAGTAAGTGTTGGGTTCTTTTCAAATGAACCCTACATCTTACCAACTCCTATTCAAAACTATGTTAATATAAGAAAGAAAGAAAGGCTACACTAAACCTGACTTTATAATCTATCACATGCAAGCTTATAATTAAAACATAAGTAGCATACTTTCAGATTTGATAGTTCATTTGTAAGTTTTGAAAATATTTTGGATTTAGTAGTGATAATAGCCACTCATATTTTACTTTAGCCAACACATGCACATTTGACATAAAGCAAACAATTTTATTTTTAAAATTTGAAACATGAAATTATGAATGCATGAATCACATGACATACAACTTAACATGTTGGGAAAGATTCAAATCAATGAAAGCATATAAAAAAACTCACTTTAATTTAACCCTAAAGACATTCTTAAGGAATAAGAGAATTTAGAATAAATCTAAGTGAATTTCAAAATGATTTTTGTTAAGTTTGAAGTTTGATTTAATTTTGAAAAGATGAGATGAGTTTTATTATTCCTAACCCATTCCCACATGAGTTTGAGATTTTTTTTTAATTTTTAGGTAATTAGATCCATTTTTATGTGTTGATTAGGTTAAGGTATGAATTAAGTGGCTTAATTAACCCTTACCTACACCACCTTAGAAAAATTAACTAAGTAATTATGAGCCAATGAGATGACATAAAACCCATAAGGTATTTAAATTTTCAATGCACATAATAATGAAAATGCCTAATGCAATTTGGCTTACAATTAAAAGTTAATTAAGCTAGGGGTTTAGCTTAAGTACTTTTAAAATATCCTTTCATACTTATGAAAGGGGTTTTAATTTTTTTAATTAAACTTAGGCTATTAAACACCTAAGCATCTACCCAAGATAGATTAATTTAGTTCTGGAAATTTTTAGAAATTTTGAAAATTGATTAAAGGGATAATTAATGAATTAACCCTTAATTAAGAGGAGATTAAGGAGAGAAGAGAAGGGTTTAGGGAATTGCTTAGGGAGAATGCCCCAAAATTATTCTATAAACTTTATACTTACTGGATCTAACCTTAATCAACCCTAATCAAAGGGTAAAAACATTAATCACACCTTAATTACCCTTAATTATATGAAAGGGGTAATTAGGGAATGAAATAAAAATTTCTCTAATTGAGCCCTTAATAAATCTCAAGAAAATTAGGGAGGTAGAGGTCATCCCCTAAAATGAACCATAGAAATTTGCAATTAATTGATGGCCTAATTAAAGGATAATTAGCTAATTCAGATTCCCAAAGAAACCCAAATTTAGAGAAAAGGGTAATTCAAAATCCATTGAAAATATTTTTAAAATATTTTAGATGAAATTATCTATCTATAGCATTTTTCCTTTTATTTTCTAGTTTTTATGAAGAGTTATGAATTTTAGAAGCTCTAGGGATTAATTAGTAATTAATTAAGTAAATAGCTAATCCCTGATTAATACTCAGCCCACGGCATGACGCATGGTGGTGAAGGTCAGCACGCTTTACACACGTCATGCCATGAGCCACTCACTTAAACGTCACATCAAAAGGCGGTAGCGCACTCTTGATCTCGTCGATCAAAGATGGACACCGCATGATTTATAAAATGGATAATGGGTATATAAACGTGGGAATAATCTTGACCATCTATCCAAAATGCATGGCTAGACGACCAGAGATCCATCCCTGCCAAAGCTCAAGAAGAATGAGATCCGTCCACCTTCAGGGATCAAGCTTGATTGAGCTTCATTAGCTAAAATTTAGCCCACACCTTCATCATGCAATTACAATACATATAATGGCTAAGATCTTATGAAATTAAAGTTCACTTCACAAAGGACCAACACCTATAAGAATTAAGTTTGGAAAATCACTAACATTGCTGGAGGTGATCTCGGACGCTCGATTCCCATAGAGGAGCTTCATCTAGTTGAGATGAAGCCTTTCTAAAGTTTTGAGCACTTGAGGTTGAGTGTAGAGCTCTATGGACTAACTGCCCTCAATTCCTTTGCAGCTTTGATTAAGCTAGGTCTCCCCTTGCCTTTAGAACTTCAGAGAGAGCTTAGACACACTTGACTTGACCCCTTGATGGAGTGTACGAGAGCAATTGGATTAATTTGGAGTGGGGAAGAAATTGGCTATTTAATGGACCTCCCCTATTTTCAAGTGGAGAAAATCGAGAAGAAGGAAATTGAATCCCCCTCTCGAAAGCTTAGGATCACTTGCAAATGGCTCCAAACTCTCCCTAGTGCTCAATCGAGTGTGAGTGAATGAAAACTTAAGTGAATTAGGGGGAGTATATCTCCCCCTATGGAAATCAGACAGTCGAGCATAAGCTTGCCATTTTGATCCAATTGACCAGATTAGGGAGGTTTTTTAGGCTATTAGATCATTGCACATGGTCAGTTTGATCCCTTGAGTGGAATGCCAACCTCCCATGTGCATCAAATTGAGCTTAGGGGGAAGTTTGAAAATTAAATTTTAGGCTATATGATTGGGTTTGATCTATGGGCCAAATGGGCTAACCAAAACCCATTAGGTTGGGTGCGCCACTCATCACTAACTCCCCTTGAGCTTTTAGGAAAGCCTCAAGTGTGAAGAGGTGTATGAAAATACCCATGGGTTAGCCAAAATTTGTTCTATGGCCTAGGGTAAGATGGTCATTTTGCTATTTTTTCACTTTGGGTATGTTTGGTATGTGGAGAAACTAGGTTTGGCCAAATTTCATTGGATTTGGAATCCATTTGATAGGGTTTGGCTCATGTTGACCCATTTAGGTCAAAATGGGTCAACTTGGGTCAAGTTGACCAATTGGTCAAATTGGGTCAAACCAAGGGTTGGGTCAAGTTCATATGACCATTTGAAATGTTGTGGAGCCTTTGGTTTGGTTCAATTTGGTATCTATTTGGTTTTGGCTCATATGACTTCATTTAGGTCAAATGGGTCAAGTTGACCCATTTGATTATTTGATTTAGGGTAGGTCATTTAGGTTTGGGGGTTAGTCATATGGATTGGTATCTTTGTTTTATCAATTTGGGTTAAGTTCAATTTTGGCTCAACATGACCCCTTTAGTCATGTTGGGTTTAAGCAATTAATAGGTTGGGCCTAGTTGGCCAATTGAGGCTTTGGTCAAGTTCAATAAGTGATTTGGAATGAACTTGACCCAATGGTTTGGATCAATTTGGCTTAGATCAAGTTTTGACCCATTTTGACCCTTTAGGTCAAAATGGGTCAACTTGGGTCAAGTGGGATAATTGGGCTAAGTTAGGCTCAAATGTTGGCTTGGTCAAGTTCAAAGATAGGTTATGAGTGAACTTATATCGATGGTTTTAATTAATTTGTCCTATGGTGGAATTTGGCCTTCATTTTGGGTTAATTGTTGACTTGGTCAACCCTTAGGTTTGACTTAGTTTGACCTTGATTGATTGATCATCCCATGATGATTGTTGATCATGATGAGATGAGTATATGAGTTTGGTTCAATCCAATTTGGTTATGATCAAAAGTTGGCTCAATAAGGGTACTTTAGGTCACTTTGGGTCAAGTGAGCCTAAGTGGGTCAAATGACTTGGTCAAAGCTTGATTTGAAGTTGATTGATCTTGTATATGGACTTATGATTGAAATATAAATCCATTTACAAGTGGTTTGAAGTCAAATGGGTTTTGATCCATTTGAAAATTTCATATTCAAAGGAAGAATATGAAGGGGTTTTGGGTTTGATTTTTGATTTGGGTTTTGATTGAGTGATTGAAGTTTGGATTTATATATGAGCTCATGATTGTAGGATTGATTGAATTATGAGAGAAAATCAAGAGTTTGGCTTGATTTGAAAGTGTTTTGGCTAAGTTCAAGATTTTGGCTTGAAAAAGGCTTAGATTTGATTTTGAATGGATTTGAGTTTGATTTTTTGGAATGGTTTGATTGTTTGAATTTATATTTCATTTATATATGTGAATAAATGAGAATATAAATTGATCATGAAAAGTTCAAGGATTTGAAGTGGTTTAATCATGATTTAGGTTAAATCCATTAAAAGGAATTTAAAGGATTTAAGGAAAATTTTAATTTGAAATTTAATTTTTTGAATTGGATTGGATTGATTTATATTTATATTTCATTTATATATGAGAATATAAATGAGAATATAAATAAGTTTTGAGAAAATCCCATGAGTTTGAAATGGTTTGATCAAAGTTTAGGTTAAATCCATTAAAGGGAAATTAAAGGATTTAAGGAATTTCAAGGATTTTAAATTTGGAATTTTTTTTTTAATTTGATTGATTTATATTTATATTTCATTTATATATGAGATATAAATGAGAATATAAATAAGTTTTGAGAAAATCCAATGAGTTTGAATTGATTTGATCAAGGTTTAGAGTTGATTTTGGCTAAGTCCTTTAATGGAAAATTAAAGGGACTTAAGAAAATTTTCATGAATTGATTTTGAATTTTGAATTTGATTTAATGGGTTTGAATTTATATTTCATTTATATATGAGAATATAAATGAGAATATAAATGGATTATGAGAAAATCTCAAAGATTTGAGTAGGTTTAGATCATAATTTTGGTTAAGTCCTTAAGGGAAGATTAAGGACTTAGGCAAAATTTGGACTTAGAAATTTTTTGATGGATTTTGATCATGGGTTTCAATCAAAAGTTTTTTAATCATGGATTTCAAATATGGATTTGATTTAGATGGAGTTGATTTGTAGAGAATCAAATACAATTGATTTGAAGTTTGACTTGAAAGAAGGAAAGGTGAAATGGTTTTAAGGGTAGAAAATTTCCTAACAGGCATGACCTTCTATGGCTAACCCTTCTAAGTCTCTAGGCTAGGTTGAGTGTCCACCTAATCACTAGATGTTTCTTAAGACTAAGGAACTCTTAAAGTCTAAGAGAAATCCTATGTCTAAGATGGAGGTGTTGAGAGCTCATTATAAGAGGTCAACAAAGGGCGCCTAATTGGTGTGGTGTGATTGACCAGGTACACTGCACGTATTGGTGTTGACCAAAATTATCAACAACACCGAAAGATCACAAGCATTAGTAGAAACAATCTATCCTTAACCCAAGGAGTAGAAAGGATCCAGAGTCTAATGCAATGTGGCTTTACTTATGTCCGAGACATAAGAGAGAGGGAAGAATCCACTAAGGGATAGCGTGTGAACCTTCCACTAGGGAAGCAGGTTCAAGTCATCCACAAGGGGATGAGAGGTTTGATTTGAGTTTCGCTGGGGGAAGAGGGTTGAATTTGTTTTAATTTATTATTTGTTTAATTTGTTTTGTTTGTTGTTTATACTCTACTGGGGATAGAAAAGTGAACTTTCCACTAGGAAAGCAAGTTCAAATCATCCACAAGGGAGGGATTTTGAAATCACTAAGGGATTGGAATTCTAGATCTGCTGGGGGACCAGAAAGATTTGCATCTCGTTGAGGAGAAGCAAAAGTATTTAATTTAGAGTGATTATTTATTTCTTTTGTTTAGATTTATTTGTTGGTTTTGCTTGTTTTAAATTTTAGATTTGTTTTAGATATTGACATGAACCCTGTTGGTTTGCGATGGATCACACTGAGTAGAAGCCATGGAGGCCTAGACCTAACTCAGATTTACTAATCCAAAGGGATAGTCTACTAGACACATAGTAGGACTAGCCAACCAAAGGGATGCCTTTCGGTATACAGTAGATGTACTAGAAAGAAAGCATAATAGACTTACATCCTCTAAAGTAGGGACTAGTTTGTAGGGTGATCTATTGGCAAGGCAAAAGATTGAACCCAACCTAGGGCTGACTATTGAGTGAATGCCACGGGGACTTAAATCAGCTCAAGGATAGTCAAGGCAGATTTCATTTTTTAGATTATTTTGATTATGAATCCTATTGGTTTGATGAACTGCACTGAATAGGGGCCATGGAGGCCTAATTCAGATTTACTATTCCAAAGGGAGAAGTCTACCAACCACAAGGTAAGACCATCCAACCAAAGGAGATGCCTTTCGATTTGCAATGGTCGAGTCTTAAGAAGAAAGCACGAGGACTTACATCATCTAGAGATAAGAAACCACTGGGGTGATCAGTTGCTTTAGGAAATAAATTGAACTTGACATAGGGCTGACTATTGAGTGAATGCCACTGGGGGACTTAGATCAACTCAAGGATAGTCAAAGATAGATTTCATTTTTTTAGATTTGTTTTGATTATGATTGATCCTATTGGTTTATGATGAACTGCACTGAGTAGGGTCCGTGGAAACTTGGACCTAACTCAGATTTACCAATCCAAAGGGAGTAGTCTACCACCCACAAGGTAGGACTATCCAACCAAAGGAGATGCCTTTCGATTTGCAATGGTCAAGTTTTAAGAAGAAAGCATGGGGACTCATATCTTCTAAAAATAAGGAACCACTGGGGTGATCGGTTGCTTTGGGCAACAAATTGAACTCGACCTAGGGCTGACTATTGAGTGAATGCCATTGGGGGGGACTTAAATCAACTCAAGAATAGTCAAGATTAGTTTCATTTTTTTAGATTTGTTTGGATTATAATTAATCCTATTGGTTTGTGATGAATTGCACTGAATAGGGGCCATAGAGGCCTCGACCTAACTCAGATTTACCAAGTCAAAGGGAGAAGTCTACCAACCATAAGGTAGAACTATCCAACCAAAGGGGATGCCTTTTAGTTTGCAATGGTCGAGTCTTAAGAAGAAAGCATGGGGACTCATATCTTCTAGAGACAAGGAACTACTAGGGTGATCGGTTGCTTTGGGCAACAAATCAAATCTGACATAGGGCTGACTATTGAATGAATGCCACTAAGGGACTTAAATCAACTCAAAGATAGTCAAGATTAATTTTATTTTTTAGTTTGTTTTAGTTTTGATGGATTCGGTTTTGAGTTCAACAGTAGCCATGGAGGCCTAGACCTATCTTAGATTCTTGAACTAAAGGGTAGCTTCCGAGATGGGAGAGCTATTTCCAAAAAGTGCCTTTGATTGAAATAATCAATTTAAGGAAGAAAGCTGGGACTCATCTTCCACTAGAAAAGATCACTAGGGTGATCAATTGCTTTGGGAATTGAACGACTAGGGTTGGGTTGACAATCATGCTAGAAAGAATGCATCATAGTCTTATATCTTTGGGAATGACTAGGGTAACTTGCTTGTGGAAAAATAGATTGAACTCAACCCACAGTGGCTTAGTGAGTACCAGTTATCTCAACTTAGGTAGTTAGGCAATTCTATAGTTATCGACACCCTAAAGATAGGATGCCTGCTTGGGAGAAGGGGCCCTTTGGGAGCTTGAATTCCTAATCCATAAGCGAATTAATTTGTTTATTTTGTTTGTTTGGTTTTAACATGGACCCTGTTAGTTTGTGAGGGATCAAACTAAGTAGGAGCTTATTAGCATACCTAACTCATTCTTGAAGAGGAGAATGCATCCATAAATTTTTCAAGGGGTGGTTACTTGGAAAGGATTAATCAATCCAAAGTAACCTAGATAGTGTCTAAATGGGGTCATAAAGGACTTGAGCCAAATAGAATTCCCATGGGGGATGGGGCCGCTAAAGGGCTTAATCTAACACCCTATAGAAGATGATATGGCTAGTCATAAATTCAATAGGTATTCGGTGTCCAACTCAAGGAGAAAGCACAGGGACTCATATCTTCCAGGAGTGGTGTACTCACCAGGTGAGTCGCTATCAGCATAGTGAACATCAACCAATCTAAGGTGCCTATCAATTTTCAACAATCAGCCTAGGAAGAAAGCTCGGGGACTCACATCTTCCTATAGCAGAATTGGTTGTTGGGATAGTCTGTCTCGACTGGAGGTCTATCGACCTAGGAGACTGAGTGAATGCCACTGGGGACTTATATCAACTCAAAAGTAGTCAAGAGGAAAGGAGCCTTTGGGGGACTTACCCTAAACCTCAAATATACTCAACCTAGTTAGAGCATGATGGCTAGTTCAAGAAGAAAGCATGTGGACTCACATCTCCTTAAGCGAAGTCAACATGAGGTAGCTTTAGAAGCGTGAAATACCATACTAACAAGGCTCATTGGTTTTGTAATCAAATTAGAAAGAAAGTGTGGACTCACATCTTCCAATAAATGATCACTAGGGTTACATACTAGCGATGTAGCATGTATGATGTAGCATGTAGCCCGACATAGAGCAGCTAATGAGTTAGTGCCATAGGGGCTTGCTTCCACATCAAAATAGCCAGAGATAAAAGATTTATGTTTGTTGTGTGCATGTGTTAAAAGGAATAAGATGCCTATGGGGGACTCCTATACCTACCCTAAAATACATAGGGAAATTATGAAATGATGCCATAGATGGTAACAAGAATTCCCATTAAGAAAGGATGCTGCTGGGGGACTCTTACACTTAACTTAGTTGTGCTAATCAAATAGGATGCCTCTTGGGTTTTCTCACACCTATTCTAATAGTACTGGGAGATTGTGTTTGTGATATGAAAGAGGAATAGAATGTGTTGGGGGACTCTTACACCTATCCTATAACACGTCATGACAGATTCACAAGATAAATAAAATAACACTTCAAAAGAAGAGAAGATTTGATGAATGGAATCATATTTTGTTCTTTTTATTAATGATTATTTTCAAACATGATTTATTTCATGGGTAATATTTCTTTAGATAGAGCCCATTAATTGAAAGCATCGGGTGTTTTCCTTTACAATCAATAAGCTGATAAGATCCTCCATGGTAGGCCTTCTCTATAGCATAAGGGCCTTCTCAAGTCAGTTCAAACTTGCCTCCCATCTTTCGATGGGCAATAATTGGGCTTCTTAGGACTAACACAAGTTCTCCTACTTGGAAAGACCTTGGTCAGACCAGCTTGTTGTGAGCTTGAATCATTTTATCCTTGTACAACTCGAGGTTTTGACGCAGTGGTGACTTTCCTCCAAACCTTCAAGCTCTTCTAACGTAACTTTGCATTCTTATAGTGATCTTGTTACCCAATGCTATCCTTAGTGATGGGAGTTGAACTTCTAAAGGTAGAAACGACTTGACATACACTAAGGAAAATGAGTAGGCGAGTGAGTGGTATGTTGTGCGGCAGGCCCATAAGGCTTCAACTAACTGCTCATGCCACTATTGTTTATTATCATCAAGAGTTTTCTTCAAAATTTGGATAAGAGTTTTGTTGAATGTTTCTGCTAAGCCATTTTCTCTAGGGTAGTAGATGGTAGAGTATCTCCCATCTATACCATGTCTTTTGGCAAAGTTGTTGATCCTCTCTTTTTTGAATTTATTCGAATATAATTTGTCGAGGCACCCGAACCTATATACGATATGGTTCTGAAAAATTGAAGCTCATGCTAGTGACCTCTCAGTGGATGGCTTCGCTTGGAAAGTAGTGTGGCTAGAATGAACCGGTGACCCTTGGAAGAAGGAAGATCGATCGGACCCACAATTTTGGTACCCCAACACTCAAATGGCCATAAAGCCAATGTAAGGTGTAGAATGCTGTGTGGTTGGTGGAGGACCACACCGTGCACCTGACATTGATGGCATCTTCTAGCTACATCCATACAGTCTAAAATCATAGAAGGCCAGTACTATCCTAGTCTCTTGTTCTTCATCTTCATCTTCAGACCGGATCGATGAGCTCCACATAGACCTGCATGTACCTAAGTTATAATGTCATGGGCTTCATGTTTGCCTAAATAATGTAACCATAATTGGTCAAAGGATCTGTAGGTGCCATCCAGAGTAGAGAGCTCTCTTTCACGATGGGCTTGTGATTTCTCTTGAGGTAGTTTGCCAGTGTTCAAGTAATCTATGAATGGTTGCCTCCAATCAAATTCCTCATCCTTTTTGACAACAATAATCTCCCCTTCAAGAGAAAGTCTCTCGATGAGTTCTGCATCAATAAGGGACAAGACTTGTCTATTTCGGACTCTTATTGGAATGGACTCATCTTTCGGACATGCCAATTCTTTGGCAAGTTTGGACAAATCATCTGCTACTACATTCTGTACTCAGGGAATCTTGTAGATTGTAACTTTAGGAATCTGGGCCAACAACTTCATGGTATACTCATGGTAGTGATGAAGCTTGGGTTTGAGAACCTTGTATGACGACGATCTGGTTGATAACCAACTAGAATCCCTAAAGATGTTGATGCTTTTGAGACTGAGAGTGATGACTAACGCCAGATCGGCAATCAAAGCCTCATACTCAGCTTCATTGTTGATACAGGGGTTGGAAAGATGGTATGATAATCTCATCACATCATAGTTTGGAGTTAGTAGAACTATTCCTACCCCACTTTCACGGGAGAATAGATCATGGTGCTTTAAAAGAAGAAACCATCAAAATATATCTCCCATCGGTGGTTCTTTGGCCTCCCTAAGTTCATGATTTATTCATGGGAGATAATCACTAATCAATAGAAGTGGGTGTTATCTAAGAAATCCATAGTGCATCCTTTTAACCACTGTATGAAAGTGATATCAACTAAGTATCATGAACCAAGCCAAATGTCCGATAGTGTTGGCTATGTCATGAGATCTTGTAGATTTATCACAGATCAAGTTCACCTTATGAGAAAGCATGTAGTGCCGTAGCTTTTGGGAAGCAAATATCAAAGCTAGGCAATGTTTCTCAATAGGTGGATAGTTTTCTTCAGCAGGGATCAGATGATAGCTAAGATAGTAGAGCACTCTCTCCTTTCCTTCATCGTTGGCTTGCCAACAGCTTGGCTCATCCAATCTGTGTAAGGATGAGTGGCCTACCGGATAGGTCACTGGCTTCACCAAGTACTGCTTGATATATTTGAATGCATGATGACACTTGCCATCCCACTTGAACTTAGCATCCTTTTTGACAAGTGCTAAGAATGGCTTGCATCTCCCTGATAGGTTTGAGATAAAGCATCTTAAATATGCCAACCTTTCTTGAAAGGATCTGAGTTAAGTTAAACTCTTGGGAGGTGGCATTTCTAAGATAGCTTAATCTTTTCAGGATCTATTTCTATTCCCAAGTGTTGAACAACAAACCCAAAGAATTTCCTTGAAGCTACTCTGAATGCACACTTCAGGGGATTCATTTTCAGGTTATATTATCTTAACCATTTGAAAACTACTCTCAAGTCAAATAGGTGGTCTTCCTTTTCTTTGCTTTTGACTATGAGATCATCAACGTAGCACTCAACTTGATGATGGATAAGTTCATTGAATATCTGAGTCATGGCTCATTGGTATGTAGCACCAGCATTTTTAAGGCCAAAAGGCATGACCCTATAATAGAAGATTCTGATCAGGGTTCGAAAAGTAATATTTCTTTTATCTTCAGGAGACATCTTGATTTGGTTATAGTATAGATGACCATCCATGAAAAGAAACGCATGAGATGAGGCAATGTCCACCATTAACTCTGGTATAGGAAGAGGAAACTCATCCTTAGGGCATGCCTTATTTAAGTCCCTAAAATTCGAAATGTGAATTTGGCATTCTTCTTCTTAACTATGATGACACGCTAACGGTAGGATATTTTTTTCCGATGAAACTAGCATCGATCAATTTCTTGACTTTAGAAATGACCAGTTATTCAAATTCTAATCGCATGCGTCTAGGAGCTTGCTTAATAGGGGTAGCATTAGGGTCTACTGCTAGCTTGTGGACTACAACGTTAGGAGATAATTCGAGCATTTCTTCATAACTCCATGCGAAGTAGTCTTTAAATTCAGTCAATAGCCTAACTAAGTCATTGGTTTCTTCTTCATTCAACATTGAACTGATGTACGTCAGGCGAGGATTTTCTTCTATCCCGAAGTTGATTTCTTTGAGCTTGTCTATTATTGAATGGATTTCTTCTTCAAATTTTGGAGGTGCATCCTTGACTTGAAGATCATTTAAATCATTTGAGATTTCTAAACACACATTCTCATAAGAGTTGGGGATGTGTGAGAAGAACCTATCAGACTCCAAATGGTTGGAAACAACTTAACAGTAATCACCATCATCGACTGGACCCACTGTACTGAATCTTAGCCCTACCTTTGATTGTGCTTCCTTGTTTGAGTTGTTCCATAATTTTTTTAAGTACTCTGACCTGTGCTTGGACCATGTGTGAGGAACCAAACCTTTATGTATGAGATTTTTAACACACGAAGAGTAAAAATTAATTGGTAATTCCATTAATTCTTTAAAAGTATCTTCCTCAAGTCTTACATCCAACTCGGTACTTGAAGATGATGAACCTAAAAAGAACCTCTTCTGCTTCATGTCATTGGAAGACTTAGGGACTTTCTTAACTATCAAACCTTCAACTTTCTGAGATGTAAGTGAGGTAAGAGCTAAGGTTCCCAACTACTGCCTAATAGTTCTACATAAACTAGATTTGAATGCTTTGCTTTGCTTGGAGGCCCAGTCTTCATCACTGTCTGGAAGGAAAGTCACCTCCAATGGACCCCGCTGAGAGGAGTTGGCTATTATACTAATCACATTAGACTAATCCTCCGAGCTGGATTCCAAGTCTATGTGAATAGTAGGGGCACTCCTGTGAACTGGAACATGACCTCTGTTGGTTGAAGGCCAACTAGGGGATCTCCCACCTCTGGAACTACCTCTGTTTCTACCTCGCCTTTGCCTAGTGGAGGTTGAGCCATTCTACCCACATGTCCATATGACATAATGGACTGTGGGTGGAATGTGATATGCGGCTCTATTTCTTTTTCATTTCCCCTTTCTTGTGGACTTAGATTTCCATTTTTTTCATTTTCTTTTATCTTTTCCTTTTCTTGATTTCTTTTTCTTTTGTTTTTGCATTTGAATTTTGCCCAAGTTCATAAGAAAGGGTGTGTTGAGAAAGATAGTAGGTTGCATCCTCATAAATCTCAACCTCTCTAACTGAAAATGGCTTTTCATCACCATTAACACGATATTCAATTCCATCTTTTCTGAATTTGATACACTGATGAAGTGAGGATGGAATGATCTTATTCTGATGTATCCAAGGCCTTCCTAGCAAAGCAGTGAATGAAATATTTGAATCAATGATGTAGAACTTGGCTTCAATCTTCCAATCACCGATCTCCAATGGTAACACTATAGAACCTAAAGCCCGCTCTCCTTGATCATTGAATCCTCTCAACATCATGCTATCTCCTCGGAGTGTAGAGATGTCGATCCTCAAATAGGCAAGGGTCTTTAGACTCATAATGTTCACTGATGCACCTGCGTCCACGAGAACCGGAAGAACCTATGTTCTGTGATGAGGGGATGGTTGTGCTCCAAGTCCCCTAATAGAAGGTCTTCATCTGTGAAGGTAATCCCTTGGGCTTCTTTTGTATAGTGTGCTTCCTCACCTATAGCGATCAGTTGAGCTAAGCATATCTCAGGATCAAGGAGGTCCTTGATTAGTGATTCCCTCATCTCTTTGGATAAGACAAGGGCATCATATATGCTTAGCTTAGATGACAACTTTCTTAGATGAGAAAGGACATTGTAGTCCACCTTGGTCTTCCATAGCATATCCAAGGGTGGAGCATCCCGTGGAAGGGCTTCTCGATCTTCACCAATGACTTGTTTCCTCTATCTTGAGGTGCTGCCTAGGAGAACCCACTACAGGTTGACTTGAGGTTCTCAAAGGTGGTGGCAAGTTCTGCACTCCTCACCTACAACTTCTCTATGGGACTCTCAAAATTGATTCCAAGTCTATCTCAAGAGGTGAACATGAAAAGTTGGAAAGTCCACCAGAAGAGGAAGATATTTAGACTTGAAGAGTTATCATGAGAAGAAGATAACTCAAAGACAGATATAATTCAAGCTAGCTTTATTCTTCAATTTCTTGGAAGTATTTTACAAAGTAGAAGTTGTAAAGTAAGGTGAACACTAGTAAGAGCCTATTGTCTTAAAGACCTAGCCCGGAACACATACATGTTATCCGCTACTACTCTTTGAGCTCCTCCTTTCCTAGAGTTGGCACTACAACTTGCAAGCCTTCCTTGGTGTTGGAGGTTTGAGCTAACTCAGCACCTTACAAGGAAAGCTTCTTGATCTTCTAGACTATCTTCTTAGAGGCACGTGATAAGGAGATATCCCAACCTTCTTTGGTTTGGGTAGGATCACATGTATCCCTGAGGATTACCCTGATGGAACTGGAAGGTTGTTCCACAAGATATTCCTTTGGGATAACTACAACACTGGTCTTGAAACTGTGTTCAAGCCAGTCTTTAAATGAAGCAATCCACAAAATGGCCTAGCATACTGGTAGGGCAAAGTTTGGATCATGACTTTTAACTTCCTCCGGTCTCCTAGGCTCGGGTAGCTAGAAATCAGGTTTCTTTAAGAGATTCTTAAAGATTTTCTAATTACCTCCCTCTTAAAAGAATAAGGTTTATTTAACTTATCTAAAGAGTAGGTGGACCAGCTACTTGGTGGCAGTATGCATGCCTCACTGGTATGAGTGGTGGATGTCTTGGCTATGGAGGTCTGGAGGCCGGTAGGTTGCCTCGAGTGGCAAAAGAGGTGGAGGATATTAAGGTCATGGTCTCTTGGACTAATCCCTAGCTGGTTACTTCCCCTTGTCAACCAATCGCTCGGTTTCTTCATAGACCTTTGGGACTTACGCTTGGCAACGATCTTGAAAAGTCTGTTTGGCCTCTCCTTGTAGCAGCCTTGTTGATTAGCTTTTCAAATGTCTTGATAGTGAAGCCCTTAAGCATGGCGATGCCATGGATATTCTTCAAGAGAATCTCAATGGAATCTGCTGTAAATATTTATAATTCACATACTCAAGTTACGCATCGAGAATATAATCAATGAGGGATTCAGGTCTTGTTGTGCTATGAGATCACCCATGACCCTTTCTTTCAACAAAGTCTCTTGATGAAGAGTTGCTCTTCGACAAATATCTTTCTTGAACATTGGTAGTTTAGCATACCAATCAAAAGCAATACCTGAAAGGTACCATTGAAGCTTTTAGGAAGGAGGCACGAAACCTTGGGATCTTGAATGGAATCAATTCCTCACAGGGTCTACCCTTTGGAACCAATGATCCTCCCCTGGATTGAGCCAAAGCTTCCTTCACTTGCTGCTCAACCATGAATTTTAGATCTTTTTCATGTATGTAGGTACTTTCCACTACATTCCTATATAGGCTGATTGACATCATACTTGGGATGAATAGGAGGGGATTATTTCTAAAGCACTGACACTACTGCTAATAAGTCTTACAACTGATGTGCCATCCTATCAATCTACTTGTCCTTCTGTCTTAACTAAAGTCAGAGGTGTTGGGCTAATTCTGTGGTGTCTCCTTGATCAACCTCATCACCTTCTGTAGCTTGTTGCTCCCTAAGAAGAGATCCCATGGTGTCAACCATGCATTCACTAGCTGAATCCCCCATCAAGTCATCTTCATTGGGATCGAAGTTGACTCTCTCTTCATCTGATAACTCATACCCTAGGATCTCCTTCTTTTGCATGAAATAATTGGCCACTATCTCATCTATGGAACAATCCATTTGAACAGGTACAAATGATATAGGTTGACTGGTGTGATCACTATCGTGAACTGAGAGGCACCGTACCTCACCTAGGACTGGGGAGTCAATCCCATGGGGATTGTACTCACTAGATGAATGATAATCCTGGCTGCTACTGGCTACAAGAGGAGTAGCAATCCTAGGAGGTTCTACTATAAGTGATGCAGCTGGACTATCATCTGGAATAGCTAAAATAATTGTTACCATCTCCACATCTGGCTGAACTAGCAAAGTTGGTGAAGGAACGACCATGACACTTCGAGGTTGCCACTCCTTCCACCCACTAGGGGCAAGGTCAAAGGAGAGCTCAGTCCTACCATAATGGGTGGTGTAGGAGGGGTAGGATCCCTTGGTCATAGCCAGATCACCAATGGGGTACATTTTTCCCCGGATGCGGCCTTCATGGCCTTAGATGGAATGGGAGATGCAAACCTACCTAGTGATGGCGAGGGGTAGATGGTGGGGTGGAGACACCACACTCTCTGAGCTATCCTCATGGTGACTAGTCCTGAGGAGAATACTATCGTATGGTGCGGGTAGCATGCCAGCTGGAAAATTGACCAAAGTGAAGCGGCCGACGGTGAACCTCCATACTCCTGTGTGTGGTGTGGGCCTCATGGGCCCTCTCTCATGATCTCCTCCATCTGAGGATATATTGAAGATTGAGCGGGTACTGCATCCGTATTCTCTCACCACGGCATAGAATAGAGTGGAGGCCGCGTGACCTCCTAGAAGCTGTTGGATGGAAATGCATCACTGGAGGAGGTGATGAATGGATCCTCCTATCATCCTCTCTATTTGATCCTGAGAGAGGATGAAACTGGTTTTTCATAATCAATGGTGAAGTGATGAAGGGAGACTCATCCATGGCTAACCTGCTGCCCCTCTCTAGCTATGGTATAAAACCCATTTGACCATGATGTTCTTCTGGTGCTAGTGGGGGGAGGTGAGGAGCTTGACCACTCAAATGTGGGAGGAAAGCCCTGAGACAAGGGGACCCTTACCCTTGGAGGGTATAGATGGGGTGCTAGTACGCACTAGGGCAACATATGCAACTCAAGACGGCTACTGGGCGGATCTGAATAGTTGAAGTCATGGTACTACCATAGCTTTCCTCTTCAGTGAGGATACATTTGAGTCAGATGGTAGGTCTATCTTGATTATTGGCTTACGCCGACCACCTTCTTTCTACTAACTGTGGTGAGGGGAATGCCCTCACAAGTGATCTAGCCTCAAATCCAGACAAAATGGATCGGTGGGTATGGTCAAATGGAAATCAACCAATCTAAAGTAGATCCATCTGAGGGAAGGTAAAGACAAACCGACCATTTGCATTATAGTAAGCGACATTGACACTAGAAAAGAATATATAATGAGCAATGAACTTGTATCAGTTTCTGTCTCCATAGATTTTTTGAATTTTGAAAATTTGAACCCACATCCAACAACTTGGAAGTGTTAAGTGGGGTTCAAATAGATTTGAGAAGATTGATTGAAAGAGGAATTTGAATATGAATCCAACTTCAACAAATTTGGGTATGTTGAAATATGGATTCAAAATTTTAAGAAGGATGGTTCCAAAGGTTCATATTTGTTTTTATTTTGAATTTTTTGATTTTGAGGACCCTTCCCTTTAACAAATTTGGGTATGTTAAAGTAAGGGTCAAATTGATTTTGTTTTTGTTTGATTATTTTAGTATTTCACTTACTTAGCAAATTTAGGTATGCTAAGTGAAGTGTTTGTTTCTTTTTGTTGATTATTGTTTTGATTTTGAAAAATTTGGAATTCTTACTTAGTAAATTTAGGTATGCTAGGTGAAGAATCTAGATGTGTTTTGCTTGATTTTTTTTGAAAATAGGATCCTTAGCAAATTTAAGTATGCTAAGAAAATCCTAAGTGTTTCATTTGTTTGGAATATTTTGATTTTTGAAAAGGGTAGGATCCTTAGCAAATTTAGGTATGCTAAAAAAAATCCTAAGTGTTTCATTTTGTTTTGATGTTTTGAAAGTGGAGATTTAACTTTAGCAAATTTGGTATGCTAAAGATGAAATCCCACTTGGTTTTGTGAAATGGAAATTTCACTTAGCAAATTTGAGTATGCTAAATGAAATTCCAAATGTTGTGTTCAAATTTTATTTTGTTTTGGTTTTGAACATGGAAACTTCTCCTTAGCAAATTTGGTATGCTAAGGAGAGAAGTTCCAAAGATGTTTGAAGATTTTTGTTTTGGTCTTTGGATTTGGAGACTTCATTTAGCAAATTTGGGTATGCTAAATGAAATTCCAAATGTGTTTTGAAAATTTTTGGATTTTGAATTTGGAAACTTCACTTAACAAATTTTGGTATGTTAAGTGAGGTTCCAAATGGTGTTTGAAAATTTTGATTTTTGGATTTGGAGACTTCACTTAACAAATTTGGGTATGTTAAGTGAGGTTCCAAATGTATTTTGAAAATTTTGAAATTTGGATTTGGAAACTTCTCTTAGCAAATTTGGATATGTTAAATAAAGTTCCAAAATGTTATTTGAAAATTTTTAGATTTTGGATTTGGAGACTTCACTTAATTTGGGTATGCTAAATGAGGTTCCAAAATGTGTTTTGAAAATTTTTGAATTTTGGATTTGGAAACTTCACTTAACAAATTTGGGTATGTTAAATGAAACTCTAAAATGTGCTTTGAAAATTTTGATTTATGATTGTTGAATTTTGATTTGGAGACTTCACTTAACAAATTTGGGTATGTTAAATGAAGTTCCAAAAAGTGTGTTTGAAAAATTTTGATTTTGGTTTTGAAAACTTCACTTAACAAATTTGGGTATGTTAAATGAAGTTCCAAAAAGTTGTTTGGAAATTTTGAATTTGGAGACTTCACTTAACAAATTTGGGTATGTTAGGTGAGGTTCAAAAAAGTTTAATATATATTTTTGGATTATCAATTTGGAGACTTCACTTAACAAATTTGGGTATGTTAAATGAAGTTCCAAATGTGTTTGGAAATTTTGTTTTGATTTTGAATTTGGAAACTTTACTTAGAAAATTTTAGTATGCTAAATGAGGTTCCAAAATATGTTTTTTTTTTTGGATTTTGGATTTGGAGACTTCACTTAACAAATTTGGGTAGGTTAAGTGAGGTTCCAAATGTATTTTTTTTTAAAATTTTAAATTTTTGGATTTGGATACTTCAATTAACAAATTTGGGTATGTTAAGTGAGGTTCTAAATGTGTTTTTTGAAATATGATTATTGGAGTTATCTTTTTGAAAAGGGGACTTCCATTCAACAAATTTGGGTATGTTGGAATGGAAGTTAATCTCATTTTGAAATGTGAAGGTTTTTGTTTTGTGTGTGATTATTGCTTTTTGAAAGAGAGGAATTCCAACTTAAAACATATGTGAGATATGTTCAAGTGGGATTTCCTAAGTGATTTTATTTTTATTTGAGAATGAAATCTTCATTGAATAAATTTGGGTATATCAAATGAGGATGTTCATATGTGCTTTTGAAAAGTTTAGATTTGTTTTGAAATAAAACTTCCATTCAATAAGTCCGAGTATATTGAATGAAAGGATTCATATGTGCTTTTGAAAATTTTTGATTTTGATTTTAGAAAGATGATTGTTCATTTTATTTGAAAGTGAGATCTTCATCAAAATAATTTGAAAGAAGATGTTCATTTATGCTTTTGGAAAAGATGGTTTTATGTGAACATGAAACTTCCATTCAATTTGTGTGAGTGTATTGAATGGAGTGATTCATGTGTGCATCTTGAAAAATTTTTAATTTTATTTTGGAAATGAAACTTCCATTCAAAAAGTGTGAGTATATTGAATGAAAGGATTCATGTGTGCTTTTTGAAAATTTAAATTTTTGGAAAGGTGATTGTTCATTTTATTTTGAAAATGAAATCTTCATCAAAGTAATTTGAAAGAAGATGTTCATTTGTGTTTTTTGAAAATGTTATTAGTTTTAATTTTGAAAATCCCTACATGTAACAATCATGGGAATTGCTAAATGAGGGTGACAAAATTTTGTGAAAATATTTTATTAAGTGCATTTTTGAAAAGCCAAGTTCTTTATGAAAGATTTATTATTTTTAGGATGAACCTTTCCTTATCATGAAAATGATAAGGAGCAAGTCTTTAAAAATGTTTTTTTTTATCTTTTCATTTTACCAATTGGGAACCAATGGGGTTTTAAGACCAACAAGAAATGCGGTCCTAAAACCTAAAGATGTTGGCTAACTAAACTCAAGAATGAAATGAGCTAAGTGCTAATAATGGAAAGAAGGATAGTCTTGGATTCATACAAAAGCATAAAACCACTATCGATTCTCAAAGAAAATGTTCATTTACCAAAGATGGAGAGAGGAACCATCCCCAGTAGAATCGCTAGAAAAATAAGTGGAGAAAAATTTTCACACAGATATATAGAGGAGTTGCCTTTCAAATTTGTGGTGAAAGGAGAGGCAAAACTATATATGTATAGAAATTCATCTTTTAGATGCCATGCAGATCCGTAGATGTACTTATTCAAGTGATCGAGTACATCATCAAGAAATAGTGTACTATCTCAAAAGACATAAGTCACTACCCTTTAATGGAACTAATCACCTCAATAAGGACTCCTAAGGATGATGGGTTTGCATATGTACTAGAGATTCTTCCCCTACTTTACATGGAAAAGTAAAATAGGATTTATTTTAAACCAAGTTCATTAAGTTCCCTACAGGTGCAAGCCCCCATAGTTAATTACATCCTAAGGAATGGGGATTCCTTAGAAAACTCATTAAGGAAAATGATCATTGTCTCTAAAGATTTCAAGGAAGGACTATCAATTTGGTTTATTTTTGAAGATCAAATGGGATTGATCAAAGAGAGATTTATTAGCAAAGCCAAATGAGATAGATGCTCACGATGCTAGAAACCTACAGCATCTCAAACTATCTTATAGTTGGGCTTTACATTTTAGAAATTGATTTTTTTATTTGAGTTATTTTTCCATTAGAAATCTAGGACTTATGATTCCTTAACATAAGATTAAGGAAATACCTAAGAGATGAGAAATTATGCTTATGGCCCACAAAGCAGAGAAGCAACCTCAAAACCTAAATCTAGGGAGCTTCGACAAGTGCCGGAAGCACAACCTAAATCTAAGGTGAAAAATGGGTAATTGGTTTGCCTCCACAAGAGAGGACAAACCACCCGACAACTTGGACTTATAACCACCTGGGGGTGGCTACTAACTAACTCCTCCAATGATTTTAAACACATGTAGGCAAGTCTTTATGCTTAATGCAAGATAGCTAGACTATTTTTATTTAGAAAGAGACTAAGTCCTTAAACTCACTCCTAAAGAGACTAGATCATGTAAAGGGACATGCTTCAAATGACCTAAATTTAATGTAATTCAAATTTCATTTTATTTTCATTTTGGACAATCATTTTGACTCAAACTAATAGGATTTTTATGTCTAATGCATGAGAAATAAAGATTATGGGCCAAAATTAGCGAGAAGGGAGGAGGTGAGTTTCCACCACGGCTCTCAAAGGTCAAGCTGGGTTCTCTGGCAAAGGTGGAAGCTCTCCAATCAAGAGTGAAATAAGATGAATTTGTTCATGATATTATAAAGAAAAGCTCATCCGGCTAAGGGGTTGCTAATTATTTTATCTTGAATTTTAAACCTAAGTTATAGGTGAGGTTATGAGTTATTTTAGTTTTATTTTGAGTTGTTAAGTTGGGTAAAAGATTTATTTATCCTTAAAGAGCCTAATTCCATCTAGGCCATACATAGAGCATGAAAGAAACTAGGAAAAGTATGTCACTTAATGCACAAGCTAAACAAATCATCAAATAATTTATAAACTAGCAAAAAAAAAGAATAAAAGGCCATGTCGCACCACGACAAACCCAAAATATCAAATTGAAAGCTCTACCCTTATACAACTCAGATTACAAATAAATTGAATTATAATTTAAGCAAAGGAATTCAATGTTATGTGGGTCTTCAAGCTTTCTTTTTTTTTCTTCTTTTCTTCTTTTTTCTTTCTTTCTTTTTTCTTCTTTTGGTTCTTCCATTTGAATGGTTGGAAGGTGGATGCTCCAAGGCTTCACATGGTGCATGAGATAAGATCTTATGACCAATGCTCATCTTAATCCCCATAGCAATCATTCCAAAATCCTAATTATACAAATTTTTACATGAAAAGGAAAAGTAGAAGTTTAACTAACACCTGCAAAATAATGTTAGTTAAAACACTACACAAATTTCCAAGTGTATATTGGACTTATCACCCCACACATGGGTGACTAAGTCCACCGCCTATGGATTATACTTAGGGGTATAAAGCACCTGCAAGCAAAAGTATTTATATTTTTATTTATGATAGTTCCCTTTAAGCACAATCCCCTACAAAAAAGAATAGTTAGACTAAGCACGTCCTACCACTCATTCTACAAGCATACACCCTAATATCTAGTCTAATACATATATCACAAATAAAATATAACATTAAGCCATGCATCAACCTAATCTAAACCTAGAAGTGGTGATTTAGGCTAATGTATGTGCTTTGAAGGCTTATGTGGTATGCTTAATTAGGACTTTAGGTTTAAATTTTCTAAGTGTGAAGAACATGTTCAACTTAGGAGGGTTTCATTTAAGTCATTTAATCATTTTTGTATTATTTTTATTTCATATTTTAATTTGGTCTAAGTGAAACCTACAATTAATTACTATGTTATGAAGAGAAGGAAAGAGAAGAGAACTTCTCTTTCCTTCCCTAACCTTAAGTAATTTTCTAAAATAGATTCATATTTTAGTTTCATTTAGGAGAATGGTTTGATTGCATCTTTTAATTAATACTAAGTTTAGAAAAACTCTAAACAAACCTATTCAAAAAGAAAGGCATTTTAAGATTAAATAAAATGGATCAAAATTCACATAACACACATTACTTCACTTCTTTCCCAACATATGTATAACATGCATATGGATGGACTCTAAGAATATCTATACATGCAAATGAGGGTAATTAACACACTTTATGATGCATGCTAAGTAATCCATTTAAGAAAATTTAGAAGTTAAACATGTATGATTTTCTTAAGTAGAAAAGGTTTTCCTTATCCAAAATTTCACATACATACAAAAAGCAAGAAAGGCATAAGTGACAACGCCATTGTAAACCGAGGTGTAAGGTACAAGACCTACTTAGGGCTACTTAAAGCCTCACAATCTTGGGGTTGTCTAGACTAATATACCACTTTTCTTAAATACAAACATGCATATAAAAGAAATGAAGTGGAAAAGGAATATGCAAAAGTTGTTTGATAGATTTATTTTCTTTATGCAATTTGTTCTTGCAAGTGTAGGCAATCCTTCTTAGATGATAGCATAGGGATGAATAGGGTATATAATTAAGTAAGTGTTGGGTTCTTTTCAAATGAACCCTACATCTTACCAACTCCTATTCAAAACTATGTTAATATAAGAAAGAAAGAAAGGCTACACTAAACATGACTTCATAATCTATCACATGTAAGCTTATAATTAAAACATAAATATTTTGGATTTAGTAGTGATAATAGCCACTCATATTTTACTTTAGCCAACACACCCACATTTGACATAAAGTAAACAATTTTATTTTTAAAATTTGAAACATGAAATTATGAATGCATGAATCACATGACATACAACTTAACATGTTGGAAAAGATTCAAAGCAATGAAAGCATGTAAAAAAACTCTCTTTACTTAAATCCTAAAGACATTCTTAAAGAATAAGAGAATTTAGAATAAATCAAAGTGAATTTCAAAATGATTTTTGTTTAGTTTGAAGTTTGATTTAATTTTGAAAAGGTGAGATGAGTTTGTGTTCCTAACCCATTCCACATGTGTTTGAGATTTTTTTTAATTTTAGTAATTAATTTTTTTTATGTGTTGATTAGGTTAAGGTATGAATTAAGTTTAATTAACCCTTACCTAAACCACCTTAGAAAAATTAACTAAGTAATTATGAGCCAATGAGATGACATAAAACCCATAAGGTATTTAAATTTGTAACAATGCACCTAATAATGAAAAGACCTAATGCAATTTGCTACAATTAAAAGTTAATTAAGCTAAGGGTTTAGCTTAAGAACTTTTAAAACACCCTTTCATACTTATGAAAGGGGTTTTAATTTTCTTAATTAAACTTAGGCTATTAAACACCTAAGCATCTACCCAAGATAAATTAATGAAGTTCTGGAAAATTTTTAGAATTTTTGAAAATTGATTAAAGGGATAATTAATGAATTAACCCTTAATTAAGAGATGATTAAGGAGAGAAGAGGGGGTGTAGGGAATAGCTTAGGGAGAATGCCCTAAAATTATTCTAAAAACCTCCTACTTACTAGATCTGGCCTTAATCAACCCTAATCAGAGGGTAAAACCATTAATCACACCTTAATTACTCTTAATTATATGAAATGGATAATTAGGGAATGAAATAGCAATTTCCCCAATTGAGCCCTCAATAAATCTCAAGAAAATTAGGGCAGGTAGTGGTCATCCCCTAAAATGAACCCTAAAAATTTGAGATTAATTGATGGCCTAATTAAAGGATAATTAGCTAATTAAGATTCTGAAAGAAATTCAAACTTAGAGAAAAGGGTAATTCAAAATCCATTGAAAATATTTTTAAAATATTCTAGATGAAATTATCTATCCATAGAATTTTTGCTTTTATTATTCTAATTTTTCTATGAAGAGTTATTAATTTTAGAAGTTTTAGGGATAAATTAGGAATTAATTAAGTAAATAACTAATCCCTGATTAATACTCATCCCACTGCTATGGTGATGTTAGCGTGCTTTACACCATCGCCGTGGAGCCACTCTCTTAAACGTCACATCAAAAGGCTCGGTAAAGAATTTTGATCGATCGATGGAGATCTCCTGATTTATAAAATGGATAATGGGTATATAAATGTGGGAATAATCTTAGCCGTCCATCCTAACTGCACGGATGGAGGGCCAGAGATTCATCCCTACCAAAGCTCAAGAAGAATGAGATCCATCCACCTTCTATGCTTGATCCGATTGAGCTTTCAATGGCTAAGCCCACACCTTCATCATAAAATTACCAATATATCCAACGGCTAAGATCTTATGAAATTAAAGTTCACTTCATAAAGGACAAACAACTATGAGAATTAAGCTCAAAAAATGACTAACCTCACCGCCGCTCAATTCCTTTGGAGGAGGTTTGTCAGTGTGAGAAGCTTGCTAAAGTTTTGAGCAGAGGTTGTGAGTGAGCTCGGGACCAACCTCCTCACCCCTTGGGTTTGACTGCTAGGTCTCCGCTTGCCTTTAGAACTTTAGAGAGCTGACACACCCACTTGACCCCATGGAGTGTGCAAGAGCGCTAGACTAATTTGGAGTGGAAGAAATTGCTCTTCAATGGACCTCCCATTTTCAAGTGGAGAAAACCAAGAAGAAGGAAATTGAGTCCCTAGGAAGCTTGATCACTTGCAAATGGATCCAACCTCCCTAGTGCTCAATCAGAGTGAATGAAAACATATGAATTTGGGGAGTATACCTCCCTATGGAACAGATGATCAAGCTTGCCATTTTGATCCAATTGACTAGATTGGAGTTCTTTAGGTTGTTAGATCATTGCACATGGTTTGATCCCTTATGAATGGGAAACCTCCCATGTTCATCAAATTGAGCTAGGGGAAGTTTGAAAATTAAATTTAGGTTGGTATGGTCGTTTGGTCTATGGGCCAAAAACAACCCAATGTTGGGTGCACCACTTATCACAAGTCCCCTTGTTTTTTAGAAAGCCTCAAGTGATGAAGAGGGTATGAAAAATTCATGGCTAGGCCAAAATTTGTTCTATGGCCTAGGGGTAGGATGGTCATTTTCTTATTTGGTTATGTTTGGTATGTGGAGAAACTAGGTTTGGCCAAATTTCATTGGATTTGGAATCCATTTGATAGGGTTTGGCTCATGTTGACCCATTTAGGTTAAAATAAGTCAACTTGGGTCAAGTTGACCAATCGATCAAATTGGGTCAAACCAAGGGTTGGGTCAAATGACCATTTGAAATATTGTGTTTTGATTTGCTCAATTTGGTTTATATTTGGTTTGGCTCATATGACTATTTAGGTCAAATGGTATTTGACCCATTTGACCTATTTGAGTCAAGGATTTTAGGTTTGATCATGGAGTGATTGATATCTTGTTTTAATAAATTTGGTTAACTCAATTTGGCTCAACAATTTGAAGTCAAATGGGTCAAATGGCTTGGTCAAAGCTTGATTTGAAGTTGATTGATCTTGTATATGGACTCATGATTGAAATATAAATCCATTTACAAGTGGTTTGAAGTCAAATGGGTTTTGATCCATTTGAAAATTTCATATTCAAAGGAAGAATATGAAGGGTTTTGGGTTTGATTTTGATTTGGGTTTTGATTGAGTGATTGAAGTTTGGATTTATATATGAGCTCATGATTGTAGGATTGATTGAATCATGAGAGAAAATCAAGAGTTTGGCTTGATTTGAAAGTGTTTTGGCTAAGTTCAAGATTTTGGCTTGAAAGGCTTATATTTGATTTTGAATGGATTTGAGTTTGATTTTTTTGGAATTGGGTTTGATTGTTTGAATTTATATTTCATTTATATATGTAAATATAAATGAGAATATAAATTGATCATGAGAAAATTTCAAGGATTTGAAGTGGTTTATGCATGATTTATGTTAAATCCATTAAAAGAGAATTTAAAGGATTTAAGGAAATTTTTAATTTGAAATTTAATTTTTGAATTGGATTGGATTTATTTATATTTATATTTCATTTATATTTATATTTCATTTATATATGAGAATATAAATGAGAATACAAATAAGTTTTGAGTAAATCCCATGAGTTTGAAATGATTTGATCGAAGTTTAGGTTAAATGCATTAAAGGGAAATTAAAGGATTTAAGGGAATTTCAAGGATTTTAAATTTGGAATTTAATTTTTTGCTTTTGATTTAATTGAGTTTTATTTATATTTCATTTATATATGAGAGTATAAATGAGTATATAAATAAGTTTTGAGAAAATCCTATGAGTTTGAATTGATTTGATCAAGGTTTAGAGTTGATTTTGGCTAAGTCCGTTAATGGAAAATTAAAGGGACTTAAGAAAATTTTCATGAATTGATTTTGAATTTTGAATTTGATTTAATGGTTTTGAATTTATATTTCAATTATATATGAGAATATAAATGGATTATGAGAAAATATCAAAGATTTGAGTAGGTTTAGATCATAATTTTGGTTAAGTCCTTAAGGGGAGATTAAATACTTTGGCAAAATTTGGACTTAGGAATTTTTTGATGGATTTTGATCATGGGTTTCAATCAAAAGTTTTAATCATGGATTTCAAATATGGATTTGATTTAGATGGAGTTGATTTGGAGAGAATCAAATAGAATAGATTTGAAGTTTGACTTGAAAGAAGGAAATGTGAGGAATGGTGCAAGCTAAGGGTAGGCAAATTTCCTAACTCCCCTAAGGCTTGACCTAGTCCTATGGATAACCCTTCTAAGTCTCTAGGCTAGGTTGAGTGTCCACCTAATCACTAGATGTATCTTAAGACTAAGAAACTCTTAAAGTCTAAGAGGAATTCTATGTCAAAGATGGAGGTGTTAAGAGCTCATTCTAAAAATGAGGTCAACAACACCATTCCTTGATGTCGTACCCAATCACCTCAATAAGTATACCCTCAGATTTGCGTGGTGTCCCCCATACACATATCAAAAGTAAACACCATAATTTTTTTTTGGTGACTCCGCTTGGGATGGTTCCACTCTCCATCTTGAGTAGATAATTATTTTCTCCAAGCATCGATAATGGACTTGTATTTCAATGAGTTTGAGACTATCTCTTTTTTTATTGGCACTTAGCCTATTTTATTCTTAGCAAAGCTAGCCAACATCTTCTAGGTTTTAGGTCCCTGCTCCTACACTTGTAGGTCTTGGAACCCCTATTGAGTCCCCCAATAGTATAAGATAAAATTAACTAATGAATGGGTTGACAAAAATTTAGAACCTCCTTACCATTAGCTTGGTGAGACAAGGTTCATCTTATATTTAAGAAAATAAACTCTTTTACAAAATGCAACTTTCTAAAAGCACTCTTTCAAAATTTGCATAACAAAATATTTTTCACAAAATTACCAAGAAATTTTCAAAAAGTACAAAACTCATATAACCAAACATCATTTAATAATTCTGTGATGTTTATTTTTGGGATGTGGGACACCACGTAGATCGTAAGGGGTACTTATTAAAGTGAACTGGTATGACATTAATGAATGGTGCACTATCTCAAAAGATAGAAATCACCACCTTATAATGGACCTAATTACGTAATAAGGATTTCTAAGGCATGATGGGTCTTCGAATGTACTAGAGATTTTCCCCCTACTTTACATGGAAAAAGTAAAGTAGAGTTTGTTTTAAATTAGGTTCATTAAATTCCTTCTGGAGGCATGACCCCATAGTTAATTACATCCTAAGGAATGAGATCCCTTAGGAATACTCTCAATTAAAGTATACAATTAGGGTCTCCAAAGATTTCAAGGCTAGACTATTAATAAATTGGTTATGTTTGGAAAATCAAATGGGATTGTTTAAAGAGAAGAATTATTTTAGAAGCCAAAGAGAATAAGTAGGAAATGGTCATGATACTAGGAAGCTTAGTAAGCAATCCAATATATCATATGGTTGGGTTTTATATGTTTGAAATTGAATAGATTGATTTTATTAAAGTTAATATTTTATTAGAAAGTTGGGACTTATAATCCCACAACACAAGGTTGTGGAAATGCCTAAGAGGTGAGGATTTGTGCTTGTAGCTGGAAGGAAACAACTACCTTGAATCCTAAATTTAGGGAGCTTTAGCAAGAACCAAAGCGACCTAAATCTAAGCGAAGATGGGTATATGATTTACCTCCATAAGAGGATAAACCACCCGACTATTAAACTTACAACCACCTGGAGTGGCAGCTAGCTAACTCCTCTTACGCTTTAAATCCATGTGACCAAGTCATATGAATTGCAAGATAGTTAGGTTGTTATTATTTAGAAAGAGACTAAAGTCCTTAAACCCACCATAAAGAGACTAGAGCATGAGTGGTGTGAATAATGACTTAGCCAAATGTAAATCTTTTCAAATTTTATTTGTACTTGACACTTCATTTTGACAAAGGTTGTAGGATTTTTTTATATGCCTAAATGCATGTTGAAATGATTTATGGGCTAAATCAAGAGAGGAGGGTGAAGCTCTATTAGTAGGAGTTTCTCATAGGTCAAGTGGTTCCCATGCACACTAGAATGGAGGCCCTACTTTTTGCAAGAGTGGTAGAAGATGCATGCATGATATTAGTTTTACAACCATTCAGCTAAGGGGTTGCTAAATTTTTTAATTATCTTGATTTAATGCCTAGGCTTTATGTAAGGTTATGAGTTATTTAGAAATTTAATTATGAGTTATAGTTAGGTAAAAGATTTATTTTTTCCTAAGAGCCTAATCGCAACCAGGCCATACAATAAACACCAATCATAAAAAAAACTATGAAAATGTATGTCATTTCTAATGCACAAGCTAAACATAACATCAAACATTTTATAGCTACCATAAAAGAATAAAAGGCCGGTGTAGTCGGGTACCACTATACAACTTAGAAAGACAAATGGGTAGCCAAGCTCTACCCTTATACAACCCGAATTATAAAAGAATAATTATAATTAAGGATGAATACATGCTATGGGGGTTTTCATCTTCTTCAAATTTTCATGTCTTCTTTCCTCCTTTGCTTCTTTGATTTGGATCACTTCAAGGAATCACATGGTACATTATACATAGTCTTCTAGCCAATGCTCATCCAAATTCCCCCATAGCGGCTAATCCTAATTTCTAATTACAAATTCATATTTAAATGGAAAGAGTAAAGCTAACTACACTTGGAAAATAGAGGTTAGCTAAACATACATTCCACCCAAGCATTTATATTTATAATTTAGACTTAGCACCATACACATGGGTAACCAAGCCCACTTATCCCAACTTGGATTATGCTTAGGGGCTTAAGCAACCTATAAAGAGAGCATTTATATTTACTTTTAGTGGCCCATTAAGCATAATCCCTCAAAAACTTAATTAGCTAAGACCTAACATACAACCTTTTAAACATACACCCAACATATCTAGAATATAATGTAAATGACTAGCAATGTGTAACTGAACGAAGGCATAAAACTAGAAGTGGTGGCTTAATTTAATGTGTGTTAAGGTTTTGTGGTATAACTAGACTTTAGAGTTAAGATTTTCTAAGTGTAGAAAGATTCAATTTAAAGGGTGGTTTCACTTCAAGTGCTTTAATTGATTGGCAAGTTTTAATTTGTGACTTGTTTGTTTCATATGGCCTACACTTAATCTCTAAGTGTTATAAAGAGAAGAAGGAGGATTGCCCTCTTTCATCCCTACCTTAAGTCACTTTCTAAAGCATGTTAATTTAATTTAGTTCTCTTTAGTGAATTATTTCTTACATATTTTTAATTAATCCTAAGTTTAGGTTCACCTTAAATAATCTCATTCAATAAGAAAGGCATCTTAAGATTAATTATAGTGAATTACTATCACATAACACATGTTTGCTCATTTCTTTTCATCATATGTAGCATGCATATGACTAAGTTCTAAACATATCTATACATGGAATATATGTTGGCATACTTAAATGATGAATATGAACATGTACATTTAAAGTTTATGTTTTACCTTTTTGATTGAATTATTTTTATCATATTAATTTAAAGCTCGGTCTAAATTCTTATGCAAAAATACATAGGAATGAAATTAAACATGTACATGTCACAGTTAACTAGGGAAGTGAGATAATCAAATGACCTTCTTGGGGATAATTAAAGCCTCATATTCCCGGGATGTCCGAACTATATACCCATTTGCATTCAAACACATGTAAGCGTGCAAACATGAATGTAAGAAAGAGAGCTCTTAATCACATGATTAATTAATTCTATCACTTAAATAATTGAAAATGCATGTATTTTGGTAACAGAAAAAGAGGGGTTTTGACTCCATAATCAAGTACACACACATATGTATGAGAGACATGAGCTAGTATATGCCATTGTTAACCAGGAAAGTGAGATAATCAAATGACCTCATTGGGATACTTAAAACTTCATATTTTTATGGCTTCCAGACCAACTATTTGCTTTTCTTAAATATATAAGAATGTATACACAAATAAAAGAGAACAAACCATGCAAAGGTTGTATCTTATTTGATTGAACGATTTATATACATGGAGTAAAGTATTGTTGAAATTTTAATATTGAAAGAAAAAGACTTTACTCCATATACTTAAGCTATAATCATTTGCATTTCATATATATTTATAACTAGAATTTATAGCATATGTAATCTTTTATTTATAAGATTTGGAATTAATAATGATAGTATCCACACATATATTAATTTGAATCAACACATACAAGCTTGACATAAAGGAAATCATTTATTTTTAATTAATTTTTGAGGAAATGAATGCTTGAATCAAGTGGCATACAACATTTTAATATGATTAGAAAGAAGTAAAGAGACACAATCATGTAATTTCATTCAATCCAACTAATTCCTAAGGACAATCGTATCAAAAAAGCTTATTTAAAATAAACCAATGTTTCTCAATATCACTTTTGGTTTTATGTTTAACTTGATTTAAGAGATGTGAGAAAGATTTGCTAATCCCAATCCTATCCCCCATATGTGTGAGTTAATTTGATTTAATAAGAAGGAATTAGATTGATTAAGTTAAGAATGGATTAAATTAATTAATTAATCCTTACCTATGTTACCTTAAAGTAATTAATTAAATAATTATGAGCTAACATGATATGCATGGAAAATAACTTGCAATGATCCTAAGAAATGAAAGGCTTAATGCAATTAGCTCATAATTAATAATTAATTAGGTTAAGAAACTTAATTAAGTACTTTTATGGCTTCTCCACACATGTAGGTTACCCATAATTTCCTTAAATAGCTCTAGGTTATTAAACACCTAGAGATCTACCCAAGAAACTTAATTAGATGAGATTTGGAATGATTATGATTTTAATTTGATTACTTAAGCCATTTTAATTAATGGAATTAAACCATTAATTAATCCTAAATTAATTAGTTTCAAGTCAAGTGAAATGAACTTAGGGAAAAGAATGGGAAAGAGTCCCAATCTCATTCCCCATGCCCATTCACTATTCCATAATAATTAGAAAGATTAATTAATGGTTTCCTTGCTGTTTAGAATGTTAAGTAATCACCTAATTAATTAAGAAAGTAATTAGGGCTAAGATAAGCAATTTCCCTAATTAACCAAATAATAAATCTCAAAAATATTATGAGAGGTAGGGGTCATCTCATTAATCAACCTCAGAAAGTTTAGGATTAATTACTTAAGTAATTAAGGAGTAATTAAGCTAATTAAGTTTTAATTAAACCAAAATTAAGCATTAATTACTATTTAAAATTAATTGGGAATATTTTTATTAAGTTCTCCTCTAAGATACCTTTAAAATGAGTATTTATTTATATATTTTATGATTTTTCTATGATTTTTTATAGTTTCAATTGATCTAAGTGATTTTTCAAGATTTTTATAAAGTCCATTAATTTATTTTTGCTAAATTAGACTATTTGAGCTTCAGAATGCAATATCTTCTAATCTAGCAATCCTTTTGACTTAAAATTTTAATGGTGAGTGAAATTTAACCTAAATTTCAATCCTTGAAAATTTTAACTTAATATGATGTGCATTTTAGTGTAATTAATGAAATTTGATTTTCACTAAAACTCAAATTAAGCTTAGAATATTTAGTGAAATTTGGGGATTTTATATTTATTGGATTTTGTTTGAAAGATGAATCCAACAAGCTCTTGTTTGCAATTTTTAGTCAAGTATTTTATTTTTTATGAATTTATGTAGTTTCAAGTGATTTAAATAATTTTTAAAATAAAAAATTTGGAATTTTCCACTTAACACAAGCACTGCTCGACGTTGATATGACAACGCGGTGCCGTGCGGTTGGACCACATGGTTCTGACACGATGCATGAGCAAAAAAGGTGGATGAATAGAAAAATGAAGTGCGGGTTAGATCCGACCATCCGATCACATATAGGACGTTTAGTTTTGATCCACAGAATTAGAAGGATGGAAATGCTCGATGTCGCATCGAGCCATGACCACGTGAATCATCATGGAACGGACTGTGTCACGGCAGAATTCTTAACCAAGGGCTTTTGGGGTTTTTTTTGGTGAAATCTAAGTGAAATTTAATCCCAATGGGCTCATTTTTGCATTGATTCACACAAAAACTTTGTTTTATATTGGGTGAAATAAAATGAAATATACAAGGGTTTTCTAAGAAAATTTCTAAAAATCACACAAGAAAATGTCATAAAAAAGGCTCCTATGGCCTATGGTTCTTGAAAATTACCTCACAAGGGATGATTTTTGGCAGTGGTGATGATCCGAGCATGCTCTTAAGTGGGGGAAGAAGCCTTGGAATGAGCCTAGACCTTCACCTTCACTTCAAAATTATGTGTTCTCCAATTGTCACCACTTCTTTGTCGAAATCCACTTAATTTTATTTACTTTTTCTCAAAAACAAAGTGAGAATGATTGTTGGTTGCTTTGGGAGCTCTAGAGAATGGAATGAGAGTGGGAGAAGGAGTTTTGGGGTCTCTAATTCTCTGGTTTCCAATGTAGCCGAAAATCTCCTTATTTTATGATTTTTTTGGATCCTAATGGTGTCCTTTGGTTTGGGGTGGTTGGGAATGGAAGAGAATCATCCTAGGTGGCTCATTTTGGTTGGCTAAGGCATGGGAAGTGGCTCCCATGAAGGACAAAATGGATGGCCTAGCAAGGGGAGGTGGAAGTCCTTCATGCCAAGTGTTCCAATTGGGGAGGTGAGGTGAATTCACCTCCCTATGTGTCATGGCTACTCCCAACCACCTCTTCGATTAGATGATCAGTGTCCTTGGTGCCTAGGTGGACTAATGGATGAGTGCCAAGTGGCCAAAGAAGAGAAATGACCACTTAGGTGAGTGTCTTTTCTCATTGAATGCCCTTGACCCAAGGGCAAAGTGCTCATTTGATATTGGATTTGATTTGAACAGATTTGAAATGAGTCAAAAGTGAGTTGGACCAAATTTCATGTCATTTGGAGTTCATTTGATTTAATTTGGGTCAATTTTACCCATTTGAGCCAAATTAGGTCAAATCAGTTAGGTTGACCAATTGGTAAAATTATCAAACTAAGGGTTGGATCAAGTTTAAATGACCATTTGGAGTGCATTAGTTCAATTATCTTCAATCAATTTATTTTAATTTGGATTTTGGCCAATTTGATTCTTTAGGTTAATTTGGGTTAAGTTGGGTTAGGTTGATCAATTGGTCAAATTGGGCTCAATTATGGCTTTGGTCAAGTTCAATAATCAATTTGGAATGAACTTGAGCCATTGGTGGTAATCAATTTGATTTGGGTTATAATTTGGCTAGTTTGGGTTCATATGAGTTAAAGGGTTGACTTAGTCAACATGCTAGGTTGACTTGGTTTGACCCAATTCATGATAATTGATTAACCTAGGATGATCAACAATCATGACATGAAGTTTGGATTGGCTTAATTCAATTTGATTTGAATTTAATTGGATTTTGGTCCATGTAGGTCAAATTGGCCACTTTGGGTCAAGTGAGTCAATTGGGTTTAGTTGGCTTGATTTTGAGTTGTGTTTGATTTAATTGAGTTTATATATGGATTTGAGATTGATGTATAAATTCAATTATATTTGGTTTGGGTTCAAATGAGTTTTGGCTTATTTGAATATTTCAAGTCAAATGGGCTAGGTTGGATTTGACTTGAGTTGATTTTGATTTTGATTGATGATTGTAGGTTTCATTTATATTTGGATAGATTATTGAATGAATGATTTATTTAAGAGAAGATCCATTGCTTTTGATTTGATTTAGATAGGATTTAGCCAAGTTTAAGGAATTGGCTTAAAGGGTATAAATTAGATTTTAGTTTGATTTTGGATTTAGTTTTGGCTATTTGAATTTATATTTCAATTATATTTGAGAATATAAATGAAGATATAAATGATTCATAAGAAAATCAGTTGAGTTTGGAGTGATTTGGAAGAAAATTTGACTAAGCTTATGGAGGAAGGTCAAAAAGGCTTAGAAGAAAATTTGGTTGAGTTTGGATTTAGTTTTGATCATTAGGATTGAATCATTTGAAGTTGGATTTAAATTAGAATTCGATAGTTTGATTGAAAGATTTGAATTGATATTTGAGAAAATCAAATGAATTTGGATTGATTTGAATTTGGTTAAGGCTAACTCTATAAGATGAAATCAAAGGGCTTAGAAAGGGTTCTGAATTCAATCATGAGGTTTTATGGAGTAATTTTGAGCATGAATTTGATCATGAGATTGATTATGAGTCTTGAAAATTTGGTTTTAGTTTGGTATGAATTTGTGGTTTAGTTTGAGAAGGAAAATATGGATTGGGTTTAGGCTATACAATAGGAGAGTCTTCCTAAGTCCTTAGGGCACAACCTATTCCAGTAGCTAACTCTTCTAGGTCTTTAGGCTTAGGTTAAGTGTTCACTTAATCACTAGAAGTGTCTTAAGACTAATGAGCTCTTAGTTTCTATAAGAGTCAGATCTATGGCGAGGAAGTTGAGAGCACACTCCAAAAGTGAGGTCAACAAAAGGACCCTTAATAGGTGTTGTGTAACTGACAAGACACACCACACGTATTAGCATTGACCGAGACAGTCAACAATGTCGAAAGGATCATAAGTGCTAACAAAAATGATCTATCCCTAAGCCTGAGAGGTAGACATAATTGTGATCTTAGTGCAAGGGCATAACGGAGGGAGGAGGAATCCGCTAAGGGATTGAGTATGTGAACCTTCCACTAGAGAAGCAGGTTCAAGTTATCCACCAGGAATAAGAATTTGATGTGGTTTGATTTGTGATTGTGTTCTAGGCCCCCCTAACTTGATTTGCTCCTCACTGAGGGAGAAATTTGATCTGATCTGATTGGTGGGCATCCACTGGGGATGAGAATATGGTTTGATTTGTTTATGATTTGGGGCTTCCCTGAGGAGAGGATATGATTTGATTTGAAGAAGTGGAGAGTATATCTACTAGATATGAGCTCTGATCCACTGAGGAAAAAGGTGGATTTGATTTATGGCTTACTTTAGTTTATTTGGGGAAGTATCCACTAGGGATAAGAATGGATGGATTTAATTTAGACTCCACTAGGGAAGGATGGTGGATTTAATAAAATGGACCCTATTGGTGTGAGATGGATCCACTAGAAGGGGCTATATCATCCTTTTCCTATCTTAAATTCACAAATCCAAAGGGAAATTCTACCAGCCATGAGGTAGGACTAACCAACCTAAGGGTTGCCTTTCGGTGTGCAATGGTCAAGTCAGGAAGAAAGCTTGTAGACTTACATCCTCTTAAACAAGGAACCACTGGGGTGATCTGCTGGTAGCACAACAAATAAAACCTGACTTAGGGTGACTATTAAGCGAATGCCGCTGTGGACTCATATCAACTAAAAAATAGTCAGAGTTAATTTCATTTTACATAGAACTTATTAGTGTGCGATGGATCCACTAAGAAGGGGCTAGATCAACCTTGTCATATCTTAGCTTTATTAATCCAAAGAGATAGTCTACCAATCGTGGGGCAGAGCTAACCAACCTAAGGGGTGCCTTTCGGTGTGCAATGGTCAAGTTAGGGAGAAAGCTTGTAGACTTACATCTTCTAAAAAAGGAACCACTAGGGTGATCAGTTGATAGCCCAACAAATCAAACCTAACCTAGGGAAACTATTGAGTGATTGCTGCTGTGAACTCATATCAACTAAAAGAAAAAGTCAAAATTAATTTCATTTTAGAAGGGTCAGTGTGCGATGGATCTATTAAGAAGGGGCTATATCAGCCTTATCCTATCTTAGATTTATAAATCCAAAGGGATAATCTACTGGCTGTGGGGTAGAGCTAACCAACATAAGGGGTGCCTTTCGGTGTGCAATGGTCAAGTCAGGGAGAAAGCTTGTAGACTTATATAACTGAGGTGATCAGTTGATAACACAACAAATCTAACCCAACCTAGGGCTACTCGTCGGTGTGCAAAGGTTGTGCTAGAGAAAATGTGTAATAAACATATATCTTCAAAAGTAAGGTCGACCGTTGGGTGACCCGTTAGTGGCACAACAAGTTAAACCCGACCTAAGGGCGACTACAGAGAGAGTGCCGCCTAGGGACTTAGCTCAACTAAAGAGTAGTCAGACGATTCCTATAGAGTTTTGTGGATATTGCATTAAAGATAGAATGCTTACTTTGAAAAATGTACCAATGGGGGTCTCCTCCTTATATATTTGTTTTATTTATATATTTGCATGGACCCTGTTGGTGTGCGGACCACACTAAGAAAGAGCTTATACCAACCTAGTCTTATTGTGGTGTTTATTTTTGATTTATGTGTATGAGGGACACCACATAGATCTAAGGGTGTACTTATTGAGGTGATTGGTATGACATCAAGGAATGGTACACTATCTCAAAAGATAGAAATCACACCCCTATAATGGACCTAATCACCTAATAAGGACTCCTAAGGCATGATGGGTCTTCGAATATACCAGAGATTTTTCACCTACTTTACATGGATAAATAAAGCAGAGTTTATTTAAATTAAAGTTTCCTATGGGCAAAGCCCCATAGTTAATTACATCCTAAGGAAGGTGAGTTCCTTAGAATACTTGATTAAAGTAGGGTTGTTGTCTCCAAAGATTTTAAAGGGACTATCAAATATATTGGAAAATCAGATAAAAAAAGGAGAGACTTATTATCAAAGCCAAAGGAAGATGAATAGGGAATGCTCATGATACTAGAAACCTAGTAAGCATTATATTCTATCCTACGATCGGGCTTTATATGTTTGAAATTGAGGAGAATTATATGTTTGCATTAGAATTTTATTAGAAAGCTAGGACTTATAATCTCACAACATAAAGTTATGGAAATGCCTAAGAGGTGAGGATTTATATTATAGCGTGAGGGAAAACAGTAATCTCAGATCATAAATCTAGGGAGCTTTAGCGAGGGCCAAAAAAGTCATAAATCTAAGCAAAAAATGGGTACATGATTTACTTCCATAAGAGAGGATAAATCACCCAACATTGGACTTATAACTGCCTAGAGTGGCAGTTAGATAACTCCTCCAACATTTTAAAACCATGTGGCCAGGTCAAATGTTTTGCAAGATGGTTAGGTTGTTATTATTAGAAAGAACTAAGATCATTAAACCCACTCCCTAAGAGTGGTATGAGTGGTATGAACAATGACTTAGTCTAATGCAAATCTTTTCAATTTTTATTTGATTTTGGACTCTTCATTTTGATAAAGGCTATAGGATTTTTATATGCCTAAATGCATGTTGAAATGAGTTATGGGCTAAATCAAGAGAGAAGAGGGAAAAGCTTCATTAGTAGGAGTTTCTCTCACAGGTCAAGCGGTTCCCATATGTGCAAGAATGGAGGCCCTCATTTTACAAGAGTGATTCAAGATGTTATGCATGATATTAAGCATACAACATCCAGCTAAGGGGTTGCTGAAATCTTTTAATTATCTTAATTTAATGTTTAGGTTTATGTGAGGTTATGAGTTATTTATAAAATTTAGTTATGAGTTATAGTTGGGGTAGAAAGTTTATTTTTTTTCTAAGAGCTTAATCGCATCTAGGCCATACAACAAACATCAATCATAAAGAAACTATGAAGCCATTTCTAATGCACAAGCTAAACATAACATTAAACATTTTTATAACTACCGCCAAAAGAATAAAAGACTGGTGTGGTCGGGTGCCGCCATACAACCCAAAAAGAAAAATGGGTAGTCGAGCTCTACCCTTATACAACCTAGATTACAAAAGAATAATTACAATTATAAATGATAAATGTTATGGGGGTCTTCATTCTTCATTCTTTACTTCTTTCCTCCTTTGACTTGATTTGGATGTGCTTACTTTAAAGGCATCACAGGGCCTCCCAGGACAAAGCTTTCAATCCACTGCTCATCATAATATCCCATAACACTAATCCCAATTCCTACTTATGAAATTATATTTAAATTGAAAGAGTAAATCTAACTACACCTATAAAATAGAGGTTAGGTAAACATACATTCCACCCAAGCAATTGTATTTATAATTTAAACTTAGCACCCTATACATGGGTAACCAAACCCACCTGTCCTAACTTGGATTATGCTTAGGGGCTTAAGCAACCTGCAAAGAGAGCTTTTATATTTATTTTTCAGTAGCCCCTTAAGCATAATCCATTGTAGAAAACATGATTAGGCTAATAGCGGCCTAATACCCAGTCTATGAGACATATACCCTAACATCTAGTCTAAAATAATACATCACAAAATAAAACTTACATCAAACCATGCACCGTCCTAACATAAGGTTAGAAATAATGACTTAATCTAATGTGTGTGTATTGGGCTTGTGTGGTATGTCCTAACTAGGCTTTAATTAATTTTCTAAGTGTAGAAAGATTCAATTTAAAGGTTGGTTTCACTTTAAGTGGTTTAATCAATTTGTAAATTTAACTTAATATTTTCTTTTATCTCATTTGACCTACACCAAAAAACTAAGTGTTATAAAGAGAAATAAAGAGAGGTTTACTCTCTTTTGTCCCTACCTTAAGTCATTTCTAAAGCCAATTAATTAAACAATTCTCTTTAGTGAATGGCTTATTAAATATTTTATTTTTCTAGGTTTAGGTTCACCTTAAATAAACTTATTCAATAAGAAAGACATCTCAAGATTAATTAAAATGAACTACCATCACATGACATATGTTTGTTTATTTTTTCCATCATATATAGCATGCATATGATTAAGTCCTAAACATACCTATACATGCAATTTATATATTAGCATACTTGAATGATGAATGTAAGCAAATGCATTTGGAATTGATGTTTCATCTAGTTGAATTATTCAATCATGTCAATTTAAAGCTCTATCAAATTCTTATACAAAAGCATAAGCAAAGAAATTTAGGTCACATGACCAAGCAATTCCACCACTTGAACCAAATATGAATGCCTGTTTCTTTTTAATAGAAAAGGGGTTTTCATTCATTAGTGAAATGTACACATAAATGTATAAAAGTTTTAAGTAGGTACGACACCATTGTTTTGCACTAGGGGAGTGAGGTAGAGATGTCCTTAGGGCTACTTAAAGCCGTGCATCCCCAGGATGTCCAGATTAATATATTCACTATTCTTATATACACATGAATGTGCAAACAACTATAAGAATGGAGAAACCATGCAAAAATGGAAATTAATTTAATTAAATTATGATTTTTATTCAGTAGTACACATACACACATATATAAAATGTTTAAGTAGGCAATGATGCCATTATTTTGTGGAGTGAGGTAGAGACCTCCTTAGGTCGCTTAAAGTCGCATCCCTGGATATCCACTAATATACCCACTACTCTTATATATATATATGAATGTGCAAGCAACTATAGAAATGAAAAACTATACAAAAAGGTTAGATTTAATTTGATTAATTTATTTGTGTAAATGAATTAAAGCTCTATCTAAATTCTAATGTCAAAATACATAAGAATGAAATCAGATAGATAAGTTGCTATTATTTCACACTAGGGGAGTGAGGTTGAGACCTCCCCGAGATGTCCAAACTAATATACCCATTAACATTCACACTCATGCAATTTAACATATGAATGGAAGAAGGAACTTCACTTCATGCACTAAGCTTATATTCACATGCACTTCCTATGTATATATAACTAAAGTCACAACACATATTCTTATTCATTAAGAAGCTTTTGAAAATATATTTGAGATTTAATAGTGATAATAGCCACACATATTTTTAATTAAGTCAACACATGCAAATTGACATAAAGGGAATCATTTAGTTTCAATTAATTTTTTAAAGAAATGAATGCATGAATCAAGTGACATACAACACTTTAATATGATTGGGAAGAAATAAAGAAACATAAGTATATAATCTCATTCACCTAAGGACAATCAAATTAAATAAGCTTAGTTAAAATAAATCAAAGTTTCTTAAAATTATTTTGATTTCATGTTTGATTTGATTTAAGAGATGTGAAAGAGGTTTGCTAACCCTAAACTCATTCCCCATGTGTGAGTTAATTTAATTTAATGAAAAATAATTAAATTGATTTTATGGCTTAATTAGGTTGAGGTATGAATTAAATCAATTAATCAACTTAAGTTAACTAACTAATTAATGATGAGCCAACATGATATGCAACCACATGGAAAGTAAATCAGCAATGCTCCTAAGGAATGAAAGGGGCCTAATGCAATTGGCTCATAATTAATAATTAATGAAGCTTACGAGATTTGATTAATTACTTTTATGATTTTCTCACACATGTAAGGCAATCATAATTTCATTAAATTCCTTTAAACTATTAAACATCTAAAGAACTGCCCAAAGTTGATTAATCAAAGTTAAGAATGATTTGGATTTTGAATTAATTTAATTAAGTATTTAATTGGTTAATTAAATCTTTTGATTATGTTTTAATTAGGATGATGAAATTAACTTAGGAAAAGAGATCAAAGAGGAGGCCTAAGTCCCAATCCCTAAGTCACTTCAAATAATCAATTAGCTCAAAAATTAAATTCCCTTTTGTTTCAATTGATTAATTAAGTGGCTAATTAATTACTTAAGCTTTAATTATTTTGAAATAAATGAAGATTTTAATGAATGGTCATAAGAGATAAACCTAAACCACTTCCCTCAAACCTTTCACTGTCAACAGAGGGTAATAAGCTTAATTAATTAATTAATTCATGATTCATTTGCTTAATTATTATTAATTAAGGTAGGAGAGTAATTAAAGATTAATCCCTTAATTTTCCTAATTAACTATCCAATAAATCCCAAGAAAAATAGGATAGATAGAATCACCCCTAAACATCTATAGAAAGTTTGAGATTGATTAGGTAATTAATCAGAGAGTAATTAGACTAATTAAATTTTAATTAAACCTTAATTAAGCAAAAAATACTATTCAAAATTAATAAATAATAATTTTAATGGATTCCTTTTTGAAATACCTTTAAAATGAGCTTATTTATATTTTTTGGATTTTTTTATAATTAGTTATGAATTTTGGAAGTCTCAAAAAATGGATTAATTGACCTGATTAAAGCCCTAATCCCATCGGTGCCATGCGATTGCTGATGTGATGTGCTTTTAATGTGGCAAGATGGGATTGATTATTTAAGTTATCAAATCAGGATGTTGACTCATTGAGGTGGATGTGCTTTCCTATGGACTATCCGATCTAATATCGCCATGATTAGATCAAGAAGGAAAATCAAAGATGAGACCATCTATTTTGATCAAATGGATCATGATCTATCTCCAGTGGCATGAGACCGTCATTCATCATCATCTGATCCTGAGAACCAAGAGATCAAATGATCCCACCAATGATCATGACAAATCAAAGGAAACCTATTTTAACAAAACCTTAATAAACCCATTTTATGATCGATAGTTCCAATGATTGAGGAAGCTGTTTAGAAATGAAGCCTACAGTGCAGCTTTAATTTGAGGTGGATTGCTCAGAAGACAAAAGAAAGGAATGGAAGTGGTTGGCTTTGATCAAACTTCACCCTCCGATCATCAGGAAGCTTGACGGATGATTTATTATCGCTCGTTTGTCTCCAAGGATGGTGCATGCAAAGTTAATTGTACTTTGGTGGAGGTTTGAGATAATGACAATTGGATTGAGGCTCCCCTGTTTCAGGTTTTTGTAAAACTGAGAGAAGAGATGTTGGGGAGCTTAAGAAGCCATGGAAATTGCTCTGGGATGTGCGATCTTGGCTGCTTGGGTTGAATCGAGTGTGTGTGTGTGTGTGTGTGTGTTAGTTTGAGTGAGAATGAGGGGGTATACTCCCCCATTCTTTGGATCAGATGGCTAGCCTTATTTGGCCATTTTGATCAAATGGCTATCAAGGAGAGCTCATTTGGATAGAGAACCATGTTAGTGGCTCCCTTTGAGTGGAGGAGGATGTGAGAGTGGATGCCATGGGAGTGGTGTCCTATGGCTTTCCAATTATTCCAATAGGAGTGAGAAGGTAATTTCACCTCCCCATGAGTCATGGATGACCTAACTACCCTTGATGAGGTTTAGTGTCATTGGTGCCTAAGTGGACCAATGGATGGGTGCCAAGTGGCTAAGGAAGAGAAATGACCATTCCCCCAAGTGATTTATCTCAAGTGATTCCCTTCAAGGGTATCTTGGTCATTTGGCAATGAATTTGATTTGGGCAGATTTAAAATAGGTCAAAAGTGGGTTAGCCCTAATTTCAAATGATTTGGAGTTCATTTGGTTTGATTTGGCTTGATTTGACCTATTTAGGTCAAATTGGGTTAGGTTGGGTCAAGTTGACCAATTGGTCAAATTGGGTCAAACCAAATTGGGTCAAGTTCACATGATCATTTTGGAGTGTTTTGCTTCAATTGATTTGTATTAGTTTGGCTTAGTTTAGTTTTGGCTCATTTGGATTCAAATGGGTCAAATGGGTCAAGTTGACCAATTTGGCCAATTTATCCAAATTGGGTTGGGTTAGGTGTTGATTCATGTTCAATTGGTTGATTGAAATTTATTGTAGGCTTTGGTTTGGTTTAATTTGGGTTTAATTTAGATTTTGGCCAATTTGACCTTTTAGGTCAATTTGGGCTAGGTCAGGTCAAGTTGACCAATTGGTTAAATTGGGCTCAATCATAGCTTTGGTCAAGTTCAATAATCAATTTGAAGTGAACTTGAGCCATTGGTTGCAATCAATTTGGGTTAAATCATGATTTGACCCATTTTGGCTATTTAGGCCAATTGGGTCAACTTGGGTCAAATGGCCAATTGGACTTTGGTTTGGCTCAATTGAAGGTTTGATCATGTTCAATCATTGATTATGAATTGGTTTGAATCAATGGTTTTAATCAATTTGGTATTTAGTGAGTTTTGGCTAGTTTAGGTTTCATTTGGGCTAAAAGGTTGACTTCGTCAAAAGACCAATTGACTTGGTTTGACCCAATTCAGGGTAGTTGATCACCATAGGATGATTGTTGATCATGATATGAGGTTTGGATGACCTTAGTTCAATCCAATTTGGGTTGGATTAGAACTTGGTTCCAAAAGGGTTCTTTAGGTCACTTTGGGTCAAGTTGACCTAAATAGGTCAATGGTTTGATCATGGCTTGATTCAAGTTTAGTTTGGTTTATGCATAGATTTAGGGTGAAAATATAAATTTAATTACAATTAGTTTGGAGTTAAATGGATTTTAGTTCATATGACAATTTTAACTCAAAAGGGGTCAACATGGGCTTTACTTGAGTTGACTTGGGTTTGGTTTGATAATTGTAGTTTGTATTTATATTTGGCTAAATGATTGAAGGAATGATTGAATCATGAAGAAATTAATGGGTTTTGAGTTGATTTGGATATCATTTGGTTAAGTTCAAGGAAATGGCTAAAAGGCTAAATTTGGAAATTTGATTTGATTTGGGTTTGGTTTTGGCTATTTGGATTTATATTTTATTTATATTTGTGAATATCAATGATTCATGAGAAAATCACTTGAGTTTGGAATGATTTAGAAGCAAATTTGACCAATCTTAAGGATGTAAAAAGGGCTTAAGTAGGAAATTGATTTAGTTTGATTTAATTTGATTTTATTTGGTCATTTGAATTTGGATTTCATTTATATTTTTGAATATAAGTGAAGGAATGATTAATTTATTAAGAAATCAATTTGATTTGGTTTAAAGAGGATTTTGGTTAAGCATATGAAGGTGGCTCATATGGCTTAAGAGGGACTTTGGAATTTGAACTTGGTTTTGGGTTTCAATCACTTGGGGTTGGAATTTGGGTTGAAATTTGATTTGAGATTGAATTGACATTTGAGATAATCAATTGAATTGGGGTTGATTTGAATTTGATTAAGGTTAAGTCCATAAAATAAAATCAAAGGGCTTAGGAAGGGTTTTGGACTTTGAATTTGAATTTGACCATGAGTTTCAATCATTTTATTTGAATTTTAATTTGAGGTTTGGTTTGAGGAAGGAAGCATGGATTGGGTTTGAGCTATAGGGTAGGAAAGTTTTCTAAGTCCGTAAGGCATGACTATTCCCATGGCTAATTCTTCTAAGTCTCTAGGCTTAGGTAAGTGTTCACCTAATCTCTAGAAGTGTCTTAAGACTAAGGGACTCTTAGTGTTTACAAAAATCCTAGATCTATGATGAGAGAGTTGAGAACTCACTCCAAAAGTGAGGTCAACACCAATCTCAAACTTACTGGACCAAGGGAGAATCTACATATCCACAAGATGAATTCTCTAACCATAGGGGTGGCTACTAGAAAGGTGGATTGTCCAATCCAAGAGTAACTCGGGTAGTGTTTAAATGGGGTCACTAAGGATGTGATCCAAATAGAGTGCCCATAGGGGAGGTGCCGCTAGGGGCTTTATCTAGGACCATGTAAAAGAAAGCATATAGGTATATGGCGGCCAACTCTGGAAGAAAGCTTATAGACTAACATCTTTCATGAGCGGTGTATCCATCGAGTGGGTCACTGTCAGCATAGCGATAATTAACCAACCTAACATGCTCATCAGTTTATGACGATCAATCTAAGGAGAAGGCTTGTAGACTTACATCCTCTCAGATGAAAATGATCATCAGAATATTTTGTCGTTGGTGGGATAGATGCTATCCGACCTAGGGAGACTACTAAGCAGGGAGTTCCGTGTAAAGACTGGACCCTGACTTAAAGTAGTCATGAGGAAAGGAGCCACTGGGGGACTTATCCTAAGCCTCAAATATACTCGACCTAGTCAATGCATGATGGCTAGTTCAAGAGGAAAGTGTTGACTTATATCCTCTTAAACGAAGTTAACATAAGGTATCTTACCAGCTGCGCAGTAAGGCCTACCAAACTAACAAGGTGCTCATTAGTTTATAATAGTTAAGTTGGGAAGAAAGCTTGTAGACTTACATCCGCCAGATAAGTAACCACTAGGGTGACACACTAGCAAGGTAGCATGTCAGCCCGACCTAGAACAACTAATGAGTGAGTTCCACAGGGGGATTTATCCCACATCAAAATAGCTCGAGATAAAAGATATGTGTTTATTTTATATGTGGTTGTGTGTAGCTTATATTGGTGTTGTGTTACTAAAGGATAGGATGCCACTTGGGTTCCTCACACCTACCCTAAATACATCATGGCAGATTCACAAAGATGTGTCTCAACACATGAAAGGATGAGATTTGAGATGAAAGGAAGTTTTATTAATAATTGTTCTCAAACAAGATTTATGCATGATATTTCTTTAGGTAGAGCCTGTTGATTGGAAGCATCAGGTGATCTCCCTTATAATTTATAAGCTGATAAGATCCTCCTTGGTAAGCCTTCTCTATGGCAAAAGAGCTTCCTAAAGGGGGTTCAAATTGATTCCCATCTTTTGATGGGCAATAATTAGTCTCTTTAAAACTAAAGTAAGCTTATACTTGAAAAGCTCTAGGATGGACCAACTTGTTATGAGCTTAAGTCATTTTTACTTTGTACAACTCAAGGTTTTGGCATGCCCGAAGATGTCTCTCCTCTAAACCTTCGAGCTCTTCTAACTGCAACTTGGTGTTTCGCTCCGTGGTAACCTTGCTACCTACATCTATCCTTAATGATGGTAGTTGGACTTCTAATGGTAGAACTGCTTCAGACCCATACACTAAGTAGAAAGGGGTAGATTGACTTGGAGTTCTGTGAGTGGTGCGGAAAAGCCCATAGGCTTCAACTAACTGCTCATGCCATTGTCGCTTGTTGTAGTCAATTATCTTCTTTAATATTTGGATGAGAGTTTTGTTGAAGGCTTCTGCCAAGCCATTTGCCCTCAATAGATAGAATATCCCCAATCTACCGTGTCTCTGAAGTCGTTGATTTTAGTGCTCTTGAATGCAGTAGTACCATTATCAAATATAATTCGTCTAGGCACCCCATACCTATATACGATATGGTTAAAAAAAAACTAGAGCACAAGTTGAGCTATGACCTCTCTTAGTGGGATTACCTCCGCCCACATGAAAAAGTAGTCGGTGGCAGCTAGAATAAATTGGTGACCCTTAAAAGAAGGAGGATTGATCAGACCCACTATGTTGATACCCCAACACTCAAATGGCCATGAGGCCAATGTAAGATGTAGAATGTTGGGTGATTAGTGTAGGAGCACACCGTGCACTTGACATTGGTGGCATCTCCTAGCCACGTCCATGCAGTCTATGATCATCGAAGGCTAGTAATATCATAGTTTCTTGATCTTTACTTTCATCTTCAGATTGGATTGATGCACTCTGCATAAACCTGAATGCACCTCAGTCACAATCTTACAAGCTTCATGTTTGTCCAGACAACATAACCACATATGATCGAAGGACTGCCGGTACAAAGTGCCATCCATGAGAGTGTATGAAGGGTCTCTCTGCTTCACATAGCTAGTGACTTCTCTTGAGGTAGCTACCTATATTTAGATAATCCATGAATGGTTGCCTCCAATCAGACTCCTCATCCTTTTTGGCAATGACAACCTCTCCTTCAAGAGAGAGTCATCAATGAGTTCAATGTCAACAAGGGATAAAACTTTTATTTTGGACCCTTATTGGTATGGACTCATCTTCCCGATATGCCAACTATTTGGAAAGCTTAGCTAATGCATCTGCTACTGTGTTCTCTCCTCAAGAATCTTGTAGATGGTAACCTTTGGGATTTGGGCCAACAACTCCAAAGTATACTTGTGGTAATAATGGAGCTTAGGCTTTATAACTTTGTAAGACCCAATGATTTGGTTGATGACTAAATCAGAATCCCTAAAGATGTTGATACTTTGGTTGCATGCATAATGGCTAACTCTAGACTGACAATTAAAGCTTCATATTAAGTTTTATTATTGGTGCATGGATTTGGACAGATGATATGAGATTCTCATCACATCGCGGCCCAAAGTTAGGAGAATTATTCCTATCCCTTTTTGGGAGAGTAGATTATGGTTCTTCTCTCATTTGAAAGGAAGACACACCATCAAAATATATCTCCCAGTGGTGAATGCTAGTGTCCTCTAAGTTCATGATTTATTCATCGAGAGGTCATCACTAAGCGGGAATCAACAGGAAGTAGGTGTGCTGCTAAGAAATCTGCTAGTGCCTATCCTTTCACCACACGGAGGGGTATGAAAGTGATGTTAAACTGTGATAAAATCATGGACCAACGTGTCAATCATCCGGATAGCATCAACCATGTCATGAGATATTATAGTGGACTATCCTGGAGATCAAGTTCAGCTTATAAGAATGCATGTAATGCCGTAACTTTAGGGATGCAAAGATTAAAGCTAGGCAGTGCTTTTCAATGGGTGGGTAATTTTCCTCAGTAGGGATTAGATGATGATTGAGATAGTAGAGTGCATTTTCTTTTCTTTAATCGTTGGTTTGGGCCAACAAAGAACCAATAGAGTCATCTAATGTGGCAATATATAGTATGAGCGGCTTGCCCATGATAGGGGATGCTAGAACTGGCGGTGTCATCAGGTTGTGCTTGATGTCTTCAAAGGCATGTTGACACTTATCATCTCACTTGAACTTGATGTCCTTTTTGACAAATGCTGAGAATGGCTGGCCTCTTCCTGATAGGTTGGAAATAAAGCATCTTATATATGCCAACTGCCCTTGAAATGATCTGAGTTGAGTTATACTCTTAGGGGGTGACATTTCTAATATTACCTTAATCTTGTCTAGATCGATTTCAATTCCACGGTGCCGGACAACAAACTCAAAAGGTTCCTTGAAGCTACTCTGAATGCACTCTTTAGGAGATTCATCTTAAAGTTAAATTGTCTTAACCGTTCAAAAGCTACTCTCAAGTCAAAGAGGCAGTCTTCCTTTTCTTTACTTTTGATTATGAGATTGTTGGCCTCATTTTTGAATGAGGTTAATATTAACTTAAAATCAGTAATTAGGAGGTTCTAATTTTAATTAGAAACTTCCTAATTCAATACTTAGGATACTACACTTAGTGTCCTAGAAATTAACCTAAATTTTTAATTTGGGTTAACTCAAATCAAATCCAATTAATTTAAATTAAAATTTAATTGAAACAAAAATGAAAGTTAATTAATTAAACTTTAAATAAATTAATCATTAATCCAAAATAATAAAAATCCAAATTAATTTTAATTTCAAACTCTCTTGAATTGATTTTGGATTGGATTAGGTTTGAAGTAATACATATGATTTGGACTCAAACCCTAATCCAAATCATATATTCAGCCATTAATCAATAATATAAATATATATATATATATATATATATATATATATATATATATATATATATATATATATATAAAATGTAAAATGTATGTAAAATGAAATTAAAAGAAAAAAATGGAGAAACCAAAAACTCTCCTCTCTCATGCCCACACCTCACCCACTCCATCTCTTCCCATGCAAAAAAAAAAAAAAGTCAAGAGCCACCTCTCAAAGTGAAGGTTGCCTTCAAGTGAAGGTAGGCAATCAAGGTAGAAAACATGAAGGATTTGGCTTCTCCAAGGGAAGAGAAGAAGAGAAGAAAAAGAGAAGAAGAAGAAGAAGAGAAAATACAGGATCGACAACATAAACCAAGCAAGGGAAGCCTAACTCCTCTCCCAATTCACTCCAAAACATTCATCAGAGCTAGAGAAGATGTTCAACACCTCTCCCTGGCCATCTCATCACCGACAAGGTTGTGTAGAAGGTAAATCAAGCACCTCTAATGGTGAAATTCAAGGGAGTGGATTTCTCCCCAAGTTGAGCTCACCTACATGTTCTAGGGCTTGAAGCAATCCAAATTGAGTCCTCACTTGCTTCGTTCAGTACTGGGAGGTTGGAGAATAACCACCATCTTCTCAAACAAACTATGGTGGTCTAAGGAGCAATCTATGGGAGACAAGCCACCAAAATCTATCCACATGCTCGTGGCATTCATCCAAAGTTAATGGAGTCAACCTCCATTGAAGATCGTTGAATTGAGGTTTTCCATTAACATACCTTCATTTTTCTTCAAGTGTGTTCAGTTTGGGGCTTTTTGATGGAAGTTGGATCCCCAAATGGATCCAACAGATGATTGATCCCAATTGACAAGGATCATTTTGGGATTAAATCGAGGTAATTCACCATCACTCGGTTGAGGGAAAATCAATCGATCGCATTCACCGCTAGGGTAGGAGATGGTCCCCGGACCATTCGATTCTTCTATTAGGATTGGATAGTCTAGATCAGCACATGATTTGATTTTTCCCCTTAAGGACCCGTGGATCCATTGTGGACCATCCGATCTTTGATCGGAATCCTACTTGATTCTGCATTTCTATTGCATCATTCACAGGGGATCCACATGGATCCAGCATGGCCCAATCCACATGCGCCACACGGATAGACGCGTCATGTAAGCACGTGACACGCGACCCACCTTACCGCATGGACCCATCACTTAAAAAGAATTAAACAATGATTTAAAGTTAATTAAAACTTATAGAAAATTTAAAAATTCATAAAAAAAAAAGCAAATAAAGGCTCTATGGATTCATCTTGATGATAGGAATCCATTAAAATTAAAATCCTCAAATTTTATTAGGTATTTTTTCCTTAATTTGGGTTTAATTAAAAAATATTAAACCCAAATTACTTTTAAACCACTAATCCAATTAATATGAAAGTTTGGGGAAATAAAATAAACCTTAAAACACCCTTTGAAAATTTTTTGATATTTAATTCACTATATTTTATGAGAAATGAAATTTTCAATCATAAACTCCTAATTTAATTAAATAAATTAAAATTAATGAAATTAACTTATGGAAATGAACTAAACAACCTTAAACCAACTTAATAAACCTCAGTGAACATTAAAACATCATTAAAACTCATCTAAACTTAATAATTTACAAATTGGCTTAATTAACCTATTAAATGAATTAAATAATTCAAATAATTAACCAAAACTTATTTAAATCATAATAAATCAACAAATAATCCAAAAATTATGAATGAACCTCATTGAAAACATATTTCACTAAGGAATCCAATTAAATTAGGCTTAATTCAGGTTTTTAATGAAATAATTAAAACCCTAATTACTCCCTAATTATCCATCTAATCAAAATGAAACTTTGGAAAATTAAAATTGGCAAGTAACACCACTTGCCATAAATATTTCAAGTTCATTTGATCTTTGGATTGAGAATTATTAAATTTTGAAACTCCTAGGTCAATGTTAATCAAATAATGAATTAAGAAATCCATTAATTCATTAAATCATCTAATAACTTAAACCAATCTTAATCAAACATCAGAAGACTCTTAGAGAATGTTTGCCAATAGTCCTAATCCAAAGAACTTAAATAATTACACATTCAAGGATTAATAAGACTTACTAATCCATATAAAGGGAAATAAAATAAAGGAATTAAACAAATGCTTAATGAACCTTAACACTTGAAATTATTCTAATCTAAGAATAAATATAAAACATTAACCTAAGCATATTTGGTTAATATAAACTGAACTAAATCAACTTAATAACTTAATCTAAAAGGATAACATGAACCTTTAACATAAACCAACTAAAACAAACCAAATTAATTTAAGTAAATTAATGCAAATGAAACTAAACATAATTAACATAATATTATGTTAAGAATCAAACCAAACCAACATTATCTTAAGATTTGGAATTAACAAACATTGGGTTAAGATTTAGGGAAAATTAATTAATAAACAACTTAAGCTTAAGCTAAATCAAATGAAAATTTAATCAAACCTTAAGACAAATAAACTCATAATCAAACTAATTAAATCAAACATAAGCATAAAGAATAAAATAATTCAACTCAAATGAAATAAAGAAATATGAACAATTAAACATATAACTTAAACTAAATTAAATGAAAATAATATAAATATTGAATAAACACAAATGAAAGAATATAATCACATACATAATAACTAATGAACTTAATACATGAGTTATAATTAAACAATTTGAATTAAGATAAATCAATGAAACATAAACGTTAACCTAAACATTTTTCAAGTAATCATAAACCAAATTATATCAAATTAACATGATAAACTTAATGTAAAGTTAAGACAAAAGTCAAACTTAATCAAATTAAATGAAATTAACATAAATATTGAATAATGAATCAAGTAATCATAAACCAAATTAAATGAAATTAATAAAATCAACCTTAAAAGTTAAGACATAAGTCAAATAAAAGAAATGAACCAACCTAAATGAAATAAAACTAACATAAATCAAATTGAACTAATCAAAGTAAAAGTCAACCAACTTAAGGAAATGAAATGAAATAATTTGCACTAAAACCTTAATTAAACTTCAAGTTAATAAAATTATAACTAAAAGAGATAAAACATCATTAAAGAAAATAAAATATTAAATACCTTAAGCTAAAAAACTTAAAGGTTAATGAAACATTAAGAATAATTCAACTTTAACTTTATAAACTCATTAAATAATTGGAATAAATCAATTAAAGTAAAATAAGTCAACATAATCCTAAACAAAAGTAAACCAAATCAAATGAAATAAATTGAATCATATCAAAAGAACAAACTAAATGAATCAAATCCAACATAATTTTAAAAAGAAAAGAAATAAAACCAATCCAAACATAAGTAACATAAAAAGGATTAATTAAGATACTTGAGGATCTTAGTTAGACTTTCTAGAAACTTCATTAGGATTTAGGATGTGGAATAAAATGAGTTTCTTCTAAAAATGAAATTCATTCTATTTCTCATTCTTGAAAATTTAAATATTACTTTAACCAAATAAAATGAACATAAAAATGGGAATTAAATCACTAAACCATTTGAACTGAAACCAACCAATGGAAAAATTAAAGAAATTCCAACTTCAAATTAAAACTTGAACTTAAAGGAGCCTAGCAATGCCTTGCCACACAAACCCCTCTTTTGCACAAACTAGATCATTTAGGTCACAGACTCTAGATCTAGGTTAGATTATTCTAAGATTTTTTTTTTGTTATGTTATGTTGTGCTTCACATGTCTGTGTGGTGTATTACTTTAGACTAGATGCCTAGGCTTATTTGCTCGCTAGACTGGATGGTAGGGCGTTCTTTTTTAGAATTAACACAATTTTCTGTGAAAAGCAAGAATATAAAAATTCATCTTTTTGGGATGGGCATGCAAATCCGCAGATGTGCTTATTCAGATGATCAGGTACGTCATCAAGGAATAGTGTACTATCTCGGGAGATAGAAGTCACTATCCTTTAATAGACCTAATCATCTCAATAAGGACTCCTAAGGACAATGGGTCTATATATGTACCAGAGATTCTTCCCTACTTTACATGAAAAAGTAACACAGAATTTATTTTAAATTGGGTTCGTTAAGTTTCCTACAATGGCAAGCCCCCATAGTTAATTACATCTTAAGGGATGGGATCCCATAGGAATACTCTCGATTAAGGTAAATGATCGTTGTCTTCAAAGATTTCAATAGGAAAAACTATCAATCGATTAGTTCATTTTTGAAGATCAAATGGGATTGATCAAAGATAGGGAGTTATTATCGAAGCCAATGGAAAGATAAGTAGGAGATGCTCACGATGATAGGAAACCTAACGAGCATCTCAAACTATCCTATTATTTGGCTTTACATTTTAAAATTGATTTAATTTGTTTGAGTTGAGTTTTTCATTAGAAATTTAGGGCTTATGATTCCACAACACAAGAATATGGAAATGCCTAAGAGGTGAGAATTTAAACTTATGGCCCACAAAGGAGAGAAGCAACCTCAGAACCTAAATCTAGGGAGCTTTGGCGAGGGCTGAAACCACAACATAAATTGAAGGTGAAAATGGGTATTTGGTTTGCCTACGTAAGAGAGGACAAACCAGCCGACTGCTTGGACTTATAACCGCCTAGGGGTGGCTGCCAGCTAACTCCTCCTATAATTTTATATACATGTAGGCAAGTCTTATGCTTTATGCAAGATAACTAGGCTGTTATTTATTTAAAAAGAGACTAAGTCCTTAAACTCACTCGCTAAAGAGACTAGATCATGTAAGGACATGCTTCAAATTACCTAAATCTAATGCAATTCAGATTTTATTTTATTTTCATTTTTGGACAATTATTTTTGACTCAGGCTAATAAGATTCATATGCCTAAAATATGAGAAAAGAGATTATTGGCCAAAAATTAGCGATATGGGAGGAGTTGTGTTTCCACCACGGCTCTCAAAAGTCAAACCAAGTTTCTTTGGCAAAGGTGGAAGCCCTCTAATCAAGAGTGAAGAAAGATGCATTTGTGCATGATGTTATAAAAGAAGTACTTATCCAGCTAAGGGGTTGCTTATTCTTTTATCTTCATTTTAAACCTAAGCTTTAGGTGAGGTTATGAGTTCTTTATTTTTAGTTTCGAGTTGTTAGATTTGATAAAAGATTTACTTTTCTATAAGAGCTTAATCCACATGGCCATACATAAAGCAATGATAAAACTAGAAAAAAGATGTCACTTAATGCACAAGCAAAATAAATCAACAATCAATTTATAAAGCTAATCACAAAAGAATAAGAGGCCATTGTGGTCAGGTACCATCGCACAAACTTAAAAAAAATTGAGTAGCCGAGCTCTACCCTTATACAACCCAAATTATAAATGAATTTAAAATAATTAAGCAAGGAATTCATTGTTATGGGGGCCTTCAAGCTTCATTTCTTCTTTCTTCTTTCTTCTTCTTTTTTCTTCTTTCTTCTTTGGTTCCTTCTTTTGGATGGTTGGAAGGTGGATGCTCTAAAGGCTTCACATGGTGCATAAGATGAGATCTTATGACCAATGCTCATCCTAATCCCCATAACAATCATTCCAAAATCCTAATTACAAAATTTACTTGAAAAGGAAAAATAAATCTAGCTAACACCTTCAAAACAGAGATTAGCTAAATAAGCCACACAAATTCCAAGCATGTATATTGGACTTATCACCCCACACATGGGTGACTAAGTCCACTTGGCCTATTGGATTATGCTTAGGGGTATAAGCACCTGCACAACAAAAGTATTTATATTTTTATTTATTATAGCTCCCCTTAAGCACAATCCCCTACATAAAATAATGGTTAGACTAAGATAGTCCTACCAATCATTCTATGCACATGCATCCTAACATCCAGTCTAAAACATATATCACAAAACAAAAGAAAGCATCAAACCATGCACCACCCTATCCTAAAGCTAGAAGTGGTGACTTAGCCTAATGTGTGTGCTTTGGAGGTTTGTGTGGTATGCTTAGTTATGGATCTAAGTTAGAATTTTCTAAGTGTGAAGCATGTTCAACATAGAGGAGGGTTTCATTTAAGTGATTTAGTTAATTTTGGGTTGATTTTATTTCATGTTCAAGTGAATCCTACAATTAATTACTAAGTTATAAAGAGAGGGAAAGAGAAGAGAACTTCTCTTCCATCCCTAACCTAAGTAATTTCTAAGGTAGATTCATATTTTTGGTTTTGTTTATTGAATGTTTTAATTAACTTTTTTAATTAATCCTAATTTTAGATGAACTCTAAACAAACTCATTCAAAAAGAAAGGCATTTTAAGATTAAATAAAATGAACTAAATTCATAAAATATACATCACTTCATTTCTTTCCAACATGTACAACATGCATATGAATGAGTCTTAAGCATATCTATACTCACAAATGAAAATGTTTAACACACTTTATGATGCATGCTAAGTAATTCATTTAAGAAAAATTGAAAGTTTATGATGCATGAATTTCATTAAGTAGAAAAGGGATTTCATATCTAATTTTTACATGCACACATGAAAGTAAGAAAGACATAAGTGAGGTGTAAGGTACAAGACCTACTTAGGGCTACTTAAAGCCTCATAACCTTGGGGTTATCCAGACTAATTTACCACTTTCCTTAAATACAAGCATGTGTACAAAAAAATGAATGGAAAAGAAGGAATGCAAAAATTGTATTAGTTGATTTGTTTTATTTATGCAATTTATATGTGCAAGCATAAGTATTCTTCTTAAGTGATAGTATAGGAATGAATAGGATATGGAATTAGAAAAGTGTTAGGTTCTTTTCAAATGAATCATACATCTTACCAAATCCTATTCAAAATTATATTAAAAGAGAAGAAAAGGAAAACCTATACTAAGCACATCCTTATGTCTTACTCACATGCAAGCTTATAATTAAGATATAAGTAACACACTTTCAGTTTTGATAATTGATTCATATATTTTTGAAAATAATTTAAATTTAATAGTGATAATAGCCATTCATAGTTTTACTTTAGCCAACACATGTTCATTTTAAATTTGATTTTTGAAAGGCATGGATGCATGAAACCATATGACATACATATTTAACATGTTGGGGAAAGAACTAAAGTAATTAAAGTATGTAAACACATTCACTTTAACTAAATCCTAAAGACAATCTTATGAAATAAGAAAGCTTAAAATAAATTAAAGTTTATTTAATATGATTTTTATTTGATTTTGAATTTGATTTAATTTTGAAAATGTAGATTGAGTTTGTTGTTCCTAACCCATTCCCATATGTGTTGACATTTTTTTTAATTTTTAGATGATTAGATTCATTTTATATTTTGATTAGGTTAAGGTATGAATTAAACATGTTAATTAACCCTTACCTACACCACCTTAGCATAGTTAACCAAGTAATTATGAGCTAATGAGATGACATAAAAACTCACAATGAATTTAAATTTGCAATGCACCTAGGAAGAAAAGGGTCTAATGCAATTTGGCTCATGATTAATGGTTAATTATGCTAAGGGGTTTAACTTAAGTAATTTCAAAACACCCTTCACACATATTAGTTCAATTTTGATTTCCTTAATTGAATTTAGGCTCTTGAACACCTAAGAATCTACCCAAGTAGATTAATTAAGTTCTAGAAGGTTTTAAAATTTTTAGAAATTAATTAAGTGGGTAAGTAGTGAATTAGCCCTTAATTAAGAGAGGAAAAGGGGTTTAGGGAATACCTTAGAGAAATGCCCCCAAAATTATTCCCTAAACCTCCTATTCACTAGATCAAACCTTAATCAACTTTAATAAGGGTACTAATCAAACCCTTAATTATCCTTAATTACTTAAAGGTGGTAATTAAGAAATGAATTTATAATTCCCCCAATTAAGCCATCAATAAATCCCAAGAAAATTAGGGAAGACAGAAGTCATCCCCCAAAACATACCCAAGAAGTTTAAGATTAATCAGTGGATTAATTTGGGAGTAATTAACAAATTAAATTTTCAATATATGGCAAAATAAGAGAAAAGATACATTTAAAAATCCATTAAAACTAATTTTAAAATATTCTAGATTGAATTATCTTTTAGTGGCAATTTACCTCATTTTTTTTATTTTTCTTTAAAGAGATATGAATTTTTAAAGCTTATAATATTAATTAGAATTAATTAAAACCTAATTAAATCACCTAATCCACTGCATGACATGTGGTTGAGTCAAGGGCACTTTCCAGTGAGCCACTTAAATGTCCCATCACGGTGGCGACTAATGCTTGATATCCGCCGTTCGATCAAGGATCGAACAACTAGGAATTAACCCATAGTTTTAAAAGGATAAATAGGGTTTAAAACATGATTCAAAAAATTACATTATTTTCTTAAGAGTTCTAGATGTCAACTGAAGTGATTTAAGCCATTTTAAAGATTTTTGTAAATTTTGGATTTTTATTTGATTTATTTTATTAAAATGGATAATCTAAACTTTAAAATTTAATTTATCCCAATCCATAAGTCCTTTTCACTTGATATTTTTATGGTAAGTGCTTTAACTCTTATTTCAATCTCTGAAAATTTCATTCAATCAGACTTATATTTTTAGAGTAATTAATGAAATTTGATTTTCACTAAAACTTAAATTAAGTTCAAATCATTCATTGGAATTTAGAGATTTTGGTATTTGGATTCCTCTCGGAACGACGAATCCAATGAGCCATTATTTGTAATTTTTATTGGGTATTTTAGTTTTTATGAATTTTAAAATTTAGGTAATTTAATTAATTTTTAAAAGCAGAAAAATCATGAATTTCCCACTTAACCTAGTCAGTGCCGCGTAGGTGCTGACATGGCAACGCGATACCACATGGCAGCAGATGATGCCGCTATCCCACATGGCACGCAAATGCCATCGATTCCTCGCGTGCTTACCAAATGAGCAAGAAACTGCATGACTCGGGATCGCGATGCCCGGATCTATGCGGACCATCCGATCACTCATCAAACGGTCCAGATCAGATCTATGGATCCGAGGGTGGATGCCATGGAACGGTGTGTGATCGAGACCATCTGATCATGGATCAGAATGTCCAAATCTAATCTACTGTCTAAATGGCTGAGATTGAGCGGATCGTTGCGTAGATGGAATCCAAATTGCGAGGTCTGCGAGATCCAAGCCATCCGATCACCCTGAATGGGAGATGATGGTTGCTTCACGAGATCTGGTGAACAATAAAATCAGGCCTTTTTTTATAAGTTTTGCTAAATCAGAATGAAATCTCATTTAAATGGGCTCATTTTGGTGGTAATTTTTACCATAAAATATTTCGATTCGTAATAGGACAAAATATAATAAAAAATGTAGGGCTTCTCTAAGAAAATTCCTAAAAGTCATGCAAGAATTGACATAAATAGGTCTTCCTAAGGCCAGCCAAAGTTCAATGAAATTACCTCGCTAGGGATGGTTTTCAGCGGCACTGAAGATCCGGGTGAGCTCTTAGGTGCAAGAGGAAGCTTTGGAATGAGTGTAGCCTTCATCTTCACTTCTAATATCTTCCGATGCTTGCCATTTCCTCATTGAAATCAACTCAGTTTTAATGTTTTTGGCTCAAGAGAAGTGGGGAAGTGGTGGTTGGTTGCTTTGGGAGCTCTAAGAGGATCTCTAATTCCAAAATCAAATCTCTTTTCTATCTATACTCTCTTTTAATGGTGGCCAAAATTTGAGTGACTGTGATGGGGAGGTGGTTGTGATGGATGATGGCTTGATTGAAGACTTTGGATTTAGCTCCCAAAGTCTTCATTTGTTGTCCATATGATCAGCTCCATTGAATGCAAATGTTGGGGAGGAGTTGAATGCATGTGATGGGGAGAATTAAATGAGTTTGGGTGGAATGCTATGTGGGGGAGAATCCATGAGGGATTTAATTGGGTTTGGTTAATTTTGGGCTGATCCCAAATGGGTTTGGGTCGGGTTTGATCATCCCCCAATGGGCCACGGCTTGGTTTCAAGGGATTTGGATCTATTTGGGTAATATGGGTCATATCGGTTGGGTTGACCAATTGGTCAAATTAGGTCAAATTAAGGCTAGGTTAAGTTCAAATGATAATTTGAAGTATTTTGGTATGATCAATTTGATTTAATTTAGCTTAGAATTGATTTTGACTCATTTGGAATCAAATGAGTCAAATGGGTCAAGTTGACCAATTTAACCAAAATTTGTCAAATTAGCTTATGTTATGGGTTGATTCATGTTCAATTGGCTAATTTAAGATGAATGTGATCTTTGGTTCAAATCAATTTGGATTTAATTTGCATTTAAGCCAAATGATCATTTAGGCCAATTTGGGCTGAATGGGTCAATTGGGCTCGATTGATCAAATTGGGTTCAATTATGACTTTGGTCAAGTTCAATAATCAAGTTGGAATGAACTTGAGATGTTGGTTGCAATAAATTTGGGTTAGATCATGATTTGATCAAATTTAGTCCTTTAGGCCAATTTGGGTCAACTTGGATAGAATGGCTAATTGGGCTTAGTTTGGCTCAATTGATTGTCAAGTCATATTTAAATATTGATTTTAGGTTGATTCAAATCATTGGTTTCAATCAATTTGATGTATGATGAGTTTTGGCTAATTTTGGTTCATTTGGGCTAAGGGTTGACTTGGTCAAATGACTAACCTGACTTGGTTTGACCCAGTTGATTTGAATTGATCATCCTGGGTGATCAACAATCATGGTGGAAGATTTTGGTGAGCTTGGTTCAATCCAATTTGGGTTGGATTGGAAGTTGCCTCAAATGGGTCTTTTAGGTCACTTTGGGTCAAGTGGACATAAGTGGGCCTATTGGTTTGGTTTTGGTTTGATTCAAGTTTAGTTGAACTTATATGTGAGCCTTGGATTGAAATATGAATTCAACTACAATCAATTTGGAGTCTAATAGGTTTTGGCTCAATAAAATTTTTAAGTCAAAAGGGCTAAGTTGGGTTTGACTTGGGTTGGCTTCGATTTGAATTGATGATTATAGGTTTCATTTATATTTGGGTAGATAATTGAATGAATGATTGATTCAAGAACAAATCCATTAGTTTTGACTTGATCTGGATAGAATTTGGATAAGTCCAAAGAATTGGCTTAAAGGGTAAAAATTAGATTTTGGTTTAATATTATATTTGGTCTTGGCCATTTGGATTTATATTTCATTTATATTTATGAATATAAATGAAGATCTAAATGATTCATGAGAAAATCACTTGAGTTTGGAGTGATTTGGAAGCAAATTTGACCAAGTCCATGGATGTAGGTCAAAAAGGCTTAGAAGACAATCAATTTAGTTTGATTCATTTTTGGTCATTGGAAGGTGGGTTTCATTTATATTTGTGAATATGAATGAAGAAATAATTTATTTATAATGAAATTAATTGAGTTTGATTTGATCTAAAGGGAGTTTTGGCTAAGCTTATGAAGGTGGTTTATATGGCTTAGGAAGGGTCTTAGAATTTGAATTTTATTTTGAGTTTCAATCATTTGGAGTCAAATTTAGGATATGGATTTGAAATTTTGATTTGAATTTGAGATTTGGTTTGAGATTTGAATTAGGTTTGATTTGAGAAAGTGTATCTAGATTGGGTTTAGGCTATAGGATAAGTAATTTTCTTAAGCCCTAAGGCATAGCCTATTCTTATGATTAACCCTTCTAAGTCTTTAGGCTTAGGATAAGTGTTCGCCTAATCACCAAAAGTGTCTTATGACTAAGAATTCTTAGTGTCTAAAAGAGTCCTAAGTCTAAGAAGAGAAGGTTAAGAGCTCACTCCAAAAGTGAGGTCAATAAAAGGACCCCAATAGGTGTGGTGTAACTGACAAGGCACACCACACGTATTGGCATTGACCGAAATGATCAACAACATCCAAAAGATTACAAACATGAATGAAAATGATTGAAACCTAGACCTGAGAGGTAGATAAAATCATGATCTTAGTGCGATGCAGCCCTCTTTATGCCAAGGGCATAAGAGAGCAAGAAGGAATCCACTGGGGATTGAGTACATGAACCTTCCACTAAGGAAGCACGTTCAAGTTATCCGCTGAGGGATAAGAATTTAAGTTTGATTATGAATATGATTAATTTGGGTGTGTATCCACTGGGGATAAGAATCTATAATCTGATGTGGATCAAGATCGAATTGATTTTAATTTTATTTTATTTTAATTGATGTGGAGGCATATCCGCTAGGGATATGTGCTCAAATCTGCTAGGGATTGGGTATGTGAACCTTCCACCAGGGAAGCAGGTTTGGGCTATCCATTAGGGATAAGAATTTGATTAGATTTCTTTAATTTGTTTGATTATACTCCACTAGGGAGGTTGGTTTAATTTGTTATGGCTATACTAGGGAGAAGGGTTCTAGATTGAGGGCATATCCATCGGGGATGTGCACTCGGTTAGATTTGTTTGATTTAGATCTAAGCTCCACTAGGAGGCCAATTTGATTTGTGCCTCATTGGGGAGAAATTTGGTTTGCCCAATATGTTTAATTTGACTTCATTAGAGAGGTTGGTTTTGAATTTACTTTGGTATGGACTTTGTCGGTGTGCAATGAACCACACTAAGAAGAAGCCATAGGGGCTTTGTCCTGTCTTAGATTTATAAGTCCAAAGGGGTAGTATACCTGCCATAAGGTAGAACTATCCGGCCTAAGTGGTTGCCTTTCGGTGTGTAATGACTATGCTAGAAAGAAAGCATAACAGATTTACATCTTCCAAAGGAGGGAAAAGCCGCTGGGGTGATCTATTGGATGGACAACACATCGAACCCTACTAAGCGCTATTTGAGTGAGCACCGCTGGGGATCTTACCTCAACTCAAGAGTATTCCTGATGATTAATTTGATTTTAATTTAATTTAATTTGATGTAATTTAATTTAATTTAATTTGGTGTTATGCCGCGGGACCCTATCGTACGGCTAGCCCCAGAAGGAGCTAAGCAATACGCAACTGAGCCTTGTCTGATTTACAAATCCAAAGAAGTAGTCAACCAGTGACAAGGTAAAACTATTTGACCTAAGGGTTGCCTTTCACTGTGCAATGACTGTGCTAGGAAGAAAGCATAGCAAACTTACATCTTCCAAAGTGGGGATCAGTTGTTGGAGTGATTTATCAATGGCGCAACAAACCGAACCCTACCTAAGGTGACTACTGAGTAAGCACAGTTGGGGATCTTACCTCAACTCAAGAGTAATCCTGATGATTAATTTGGTTTATATTGATTTGATTTAATTTGATTTAATTTAATTTGATGTTATGTGGACTGTTGGCGATGGACCCATTGAGAAGGACTATATCCTTGACCTATTTGATTTACAATCCAAAGGGTAGTCTACCACACAAGTAGACTATCCAAAGTTTCCTTTCGATGTACAACTACTATACTAGGAAGAAAGCATAGCTGACTTACATCTTCGAAAGTAGGGATCAACCATTGGGGTGATCTATCATTGGCACAACAAATTGATCCTGACCTAGCGTGACTATTTGAGCGAATGCCACTGTGGGCTCATATCGACTCAAGAATAGTCAAAATTAATTTAATTTTAGATGGACCATGTCAGTGTGTGATGGATCTACTAAGAAGGAGCTAATATCATCCTAGACCTATCTTAGATTTACAAATCCAAAGGGATAGTCTACTGGTCACAGGTTGAGCTAACCAACCTAATGGATGCCTTTCGATGTGCAATGTTCAAGTTAGGAAGAAAGCTTGTAGACTTACAACTTCCTAAATAAGGAACCACTAGGGTGATTTGATAGCACAATAAATCGAACACCCGCGTCTGGCTTGTAAATCTGGAAAAGAGAATGTGTATGGACTTATATCTTTCAAAGCAAGGACGCAGGGGTGAACTCATTGGTGGCACAATAAGTTGAACTGACTAAGGACTACAGAGAGTGTACCCTAGGGACTTATCTCAACTCAAAAGTAGTCAGGAGATTCCTATAGGGAGTTTTGCTAACACTGCCTTAAAGATAGGATCCCTACTTGGGAAAAGATACCATTGGGAGTTTTCCTCCTAATCCACAAGAAAATATATATTTTTTGTTTATATATTTGTGTGAGAGATCACCGAGAGGAGCTTATATCGCCTAGTCCTATCTCGATAGACCAAGGGAGAATCTGATATTTGTAAGACAAATTCTCCAACCACAGGGGTGGCTACTAGGAAAGGGGGACTGTCCAATCCAAAAATAACCCAGGTAGTGTCTAAATGGGTTCACTAAGGACGTGATCCAAATAGAATTCCCAGGGAGGTGCCGCCAGGGTTTTATCTAGAACCTTATAAAAGAAAGCCTATAGGTATTCAATGGCAACTCAAGGAGAAAGCACAGGGACTTGCATCTGCCATGAGTGGTGTATCCACCGGGTGGGTCACCATCAACATGGTGATAACCAACCAACCTAAAGTGCCTGTTAGTTTGTGACAATCATTCTAGAAAGAAGGCGTGTAGGCTTACATCTCTCTAAAGTGGAACTAATCGCCAGGATAGTCTATCCGACGGCTCCACCTAGGTGACTACTAAGCAAGGAGTCTTGTAAGGACTAGACCCAATTAAAGTAGTGAGGAAAGGAGCCACGGGGACTTATCCTAAACCTCAAATATACTTGACCTAGTCAATGATATCAAGAAGAAAGCATGTAGGCTTACATCCTCTTAAACAAAGTCAACATGATATATCTTACTGGTTGTGCAGTGAGGCCTACCAAACTAACAAGGCACTCATCTATTTGTAATGATCAATTCAGGAAGAAAGCACAGGGACTCACATCTGCCAGACAAGTAACCACTAGGGTGACACACTAGCAAGGTTGCATATTAGCCTGACCTAGAGCAACTAATGAGTGAGTGTCACGGGGGCTTGCTCCCACATCAAAATAGCATGAGATAAAAGATATGTGTTTATTTTTATTGTGAAAGAGGGAATAGGATGTCGCTTGAGTTCTCTTACACCTACCCTAAACACATAGAAGAATGGATGAAATAGCATCGTAGGAGCAATTGTGACTCCACCAAGAAAGGATTTTGCTTAGGTTCTCTTACACCTTACTTAGTTGTACTAGTAGAAATAGGATGCCTCTTGGGTTCTCCTACACTTATCCTAATAGCATTGGAGGACCATTTGCAGTTTGTGTTTGTGTTGTGGAGGGATAGGATTCCTCTTGGGTTCTTTTATACCTATCCTAAATACGTCATGGCATATTCACAAGTGAAAGATATTTCTAACACATAAGAGATGGAATTTGATATGAAAAAAGTTTTATTGATGGTTATTTTTAAATAAGATTTATGGATAATATTTCTTTAAGTAGAGCCCATTTATTGGAAGCATTGGGTGCTCTCCCTTACAATTTATGAGTTGATAAGATCCTCCTTGATAGGCCTTCTCTATGGAATAAGGGCCTTCCCAAGTGGGTTTAAACTTTCCCCCCATCTTTCGATGGGCAATAATTTGTCTCCTTAGAACTAAAACAAGCTCTCCTACTTGAAAAGCTCTAGGATGGACCAACTTGTTATGAGCTTGAATCATCTTGGCTTTGTATAACTTGAGATTCTGGCATGCCTGTAAGTGTTTCTCCTCCAAATCTTTGAGCTCTTCTAACCGTAACTTGGCATTCTATTCTATCATGATTTTATTACTCACAACTATCCTTAGTGATAGGAGTTGGACCTCTAATGGTAGTACAACTTTGGATCCATACACTAAGGAGAAAGGGGTGATTGAGTTGAGTTCTATGGTGCAAAGCCCACAAGGCTTCAACCAACTATTCATGCCATCATTTGTTGTCATCTAGTGTCTTCTTCAAGATTTGAATGAGAGTTTTGTTGAAAGCTTCAACCCATTTGCCTTTGATAGTAGATGAGTATCTCCAATCTATGCTATGTCTCGGCAAAGCTATTGATTTTAGTGCTCTTGAATGCGCATCATTATCGATATAATTCATCGAGGCACAACCTATATTGATATGGTTCTAAAAACTGGAGCACATGCTATGACCTCTCTAAGTGGGATTGCCTCCCACTTGGAAAAGTAGTCAGTGCAGAATGAATCAATGACCTTTGGAAGAGGATCGATGGACCCACAATGTTACCCCAACACTCAAATGGCCATGAGGCCAATGTGATGGAGAATGTTGGGTGGTTGGGAACCACGCATGTACTTGACATTGATGGCATCTTAGCTACATCCATGTAATTGTAATCATCGCCGTAGTATCCTAGTCTCTTGATCTTGGCTTTCATCTTCGACTGGATGATGCTCACATAAACTTGAGTGTACCTTGATCATGATCCTATGAGCTTTGTGTTCATCCAGACAACATAACCACATATGATCGAAGGATTGTTGGTACAAGGTGCCTCTTACGAGAGCATAGGAAAGGACTCTCTGCTTCACCTGGTGTGCTAGTGATTTCTCTTGAGGTAGTTGCTTATATTTAAATAATCCATGAATGGTTGCCTCCAATCGACTCCTCATCCTTTTGGCAATGGCAACCTCCCTTCAAGAGAGAATCTCTCGATGAGTTCAAAGATCAATCAAAAGGGATAAGACTTATCTATTTTGGACCCTTATTGGAATGGACTCATCTTCTGACATGCCAACTCTTTGGCAAGCTTGGCTAATGCATCTAGTATTTTCTCTCTCGAGGAATCTTATAAATGGTAACCTCTGAGATTCCAATAACCCATAGTGTACTTATGGTAATGACAGAGCTTAGGCTTTAGAACTTTGTAGGACCCAGCGATTTGGTTGATGACTAACAAAGAATCCCCAAAGATGTTGATACTCTAGACGCATAGTGTAATGATTAACTCTAGACTAAAAAATGAGCCTCATATTCTTTGGTGCATGGATTGGATGATGAGAATCTCATCACATCGTCAGAGTTGGAGAACTATTCCCCGCCTTCCCTGGGATAGTAAATTATGGTTCTTCTCCTCTATGAGAGGAAGATGCACCATCAAAGTACATCTCTTAACGGTGAGCACTAGTATCCCATAAGTTCATGATTTTTTCATCGGAGAGATCATCATTAAGCAGAGAATCAACAGGGAATGGATGTGTTGCTAAGAAATCTGCAAGTTTTGGTCCTTTCATGGTACAAAGGGGTACGAATGTTATGTCAAACTGAGACAAAATCATGGACCAATGCCAACCGCCCATAAGGTCCGCGTGTCATGAGATATTATGGATTGACTCTAGAGATCAAGTTCACCTTATGAGAAAGCATGTAATGTCAGCTTTTGGGATGCAAAGATTAAAGCAAAGGTGCTTTTCAATAGGTGGATAGTTTGCCTCATTAGGGATTAGATGATGACTGAGATAATAGAGAGTGTTCCTTCCCTTCATCAGTTTGAGCCAAAGCCAAGGGAGTCGCCTAATGCATATATAATATGAGCTTTGCCGGATGAGGTGGAACCGGCATCATCGATTGCTTGATGTCTTTGAAAGCATGACACTTATCCCCACTTTGAACTTGGCATCCTTTTGACAAGTGCTGAAAATGGTTGGCATCTTGATAAGTTGGAAATGAAGCATCTTAGATACACCAACCACTTGAATGACCGAGTTATGTTAGGCTTTTAGGGGCACATTTCTAATATCACTTTGATCTTTTCGATCAATTTTTCCCTGGTGTCACAACAAACCCAAGGAATTTTGAAACTACAATGCACACTTTGGGGTTCATTTTGAGGTTGTATTATCTTAACCATTCAAAACTACTCTCAAGTCAAAGAGATGGTCTTCCTTTTCTTTTGACAATGAGATCATCGAGCAAAGCATTCAACTTGATGATGAATGAGTTCATCAAGATTCGAAGTCATGGCTCGGTATGTGGCACCGCATTTTAAGGCCGAAAGGCATGACCTTATAACAATAAATTTTGATCGGGGTTAGAAAGGCATTATTTCTTTCATCCTAGGGGGCCATCTTGATTTGGTTGTAGCCAGATGACCCATCCATAAAGTAGAATACTACATGAGATGAGATGATGTCCACCATTAATTCTAGTATAGGAAGTAAAAATTCATCCTTAGGACATGCCTTATTTAGATCCCTAAAATCAACGCATATGCAAATTTGGCCATTCTTTTTCTTAACTAGGATGACACTAGCAACCGTAGATATTTTTCTTCCTAATAAAGCCATCGAATTTCTTGATTTTAAGTGACCTTGTTCAATGTCTAATCGCATGCCTAGAGCCCGCTTGATAATAGGGTTCTATTGCTAGTTTATGGACCGCTATGTCGAGATAGATCGCATCTCTTCATAACTCCATGCAAAGCAATCCTTAAACTCAATAGCTTCACTAAATCATTTTTTTCATTCAATAGAGAACTAATGTATGTTGGGTGTAGATCTTCTTAAGTTCCTAGGTTGATTTCTTTGAGCTCATCAATGGTTGATCTGATCTCCTCTTTGAACTCTGGTGGTGTGTCCTTGACTTCAAAGTCATTTAGATAATCTAAGCACACCTCCTCGTATGAGTTAGCATGATTTGAAAAGAACCTATCATATTCTAAATGATGACTAAGATAATCATCATCATCAATCGACCCATCAACCAATCCTAGCCTTGATTGTGAATGACTGCATTTGTTATCCTATAACCTTTCAAAGTAATCTTACTTGTGTTTAGACCAAGCATGTGGAAGTAATCCTTTCTTTGCTAAATTAAGCACACAAGGCAAGTACCAATCAAAAGGTAATTCTATTAAATCTTTGTATGAATCATCCTCAAGTTCTACATCAACTTCTTGACTTGAGGATGATGCTCCAAGAAAGAACTTCGACACCTTTACATTTGTGGAAGACTTAGAGGCTTCCTTAACTACCAAACCCTCAATTTTTTATGAGTAAAGTGGGGTTAGAGCTAAAGTTTCCAACCGATCTTCACTTTCATATAGACTGGATACACTTATGCTTTGCTTAGAGCCCGTCTTCATCATGCCCGTTCAACTCACTTGCATGGGGATCTATCGAAGTGCTAGAGTACTAATCATATATGACTCATCCTTTGAACTAGATTCTAAGTCTATATAGTAGGTGTACTCTAGTAGGGACATAACTTATTGTGGCCAATAAGGAGGTCTTCCATCCTAGGCATGTCTTTGATCTGCCTCTCTTCCTTGGTGGAGGTCGACTCATCCCACCCATATGTTCAATGGAGTAACGAACTATGGGTGGAATCTAATGTCGCTCTACTTTCTCCTCCAAGTCTATTTCTCCCTTTATTTTATTTTCTTTCTTTTTTTTCTTTTCTTTTCTTTTTTCTTTTCTTTTTTTTTTTCTTTTCTTTCTTTTCTTTTTTTTTTTCTCTTTTCTTTTATTTTATCTTTGAACTTTCACCAAGTTCAGAATAGACTTGATTTTGAGGGAGATAGTAGTTGCATCCTCATATATTTTGACCTCATGATTATGAATGGCTTAAGATCTCCTTTGATGCAAGATTCAATCCCACCCCTCATGAACTTCATGCACTGATGTAGAGAGGATGGAACCACATTGTTCTCATGTATCCACAATCTCCCAAGCATTGAAAGATGTATCCGAGTCTATAATATGAAACTTGGTAGTCCAATCATCTACTTCTAATGGCAACACTATAGAGCCTAAAGCCTCTCGCTTTGTTCATTGAATCCTCTCAACATCATCCTCTCTTTGAAAGTTTGAGATGTCAATCTCAAGTAGGGTTTTAGACTCATAATATTCACCGATGCACGGTCAACAAGAACTGGATATCCGTATCTTCCAATATCCACTAATGTAAAGAGGGCGTTTGGTCATTCCTCAAGTCTTCATCACTAATGTATCTCCTAGAGTGTCCTTTGAACTACAAACCTCCTCTTCAGCTGGCTAAGTATATCTCTGATCAAGAAGACTTGATTAGAGATTCCCTCATCTCTTTGGATAAGATAAGGGCATATATATGCTTAACTTAGCTTTTCTAAGATGTGTGTTGTAGTCAACCTTGCTTGATCCTCCACAAGCATATCCATGGGTGGAGCATCTGTGGAGGGGGCTACTCTTTAGAACCAATGATTTGCTTACCCTTATCTTGAGGTGCCACCCTAGAGGTAGAACTTTGCCACGCTAACTTCAATGACCTCTTGGAATGATGAATTTGTAAGTTCTACCTTCATCGTGTACCTACAAGTTCTCCTATGGGATCATCGTGAGTCGATGACTCCAAATCAATCTCAATGGTGACTGATTTAGAAATGGAAAATCCATTTCTAAATTAGAGAGGAATGATCAACTAGATCATTATTATTTAAACTTGAGAGTTTCGGAATAAAATCAAGAGTATCGGTGACAAATGTAATGGAAAGCTTTCATTGATTTCTTAGATGGATGGAGGTACATGATAGAAATCAAAGTAAGTAGAGGAGGTTTAGCCCTTCCATGGATACAATGATCCGGAAGAAGAGATGGATGAAGTGGTTGTAGCTATAACTATGGAAGGAATGCTGGACTCGGACAGTGGTTGCGCTACTATGCTATCCTGGCCAAATAAGATAGGTTGCTATCACCTCGACACCTTCTTCAAGTTGTCTTGCAACTTGCAAACCTTCCTTGGTGTTGAGGTTTGAGTTACTTCACCTATAAGAAAGCTTCTTAATCTTAAAGACCACTTTTTTAGAGGTTCGGGATAAGGCAATATCCCAACTTTCTTTTGTCTTAAGAGGATAGTAAGTATCCTCAAGATTTACTTTGATGGAACTGGAGGGTTGTTCTAACAAGTATTCCATGGAGATAATAATAGCTCCTGACTTGTAGCTACACTCAAGCTAATCCTTAAAGGTGACATTATCCTCCAAGACATGACTAATGTACCATGTGGTGGTAGGGGCAATAGTGAGGATCATTCTTGCCCACATCTTCTGGCCTCTTGGGCTCAGGTAACTGAAAGTCCAATTTCTTTAAGAGATTCTTAAATACCTTCCTAATTACCTCTCTCTTGAATGAATATGGCTTATTCAATATATCGGTAAGAGTAGGTGGGTTATAACTACTTAGTGGTGGATATGAGTATCACCATTATTATGGAGGAGAGGTGGCGATGGGCATGCGGGTGGTTGGTATGTCGGCAGGTGGTGGTAGAGGAGGTGGCAATGGAGGTCTGCATGAGGTCTCATAGAAGCCTCGGCTAGTCGCTTCCCTTTCATCGACACTACCCCGCTTCTTCTCAAATGTCATATGTGGTTTAGGCTTGAACGATTGGTCTTGAAAAGGTAATTATTTGGCTTTCCCTTATAGGCTAGCCGCTTGTTGATTATCAAAGGTTTTGATTGTAAATCCCTTGAGCATGAAAGCAACGCCATGAATATTCTTGAGAAGAATTTCTATAGATGTCGGATAGGGACATTTTCATACTCACATTTTGCCACCAGAGAATATAATCAATAAGGGACTTATTGAGATTTTGTTGTGCCACAACGAGGTCACCCATAGTTACCCTTTATTAGGCTCTAGCAAACCTCTTGATGAAGAGATGCTCCAACTCAGTAAAAGTCTTCACTGAACTATTGGACAGTTCAACATACCAATCAAATGCAATCCCTGATAAACTGTTAATGAAGAGTTGGAAGGGTAGTGCATCACTACCTCCAGCGTTGCAACAGTTAGCTCTAAAGGATGTTATATGTTGCTGAGGGTCTCCATTGCCATCAAAAATTTTGAAGGAAGGAGGCACAAAACCCTTAGGATATTGGACACCATCATATTCCTCTGGGTAGGGTCTACATTTTGGAATAGATGAGCCACCTCGAGCTTGCTATCCCATCCTTCCACCATATCTTTTTTTTCATGGAGGTGCTGTCCACCACCTTCTTATGCAAGCTACCATTGTCATGATCTACTGTAAAAGTTCTTTTAGGTTGATATAAGAAATGTGCTAACCCGTGGTGATCTCTCTATGTATATGCTAGATTAAGGCCTAATTTTGAAGTGCTAAGAGCTTAGTATTCCATCCTCTCATCTCTTTGCTCATCTCTTTAAGCTATGGAGCTGTTTGAATGAGGTGTCTTCTTCCTCAACTACAACACCTCCTACTATGCCGATCTAAGGAAGGGACGACACCATGTGGACTCTCCCTTAAGAGATCATCCCCATCTCGATCAAAACCGACCCCAAGATCATCCTCTTCATCGAGTGATCTCCCCAAGAGTTCCCTCTTATCAATGAAGTACTGAGCGAGAATCTCATCTAAAGAGCGACTAGTTGTGGATAAAACTCACCGACCATGGAGGGCTATACTCATGTAAATACATCTGCATTTCCATTATTGTCTCTGGGAGGATTCTGCTCACCGATATATGTTGATCACTAACAAGCTAAACACTCGAGATTTAATGCCATTGACGCTATTATATGTATCCGCCCTTCTACTCGATGCCGCAGTGGAGGTCAGAATTATAACCGCCATGGTGACTTATCCACGGGCTTGGGCCACCATTCCTCTCTAGAAGTGTGGAGGTCAATAGGCTCAATCTCCACCCAACAATGAGTAGATGAGGGATCCTTGGGTGAATGAATCACCAATGGTGTGGTCTCTCCCAGAGCTTTGTTTGGTTAGAAAGAGGGGATTTTGTGAGTTGATAGGCAATGGTGGGCTGAGTGGAGAGTGTGGAGGTAGCCAACACCCCTCATACCTCCTTGTGATGAGTAGCACTGAAGATGTTGTCAAATGATCCCCAGAAGGGCATGATCAAAATCCATCAAGAGGTCGCCAACTACTTGGAAACCTCCAGGCTCTCTATGCAGTTGATGCCGAGCCTCTCTCTCCCTCAAGATCAACTTATGATTCTCCTGGGGATACCCACCTGAAAAATATGTCGACTGAGACCCATAGGCTCAACCAGGCACAAGATGAGCCCGCATAGGGATTCCTGATTCTTACCGGTACTAAAATAGGTAGGTGAATCCTCCTTGAGTAGTTTACTATGGATAGAGAGAGTGAACCTCCTACCACTCAAATGTGAGGTCTAGGGAGATCCTTCCTGGGAAGTGCATCCATCTCTCACACCCCTTATGATGCCACTTGAATTCTTATTGAATGCAATCAGGTATGGGGAGGACACCCACCTCAAATGAGGGAGACTATCTAAAAGCCCACCCTACCTTCGGGTGTCCAAGGTGGTAGTCACTAGAGTTAGAGAGTGATTGACTTGATTTGAACAATGATAAACCAACAATTGTCACTTGTATTGTGGGGATGTCAATTATGTTTTGATATGATTTGATTTAAATGAAGCTCACCCAATAAATTGGTATAAGTAGGAGTTGTATTTGTGATTAAAAGTGAGACTTCACTTAACAAATTTGGTGTGTTAAGTGAAAGTCAAGTATTTTTAATTTTTTTGAAAATGAAACTTTTGCTTAAAAATTTGGTATGTTAAGTGAAAGTCAAATGTGTTTTTGAATTTTGAAAATGAAACTCTAACTTAACAAATTTGGTATGTTAAGTGAAAGTCAAATGTGTTTATGATTTTTGAAAATGAAACTCCCACTTAACAAATTTGGCATGTTAAGTGAAAATCAAATGTGTTTATAATTTTAAAAAACTCACTTAACAAATTTGGTATGTTAAGTGAAAGTCAAATGTGTTTATGATTTTGAAAATGAAACTCTCACTTAACAAATTTGGTATGTTAAAGTCAAATGTGTTATGATTTTGAAAATGAAACTCTAACAAATTTGGTATGTTAAGTGAAAGTCAAATGTGTTTATGATTTTGAAAATGAAACTCACTTAACAAATTTGGTATGTTAAGTGAAAGTCAAATGTGTTTATGATTTTTGAAAGAAAAGAACTTATTTAGCAAACTTAGGTATGTTAAATGGAGTTCAACTTGTTCTTATGATTTTCAAAAAAAAGGGGTTCTAATTTGACATACTTGGACATGTAAATGAGCTCCAAATGTGTCTTGAAGTCCAAGACTTTGGCAAGAAGGAGTTATATCAGACAAATGCAAATGATGTCAAATAGAATTCAATTTGCTTTACCTTCTCCAAGGGAAGGGAACTCCCATTTAACAAATTTGGGTATGTCAAGTGGGGGGTTCAAATATGTCCTGACTTCTCTTTTGTGTATGTATGATTTATTGCTTTCAAAAAGGAGAAAACTTCAACTCTAACAAATGTGAAGTATGCTAAATGGAGTTTCAATTTTATATCATGATTTTATCAAAAATAGAATCTCCATCCAACAAATTTGAGTGTGTGGGATGGGGATACCTATTTCCAAAGAAAATGTGCTTTTGAAAAAGACATTAAAAATGGTTGATTTTGATTTTGAAAAGAACCTCCATGTAACAATCATGGGATTTGTTAAATGAGGTTTGGTTATATGTGTTTTGTGCCTTTTTGAAAATTTCTTACAAATTTTGTGTAAAGATCTCTTATTATGTGGATTTTGAAAAAGTTTTTGGAAAGACATGTTATTTTGTAGAAGGGTTTTATTTTCTTATTATTTTCATGGATGAACCTTGCCTCACCATCGATGGTGAAGAGGTTCTTAATTTTCATCATCCTTTGTTTGATTAATTTTAATTTTCACCTATTGGGGAACCCAATGGGTAAGACCTACACCTAATGAGGTCCAAAACCTAAAGGATGTTGGCAAGCTTTGCTTAAGGATGAAATAAGCTAAGTTAATGGAAAGAATGATAGTTGGGCCTATATAAAATATAAGTCCACTATCGATGAATGGAGATAATAATCTACTAAAGATGGAGAGGAACCATCCCATGGAGTCGCTAGAAAATCTATGGTATTTATTGAGATGGACACCACGCAAATCTTAGGGGGTACTTTTTGAAGTGATCGGGTATGACATTAAGAAATGATGTACTATCTCGAAAGATAGAAATCACCATCCTATAATGGACCTAATCACCTAATAAGGACTCCTATGGCATGATGGGTATTTGAATATACTAGAAATCTTTCCCCTACTTTACATGGAGAAGTAAAGCAAAGTTTATATTAAGCTGGGTTCATTAAGGTCCCCGTGGAGGCAAGCCCCGATAGTTAATTACATCCTAAGGAATGGGATCCCTTAAGAATACACTTGATTAAATTAGACAATTAAGATCTCCAAAGATTTCTAGGCAAGACTATCAAAGGATTGGCTATGTCAAAAAATCAAATGGGATAGATCAAAAGGAGAGAGTTATTTTTGAAGCCAAAGGGAGAAAGTAGGAAATGCTCATGATATTAGGAAGCCTAGTGAGTACTCCAATCTACCCTATAATTGAGTTTCATATATTTGAAATTGAAGAGATTTATTTGTTTGAGTTGAAATTTTATTAGATTGCCAGGGCTTATAATCAATCAACAAAAGATTATGGAAATGCCTAAGAGGTGAGGATTTATGTATCCCAAAGGAACAACCTCAAATCCTAAATCTGGAGCTTTGGGGCCAAAGCATGACCTAAATCTAAGGTGAAATGGTATATGGTTTACCTCCATAAGAGAGAATAAATCACACCGTTGGACTTACACTGAGGTAGCCTAACTCCCTGCTTTAAATCTATGTAGGCAAGCCTTATGCTTTGCAGGATGGTTACATTGCTATTTATTTAGAAAAGAGAATAAGTCCTTAAACTCACTCCCTAAGAGACTAGAGCATGAGTGGTATGAATTCATGACTTAATCTAATGCAAATTTTATCAATTTTTATTTGATTCTTTCGGACTCTTTGTTTTGACACTAGCTATGGGATTTTGTATGCCTAAATGCTTGAGAATTTGATTATGGGCTAAATCAAGAGAGAAAGGGTGTTCTTCCATCAAAGGCTCTCATGTGTTAAGCCATTCTTCACAAGATGGAAGCCCCTCTTAACAAGAGTGGAAGAATATGACATGCATGATATTATACATTCATTCATCCAAATAAGGGGTTGCTAAAAATTTTATTATCTTGATTTAATTTCTAAGATTTTATGGTTTGTTTTTTAAAATTTTAATGAGTTGTTAATTGGGGTAGAAAATTAATTTTATCCTAAGAGCCTACGATCGCCACACATTCAAACATCAAACATGAAGAAGAAACTAGGAAAAGCATGCATTTCTAGTGCAATCTAAACACAACATCAAACAATTTTATAGACTACATAAAAGAATAAAAGGCCAGTCGGTTCATGCATACACCTAAAAGAGAAAAAAGAAGATGGTAAAGCTCTACCCTTATACAACCCGATTATAAAAAATAATACATGCTATGGGGGTCTTCTTTTCTTCATTTCTTCTTTTTCTTTTTGATTTGATTTTCTCCAAAGGCATCACACCCTGTGGACTAAGCCTTCTACCACTACTCATCCTAATCCCCCATAATACTAATCCTAATTTCTAATGCAAAATTATATTAAAAATAGAAAAAGTAAATCTAGCTACACATGCATAACAAATGTTAGCTAAACACACCATACAATCCAAGTAGTTATATGAATAATTTGGACTTAGCACCCCACATGGGCCACCTATCCTGGGTTATGCTTGGGGCTAAGCAACCCGCATAAAAAAAGCATTTATATATTTTATTACAGCCCCCTTAAGCACAACCCCTCAAAAAAATATGATTAAGCTAATCACGACCTACCATCTAGTCTACGAGGCATACACCCTAACATCCAATCTAAAACATTACATCACAAAACAAAACATAACATCATACATACAATGCGCTAACTTAGCACTAGAAGTGGTGACTTAGTATTCTAATGTATATGCTTAAGGCTTATGTGGCAAGACTTTACTAGGCTTCTTTAATTTAAGTTTCAATTTGGAGTTTGAATTTGTTTAAATTTTACCTGTTGGTGATTTCAATTTAAATGATTTAATGATTTATTTTTCATTTTTTTTCACTTTTATTTGGTTAAAATGATGTTTAGGTTTTCAAGAATGAAGAGTAGAATGAATTCCATTTGTAAACATAACTCACCTTATTCTACATCCTAACTCCTAAAGAGTCTAATTAGGTCCAAGTATCTTAATTCCCATTTGAATTCAAATTCATTTGATTTGATTTAAATTTAGAATTTAAATTTGTTTAAGTATTTGATTGATTGATTTTAGATTAAATGTTTTGGTTTAATTAAATCTTGATAATTCAATATCCTTAATATCTAATGAAGTTTAAGTTTGTTTAAATCCATGTGTTTTTGATTGATTAATTTTAGATTAAATATTTTAGTTTAATTAAATCTTGATAATTCAATATCCTTAATCTCTAATGAAGTTTAAGTTTATTTAAATTCATGTGTTTTTGATTGATTAATTTTAGATGTTTTGGTTTAATTAAATCTTGATAATTCAATATCCTTTAAATTAATATAATTTTTTCTTTGATTATGTTATGTGATTTAATTTTTTATGTTTTCATGGTTCATTTATTTGTAGTTTGATTAGATTAATTGAGATTTTATTTTGATTTTAATTGAGTTTGATTCTTTGTAATTAGATTTTATTTTAATCTCATCCATTTTGCCATGTTTATCAAAGTTTGATTTGTATTTTGATTTCATACATTGGATAGTTAATTAGTTTATCTTATTTAAGTAGGTTGAATGAGATTTGATTTGATTTCATAAAATTGATGAGAGTTTTTCTTTTTAATTTGATTTAATTTGATTTGATTAGCTTTATTATCTTGGTTACTTAGGTTCAATATGATTATTAGTTTAATTAAGAAGTGTATTTAATTTGTCATTAAATTAAATAATTTGTTTTAATTTTAATTTGTTTCATATTTGTTATGATGATGTAATTAATGACTTAATGATTTAGGTTTAATTAAGATTTGATTGCATTAAATTGCATTTTAATTATATTCAAATTTATGTTTGATTAAGTTTAAGTTAATATGATTAATTTATTAATTAATTAGTTAAGGTGTGATCAATTATTAAATTAAATAAAGATTTGTTTAATTTTTAATTTTTCATATTTATTTAGGTTAATGATGTAATTAATGACTTAATGATTTAAGTTTAATTAGGATTTGATTGGCATTTTAATTGCATTTTATTTGTTTGATTAAGCTAAGTTTAATATGATTAATTTGATTAACTTAATTAGCTTATTTAAGAGGTGATTAATTAATTAAGATTAATTAAGTTTGATTTAATTAATTTTAATGTGATTTATAAATTTAATTAAGATGATGGATTAATTCATTAAGTTTGCATTAATTATTTAATTAATTAAGATTAAGGGTAAATAAATTTTAAATCATAGATTAATTAAAGGTTTGTTTAATTAGAGATTAATGACTTAATTCCCATTTGAGGTTTTGATTTGATAGTTTAAAGTTCATTTTACTAAATTATTGATTAATTATCATTTTATTATCATTTGATTAAATTAAGTGATTTATTTATTTCTTCAATTAAACTTGATTATTCATAATCATAGTTAAGTTTGATTTTCTTCATTTATTATGTTCATTAGATTTCATTCATGTTTGATATAGTTGCTAAGTTTATGTATTAATGGCTAATTAATTATCTTATTTCAAATGGATGAGATTTAATCATATGTTAATTAAGTTTACTTTAACTTTATTTGGTTTAATTTGATTAATATTAAATGATTATGTTGAATTGGTTTATTAATCAATTTGATTTTTTTAGTTTATTTAATGATTAATTAATGTTCAATTTATTTAATTTGTTTAAGTAGTTTCATATAATTAAGATTTAATACTTGGTGTTGGTTTAATAAAAATTAGTTTGATTTTTTACATTAAAGTTTCATTGATTTATTTAATTATGAGTTTAATTTAAAAATTTAATCATTTAATTAAATCTCATTAACTCAATTATATTAATTTTTAAATTCATTTTGAGGGATATGATATTTTATTTTTTTTACCAATCATTTGGGTATTACATCATTTCTATTTTGATTTGGTATTTAAATTTTTTTAGATTATATTTTAATTAATTTCTTAATTGATTAAACTTAATCTGTTTGTTTGGGGTTCATTAGGATTCAAAAAATCACTTTATTTTCTTAAGAGTCCTAGATGTCAACTGAAGTGATTTAAGTGATTTTGAAGATTTTTGTAAATTTCTGGTTTTTAATATGTTTTATTTTATTAAAATAGACAATCTGAACTTTAAATTTTAGTTTCTCCCAATCCAGAAGTCCTTTTCACTTAAGATTTTTGTAGTTGGTGTGTTTTAATGCTTACTTCAATCTCTAAAATTTCAACTAATTGTATTTTTAGAGTAATTAATGAAATTTATTTTACTAAAACTTAAATTAAGCTCAAACCATTCAGTGGAATTTGAGATTTTGGTTCTTGGATTCTCTAAAGACAAATCCAACGAGCCCTTATTTGTAATTTTTTGTTATGTATTTTATTTTTTTATGAATTTTTAAAATTTTAGGTAATTTAATTAATTTTTAAAAGCAAAAAAATTGATTTTTAACCCAATACGCAGGGCATGTGGCAAGAGGCGTGGCACGCCATGGCAACTGTTTGTGCGAAGACATGAAACAATGAGGTATTAGCCAACGATCGCACATGATCGCGGCGAGGATCATATGAAGCGGGATCGGACGATCCAATCATGGATCGGGAGGAAGAACAACGCGATCATGATTAGAGTCATCCATCCGCATCCAATGCTCAGACCTTGTGGATTGTTTGAGAGATGAGAGCACACGGCGATCGAGCATCCGATCTCAAATGGGAGATGAAAATGCTGGGGAAAAAAAAATTGGGCCTTTTGATGATAATCTCAAATGGCTCATTTTCATGATTTTCAAAAAAATCTATTCATATTAGATAAATAAATAAAATATTTATAAAATTCAAAATCACAAATAATTAAGGCAAAAAAAGTTCAATGAAATTACCTCAGGGATGGTTTTGTGAAGATGAGCGAGCTCCTGAAGAGGAAGCTTTGGAATGAGCCTTTGCCTTCGAAAATGATGTATCTTCTAGTGTTTGACATTTTCTCACTGAAATCAACCCAATTTTGATGTTTTTAGCTCAAGAGAAGTTGGGATGTGGTGGCTGGTTGCTTTGGGAGCTCTAAGAGGGAATGAAGCCTCTCTTTTCCCATTCTACTCTCCTTTTTAATGGTGGCCAAAAATTTTGAGTAAATGTGATGGGGGTTGTAATGGATGATGATTGATTGAGACTTTGGATTTAGCTCCAAAGTATTCTTTGCTCATATGATCACTCCAATTGAATATTGGGAGGAGTTGAATGCATGTGATGGAGAATTAAATGAGGTTGGGTGGAATGTGGGGAGGATCCATGAGGGATTTAATTGGGTTGATTTTGGGCTGATCCCAAATGGGTTTGGGTCGTTTGATCAGCCCCAATGGGTCATGGCTTGGTTTCAAGGGATTTGGGTCAATTTGGATCATATTGGGTCAGACAAATTAGGTCAAATTGATCAAACCAAGTGCTTGAAGTGTTTTGGTATAATCCATTTGATTTGATTTGGCTTAAAATTGATTTTGACTCATTTGGAATCAAATGGGGCAAATGGGTCAAGTTGACCAATTTAACCAAAATTGGCCAAATTGGCAGGTTATAGTTTATTCATGTTCAATTGGCTTGAAGATGAATGTGGTCTTGGTTTGAATCAATTTGGATTTTAGATTTAGGCCAAATTTAGGCAATTTGGGTTTCATTGGGCTTGATTAAATTGGTTAATTATGACTTTGGTCAAGTTCAATAACAATTTGGAATGAACTTGAGCCATTGGTTTGTCAATTTGGGTTAGATCATGATTTGACCCAAATTTGGTCCTTTAGGCCAATTTGGGTCAACTTGGATCAAATGGCCAATTGGGCTTGGTTTGGCTCAATTGGTGGTCAAGTCATATTTAAATATTGATTTTGGGTTGATTCAAATCATTGGTTTTAATCAATTTAATGTAGGATGAGTTTTGGCTAGTTTTGGTTTATTTGGGTTAAGGGTTGACTTGGTCAAATGATTAAGTTGACTTGGTTTGACCCAATTGATTGTAATTAGTTATCCTTGGGTGATCAACAATCATGGTAGAAGGTTTTGGTGAGCTTGGTTCAATCCAATTTAGGTTGGATTGGAAGTTGGCTCAAATGGGTCCTTTAAGTCACTTTGGGTCAAGTGGACATAAGTGGGTCAATTGGTTTGATTTTGGTTTGATTCGAGTTTAGTTGAACTTATATGTGAGTGCTGGATTGAAATATAAATTCAACTACAATCAATTTGGAGTCCAATAGTTTTGGCTCAATTGAAATTTTCAAGTCAAAAGGGCTAGGTTGGGTTTAACTTGGGTTGGCTTCGATTTAATTTGATGATTGTAGGTTTTATTTATATTTGGGTAGATAATTGAATGAATAATTGATTTAAGAGAAAATCCATTAGTTTTGACTTGATCTAGATAGAAGTTATCTAAGTCCAAAGAATTGGTTTAAGGGGTATAAATTGGATTTTGGTTTAATGTTCGATTTGGTCTTGGTCATTTGGATTTATATTTCATTTATATTTATGAATATAAATGAAGATCTAAATGATTCATGAGAAAATAGTTGATTTGAAAGCAAATTTGTTCATAAATGTAGGTCAAGGTTTGAGGGCATTCAATTTAGTTTGATTTATTTTGGTCATTAGGTGGGTTTCATTTATATTTGAATATTGAAGGAATGATTTATAAAATTAATTGAGTTTGATTGATATGGAGTTTTGGCCAAGTGTTCATATGGCTTGGAAGTCTTGAATTTTGATTTTAGGTTTCAATCATTTGAAGTCAAATTTGGGATATGGACTTGGAATTTGGATTTGAATTTGAAGTTTGGTTTGAGATTTGAATCTGGGTTTAATTTGAGAAAGTGTATCTAGATTGAGTTTAGGTTATAAGACAAGTAATTTCCTTAAGCCCTTAGGTATATCATAATCTTATGAATTCTAAGTATCTAGGCTTAGGTTAAGTGTTCACTAATCACTAGAAGTGTCTTATGACTAAGAGTTCTTAGTGTCTAGAAGAGTCCTAAGTCTAAGAAGAGGAGGTTAAGAGCTCACTCCAAAAGTGAGGTCCAGCAATAGTGACATATGATGTAGTTATGGCTAAGTCCTTTGATCTTGGTTGTGATTACACCATTATATTATGATCATGGCTAAAGCTAATGGCTCACTTTGAGTTGTGAATCATGGGAATTTTGATAGACAGAAAGCCCTGTTAAGATGCTTATCTCCTGAATAAACACCAGTTTATAAGGTTCTTGACGATCTTATGGTTCTTTGATAAGGATTTCAATCTTGGTCAAAACATCCTCATTAAGTAGACTAGGGAGTGATAGCAGGATAATAATGGAACCATGGGATCTAGATCACATCATTAGTAACCATGCTTTAAGCTAAAATGGTGAATTTCATAAATTCTAAATGAAATCAAAACTCATGATGCTACTATACGCTAAGCATTGCGACCTACGACTAGCTAAAGTTCTCTCTTAGCATTAAGAGGGTAATTAACTATAGGTGCTTCATATAGAAAACCTAGTGATCTAAAGTCCTCACAAAATGAGGATGAAATCTCTGGTGTTCTTATCATTTGAAAATTACATTGAAGCATAAATCATACTCTCTTTAATGTGAGAGGTCGGTGACGAATTTTTGGAGCCAACAAACACATAGCCCAAATGAAACCCAAACTAGCCAAAATTGATCATATGCCAACATTGAAACCTTATTCAAATCATATGATTGAACATCGCAAACCTTCACTTAGAAACTACTAATTGGCCATTTGATCCAAGTTGACCCAAATTGGCCTAAAAGTAAAATGGTCAAATCATGATTTGATTCAAAGTGATTAATGGCTCAAGTTCATTCCAAATCATTTATTGAACTTGGAAAACCATATTGAGCCCAAGTTGACCAATTATCAACTTGACCTACTTTAAATTGACCTAAAGGGTCAAATTAAAACCAAATTAATTCCAAATTAAACCAAAAACCTACAATTTTGATTATCCAATTAAACTTGACTCAACACCTAACTTTTTTGGTCAAATTGATCAAATTGGTTAACTTGACAAATTTGACCTATATGAATCTAAATAAGCCATAACCAAATCCAAAGAAAATTGAATCAAACCAATACACTATCATGAGACTTGACCCAACCCTTAGTTTGACCCAATTTGACCAATTAGTTAACTTGAAGCCATTAACCTAAATTCAAATCAAGCCAAATCAAATAAAATCTCAAACCAATGGCTTTTGTTTTATTTCAAAATCTATCCAAATAAACTCAGCTAAATGACCATTTTGCCTTTGGGTTTAGGGCATCCCATGAGATAAGACACATGCTCATTGAGTTATTTTCTCCCAGCCACTTGGAACCCTTTCATTCCACTTGGACCATGGACTTGACCCAAAGGTGGTTGGGTCAAATATGATCCATGGGGAGGTGAAATCCTCTCCATCCCCATTGGAACTCCAAAAAGGGCAAGCACTTTACCATATACCTTCACACCCTTACAAGATCCACATCATGAACCTCATTAACCTCATGGATTGATCAAGAACATCCAAACAAGTCATGGTGATATAAAATGATTATACCCCTCATTCTCTAAAACTCACACACTGATTAATCCCAGCAAGGAGAGAGTTCCTAGCAATTTTAAGCCTTCATCCCAAAATCCTAATTCTTGATTTTATGCAAAATTGAAACAGGGAGGATTCATTTATTTATAATGCATCAAAGTGCAATTAACTTTGCACACATGGAAAAAGAGAGAAAAAATCCTTTAAGCTTCACGATGGCGGTAGAGTTCAATCAAGACCATAGTAATGCTTTGTCTTCCAAGCAAACTACACAAACCAAAGCTAGTGTGGTTCAGCTTCATTTCTACCAAACGCTCCTCATCATTGACCATTATGTAGGCTCCTTGAGGTATTCCATTGAAATAATCCTTGAATGAAAATAGGTTGGTCTTTTGAGAAATTTTCATGTCATAGATTTCTTGATTTAGATCTTCTTGTTTGCTTTGAAGGTGTGGGATTATTTTCATCTCATGAGCTCAGGTGACGATGGACATCAATTCAGCCATTTATTAGATTACTGAAGAGATTGATCATGGTGTCCATCCCCCGATGGGTGGACTCGATCTAATCGCGAAGCCTCATTAATCTCTCAAAATCACTGGTTTAATCATGGCCGTCCAATCTTAGATCGGATGGTCAACGGAGATACCACATGCACCGCCATCTGAGTTAGACTTGGATGTGATAACTTAAATAGCAAATCTCATTGTACCACATGGAAAGCGTGCAACATTCATTGCATACATGGCCTGATGGGATTAAGGCTTAGGGCTAATTAATTTTTAAATCCAAAACTTCCAAATTTATAACTAATTCTAGAAAATCCAAAAATACAAACTTTGGCTCATTTTAAAGATATTTTAGAGTAGAATCTAGAAAAATTATAATTAATTGATTTTAATTAGAGGATTTGGCTTAATTAAGGTTTAGTTAGAAATGTAATTAGTCTAATTACTTCCTAATTAACCATCCAATTAATCTACTTTCACATATGTTTGAGGGATGACCTGCCTCCCTATTTTTTGATTTTGATTGCTTAATTAGAAACTAATGGATTAAGCTTAATCACTTTCTAATATTGATAATTAAGCAAATGAACAGTAAATTAATCAATCAATTAATCTTATTAACCTATGTTAATGATGATGAAGTCTAGGAAAAATGGATTGGGACTCCCTCTTCCAATCTTTTCTTTAAGTCTTCTCTAATCCCTCTTAAATAATTAATTAATTAACACTCCTTAAATAATTAATTAACAACATTTATCAAAATCCAAATCATACTTGAACCTTAATTAACTAATTGAAAGGATTTAGGGATTGAGACTTAGGTTCCTTCTTTGTCATCTCTGCAGCCTCTTTGGTTGGTTAAGGTAATTGGGTTTAATTAGTTAATTAATGAAATTAATTTTGAATATTTCTCTCTAATTTAATCTTGGGTAGCCCTTTGGGTGTTCAATAACCCAAGGGAGACAATGATTATGGTTAGCTCACATGTGTGAGAAAATCATAAAAGTAGTTAAGTGAAATCCCTTAAGCTTAACTATTCATTAGCCAATTGCATTAAGCCCCTTTCATTTCTTAGGAGCATTATAAATTTATTTTCATGTGGTTGCATATCATATTGGCTCATTATTAATTAGTTAATTAACTTAAGGTGATGTAGTAAGGGTTAATTTCTTAATTCATACCCTAACCTAATTAAACCATAAAATCAACTAATTACTTCTTCCTTAAACCAAAATTAAACTCACACATGGGGAATGGGATTAGGATCAGTAAAGCTATTTCATTTCCTAAATCAAATCAAACTCAAATTGAAAATCTCATTAAAGAAGTTTGGTTTATTTTAAGTGGCTTTATTTAGTATGATTGTCCTTAGGAATTAATTGGAATGAATGAGATCATGTGCTTATGTTCCTTTATTTCTTTCTAATCATGTTAAATGTTGCTTGCCATATGTAATCATGCATTCATTTCTTTTAAAATTAACTAAATGAAAGGGTTTCTTTTATGTCAAATTGCATGTGGTGATTTAAACTAAAAATAAGTGTGGCTATTATCATTATTAAATCAAATGTTATTTTCAAAAGCTCATAAATCAATTATAATAAATGGGGTGATGTTAATTACAAATAGCTATAAGTTTGCATGTGTTAATAATATAAGATATGCAATATGAAGTTCTCTTTCCTTATCTTGCATGGATTCATATAGGATTTACAAATGTATAGTTCATTTGAAAAAAATACAACATTTTGTCTAAATCTATTCCTATACATTTTCATGCTAAGACTTAGGAAGAATTTCATATCACATATGTAAATCATATAATCAAATCAAATATGACTTCTTTCATAACTTCTTCTTCTTCTTCTTGTGATTCTTTTTATATATTCATCTGTATCTGAGAAAAGTGGTATATTAGTTTGGACACCCTAGGGATGCGAGGCTTTAAGTAGCCCTAAGTAGGTCTTATACCTTATACTGTGAAATAATGGCATTTTACTCACTTAAAAAATTTATACATGTATGTGATGTCAATGAATAAAAATCAAGTCAATCAACTTAAATACAATTTTGATCTATCCTTTTAATTGATACACACATAAATGTATAATAAATAATATATACAATAATTATTTTTATATATATATATATATTTTAATAATAATATATATATAGTATATATATATATATATATATATATATATATATAAGAAAGTGGTATATTAGTGACACCCATTGAGGCTTTAAGTTGCTAAGTAGGTCTTGTACCTTAATAGTGCAAAATTGACTAATCTTAAAACTTTTATACATGTGAATGTGTATCTAGCTAATGGATGAAAATTCCCTCTTTTTTGTTAGAAAAGTCATGCATTCATAATTCAATCAAATCAAACATTTAAATTTTGAACACACTTCTTTGCATTCATCATTCAAGTATGCTAAGAATATAAATTGTATGTATAGGTATGCTTAGGATTTAATCATATGCATGATATACATGATGGAAATAAATGAATAAACTTATGTTATGTGATATTAATTCATTCTAATTAATCTTAAGATATCTTTCTTATTAAATATGGTCATTTAGAGAGAACCTAAATTTAGGTTGATTAAAGCATATAATAAGCCATTCACTAAAGGAAATTGATTAATTAACATACTTTTAGAAGTGACTTAAGGTAGGGATGAAAGAGAGATTCCCTCTCTTTCTTCTATTTATAACACTTAGTTGTTAAGTGTAGTATATATGAAACAAAAGAAGACATTAAATAAAATATAAAAATTAATTAAATCACTTAAAGTGAAATCAACCATTTATAAATTAAATCCCTCACATTTAGCAAATTACAACTCTAAAGACTAGATAGGACATACCACACAAACTTTAATTCACACATGTTAGACTAAGCACCACTTCTAACTTTATGTTAGGGCTGTGCATAATTTGATGTATGCTTGTTTTATCATATATTATTGTAGACTAATGTTATGGTGTATGTGCGTAGTCTAGATGTTAGGCCGATATTAGCCTAATCCTATTTTCTACAGGGAGTTGTGCTTAAGGGTCACTGTAATAAAAATATAAATGCTTTTTCTGTGCAGGTTGCTTATCCCCTAAGCATAATTCAAGTTAGGACAAGTGGGCTTGGCTACCCATGTGTGGGTTCTAAGTCCAAATCATTCATATAACTGCTTGGGTTGTATGGTGTGTTTAGCTGACATTTATTTTACAAGTGTAGCTAGTTTTACTTTCCTTCTTTTAATGTAATTTTGTATTAGGATTAGGATGAGTGTTATGGGGGATTAGGATGAGCATTAGTTATAAGACTATATCTTATGTACCATGTGATGCCTTTGAAGCAAGTATATCCAAATCAAGCCAAAAGGAAGAAAATAAATGAAGCAAATCAAATGAAGAAATAGAAGATGAAGAAATGAAGACCCCCATAACATTCATTATTCTTAATTATAATTATTCTTTTGTAATTCGAGTTGTATAATGGTAGAGCTAGGGCTACCCATATTTCTTTTTTGAGTTGGTGGCACTTTATCACATCAGCCTTTTATTATTTTGTGATAGCTATATAAAACTATTTGATATTTTGTTGAGCTTGTGCATTAGAAAAAGCATGCCTTTTCATAGTTTGTTTATGGTTGGTGAATGTTGTATGACCTAGATTCGATTAGGCTCTTAAGATAAAAATAAATTCTCTATCACATTAACAACTTATAACCAAACTTTTAAAATAACTCACAACCTCACATAAAAGTCTAGGCATTAAATCAAGATAATAAAATATTTAACAATCCCTTAGGTGGATATTGTATGTTTAATATCATGCATAATCATCTTATTTCACTTTTGTTAAGAGAGGGCTTCCATCTTTGCCAGACATAATGGGTTTAAACTTTAAGAGTCTATGATGGAAGAACACCTCTTTCCCTTTTGATTTGGCCCATAATCAACTTCTCATGCATTTAGGCATACAAAATCCCATAGTCATCAAAATAAAAGTCTTAAAATGAAATTTGATAAAATTTGCATTAGATTTAAGCATTATCATACCCCTCATGATCCAGTCTCTTAGGGAGTGGGTTTAAGGACTTAGCATCTTTTCTAAATAATAACAACTTAGTCATCTTGCAAAAGCATATGACTTCCCTGCATGGATTTAATGCATAGGAGGAGTTAGTTCGCCATTTGTAATAAGTCCTGTTGGGTGATTTTATGGAGGTAAACCATATACCCACTTTTGCTTTAGATTTAAGTCATGTTTTAGCCCTCGCTAAAACTCCCTAGATTTAGGATCTGAGATTATTGTTTCCCTTTGTGGGCTACAAGCATAAATCCTCACCTCTTAAGCATTTCTACAATCTTATATTGTGAAATTATAAGTCCTAGATTTCTAATAAAATTTTAACTCAAATAAATAAATCTCCTTAATTTCAAATATATAAAGCCCAACCATAAGATATATTGGAGTGCTCACTAGGCTTCCTCGTATCATGAGAACTCCCTACTCATCTCCTTTGGTTTCGATAATAACTCTTCCCTTTTGATCCATCTCATGATTTTCTAAAACACAACCAATTTATTGATTGTCCTATCTTTGAATTCTTTAGAGGTAATAATCGCATACTTTAATTGAGAGTATTCTTAAGGGATTCATTTTCCTTAAGATGTAATTAACTATGGAGGCTTGCTTCCATTGGAAACTTAACGAACCTAGTTTAAATAAACCCTACTTTGCATTTCCATGTAAAGTAGGGGAAAAATCTCCGGTATATTCGAAGACCCATCATACCTTAGGAGTCCTTATTAGGTGATTAGGTCCATCATATGGTAGTGATTTCTATTTTTTGATAGTGCACTATTCCTATCTCCTCATCAATAGTACATCATCGCATGGTGTCCCCCCACATATACACACATAAATGAATCCAAAAAATAAACACCATAGAGTCCTAGATCTATGGTGAGTTGAGCTCAAAAGTGAGGTCAACAAGCATCAATAGTGCTGTGATTAACAAGACACATATTTGATGTTATGATCGACATCCAAAGGATCACAAACACTAATAAAATGATCTACTCTAAAGAAGATGTAGGAATCAAGATCTTAATGCAATGCAACTTCACTCATGCCAAGGCATAAGGGAGAAGGGATCAACTAAGGGATCAAACATGTAACCTTGGAAGTAGGTTCGGTTATCCTATTATAGGTTTGAATTTGAATGCAAGATATGATTTGAGAAGATCCACTGGGATTAGATGTAATCCACTTGGATAGATGCATGAACCTTTCACTAGTGGCGGTTCATGTTAAAATTTCTATGATTGATGAGATTTCTTTTGAAGGTGCACTCGCTGGGGAGTGCAAGTTTGAGTTGGATTCAATTGACTCCACCAAGTAGGTTGGGATGATTTATGTCCCATTGGGGAGATGTTGGTTGATTATTTATTTAAGTTTAGATTTTTGAGATGGACCCTATTGGTTTGCGATGGACCATATAGGGACTATAGCCTCCCATCTTAGATTTTATCAATGGGGTAGTTCACCACATGGTAGAACTATCGACTAAGTGGTTGCCTTTTAGGAATATAGCTATGCTGGGGAAAAAGCACAAACTTACATTCCTAAAACCAAGGGATAATCGTTGGGGTGATCTATTGGATGCAACAAGTTAAAGCCAACCTAGGGAGACTACTAAGTGAAAAATACTGGGGGACTTATATCAGCTCAAAAGTATTCAGGATAATGTCATTTGATTGAATTGCACTTGTTTTAATTTCATTTATTTTAATTTTATGGATCCCCTCGGTGTGCGATGGATCCACTTAAGAATTAATATTAGACCTATCTTAGATTTACAAATCTAAAGGGATAGTCTACGGTATAACCAACCCATGGGGTGCCTTTCATTAATGGTTAGAGTTAGGAAGAAAGTCTAGGACTCACATCCTCCTACCAGAAACCATTAATCATTGCTTGATAAATCAAACCAACTTAAGGCGCTTTGTGCATCTGAAAGAATGCATGATAGACTTATATCTTTCAAAATAAAGATGACTATCGGGGTGACTCATTGGCGGCACAACAAGTTGAACCTGACCTAAGGGTGACTACTGAGAAAGTGCCAACCTAGGGACTTATCTCAACTCAAAGTAGTCAGGTAATTCTTATAAGGAGTTTTGCTTACACTACCCTAAAGATAGGATGCATGCTTGGGAAAGGGGCCACTGGGGGCCTGAATTCTTAATCCACAAGCGAAGATATATTTTATTTATTTTATGGTTGTGTAGAACCTGCTGATTTGCGAGGGACCATAATGAGAAAGAGCATATATCAGTCTAGACCTTTCTCAAACTTACTAGACCAAGGGAGAACCTACACATCTATTGAATAAATTCTCCAACCACAGGGGTGGCTACAAGGAAAGGGAGACGACCCAATCCAAAAGTAACTGGGGTAGTGTCTAAATGGGGTTTATGATCCAAATAGAATTTAGGGAGGTACCATGTCATCCACCATATAAAAGAAAGTCGTAGTATTTGGTGGCTAACTTGGAGAAAGTCTGACTCTGCACAAGAGTGGTGTATCCACCAAGTGGGTCACCATCAGCATGGCGATAACCAACCAACCTAAGGTGCCCGTTGGTTTGTGATAATCAGTCTAGAAAGAAGGCATGTAGGCTTACATCTCCCTAAGGTGGAGCTGATTACTGGGATAATCTATCTTTGGCTTGATAGGAGCTATCCGACCTAAGGCGACTAATAAGCGAGGAGTCTTGCATAGTGACTAGACCTAAACTTGAAGTAGTCAAGAGGAAAGGAGCCACTGGGGGATTTATCCTAAGTCTCAAATATACTCGACCTACTCATTCATGATAGTCAAAAGAAAGCGTGTAGGCTTACATCCTCTTCAAAGTCAACATGGGGTAGCTTACTAGGCACATGAACTAAATTGACAAAAGCTCATCGGTTTGTAATGGTCAAGTCAGGAAGAAAGCGTAGGGACTGACATCTGCCAGACAAGTGACTATTGGGGTGACACACTAATAAAGTAGCATATCGGCCTGACTTAGAGCAACTAATGAGTGAATGCCACGGGGGGCTTGCTCCCACATCAAAATAGATTGAGAAAAAAGAGATGTGTTCATTTGTGTTGTGAAAGAGGGAATAGGATGCCGCTTGGGTTCTCTTACACCACTAAACATAAGAATGGATGAAATGGCACATGATTATGACTCCACCAAGAAAGGATCTGCTCTCTTACCTAACTTAATTGTACTAATTGAAATAGGATGCCTCTTGGATTATCTTACACCTAATCTAGTAGCACTTGAGGATCATTTGTAGTTTGTTTTTGTGTTGTGGAGGGATAGGATGTCATTTGGGTTCTCTTACACCTACCCTAAACACGTCATGGTAGATTCATAAGCAAAAGATATTTCTAACACATAAAAGATGGAATTTGTTTGAAAAGAAGTTTTATTGATGATTATTTTCAAACAATATTTATGGATAGCATTTCTTTAAGTAGAGCCCATTGATTGGAAGCATAGGGCGCTCTTCCTTACAATTTATAAGCTGATAAAATCCTCCTTGGTAGGCCTTCTCTATGGCAAAAGGGCCTTCCCAAGTGTGTTCTAACTTACTTCTCATCTTTCGAAGGGCAATAATTGCTCTCCTTAGAACTAAAATAAGCTCTCCTACTTGAAAAGCTCTAGGATGGACCAACTTATTGTGAGCTTGAATCATTTTAGCTTTGTACAATTCGAGATTCTAGCATGCCCAGAGGCGTCTCTCCTCCAAACCTTCGAGCTCTTCTAATAGCAGCTTGGCATTCTACTCTATAGTAATCTTGATACCCATAACTATCCTTAATGATGAGAGTTGGACTTCTAATAGTAGAATAGCTTTAGACCCGTACACTAAGGAGAATGGGGTAGATTGAGTTGGAGTTCTGTATGTGGTGTGGTAGGGCCACAAGGATTCAACCAACTGCTCATGCCACTATTGCTTGTTATCGTCAAGGGTCTTCTTTAATATTTGGATGATAGTTTTGTTGAATGCTTCTGGTAGACCATTTGCTATTTGGGTAGTAGATGGTAGAGTATCCTCAATCTATGTTGTGTCATCGGGCAAAGCTATTGATTTTTGTGCTCTTGAATGTAGTACCATTATGAGATATAATTCATTGAGGCATAAGAGCTACTTTGGTGACATTATTCTGCAACAGGAGTATAAGGTACAAGACCTACTTAGGACTACTTAAAGCCTCGCTACCTCCAGGTGTCCAAACTAATATACCACTTTTCTCAAATACAGGTGAATGTACAAAAGAGCCATAAGATCAAGAAGCCATGCAAGAGGTCACATTTAATTTGATTGCATGATCTACATATGTGATATGAAATTCTTCCTAAGTTGTAACGTGAGGATACATAGAAATAGATCTAGATAAATGTTGTGTTCTTTTCAAATGAAATATATATTTGTAAGTCTCATGTAAATCCATGCAAGGTAAGGAAAGAGAACTTCATATTACATCCCTATATTATCAACAAATGCAAACTTATAAGTATTTGTAATTAACATCACTCCATGTATTGATTTATTGGCTTTTGAAAATAGCTTTTGATTTAAGTCAACACATGCAATTTGACATAGAAGAAACCATTTCATTTGATTAGTTTTAAAAAAAAATGAATGCATGATTTTAGATGACAAGCAATATTTAACATGATTGGAAAGAAATAAAGGAATATAAGCACATGATCTCATTTATCCCAATTAATTCAAGAAATAAAAGAATATAAGCACATGATCTCATTTATCCCAATTAATTCCTAAGGACAATCATATTAAATAAGGCTATTTAAAAATAAAACAAAGTTCTTTAAAGATATTTTTAATCTTGAGTTTGATTTAATTTAGGAAATATGAAGAGGTTTGCTAATCCTAATCCAATTCCTCATGTGTGAATTAATTTGGTTTAATGAAGAATATTTAGGTTGATTTTTTATGTTTTAATTAGGTTAAGGTATGAATTAAGTGAATTAATTAACCCTTACCTATATCACCTTAAGTTAATTAACTAATTAATAATAAGCCAATATGATATGCAACTACATGAAAAGTAAATTTGCAATGCTCGTGAGAAATGAAAGGGATCTAATGCAATTGGCTTATGATTAATAGTTAATTAAGCTTAAGGGATCTCACTTTTCTGGTATGTATAACCATAATTTCATTATATCTCACTTTGAGTTATTAAACACCAAAAGAGCTATCCAAGATCAATTAAAGATTACTTAAGTGTGAAGTGGATTTTAGATTGAGTTAAATAAAGCTTATTAATTAGTTGATTGAATTATTTGATTACATTTTGATTAGGATGATGAAATTGATTTACAGAGAGGGATTAAGGACAAGGCCTCAATCTTTAATCCCTAAGTCATTTCAAACACTCAATTAAGCTCTGATTTTATATTGTAAATTAATTACCTCATTTAATCATCAATTAATTTAATTCCAAAAAGTGAAAGAAATCTAGGAAATGAATTAAGAGAAATATCCCAATTATACTCCCTAAGCTCCCTTACTATTTCACAGAGGTATTTAGGCTTAAAAATTTAATTAAAATACTCACTGTCCATTCATTAATTATCATGAATTAAGTTAAGAGAGTGATTAAGGCTTAATCAATTGATTTTCCTAATTAAGAAATTAATAAAATTCAAAAAAAAAATAGGGAGGAGGTCATCCCCCTAGACATCCACAAAAAATTTGAGATTAATTGAATGTTTAATTAAAGAGTAATTAAGCTAATTAAATTTTTAATTAAATCTTAATTAAGCCAAAATCATTATCAAAATCAATTAATAATATTTTTTCTAGATTCTACTCTGAAATAACTTTAAAATGAGCTAAAGTTTATAATTTTGATTTTTCTACAATTAGTTATGAATTTAAGTTTTGAAAATTAATTAAAATAATAATTAAAGCCTTAATCCTATCGGGTCCGTGTGGCTAACACATCGATGCGTCCATGCACTTTCCACATGGCACACGGATTGGCTATCTAAGTTATCACATCAACGACTCGGATGGAGCGGATGCTTTCTGTCCAATCTTAGATTGGATGACCACCATTCCTGGGTTAAAGGAGAAAATAGCGAGGATCTACCATGATCTAATCACAATCGTCTGTTCCAATCATGTGGAATAAATGATGTATGATCTTCCTTCTTTGTGAGCGGCAAAAGACAGGAACCGTCCGTCTTTACCCATTCGATCCGAGCTCACTTGAGCTTGGGTTGGGATCAAACTGATCCCACACCTTCGGAAGGAGGGGAGATGCACATACAACAGTTAAATTCACATGGGACTTAAATTATCTTCAAAAAATACTAAGCAAAATTTTCCTATAGCTATGGTTTGATGAATTACCTTACTAGAGCTAATGTCCGATGGTGGGTCATCGGAGGTAACTTCACTTAGTTGAGGCGAAGCCTTGTTGAGAAGCTTTAAGCTCAATTTAGGGTAGAGTGCTTGATCGACCAATCCCACACGGCTCACTCCATGAACTCCTGTCCTGCTTGGGAAGGCTTGGAGAAGGTTCGGTTGGCTTCAAAAGAGTATGAGAATGGTGTGGGTGTAAGGAATTGAAGTTTGATTTAGTGGAGGGGGAGTATTGCTCGAACGAGTGATGTCCTATTTCAGCTTTGCTTGAGAATGGGCAATGCCGATTGAGGAGGGCTTGAGGATGCTTGTGAGTGCTCTAAGGGAGTTCTAAATTGTCTTAAGAAGTCTCTCAATGCAATTATTTTTCTATTTGCCACTCGAATTGAGGGGGTATACCCCTTAATTGCTCATGATCGATGAACAGGATTCATCCTGTAATTTCTGCTAATTGGCCACTATTGGATCATTAAAGGAGTCATCGTTAGTGCCACGTGGCTCGCCAGGAGTGGTCGAGGTAATGGCAGGAGTCTCAAGGCTTAATATGGAGGGATTATGTGGGATTGATCACCCTTGCATCCAATGGGTTCGGCCATGATGGGGAATGGCTTGGCTTTGTTCTTTTGGTCCATGACAGATGCTAGCATGGGTTAGGTTGGGCTATGAAGTTCTAGGAGTGCTTCATTTGGCCATTTAATGGTTTTCATGGGGAGACAAAGTGGACTTTGCCACTTAAGGAAAGGATCCAATGCAAATTAGTGGTTGTCCATTGGTTAATCCCCTTGGGTTGGGTCCCACATGGACTTGGGTTGGTTTGAGGCTGACCTATGGTCCAATTAGGTTGAGGTTAGCTCAGCCACCAAGGTTCCATAAATTGGTTTTGGGTGATTTGGGTTCATATGGTCAAAATGTGTTCATTTAGGCTAGGTTGGGTTGGGTTGACCAATTGGTCAAATTGAGTCAAACCAAGGCTTGGGTTAGGCTCAAATGATGATTTGAGATGTTTTGGTTCAATTAATTTGGGTTGGTTTGGCCTTTGGATTTGACTCATTTGGGTTCAAAAGGATCAAATTGGTCAAGTTGACAAATTTGACTAATTTGACCAAATTAGGTTGGGTTAGGTGTTGAGTCAAGTTCAATTGGTCAATTAAAAATGATTGTAGGATTTGGTTTGATTTAATTTGGATTTAATTTAAATTTTAGCCAATTTGGCCCTTTAGGTCAATTTGGGCTAGGTTGGGTCAAGTTGACCAATTGGTCAACTTGACCTCAATTATGGCTTTGGTCAAGTTCAATAAGTGATTTGGAATGAACTTGAGCTATTGGTTGCAATCAATTTAGATCAAATCATGATTTGACCTATTTTAACTCTTTAGGCCAATTTGGGTCAACTTAGGTCAAATGACTAATTGGACTTGGTTTGACTCAAGTGAGGGTTTGGTCATGTTCAATCATTGATCATGAATGGGTTTGAGTCAATGGTTTCAATCAATTTGGCATATGATGGATTTTGGCTAGTTTCAATTTCATTTGGGCTAAATGTTGACTTGGTCAAAGGCTAGGTTTGACTTAGTTTGACCCAATTCAATGTAATTGATCACCCTATGATGATTGTTGATCATGATTGAAGATTTGGATGGGCTTAGTTCAATCTAATTTGGGTTGAATTAGAACTAGGCTCAAAAAGGGATTTTAGGTCACTTTGGGTCAAGTAGACCTAAATGGGTTACTTGGCTTGAGCATGGCTTGATTCAAGTTTAGTTGAGTTGATCTATATATTTAATATGGAAATATAAATCCAATTGCAAGTGGTTTGGAGCTATATAGATTTTGATTTATATGATAATTTTCAAGTCAAAAGGGTCAACATGGGCTTAACTTGGGATGACTTGGATTTCATTTAACAAGGGTGGTTTATGTTTATATTTGCATCAATGATTGAAGGAATAATTAGATCATGAAGAAATCTGTTGGTTTTGAGTTGATTTTGGTGTCATTTAGCCAAGTTCAAAAGTTTGGCTAAAAGAGCTAAAATTGAGAATTTGATTTGATTTGGATTTGGTTTGGACCATTTGAATTTATATTTCATTTACATTTGTGAATATAAATGGAAATATAAATAGGTTGTGAGAGAATCACTTGAGTTTGGAGTGATTTGGAAGCAAGTTTGACTAAGTTGAGGGATGTAAGTCAAAAAGAGCTTAGGTAGAGAATTGGTTTGGTTTGATTTGGTTTGATTTGATTGGGATGGTTTGAGTTTAGATTTCATTTATATTTGTAAGTATAAATGAAGGAGTGATGATTTATAAAAATCAACCAAATTGAACAGTTTGAAGGAAGTTTTGGCTAAGCATATGAAGGTCGTTCATACGGCTTAGGAAAGAAATTTTGAGATTTTGATTTAGTCATTGGTTTCAATGATTGGATTCAAATTTGGATTTGGAATTTGATGGATGATTGAAGGAACTAATTGATTGTTTGAGAAAATTAATTAAGTTGAGGTTGGTTAGGGTTTGGCCAAGGCCAAGTCCATAAGATAAAATCAAAGGGCTTAGAAAAGGGTTTGAAGTTTTCCTTGGTTTCAATCACCAGAATCATTAGAGGTTGGATTTGATTTTAGAATTTAGATTTGAATTTGAGGTTAGGTTTGAAAGAAGGATGCAAGGATTGGGTTTAGGCTATAGGGTAGGCAAGTCCTCATAAATCTCTAAAGTATAACCCATTCTTATGGCTAACTCTTCTAAGTCTCTAGGGTCAGGTTAAGTGTACATATAATCACTAGAAGTGTCTTAAGACTAAGGAACTCTTAGTGTCTAGGGGACTGTGCTAAAAGAGATCACTGTCATAAATCAAAATCATAAAATTAATGTTTGCTTGCTGGTGCTAAAAATCCCTTAACAGTCCATAGGACAGGTGGGCTTGGAAAGCATGTAATGCTAAGCCCGTATGTTTATGGAATATAACTACTGTGTGCTATTTGTATTTCCTAATATCTATTTTGCAGGGCTTAGGATTTCTTTTTTGAATTTTAAAATATAAAATTGATCTTAGAATTAGGTTAGGATCTATGGGGTCTAGGATTAGCAGGAGCTGACCTTACCAGGAGATGGTGTAGTGGTCCCCTGTGGAGCTTGATGGATGTCCTTGAAGAAGGAGACTTTCCTGGAAAGAAGACCCATAGATATAAACTTGTAGTTCTAGGCCGGGTTATATAAGGGTAGAACTTCAGCCCATTTTCTTTTTTTAGGTTACAGTAGCATTGCATTCCTATTTTATTAATTTAATTTGGCTTGATTTATTTTGGGTGCACAATAGAAACAACATGCTTTTTCAAGGTTTCTTTCTGTGATTGTATTTTGTTCTGTGATGAATGCTTAGACGTAGGCTTATAGGATAAACTAAATTTTCTACACAACTAAATCAACTAAAATATAAAAATAAAAATAACTCACAACCTTATATAAAAGCCTAGGTATTAAATCAAGATAATAAAATATTTAGCAACCCCTTAGTTGGATGTTTAACATCATGCATAATCATCTTGTTTCACTCTTATTAAGAGAGAGTTTCCATCATTTCCAGAGAGAATAGTCTTAACCTTTGAGAGCCTATGATGGAAGAACGCCTATTTCCCTTTTGATTTGGCCCATAACCATTTTTAATTGCATGACATTAGGCATAAAATGCATACTAATGGCCTAAAGTGAATCTTGAGTCAAAAATCATAAAAATCTAAAAAATATGCATTAGTTAGTTGCATCTTCATACCCTACATATTCTTAGGGATTAGGGAGTGAGTCTAAGTTCATAGATTTCTTTTCTAAAAATGCAACAACCCAACCATCTTGCATTCATGTGATTTGATTTCATGAATTTAAAATACTCTTAGGTGGTGTTAGTTGGCAGATTTCTCTAGGCAGGTTGTAAGTCTAGAAGAGTCAGGGATAGGCTAGTTCCCTCATGTGAGGAGAATGACCAATGATTCCCAAGGATAGAACTAGGTCGAGCATCTGACATGTGTTAGAAGTGCCAGTAGGCTAGGATTTGAAGGATCTTTTAGGAATAAATCTTCAACTCTAGGCATTTCTGCAATCTTGTGATGCTAGAATCTAAGTCCTAGATTTCTAAGAAAATGAAAACTTAAAATCTAAAATTAAATCCCAAATTTGAAGCCCAATCATAGGATAGTTGAAATGTCTATTGGGCATTCTAGTATTAATAAGGCATTTCCTACTTTCTCCCATTTGACTCTTGAAAATAATTCTCTCCAATTTGGACCTCTCCCAATTGAATTTCCAAAAATCAATCTTTTGAAAGGTACCTTAATAGTCTTTAGAAATAATCACTTATTTCTTTAATCGAGAGTTTTCTTAGGAAGGGACCCTTCCTAAGATGTAATTAACTATAAAGGCTTGCCTTTATGAGAAGCCATGATTCCAGGTTAAAATAAACCCTATTCTACTTTTCCATGTAGTTCAGGAGAAAATACTCTCATACACGAAAGACCCATTAGCCTCAGGAGTCTTTTATTAAAATGATCAAATCCATTACTGCATAGCATGTTTATCTTTCAAGATAATATGTTTATTCCTTAATTCCATATTTGATCATCTAAATAAAATATTCCTAAACTCTATGTGGTGTCATTTCTTTCCTCTATTCTAGAGTAATACCAACAGAGATCATCAACATAATATTCGACTTGATGATGAATGAATTTATCAAAGATTTGGGTCATGGCCCGCTGGTATGTAACACTGAAATTTTTAAGGATGAAAGGCATGACCCTATAGTAAAAGATTCCAATCGTGGTTCGAAATGCAGTGTTTCTGTCATCTTTGGGGGCCATCTTTATTTGGTCATAACCAAATGAGCCATCCATGAAAGAGAAGATTGCATGAGAAGAGGCAATGTCCACCATCAGTTCCGGGATTGGTAGTGGAAATTTGTCTTTTGGACATGCTTTATTTAGATCATTAAAATCGATGCATATGCAAATTTGGCCATTCTTTTTCTTAACTGGAATGACATTGGCCAACTAGGTAGGATATTTTTCTTCCCTGATAAATCCAGCATCGATCAACTTCTTCACTTTAGAAATGATCTGCTATTCGATGTTTGATCGCATGTGTCTAGGAGCTTGCTTAATAGAGTTAGCATTAGGCTTTATTGTTAGTTTGTGGACTGCCACGTCAGGAGATAAATCGAGCATCTCTTCATGACTCCATGAGAAATAATCTTTAAACTTAGTCAATAGCCTAACTAAGTTATTGGTTTTAGTACCACTCAACAAAGAATTGATGTATGTTGGACGTGGATTATCTTTAGTTCTTAAGTTGATTCTTTGAGCTCATCAATGGTTGATCTAATCTCCTCTTCAAACTCTAGTGGTGCATCCTTGACTTTAAAGTCATTTGGATTATCTGAAGTTTCTAAACACACCTCATATGAGTTAGCATGATTTGAAAAAAACCTATTAGACTTCAAATGATTGGTGATGACTAGGCAATGATTGTCATCATCGATTGGACCCATTGTGCCAAATCTTAGTCCCGGTCTTGATTGAGGATGTTTGCTTTGGTTGTCCCCTAACCTTTCAAAGTAGTCTGACCTATGTTTAGACCAAGTATGTGGGATTAATCCCTTCTTTGCTACATTAAGAACACAAGGCAAAAACCAATTAAAAGGCAATTGTATTAAATCTTTATATGAATCATTCTCAAGTTCTACATCAGCTTCTTGACTTGAGGTTGATACTCCCAAAAATAACCTCTGGGTTTTCCCATCTATGGATGACTTAGGGGCTTCCTTAACTACCAAACCCTCAACTTTTTGTGAGAAAAGTGGGGTTAGAGCTAAGGTTCCCAACTGATGCCTGACATTTCATATGAAGACTTGGATACATTTATGCTTTGCTTTAGAGTATGGTCTTCATCATTATCATGCTCAAACATCACCTCAAAAGGGATTTACTACTGAGAAGAGCTGGCTGGTGTGCTAACCACATAAGACTCATCCTATGAACTAGATTATAAGTTTATGTGGATAGTAAGTGTAATCCTAACGGCTGGGACATACCTCTTAGCTTTCCACCTTGGGGTTTGCCTCTGAACTATCCTCTACCTCTGCCTGGTGGAGGTTGGGTCATCCTACCCATGTGTTCGAATGGAGTAATGAACTGTGGGTGAAATCTAATGTCAGGCTCTATATCTTCCCCTGAGTCCATGTCTCGCTCTCTTTGATTTTCTTTTATTTTCTCTTTTTTCTTTTCATTTTCTATTCCTTTATCCTTTTCTTTTCTTTTTTTTGTCCCTCATAGGGATCTTGACTAGATTTATGAGAATGTACTTGTTGGTTTAGGGGAAGAAAATAAGCTGCATCCTCATATATACCGACCACATGAACTGTGAATGGTTTGAGATCTCCTTTGATGCAGTACTCAATTCCACCTCTCATGAACTTCATGCACTGATGTAGAGAGGATGGAATTGTGTGGTTCTCATGTATCCATGGTCTCCTAAGAAATGCATTGAAAGATGTATCCGAGTCTATAATATGAAACTTGGCTTCAGTCTTTCAATCATGTATCTCCAGTGGCAACATTATGGAGCTTAAGGCCCTCTCGCCTTGTTCATTGAATCCTGTCAACATGATCCTCTCTTTTTGGAGTTTGGAGATGTCAATCCTTAAGTAGGTAAGGGTTCTTAAACTTATAATGTTGACTGATGCACCTTGGTCAACTAGAACTCTTAATAACCTATATTTGCCAATGTCCACTATGATATAAAGAGGGCAGTTGTGCTTGGTCATTCTTAGAAGCAAGTCTTCATCACTGAATGTAACTCCCAAGATTTCTTTTAATCTGTGTGCCTCCTCTTCAATAGCAGTTAGCTGAGCTAAGCATATCTCTGGATCAAGAAGAGCCTTGACTAAAGATTCCCTCATCTCTTTGGATAAGACAAGGGTGTCATATATGCTGAACTTTGTTGGCAACTTTCTAAAGTGTGCTAGGATGTTGTAATCAACTCTAACGTGGTCCTCTACAAGAAAATCCATAGGTAGAGCATCCTGTGGAGGGGGTTATCTACTCACTGGAACCAATGATTTGTTTACCCTTATCCTGAGGTGCTACCCTAGAAGTGTAGGTTGACTTCAGTGACTTCATGAAATGATGAACTTGTGGAAATTTTTACCTTCTCATCAGGTATACCTACATCTTCTCCTATGAGATCCTAAGAGTTAGTTGACTCCAAGTCAATCTTAAGAGGTGAACTTGATTGATTCAAAAAATGAAAGTCTGATCCTAAATCAGAAGAGAGTGGATTAGAATGACTAGAGCTATCATTATTATTTTCTAGACTTGGAGACTTTTCAACAATAATAAAATCTAGAGTATCAAAAGTAGAAAAGATGTAAGTGAAAGATTTTTTCATTGATTTCTTTTTGGGTGGAGGTACATGATAGAAATCCAACAAAGTAAGTGGGGTAAAGGATTTAATGCCCTTGTCTACTAATACAATGCTCCTGCTGGTAGAAGAGGAGCTAGTGGAGGAGAAGTAATAGCTGCAACTATAGATGGAGTGCTAGACTTAGACGGTGGTTGTGATACTGAACTATCCTGGGCAAGTAAGGTGGACTGTTGCTACTGTTGCTACTATTGATGCTGGGCTAGTCACCTTCTTCAAGTTGTCTTTGACAACTTGTAAATCTTCATTGATGTTGGAGGTTTGAGTTGCCTCAAGCACCTATAGAGAGAGAGTTTCTAAATTTTAGAAACTACCTTTTTTAGAGGTTTGGGATAAGGCAATATCCCAACCTTCTTTTGTCTTAAGAGGATCACAGGTTTTCCCAAGAATTACCCTAATATAACTGGAAGATTATTCTAATAAGTATTCCTTGGGGATAACTACGGTGGCTGACTTGTAGCTTCGCTCAAGCTAGTCCTTAAAAGTATTACAATCATTTAAGAAATGACTAACCATGTGATGGTAGGGGCAATAGTTAGGATAATTACTTTTTCCTACTTCTTCCAGTCTCTTGGGCACTGATAACTAAAAGTCAAGTTTCTTTAAGAGATTCTTAAAGATCTTCATAACTACCTCCCTCTTGAATGAGTATGGCTTATTTAATCTATTAGCAAGAGTAGGTGGGTAATAGCTACCTAGTGGTGGGTAGGAGTACTGCTGTTAGGTAGGCTGGTGATATGGTGGGAATGGTAGTTGTGGCAGTTGTGGTAGCTCATATGATGGTCGAGGTGGTGGTAGAGGAGGTAGCAAAGGAGGTTGCTAAGCTCGGGGTCTCTCACAGTAGACTTTGGCTGGCTGCTTCCCTCTATTCATAAACACAACTGTCCCTGGCTTCTTCTTGAATACCTTCTGTGGCTTGGGCCGAGATGATTTTTCAGGAAAGGGTAACTGTTTAGCTTCCTCTTCTAGGCTTGTCACCTTGTTAATTAGTTTCTCAAATATTCGGATGGTAAAGCCCTTAAGCATGAAGGCGACCAGACTATGAATATTCTTGAGGAGAATCTCATTGGTATGTTGTTCGGATAGTTGTGGCTCGCATTTCATGCTAAGGTTGTGCCACTTGAGAATATAATCAATAAAGGACTCATTGGAAACTTGTTTCCCTGTAACGAGGTCACCTACTGTCACTCTTTGATGAGCTCTAGCAAACCTCTTGATGAAGAGGTGCTCTAACTCAATAAAAGTCCCTACCGAACCATTGAGAAATTTGACATACCAATCAAATGCAACCCTACTAGTCCGACAAAGAGTCTGAATAAGTGCATAGCGCCACCGTGCATAGCTTTCTAAAATATACAATATGCTGATGTAGGTTCCCACTACCATTAAAGATCTTGAAGGAAGGCGTCACAAAACTCTTGTGGTATTGAACTACATCAAATTCCTCTAGGTATGGTCTACCATTTGGAATAGATGAGCTCATCGCTTCCTCCCGCCGCTTTTCCCATATGCTTGATATCCTTTTCATGCATGGAGGTGCCATCTGTAACCTTCCTATACAAGCTACCAACATCATCCTCTACGGGACTGCACCTAGGATGTTCTAAAGTATGTACCAACTCGGAACCATAGGAGAAGGTGAAAATGGGCCAATGCTAAAACACTGCCATCAACTCCTCTACTTTCTTCTCCATCTTGTTAATGTAATCATCTCTCTACTTGAGCTGGTGGAGGAGGTATTAAGTCGAGTGAGAAGTGTGACCTTCCTCGAGCACATCACCTTTCTAGCTAAGCCGATCTCGCTATAAGGACCCCCGTGTATTAATCATGTGGACTTCAATTATGTCGTCCAACATGTCATCCTCATCAAGATCAAAGACTCTATCCTCCTCCTATCTCGATGGTCACTCAAGAATTTGCCTTTCTCGCAAAGTAGTCCGCTAATATGTCATATTGATCGCTACTATGTCTGACCGGTATGAATACCACCGCCATGGGACTGCTCTCTGCATGGACATTGCCACTATCAAGACTTCCTCATCGGAGGATCAACTATCATGGGGACTATGTTATGTCCACCGCCTCTCTATGGTGGTGGTGCGATGATGATGCTGTCGCCACTCTTTTGACTACAACCGGTAGAGGTCGAAGGGAGCTTATCTCACCTCACCAAGGAATGGATGGAGTGAGATCCTTGTCAGGATCACTGGGGATGGTCTATCCCTGATGGGGCTTCAACCGGGGGGGTGGTAGATCGTAAGCTAAAGTGTGGTGACGCGAGGGAGCGGTGTGATGGAAACACCGACCTCAGAGATCTCCTCCTGATCGTGCCAAGAATAATGTTCAATGATTGTTCTTGATAGGCGACGATCGTGGAAATCCATCGTGAGGTTGTCGCTACCAGACCTCCGCTCTCCTCTCAGGCTAATACTAGAACCTCCATAGCTCTCTCTCTCTATGGATCTGACCTCTAGCTATCATGGATCTTAAATCAAATAAGGTACCGGACTTTGAGCATCCGTAAGCTCTGCCAACCTAGTGTAGAACAGCCTAGACCGAATGGCCTATATTCTCCCCAAGGTGTCTCAGTGGAGGATGGAGATGCAGATCCTCTGTAGTCTTCTCTCCATCAGGGGTGGAAACCTACCGCCTTAAAAGTGGAGAGGTCTCATGGGGAGAACCCTCCTCAGCTATATGGGAAGCAACATCGAGCTCTGTGGAGAACCCTTTCACTCATGATTCCACTTAATCCTTTGATTTTGGTTGCGATGTTGGGTACAGGTGAGTAGAGCAGTGCGAGAACTAGAACCTACCTCGAAGATGGGGGAGACTATCTTAGAAGCTAAGTTAGCTTTCCCTTTTGGGGTGACCAAAGAGGAGGTAGTAGCTCTCACTAGAGCTATGACAGGGGCAACTGAATGGGAAGGTACTGACATTAACACTAAAAGGGTCGTGTGAACCACTGTGGCCTTCGTCTTCAATGAGGGTAACTTAGAATCAGATGGAATATCCAAGCGGATGTGTGCATGTGTCCCGCCACCTCCGCCATGCTAACAATTGTGAGGGCTATCCCATCACAAGTAATCCAGACCCCCTCAAAGCCACAACCAAAATAGATCAAATGTGCGGTGTCAGTCATGGTGAGATTGGCCTGATCTAAGGTCAGATCTACACCAGAGGGGAAAGAGAAAACAAACTTGCTAGGAGACATGATCACTGCACTAACTGGAGGTTGGAAAGATTGACTGTATTGAAATCACTATATTTGTTGAAACATAATTGAGTCAGACCCTTGCCTTGATAGTTGCCTCCAATCATTGACTTTTATATTTAGTTTAGAATTTGAACCCACACTTAACAAATTTAGGTATGTTAAGTGGAGTTCATTGAATTTTGGAGAGATTTTTGATATTTGGAGGAGTGAATTTGCCATATGATTTTAATTTAGAATCCAAACTCAACCAATTTAGGTAGGTTGGGTGGGGTTCAAATATTTGGAGAGACCTTTGAAGATATTTGTATTGTGTGTCTTGTTTGAAAATTTTTATTTGGAAAAAATCTTTAGCAAATTTAGGTATGCTAAAAAGGTTTTCAAATATGTGTTTGAAAATTTTGTGAAAATATCTTTGTTTGTGATGATTGGTCATGTGTGTGATATATGTTGATTTGATTTGAAAGTAGAGCTTCTTACTTAACAAATTTGGCATGTTAAGTAGAGGCCAAATGTGTCTGATATTTGTTTGTTTGACTTGAAAAATGAGGCCCTTACTTAACAAATTTGGTATGTTAAGTAGGAGCCAAATTTGATTTGATTTATTTTTGAAAATAAGACTCTCACTTAACAAATTTGCTATGTTAAGTAGGAGCCAAATGTGATTTGATTTATTTTTGAAAATGAGACTCTCACTTAACAAATTTGGTATGTTAAGTGGAAGCCAAATGTGATTAATTTGTTTTGGTTTGTTTTGAAAATGAGATTCTTACTTAACAAATTTGGTATGTTAAGTAGGAAACCAAATGTGTTTATGATTTTAAAAATAAGACTCTTACTCAACAAATTTGGTATGTTAAGTTGGAGTAAAGTGTGATTTGATATATTTTTGTTTACTTTGGAAAATGAGATTCTTACTTAACAAATTTGGTATGTTAAGTAAGAAACCAAATGTGTTTATGATTTGAAAAATGAGACTCTTACAATATGGTAGTCAAGTGTATTTATGATTTTAAAAGAGGAAATCTATTTAATAAAATTTAGGTATGTTAAATAGAGTTCAATTTATTTTTTTGAAATGGGACTCTCATTTGACAAATTTGGGTATGTCAAATGGAGTCCAAATGTGTTTTGATTTTCAAGAATTTAGAGGAATTCTATTTGACAAATGTAAGTGTGTTAAATAGAATTCAACTTATGATTTTCCAAAAGAAGGAACTCTTATTTGAAAATTTGGGTATGTCAAATGGAGTTCAAAATATGTCTTGATTTTGTGTGTAATTGCTTGCTTTTGAAAAGAGGAAAACTTCAACTCTAGCATATGTGAAATACGTTAAGTGGAGTTTCAATTTTATGTCATGATTTTATTTAAAGATAGGATCTTAATTCAATAAGTTTGGGTGTGATGAATGGAGATAACTATTTTCAAAATGTGCTTTTGAAAAAGGGATTTTAAAAGAATTTTGATTTCATTTTTGAAAAGATCATCCATGTAACAATTATAGGAATTGTTAAATAAGATTTGGTTATATGAGGTTTGAGAATTTCTTATGAATTTTATGCACGATCTTTTGTTATGTGAATTTTTTGAAAAAGTGCTTTTGGAAAGTGACATTTTACAAAAGAGTTTATTTTCTTAAATATAAGATAAACCTTGCCTCACCAAGCTAGTGGTAAGGAGGTTCTAAATTTTTTTCATCTCCTTTATTTAGTTAGTTCATTTTTACCTATTGGGGGACCTAATTGGGATTTTAAGTCCTACACGGAGTGAGGTCCTAAAACCTTATTGACCTCATTTTTAGAATGAGATCTCAACCCCTCCATCTTAGACATAGGACTTCTCTTAGACTTTAAGTGTTCCTTAGTCTTAAGATAATTCTAGTGATTAGGTGAACACTAACCCAGAGACTTAGAAGAGTTAGCCATGAATAGGTCATGCCTTAGGGGTGTTAGGAAAATTTGCCTACCCTATAGCTTAAATAAAATTCCTCACTTCCTCCTTTCAAGTCAAACTCAAATCAATTCCAACTTGATTGATTTTCTCCAAAATCAAACCAATTCTATATGATTGATGCTTATGATTGAATTCCAAACCCTAAGAATCTTTCCTAAGCCATCTTGATTTCATTTTATGGACTTAGCCTAAATAAAATCTAAATCAATTCAAATTCAAGAAATTTTTTTATAACCCATTTATATTCTCATTTATATTCACAAATATAAATGAAATATAAATTTAAATATTAAAAAAAAAAAAAAATCCAAAAGTCAAACTCAAATTCAACCAAAATCCAACCTAAGCCTTTCAAGTCAAATTCTTGGACTTAGCCTAAATCAAATCTAAATCAATTCAAATTCAAGAAATTTTCTCATAACCCATTTATATTATCATTTATATTCATATATATAAATGAAATACAAATTAAAATATCCAAAATCAATTCAAAACTCAAACTCAAATTCAATCAAAATTCAACCTAAGCTTTTTAACTCAAAATCTTGAACTTAGCCAAATCAAATTCAAATCAAGCCAAACCCTTGATTTTTATTCATGATTCAATCAATCCTTCAATCATAAAACCAAATATAAACATAAACTTCAATCACCAAACAAAAACTAATTCAAAAAATCAAACCCAAGTCAAACTCATGTTCACCCCATTGAACTTGAAATTATCAAATGAATCAAAATCCATTTGACTCCAAATCACTTGTAAATAGATTTATATTTCAATCATAAGTAAATAGTTGAGTTCAATCAAACTTGATTCAAGCCTTGATCAAGTCAATTGACACTTAGGCTCACTTAAATGTGACCTAAAGTATTTTATGAGCCAAATTTTAATGCCCAAATTGGATTGAACTAAGCCCACCTAAGCCTCACATTATGAGCAACAATCATCATGAGATGTTCAATCACTCAAATTGGGTCAAACCAAGTCAAACTTAAGGGTTAACTAAGTCAACACTTAGCCAAAATGAAGCCTAAACTAGCTAAAATCCATCATAGGCCAAATTGATTGAAACCATTGATCAAAACTCATTCATGATCAATGTTAAAACTTGACCAAGTCATCATTTGAGCCTAACCTAGCCCAATTGGACACTTGACCCAAGTTGATCCAACTTAACCTAAAAAGTCAAAATGTGTCAAAACTTGATGCAAGCCAAATTTTTTGAAACCAATGGGTCAAGTTCATTTCAAATTATTTGTTGAACTTGACCAAAGCCTTAATTTGGCCAACTAGACCCAACCCATTTAATTGAAACCCAACTTGACCTAAAAGGTCATGTTGAGCCAAAATCAAATTAAACCAAAATTGATTGGAAATAAATACACCAATACATTTCAAATGATCAACCAAACATAAACCAACCCATGACCTAACCCAAATAGATCAAATGGGTCAAATTGGTCAACTTGACCCATTTGACCTAAATGAAGTCAAATGAACCAAATCAAAATATAAATCAAATTGAACCAAACCAATGATACCAAAATATTTCAAATAGTCATATGAACTTGACCCAACCCTTGGTTTGACCCTATTTGACCAATTGGTCAACTAGACCTATTTTGACCTAAATGTGTCAACATGAGCCAAATCATATCAAACTAACTCCAAATTCATTGAAACTTTTCCCAACCCATTTTTCAATCATACCAAACATATTCAAATTGAAATCCAAGCCAAATGCCATTTTACCAACTAGGCCATAGGGTAACCTAAAGTTAAAACCACTTAGAATTTGGTCAATTCCTTTTACTAGACACTTGGCATCCTCTAAGTGGGCCAAATGGTCACTAATGAGGATGGTGCACATGACCCATTGGGTTGGACAAACCCAAGGTCAAATTGACCACCTCACTTGACATGAGCACATGAATCCTTCCTCCACTCATTTCACACATGGAGCTTCATTACTACCCACACCCAAAATTGACCATGACACTCTAAACGGCCTAACAAACCCATTGAATAGGGTGAATTGGATCAAAATGGAAAAGTGCTTAACCACCCACATAGGGGAGATATACTCTAATTTCACTGAATTCAAGACTCTTTACTGATTGAGCTTTGAAACTAGAGCTAAGACCCCAAGGTTCCTCCAAGCTTCCTAAACCCATTTCCATTTCTCCTCTTCTCAATTTTTTCAAGCTTAAAATAGGGAGCTCCACCAATTTTCCATCTCATCAAATACACAAAATTAAGGCAATTCCTCCTTCAAGCACCTTGTGGGTACCTAATCGAACTCACTCCAAGCTTCATCCAAGTTCTCAAGGCAAGGGAGAGGGAACTTTGATTAAGTCCATGAGCATTTGAAGGTGACTTGGTCCATAGGAAGATCTATTCAATCCCATGGCTTGAAACTTTCAATAGAGCTTCATCTTCACTAGACGAAGCTACCTCAATGGATTTGATCATCAGTGATAGCCTCCAGCAAGGTATGGATCAAAACTGAGCCCAGAATAGGGAGTGTGTGGTCTTTTGTGAAAGAAATTTTAATCTCAAGTAAAACTAGTCATTGGATGTCTTCTCCCTTGTATGATGATGGCATGGGTTGAGTTTCAGGTCAATCCAAGCTCAATCGAGCTCAGATCATGCCATGGAAGATGGATGGTGGCCATCTCAAAGTGAACCGGATATATCCATCATGCATTTTGAAGGATATGATCAAGCCATGTAGGATCTGATTTAATCCCTTTAAGAATCAGAGTTGATTCACCATCCATTTTGATCGATATGAGGAGAGAATTAGGATCACCATGACATTAATGATGTGAAAACTTAAGTGACCATTCCTATCATACACATGGAAAGTGTGCACCACGTCAGCCTCGACGTGGCGTCGATGGGATTAGTCATTTAATTAGGCTATTTAATTAATGGATAATCATGGAAAGGTCAAAATATCATAAATAATTCTAGAAAAATCATAAAAATACAAAGTAAAATGCACTATAAAGATATTTCTTAGGAGAATAATTTAAAATTATAATGGATTTTGAATAGTATTTTCATATAGATTTTAATGAAAACTTAATAACAATTACTCCCTAATTTTAAATTTAAAATTTTCATGTGAATTTAGCGATGGCTTTGCTCCTTAATTTTCTTGGGATTTATTGAGTTAATTAGGGAGATCAATTAATGAATCCTTAATCACTCTGTAATTATGTAATTAAGCATATGAATAGTGCTTTAGTCCCTTTATTAAGTTAATTAAGCCTTGCTTAAGTAGAGAAGAGGTTTATGGAATGGGTTTGGGAAATGTTTTCTAAGCCATTCCTAAACCCCTTTCCTTCCTTAATCTAAACTTAATTAAGGGCTAATCCCCTAATCACTTGCTTAATTACTTTGACAAAACTTTCAAAACATTCCAAAACTTAACCAATACATTTTAGGTAGGTGCTTAGGTGTTCAATAATTTAAGTAGCTTAAGGAAATCAAAATCCAACCCACATGTGTTGGAAGGGTTATGAAAGTACTTAAATTAAACTCTTTAACTTAATTAATCATTAATTGTGAGCCAATTGCATTAGGTACCTTTCTTTCCTAGGATGCATTGTTGATTTAAATTTTTTGTGGTTTTATGTCATACATTGGCTCATAATTATTTGATTAAATATGTTAAAGTGGTGTAGGTAAGGGTAATTAAAGCACTTACTTCATACTTTAGCCTAAACCAAAATATAAAAATCATCTAATGGTTCTAAAATTAAATTAAAATAACATACACATGTGGAAAATGAGTTAGGACCAGCAAGCCTCTTCATATTTCTGAAATTCAAATCAAACTCAAACAAAACTAAAAATCTCTTTAAAACAAATTTGATTTGTTTTAAATAATTCTATTTCATAGGATTGTCTTTAGGAATTAATTAGGATGAATGACTTTACATGCTTTCATCACTTTAATTATTTCCTAGCATGCTAAATGTGTATGCCATATGAAAATCATGCATTCATGCTTTTTAAAAATCAAATTGAAAATGAAATATTTCTTTTATGTCAAATTGCATGTTTTGGCTAAAGTAAGAATATGAATGGCTATTATGACTATTAAATCCAAAATTATTTTCAAAACTTATAAATCAAATGTCATAACTGAAAGGTATGCTACTTATACTTATTTATAAGCTTGGATGTGAATATAAAATGTGTTATGTGATTCTCCTCCTTTTTAACATATGTATAGATTTGCAAAGTGCATAGTCCATTTGAAAGGGACATAACACTTTATTAAATCCATTCCTATACACTCCTATGCCATGAATTAAGAAGGAATTCCAAATCACACATATAAACTAAACAATCAAACCAAACTCAAACAAAAATAAACTTTTACATCTTTCTTTTTCCATTCATTTCTTTTGTACATACATGTGCATTTAAGGTAAGTGGTATATTAGTCTGGACAATCTTGGGTTGAGTTTTAAGTAGCTAAGTAGGTCTTGTTACACCTGGTAACAATGATGCCGTACTCATTTATGCCTTTTATACATGTATGTGTGGATATGAAAAATAAATAAAAGAAATCCCTTTTTTTCTACTTAACAAATCATGCATCATAAAAATATTCAAATTTCTTAAACAAATTCTATTAGCATTCATCATTAAAGTGTGCTAAACATTTCCATTTGCATGTATAGATATGCTTAGGATTCATCCATATGCATATTACACATGTTAGGAAAGAAATGAAGTGATGTGTGTTTTGTGATAGTATTTCACTTTACTTAATCTTAAAATGCCTTTCTTTTTGAATAAGTTTGTTTAGAGAAAAATATAAACATTAATTAAAACACATAATAAAATATTCACTAAAAAAAAATCAAATATGAATCTACCTTAGAAATTACTTAAGGTAGGGAAGAAAGAGAAGTTTTCTTCTTTTTTCCTCTCTTTATAACTTAGTAATTAATTGTAGGATTCATTTAAACCAAATCAAAATACAAAATAAAATTAGCCCAAAGCAACTAAATCACTTAAATGAAATAAACCCTCTAAGTCGAACATTTTCATGCTTAGAAAACTTCAACCTTAAAGCCTAGCTAAGCATACCACACAAACCTTAAATAGCACACACATTAGGCTAAGTCACCATTTCTAGCCTTAGGGGCGGTGCATGGTTTGATGTTTTCTTTTATTTTATGATGTTTTGTTTTAGTCTGGATGTTTGGGTGTATGTGCGTTGACTGAATGGTAGGACGATCTTAGTCTAACTATTATCTTATGTAGAGGGTTGTGCTTAAGGGACACTGTAATAAAAATATAACCACTTTTGCTGTGTAGGTGCTTATACCCCTAAGCATAATCCAAAATAGGTCAGGTGAACCTAGTTACCCATATGTGGTGTGCTAAGTCCAATTTATATATATACATGCTTGGGATTGTATGGTTTGTTTGGCTATTTTATATAGAGTTAGGTTTCCTTTTTTTCCATTTTCATAATTTTGTGAATGATTTTTGAAAATTGATGTGATGAAAATAAAAGAAGAAAGAAGAAAGAAGAAAAGAAGAAAGAAGAAATGAAGAATGAAGACCCCCATAACATGAATTCCTTGCTTAATTGTAATTAATTCATTTGTAATCTAGGTTGTATAAGGGTAGAGCTTTACTACCTAATTTGTTTTTGGGTTTGTATGGTGGAGCTCGATCGCAAATGGCCTCTTATTCTTTTGTGCTAGCTTTAGAAATTGATTGATGTTTGTTTAGCTTGTGTATTAAGATGGCATCTTTTTCTAGTTTCTTCTTTTCCTTGATGTATGACCTAGATGACAATTAGGCTCTTAGGGAAAAATAAATTTTCTACCAAATTAATCAACTCAAAACTAAAAATTAATAACTCATAACCTCACCTAAAGCCTAGGTTATAAATCAAGATAAAAGAATTAGCAACCCTTTAATTGGGATGTCAGACTTTTCTCACATCATGCATAAAGTATTATTTCACTCTTGATTGGAGTTTCCACCATTTGAGAACTTAGCTTAACCTTTGAGAGCCATGGTGGAAGCACACCTCTTTATCTTGCTAATTTTGGCCCATAATCTAATTTCTCATGCATTAGGCATATGAATCTTAAAGCCTGTGCCAAATTGATTGTCCAAAATAAAAATAAAAATGTGACAAAATTTACATTAGATTTAAGTCATTAACTCATGCCCTACATGATCTAGTCTCTTAGGGAGTGTGCTTAAGGACTTAGTCTCTTTCTAAATAAAGAACAACTTAACTATCTTGCAAAAGCATTTGCTTTACTTATTTATTTTAAAATCGTAGGAGGAGTTAGTTGGCGACCACCCCCAGACGATTGTAAGTCCAATAGTCTGGTGGTTTATCCTCTCTTGTGGAGGTAAACCAAATACCCATTTTCATCTTAGATTTAGGTCGTGCTTTTTGGCTCTCACCAAAGCTCCCTAGATTTAGGTTAAGAGGTTGCTACTTCTCTTTAAGGGCTATGACTATAAATCCTCTCCTCTTAGGCATTTCCATGACCTTGTATCATGGAATTGTAAGTCCTACATTTCTAATAAAAATTCAACTCAAACAAATTAATCCAATTTAAAAAATGTAAAGCCCAACTATAGGGTAGTTTGGGATGCTTACTTGGCCTCTTACTATCTTAAGCTTCCCCTACTTGTTTTCATTTGGCTTCGATAAGAACTCCCTCCTCTTGATCGATCCCACTTGACTTTCTAAAAATAAAGCAATCGATTGATAGTCCTACCTTTCAAAATCTTTGGAGACAATAATCATCTACCTTAATCGAGAGTATTCCTAAGGAATCCTATTCTTTAGGATGTAATTAACTATGTTGGCTTTTCCCTATAGAGAACTTATGGAATACGATTTAAAATAAACCCTGCTTTACTTTTCCATATAAAGTAAGGGAAGAATCTTCGGTACATTATGAAGACCCATAGTCTTTAAGAGTCCTTATTAAGGTGATTAGGTCCATTTTAGTGTGGTGATTTCTAGCTTTTGAGATAGTACACCTTTCCTCAATGCCGTACCCGATCACCCTAATAAGAACATCTGCAGATTTGCATGACGTTCCAATAAGGCATAATTTTTATATATTTCAATTTTCATTTATCCTTCTTTTCCCTAAAAAGAAAAGGGGATGTCTATCAAGCTAGTGGTAAGGAGGTTCTAAATTTTTGTCATCTCCTTTATTTATATAAGCCCTACACAGAGTGAGATCCTAAAACCTAAAAGATATTGGCTAGCTTTGTTTAAGGATGAAATAAACTAAGTGCCAATAGAAAGAAAGATAGTATTGGGCTTATATAAATTATAAGTCCACTATTGATGGTTGGAGACAATAATTATCTACTAAAAATGGAGAGAAGAACCCCCCCATGGAGTCACCAAAAAATCATGGTATTTATTGGATGTGGGACACCACGCTATTGAAGTGATCATGTATGATATTAAGGAATAGTGCACTATCTCAAAAGATAGAAATCACCACCCTATAATGGACCTAATCACCTAATAAGAACTTCTAAGGCATGATGGGTCTTCGAATATACTAGAGAATTTTCCTCTACTTTACATGGAAAAGTAAAATTGGGTTTATTTTAAATCGGGTTTGTTAAATTCCCTATGGAGGCAAGCCCCCATAGTTAATTACATCATAGGGAATGGGATCCCTTTGGAATACTCTCGATTAAAGTAGATAATAGGGTCTCCAAAGATTTCAAGGCTTGATTATCAATTTATTGGTTATGTTTGGAAAATCAAATGAAATTGTTCAAGGAGAAGACTTATTTTAGAAGCCAAAGGGAATAAGTAGGAAATGCTCATGATACTAGGAAGCCTAGTGAGCATTCCAATCTATTCTATGGTTGGGCTTTATATGTGTGAAATTGAAGAGATTGATTTTATTAAAGTTGACATTTTATTAGAAAGCTAAGACTTATAATCCCATAACACAAGATTGTGAAAATGCTTAAGAGGTGAGAATTTATGTTTATAGCCCAAAGGAATTAGCTACCTCAGATCTTAAATTTAGGGAGCTTAGGCAAGAACCAAAGTGTGACCTAAATCTAAGCGGAGATGAGTATATGATTTACCTCCACAAGAGAGGATAAATCACCGACGGGACTTACAACCTGAGTGGTAGCTAACTCCTCCTATGCTTTAAATCCATGTGGCCAAGTCATATGAATTGCAAGATAGTTAGGTTGTTATTATTTAGAAAGAGACTAAAGTCCTTAAACCCAGTCCCTAAAGAGACTAGAGCATGAGTGGTATGAGTAATGACCTAGCATAATGTAAATCTTTTTAAATTTTATTTGTATTTGACACTTCATTTTGGCAAAGGTCGTAGGAATTTTTTTGGTATGCCTAAATGCATGTTGAAATGAGTTATGGGATAAATTAAGAGAGAAGTGGGTGAAGCTCTATCAATAGGAGTTGCTTTCATAGGTCAAACGATTGTTCCAGAACGGAGGCCCTCATTTTTGCAAGAGTGGTAAAAGATGCATGCATGATATTAGACATACAACCATACAACTAAGGGGTTGCTAAATCCTTTAATTATCTTGATTTAATTTCTAGGCTTTATGTGAGGTTATGAGTTATTTAGAAATTTAATTATGAGTTGTAGTTGAGTAAAAGATTTATTTCTCCCTAAGAGCCTACTCGCATCTAGGCTATACAACAAACACCAATCATAAAGAAACTATGAAAATGCATGTCATTTTTAATGCACAAGCTAAACATAACATCAAGCATTTTGTAGCTACTGTAAAAGAATAAAAGGCCCATGTGGTCGGGTACCACCATACAACCCAAAAAAAGGGTAGCCGAGCTCTACCCTTATATAACCCAGATTATAAAAGAATAATTACAATTAAGGATGAATACATGCTATGGGGGTTTTCATCTTCTTCAAATTTTCATATCTTCTTTCCTCCTCTTTACTTCTTTGATTTGGCTCACTTCAAGTCATCACATGGCAAATAAGACATAGTCTTCTAGCCAATGCTCATACTAATTCCCCCATAGCATTAATCCTAATTCCTAATTATAAAATTCCATTTAAATGGAAAGAGTAAATCTAACTTCACTTGCAAAATAGAGGTTAGCTAAACATACATTCTACCCAAGCAATCATATTTATAATTTAGACTTAGCACCCTACACATAGGTAACCAAGCCCACTTGTCCTAACTTGAATTATACTTAGGGGCTTAAGCAACCTACAAAGAGAGCATTTATATTTATTTTTTAGCGGCCCCTTTAGCAAAATCCTTGCAAAAAATATGATTAGGCTAATAGCAGCCTAACATTCAGTCTACGAAACATACACCCTAACTTCCAGTCTAAAATAAAACATCACAAAATAAAATATACTTCAAATCATGCATCGTCCTAACATAAAGGTAGAAGTGGTGACTTAATTCTAATGTGTGTTTAAGGCTTGTGTGGTATGTCCTAATTAGGTTTTTAGAGTTAAGATTTTCTAATAGAAAGATTCAATTTAAAGGGTGGTTTCACTTCAAGTGCTTTAATTGATTGGCAAGTTTTAATTTATGACTTGTTTTGTTTCATATGGCATACACTTAATCTCTAAGTGTTATAAAGAGAAGAAAGAGGATTTCCCTCTTTCATCCCTACGTTAAGCCACTTTCTAAAGCATGTTAATTTAATTTAGTTCTCTTTAGTGAATGATTTGTTACATATTTTTAATTAATCCTAAGTTTAAGTTCACCTTAAATAATCTCATTTAATAAGAAAGGCATCTTAAGATTCATTGGAGCTAATTACTATCACATAACACATGTTTGCTCATTTCTTTTCATCATATGTAGCATGCATATGACTAAGTTCTAAACATATCTATACATGGAATATATGTTGGCACACTTAAATGATGAATATGAACATGTACATTTAAAGTTTACATTTTACCTTTTTGATTGAATTATTTTTATATTAATTTAAAGCTCAATCTAAATTTTTATACAAAAATACATAGGAATGAAATTAAACAGGTATGTGTCACTGTTAACCAGGGAAGTGAGATAATCAAATGACCTTCATGGGGCTAATTAAAGCCTCGTATTCTCGGGATGTCCGAACTATATACCCATTTGCATTCAAACACATGTAAGCATGCATACATAAATGTAAGAAAGAGAGCTCTAATCACATGATTAATTAATTCTATCACTTAAATAATTGCAAATGCATGTTTAATAAAAAAGAGTTTTGACTTCATAATCAAGTACACACACATATGTATAAATAGCTATATGCCATTGTTAACTAGAAGTGAGATAATCAAATGACCTCTTGGGGCTACTTAAAGTCAATTTTGATGTCCGACCAACTATTTGCTTTTCTTAAATACATAAGAATGGATACACAAATAAAGGAGAACAAACCATGCAAAGGTTGAAACTTATATGAGAGACATGAGCTAGTGTATGCCATTATTAGCTAGGGAAGTGAGGTAATCAAATGACCTCCTTGGGGCTACTTAAATCAGATTCTGGGTGTAAGCCAACTATTTTCTTTTCTTAAATACATAAGAATGTATACACAAATAAAGAGAGCAAACCATGCAAAGGTTGTAATTTATTTGATTGAAAAGGTTTATATACATGGAGTAAATTCTTGTTGAAATTTAATATGAAGAAAAGACTTTACTCATACTTAAGCTAATCATTTGCATTTCCTATATATTTATAACTAGCATTTATAGCATATGTAATCATTTATTTATATATTTGAAAATATTTGATTTAATAATGATAGATAATACACATATATATTAATTAATCAACACATACAAGCTTGACATAAAGGAAATCATTTATTTTAATTAATTTTTGAAGAAATGAATGCATGAATCAAGTGGCATACAACATTTTAATATGATTGGAAAGAAATAAAGATACAAGCATGTAATCTTTCAATCCAACTAATTCTAAGACAATCATATTAAATAAGCTTATTTAAAATAAACCAAAATTTATTAATTTCATTTTTTGATTTTATGTTTAATTTGATTTAAGAGATGTGAGAAAATTTGCTAATCCTAATCCCATTCCCATATGTGTGAGTTAATTTATTTTAATGAAGTAATTAGATTGATTTTATGGATTGATTAAGTTAAGCATGGATTAAATTAATTAATTAAACCCTTACCTATGTTACCTTAAAGTAATTAATTAAATAATAATGAGCCAACATGATATATATGGAAAATAACTTGCAATGATCCTAAGAAATGTAAGGGCCTAATGCAATTAGGTCATAATTAATAATTAATTTGATTAAGAAACTTAATTAAGTACTTTTATGGCTTCTCCACACATGTAGTATAATTTTCTTAAATAGTTAGTTATTAAACACCCAAGATCTACCCAAGAAACTTAATTATGAGATCTAGAATGATTATGATTTTAATTTGATTAATTAATCCATTTAATTAATGAATTAAACCATTAATTACCCAAATTAATTAGTTTCAAGTCAAGTGAAATAAACTTAGGGAAAAGAATGGGAAAGAGGTCCCAATATCATTTCCCATGCTCATTCACTATTCCACAATGATTTGCAAGATTAATTAATGATTTTCTTGCCGTTTAGAATGTTAATTAATCACATAATTAATTAAGAAAATAATTAGGGCTAAGATAAGAAATTTCTCTAATTAACCAAGCAATAAATCTCAAAAAGATCATGGGAGGCAGGGGTCATCCCATTAATCAACCTCAAAAAGTTTGGGATTAATTTCTTGGGTAATTAGGGAATAATTAAGTTAATTAAATTTTTAATTAAATATAAATTATGCCTTAATTATTATTCAAAATCAATTGGGAACATTTTTATGAAATTTTCCTCTGAGATAACTTTAAAATGAGTATTTATTTATATTTTTATGACTTTTCTATGATTTGTTATGATTTTTCAAAATTTCAGTTGATTTAAGTGATTTTTATGATTTTTATAAAGTCCATTAATTTAGTTTTGCTAAATTAGACTATTTGAGCTTCATAATGCAATATCTACCAATCCAGAAATTCTTTTTACTTGAAATTTTTATTATGGGTGCATTTTAACTTCATTTTTAATCCCTAAAAATTTCAACTTTATTTGATGTGTATGTTTAGTGTAATTAATACAATTTAATTTTTTTACTAAAAGTCAAATTAAGTTTAGAATATTTAGTGAAAATTGAGGATTTTAGGTTTGTTGGATTCCTCTCAAAAAGATGATTCCAATGATCCATTGTTTGTAATTTTTAGTTAAGTATTTTATTTTCTATGAATTTATGAAGTTTAAGGTGATTTAAATAATTTTTAAAATTAGAAAATTTGAAATTTCCTACTTAACATCCAACACGTCTGGCCGACGTATAAATTAAATGCACACGCCACGCGATCCGTGTGGCGCTAACGATGCTGCATGGACAAGGCGATGAATAAGAAAATGACGCGGATCGATCCAACCGTCATCGCATATCGAGATCCGATTGATCCGCGAGATCGAAGACGTAAATGCACGATCATCGATGCCGAGATGACTCCCATGAATCACAGATCGATGACCGCTATTTGCAGCTTGGTGAATAGTAAATCAAGGGCTTTTTAGGTTTTTTTTGCAAAATCTAAGTGAAATTTCATCCAAATGGGCTCATTTTTGCATCGATTCACTAAAACTTATTTTTATTTTTTGATGAAATAAAATGAATATGCAAGGTTTTCTAAGAAATTCTAAAATCAACAAGAAAATGTCACAAAAGATCCTAAGTCGCTATGGTTCTGAAAATTAATCCGAATGATGGTGATGATCGATATGCTCAAATGGGGAAGAAGCCTTGGAATGAGCCTAGACCTTTGCCTTCACTTCAGAACATTATGTTCTCCAATCGTTGCCACTTTCTCAACAGAATCCACTTGATTTTATTTGGTTTTTCTTAAAAACCAAGTGAGAATGGTTGCTGGTTGCTTTGGGAGCTCTAGGAGAATGAAATGAGAGTGAGAGGAGGAGTTTTGGTGTATCTAATTCTCTGGTTTCCAATGTGGCCAAAAATCCCCTTATTTTGTGATTTTTTTTGGCTCTAATGGGTGTCCTTTGGTTTGGGGTGGTTGGGAAAGGAAGGGAATCATCATAAGTAGCTCATTTTGGTTGGCTAAGGCATGGGAAGTGGCTGCCATGAAGGACAAATGAGTGTCATAGTAAGGGGAGGTGGAAGTCCTTCATGCCAAGTATTCCATGGGAGAGGTAATGGGGGAGGTGAAGTAAATTCACCTCCTCATGAGTCATGGCTGCCCCCAACCACCTCTTGGGTCAGATTATTAGTGTCTTTGGTGCCTAGGTGGACCAATGGATGAGTGTTAAGTGGCCAAAGAAGAGAAATGACCACTTAGGTGATTGTCTTTTCTCATGGAATGCCCTTGAACCATGGGAAAAGTGGCCATTTGAGATTAGATTTGATTTGAGAAGATTTGAAATGAGTTAAAAGTCTGTTGGATCAAATTTCATGTTATTTGGAGTTCATTTGGTTTAATTTGGGTCAATTTGACTCATTTGGGCCAAATTGGTCATTGGTTAGTTGACCAATTGGTCAAATTGGTCAAAAGGTTGGTCAAGTTCAAATGATCATTTGGAGTGCATTGGTTCAATTGGTTTCAATCAATTTGGTTTAATTTAATTTAATTTGGATTTTGGCCAATTTGATCCTTTAGGTCAATTTGGGCTAAGTTGCGTTAGTTGATCAAATTGGCTCATTGACTTTGGTCATGTTCAATAATCAATTTCTAATGAACATGAGCCATTGGTTTCAAATAATTTGATTTAGGTTGTAATTTGGCAAGTTTGGGTTCATATGGGTTAAAGGGTTGACTTGGTCAATAGGCTAGGTTGACTTGGTTTGACCCAATTCATGACAATTGATTAACCTAGGATGATCAAGAATGATGACATGAAGTTTTGGCTTAATTCACTTTGATTTGAATTGAATTGGATTTTGTAGGTCAAATTGGCCACTTTGGGTCAAGTGAGCCAATTGGGTTTAGTTGGCTTGATTTTGAGTTGGGTTTGATTTAGTCGAGTTTATATATAAATTTGAGATTGACATATAAATTCAATTTCAATTGGTTTGGGTTCAAATGAGTTTTGGCTCATTTGAATATTTCAAGTTAAATGGGCTAGGTTGGGTTTGACTTGAGTTGATTTTGATTTGGCTTGATGATTGTAGGTTTCATTTATATTTGGATAAATGATTGAATGAATGATTGATTCAAGAGAAAATCCATCAGTTTTGATTTGATTTGGATAGGATTTGGACAAGTTCAAGGAATTAGCTGAAAGGGTATAAATTAGATTTTAGTTTGAATTTAAATTTAGTTTTGGCTATTTAAATTTAAATTTTATTTATATTTGGGAATGTAAATGAAGATATAAATAATTCATGAGAAAATAACTTGAGTTTGGAGTGATTTGGAAGCAAATCTAACTAAGCTCATGGAGGAAGGTCAAAAAGGCTTAGAAGGAAATTTGGTTGAGTTTGGATTTAGTTTTAATCATTGGGATTGAGTCATTTGAAGTTGGATTTGAATTGGAATTTGATAGTTTGATTGAAAGATTTAAATTAATATTTGAGAAAATCAAATGAATTAGTATTGATTTGAATTTGGTTAAGGCTAAGTCCATAAGATGAAATCAAAGGGATTAGAAAGGGTTCTGAATTCAATCATGAGGTTTTATGGAGAAATTTTGAGCTTGAATTTGATCATGAGATTAATTATGAGTGTTGAAAATTTGGTTTTAGGTTAGTATGAATTTGAGGTTTGGTTTGAGAAGGAAAGCATGGATTGGGTTTAGGCTATAGGGTAGGCAAGTCTTCCTAAGTCCTTAGGGCACAACCTATTCTAGTAGCTAACTCTTCTAGGTCTCTAGGCTTAGGTTAAGTGTTCACTTAATCACTAGAAGTATCTTAAGACTAAGGAGCTCTTAGTATCTAGACAAGTCCTAGATCTATGATGACGAAGTTAAGAACTCACTCCAAAAGTGAGGTCAGCAAATTCTTGTAATTATTACATGGAGGTTCTTTTCAAAATCAAAATAAAAAAACTTTTAAAATCCTTTTTTTGAAAGCACACTTTTCAAAATAGCCATCTTCATTCAACATACCCAAATTTGTTGAATGAAGATTCTATTTTCAAATAAGATCATAACATAAAATTGAAACTCCACTTAGCATATTTCATATGTGCTAGAGTTGGAGTTTCCCTCTTTTAAAAAGCAAGAAATCACACACAAAAAATGAAGACATAGTTAAACTCCATTTTACATACCCTAATTTGTCAAATGAGAGTTCCCATACTTTTGGAAAACTAAAGAAAAATTAAATTCTATTTAACACACTTACATTTGTTAAATAGAATTCCACTTTTCCAAAGTCTTGAAAATCAAAATACATTTGGACTCCATTCGACGTACCCAAATTTGTCAAATGAGAGCCCCATTTTCAAAAATCATAAAAAAATAAATTGAACTCTATTTAACATACCTAAATTTGTTAATTAGATTTCCTTCTTTCAAAATCACAACACATATTTGAACTCTATTTGGCATACCATATTTGTCAAACAAAGAATTCCCCACTTTTTCCAAAAAAAGAAAGAGATCAAATCATAAATACACTTTACTTCTACATATCATGCGAAATTTGTTAAGTAAGAGTCTCATTTTCAAATCATAAATACACTTGGCTCCTATTTAACATACCAAATTTGTTAAGTAAGAGTCTCATTTTAAAAAAAAATCATAATACACTTGACTCCTACTTAACATACTAAATTTGTTAAGTAAGAGTCTCATTTTCAAATCATGAATACACTTTTCTCCTACTTAACATACCAAAATTTTAAGTAAGAGTCTCATTTTCAAATCATAAATACACTTGTCTCCTACTTAACATACCAAATTTGTTAAGTAAGAGTCTCATTTTCAAATCATAAATGCACTTGACTCCTAGTTAACATACCAAATTTGTTAAGTAAGAGTCTCATTTTAAAATCATAAATGCACTTGACTCTTACTTAACATACAAAATTTGTTAAGTAAGAGCCTCATTTTCAAATCAATACCTACATCAAACACATTTGACCCCCTACTTAAGATACCAAATTTGTTAAGTAAGAGCCCCACTTTGAAATCAAATCAACATATATCACACACATAACCAATCATCACAAACAAAGATGTTTTCATAGAACTTTCAAACACATATTTGAAAACCTTTTTAGCATACCGAAATTTGCTAAGTAAAGATTTTTCAAATCAAATTTTCTAACAAGACATACAACATATATATATATATATATATCTCCAAAAGTCACTCCAAATATTTGAACCATGCCAACATACTTAAATTTGTTGCATATGGGTTCTAAATCTGAATCATATGGAAAAGTCTCTCCTCAAATTATCAAAAATCTCTCCAAAAATTAAATGAACCCCACTTAGCATACCTAAATTTGTCAAGTGTGGGTTCAAATTCTAAATCAAGTTTAGAAGCCAATGATTGAAGATAAATACTAAAGCAAGGGTCTGACTTAGTTATATTTCAAACAAATGCAGTGATTTTAGTCAGTCTGTTCAGCCTTCAGTCAGAGTAGTGATCATGGCTCCCAACAAGTTTACTTTCTCCTTCCACTCTAGTGTAGGCCTGGCCTTAGATCAATCCAATCTTACCATGACTGATGCCGCATATCTAATTTACTTTAGCCATGGCTTTGAGGGGGTTCGGATTACTTGTGAGGGGACAACCCTCACAACTATTAGTAGGGAGGAGGTGGCTGGATAGACACCACTTTTTTGCTTTGATATGCCATCTGACTCTGAGTTCCCCTCACTGAAGAAGAAGGATGCAGTGGTTTCCACACCCCATTCAATGTTAGTACTAGTTGTTTTTGTACGAGTTCAGTCAGTTGCCCCTGCCATAGCTCTAGTGAGAGCTGCTACCTCCTCTTTGGTCACCCCAAAGGGGAAGCCTATCTTGGCCTTTGAGATAGTCTCCCTACCTTCGAGGTAGGTTTTAGTTCTTGCTCTACTTTGCTCACCCACACCCAATGCCGCAACAAAAATAGGAAGGTCAAGCGGGACCACGAGCGAGTAGCCAAGGAGCTTGATGCTACTTCCCATATAACTGAGGAGGGTTCTCCTCGTGCAGTAGTATCTACCCCCTCTTGGCCTTAGATGGAGAGGAATACTACATGAGGATCCCTGCATCGCCTCCACCACCAGCATACTTTGAGACACCAGCTAGGGAGCATAGGAGGCCCTATGCCAGACTTAGGACTATTCTATGCCAGGTCGGTAGAGTTCTGGATGCTCGAGTTAATTGTTTGATTTGAGATCCATGATCCCTAGAAGCATCAAGGGTCAGATCCACACACACACAGACACACACACACACACACACACACACACAGAGAGAGAGAGAGTGCCGTGGAGGCTCGAGTATCTACCCATGTGGGCAAGAGAGAGCAACAGAGGTATGCCAGGTAGTTGACAGCCTCCGCCATGATGGATTTGCCTGATCATTGCCCTATTAGGGCCGATCATTCAGACAGTGTTGTACTTACTGGTGTAGTCCAGTGTAGGAGGAGATATCTAGTTGAGAGGTGTTGTTTCACACCACTCCCCCACCATCACGTTTCTACAACATCTACCACTCATGTCAAACTTTAGAAGCACCCATCCAGAGAAAGACCATCCCCACTGGTGATTCAACGATGACCTAAGGAGCCCCACTCCATCCACTCCACCTGTTAAGGTGAGATCAAGCTCTCTTGCTTGACCCTCTACCTCAACTATGGTCAAGAAGGAGTGGCGACCCAAGAGCATCATTATCACATCACCACCAATGTAGACAGATGAAGATAGGGGAGTGGACATAGACATAGCCCCCATGATAGTTGATCCCCCCAGTAAGGAAGTCTTGACAGTAGGTAGCATCCATTGCATAGAGACACAGGAGCACAATCCTATGGCTAGCGTCAGCAATGTTCCTCGTTAGTGCATAATGACCGATGATATGACATATTAGAGGACTACTTTGCTGAGAAAAGATGAATTCTTGAGAGTGATCATTCAGATCAGGAGAAGAATAAAGTCAGCTTTGATCTTGATGAGGATGACATGTTGGATGACACGGTTGAGGTCCACATGGTAGATAGATGGGGGTCCCTACAGCTAGATCAACTTAGCCAGGAAGGTGCTGTACTCGAGGAAGGTGACACTTCTCACTCGACTCAGCACCTCCTACACCAGCTTAGGTAGAGGGATGATCACATTGACAAGATGGAGAAGAAAGTAGAGGAGTTGATGGCAGTGGCTTTAGTATTGCAGACTTCAGCCCCAATTTTACAGCCTTCTCCCATGGTTGCCGATAGGCCAGAGTTGGTGCATACTTTAGACCATCCTAGGTGCACTCCCATAAAGGATGATGCTGGTAGCTTGCATAGGAAGGTTACAGATGGAACCTCCATACATGAAAAAGATATCAAGCATATGGTAGAGTAGTAGGTGAGGGAAGCGATGGTGCAAGCCAGCGGGAGCTCATCCATTCCAAAGGGTAGACCATACTCAGAGGAATTTGATGTAGTTCAATACCCCAAGGGTTTTATGCCACCTTTCTTTAAGATCTTTGATGGCAGTGGAACCCGCATCAGCATATTGTACACTTTAGAGCCAGCTGTTGCAACACTGGTGGTAGTGACACATTCTTGTTCAGACTCTTTGTCAGTAGCCTAGTAGGGGTTGCATTTGATTGGTATGCTGAACTACCCAATATTTTGGTTAGGATTTTTACTGAGTTGGAGCACCTCTTTGTCAAGAGGTTTGCTGGAGCTCAACAAAGAGTGACTGTAGGCAACCTCGTTATAGCGAAGCAAGTTCCCAATGAGTCCCTTGTTGATTATATACTCATGTAGCACAGCCTAAGCATGAAATGCGAGCCGCAGCTGTCTAAACAACATGCCATTAAGATTCTTATCAAGAATATTCTTGGCCCGGTCGCCTTCATGCTTAAGAGCTTTACCATTCAGATATTTGAGAAACTAATCGACAAGGTGGTTAGCCTATAAGTGGAATCCAAATAGTTGCCCTTTGTTGACCAATCATCTCCCCCGCCAAGGTGTTCGAAGAAGCGGATAGTTATCGGTGGATAGAGCGACCAACCGTAGTATGAGAGCCAGCGACCTCCTTTGCCACCTCTGACCACCTCATCACCATCAATTGCCACAATGACCATTCCACCACCATAAGTAGCGATATTCCTATCCACCGCTAGGTAGCTATTACCCGCCTACTCTTGCTGATAGACTGAATAAGTCATATTCATTCAAGAGGGAGGTAGTTAGAAAAATCTTTAAGAATCTCCTAAAGAAACCTTACTTTCAATTACCAGAGCCTAAGATGCTGGAGGAAGTGAGCAAGAGTAATTATTCTAACTATTGCCCCAACCACCGCATGATTAGTCATGTATTAGAGGATTGTATTACTTTTAAGGATTGGCTTGAGTGTAGCTACAAGTTAGACCTGTAGTTATCTCTAATGAGTATTTATTGGAACAACCATCTAGTTCTATTAGAGTAATTCTTGGGGATACTTGCGATGCTCTTAAAAAAAAAGAAGGTTGGGATATTATCTTATCTTGAACCTGTAAAAAAGTAGTTTCTAAAATCAAGAAACTCTCTTTATAGGTGCCTGAGGTAGTTTAAACCTCCAACATCAAGGAAGATTTGCAAGTTGCCAAAGACAACTTGAGGAAGGTGACAGCTCAACAACAGCAGCAGTAGCTCACCCTACTTGCCCGAGATAGTTCAGTAGCACAATCACCGTCCGAGTCCAGTACTCCATCCACCATTAGAGCTACTACTTTTTCCTCTGCTGGCACCTCTTTCACTAGCAGGAGCGTTGTATCATCGGACAAGTGTATTAAATCCATTAATCCGCTTACTTTGTTATATTTCTATCATGTACCTCCACCCAAAAAGAAATCAATGAAGAAAGTGAATTTTACTTACATCTTGTCCACTTATGATACTCTTGATTTTATTCCTCTTGAAAACTCTCCAAGTTTAGAAAATAATAATAGCTCTAATTATTCTGATCGACTCTCTTCTGATTCAGAATTAGACTTTCCTTTTATGAATTAATCGGGTTCACCTCTTGAGATTGACTTGGAGTCAACTGGCTTCGAGGATCCCATAGGAGAAGCTGTAGGTACACCTGATGAGCAGGTAGAAATTTTCACAACTTCATCATTTCAAGAAGTCACTGATGTCAACCTGCGCAGTGGTAAAGTTCTACCTTAGGGTAGCACCTCAGGATAAGGGTGAACGAGTCATTGGTTCCAGTGAGTAGATAGCCCCTCCATATGCTACTCCACCTATGGATATGCTTGTGGAGGACCAAGTTAAAGTTGATTACAACATCCTAGCTCATCTTAAAAAGTTGCCAACTAAATTAAGCATATACGATGCCATTATCTTATCCAAAGAGATGAGGGAATCTCTAGTCAAGGCTCTTCTTGATCCAGAGATATGCTTAGCTCAGCTGACCACTATTGAAGAGGAGGCATACAACTTAAAGGACATTTTAGGAGTTGCATTCAGTGATGAAGACTTGCTTCAAGGGACGACCAAGCACAACCGCCCTCTTTATATCACAGTGGATGTTTTCAGATACAAGTTATCAAGAGTTCTAGTTGACCAAGGTGCATCAGTCAACATTATGAGTCTAAGAACCCTTGCCTACTTGAGGATCAACATCTCAAAACTTCAAAAAGAGAGGATGATGTTGAGAGGATTCATTGAACATGGTGAGAGGGCCTTAGGCTCTATAGTGTTGCCACTGGAGATAGATGATTAGAGGACTGAAGCCAAGTTTCATATCATAGACTCAGATACATCTTTCAATGCTTTGCTTAAGAGACCATGGATACATGAAAACAACATAATTCCATCCTCTCTACATCAGTGTATGAAGTTAATGAGAGATGGAATTGAGTACTGCATCAAAAGAGATCTCAAACCCTTTACAGTTCATGAGGTCAGGATATATGAGGATGCAACCTATTTTCTCCCCCTAAACCAATAAGTCTATTCTCATGAATCTAGTAAAAATCCCCATGAGGGACAAAAAGAAAGAAAAAAAGAAAAAAGAAATAGAAAAAGAAAAGCAAAAAAAAGAGAGTGAGACATGGACTTAGGGGAAGATATAGAGACTAACATTAGATTCCACCCACATTTCACTACTCCATTTGAACACATGGGTAGGATGTCCCGACCTCCACCAGGCAGAAGCAGAGGACAGTTCAGAGGCAGCCTCCAAGGTGGAAAGCCTCCCTATTGGCCACCCAGTAGGAGGCATGTCCCAACCATCAGAAGTACACCTGCTATTCACATAGACTTAAAATCTAGTTCAGAAGATGAGTCTTATGTGGTTAGCACACCAACCAACTCTTCTTAGTAGCAGATCCCTTTTGGCGTGATGTTTGAGCATGATATTGATGAAGATCTGGCTCTAAACTAAAGCATAAATGTATCTAAGTTTGTATATGAGAGAATCAGGAATTAGTTGGGAACCTTAGCTCTAACCCCACTTTTCTCACAAAAAGTTAAGGGTTTGGTAGTTAAGGAAGCCCCTAAGTCACCCATAGATGGGAAGACTCAGAGGTTCTTTTTGGAATCATCATCCTTAAGTTAAGAAGCTGATGTAGAACTTGAGGATGATTCAAATAAAGATTTAATACAATTGCCTTTTGATTGGTATTCACCTTGTGTTCTTAATCTAGTAAAGAAGGGATTAATCCAACATACTTGGTCTAAACACAAGTGGACTACTTTGAAAGGTTATGGGATAACCAAAGCAGACATCCTCAATAAAGACCAGGGTTAGGATTTGGTATAGTGGGGGTCGATGATGATCATTGCCAGTCATCACCAATCATTTGAAATCATAGGTTCTTTTAAATACTAACTCATATGAGGAGGTATGTTTAGAAACTTGAGATCCAAATGACTTTGAAGTCAAGGATGCATAAAGTTCAAAGAGAGATCGACCATCGATGAAAAAGAAATCAACTTAGGAATTGAAGATAATCCACGTCCAACATATATCAGTTCTTTATTGAATGATATTGAAACTAATGACTTACTTAGGATATTAACTGAGTTTAAGGACTACTTCAGATGGAGTTACAAAGAGAAGCTTGATTTTTCTCCTGGCGCAACAATCCACAAACTAGCAATAGAGCTAGTGCTAATCCTATCAAGCAAGCTTCTAGATGCATGCGATTAGACATTGAACAAGAGGTCATTTCTGAAGTTAAGAAACTGATCAATGCTAGCTTCATCGAAAAAGAAAAATATCCTACCTGGTTGGCCAGTGTCATTCTAGTTAAGATAAAGAATGGCCAAATTCGCATATGCGTCGATTTTAGGGATCTAAATAAGGCATGTCCAAAAGATGATTTTCCACTACCATTCCCAAAATTGATGGTGGAAATTATCTGATCTGATGCAGTCTTCCCTTATATGGATGGCTCATCTGGTTATAACCAAATAAAATTGGTCCCTGAAGATGATAGAAACACCGTATTTCAAACCCCGATCAAAATCTTATACTATAGGGTCATGCCTTTCGGCCTTAAAAATGTGCTACCTTCCAGCGGGCCATGACTCGAATCTTAGATGAACTCATTCATCATCAAGTCAAATGTTACATCAATGATCTTGTTGTCAAAAGTAAAGAAAAGGATGACCATCTCTTTGACTTAAGAGTAATTTTTGAATAGTTAAGTTGATTTAACCTTAAAATAAATCCTCTGAAGTGTGCATTCGGAGCAGCTTCATGGATGTTCCTTGGGTTTGTTGTCCAACACTGTGGAATAGAAATCGATCCAGAGAAGATTAAGGTGATATTAGAAATGCCACCCCCTAAAAGTCTAACTAAACTCAGATCATTCCAAGGGCAGTTGGCGTATTTATGACATTTCATTTCCAACCCATCAGGAAGATGCCAACCATTTTCAGCACTTGTCAAAAAGGATGCCAAGTTTAAGTGGGATGATAAGTGTCAACATGCCTTCGAAGACATCAAGAACTACCTGATGATGCGTTCTAGCCCTATCTGGCGCCATGCTCTTTATTGCTGCATTAGATGACTCCCATGGCATTTTGTTGGCCCAATCTAATGACAAAGAGAAAGAGAATGTACTCTGCTATCTTAGTCATCATCTAATTCTTGTTGAGGCAAATGACCAACCTATTGAAAAGCACTGCCTAGATTTAATCTTTGCATCCCAAAATCTATGACACTACATGCTTTCTCATAAAGTGAACTTGATCTCTAGGATCAGTCTACTACAATATCTCATAACATGGTCGATGCTATCTGGATGGTTGGCATGTTGATCCATGATTTTGTCATAGTTTGATACCCATCTATGCTGTGAAAGGACAAGCACTAGCGGATTTCTTAGCAACACACCCACTTCCTGCTGATTTCTCACTTAGTGATGACCTCCTTGATGAACAAATTATGAACTTAGGGGACACTAGCATTCACCACTAAGAGATGTACTTTAATGGTGTGGCTTTCTTTCAAAAGGGAGAAGAACTACATTCAACTCTTTCAAGGAAGGTAGGCTTATGAATAGTTCTCCTAACTCCATACCACAATGTGATGAGATTTTCATATCATTTGTCCAATCCATACTCCAAAAATGATGATGAATATGAGGCTCTGATTGTCAGTCTGGAGTTAGCCATTATGCTATGCATCCGAGATATCAAGATCTTTGGTGATTCTCAATTAGTTATCAACCAAATCAATGGGTCTTATAAAATTCTAAAGTCTAAGCTCCATCACTACCACAAGTGCACTATGGAGTTGTTGGCCTAAATTTTAGAGGTTACCATTTACAAGATTTCTCAAGGAGAGAATGTAGTAGCAAATGCATTAGCCAAGCTTTCCAAAGAGTTGGCATGTCCGGAAGATGAGTCCATCATAATAAGGGTTTAAAATAGGAAAGTCTTATCCCTTGTTGACGCTGAACTCATCGAGAAACTCTCTCTTGAAGGGGAGGTTGCCGTTGCCAAAAAGGATGAGAAGTTGGATTGGAGGCAACCATTCATGGATTATCTAAATATAGGTAAACTATCTCAAGAAAAGTCATTAGCACATTAGGTGAAGCAGAAAGCCCTTTCCTACGCTCTCATAGATGGCGCCTTGTATCGGTGGTCCTTTGATCATATGTCGTTATGTTGTTTTGGCAATCACGAAGCCCATAAAATCATGATAGATGTACACTCAGGCTTATGTGGAGTGCATCAATCCGGTCAAAAGATGAAATCCAAGATCAAGAGACTAGGATACTACTGGACTTTGATGATCATAGACTGCATGAACATAGCTAGGAGATGCCACCAATGTCAAGTGCATGGTGTGGTCCTACACCAGCCACCCAATATTCTACACCTACATTAGCCTGATGGCCATTTGAGTGTTGGGGTACCGACATGTGGATCGAATTGACACTCCTTCTTCCAAGGGTCTATGGTGAATTTTTATTTTCATTCTTCATTTATCTTTTTGAGAAAAATAAATTTAGAACAAAAATAACACTTCTTGTGTCAGACACCACATAGATCCACAGATGTTCTTATTATAGTGATCAGGTATGACATTGAGGAATGATGTACTATCTCGAGAGATAGAAGTCACCATCCTATAATGGACCTAATCACCTTAATAAGGACTCCTAAGGACTATGGCTCTTCATATGTACTATATATTCTTCCCTTACTTTACATGGAAAAGTAAAGTAGATTTATTTTAAACTGAGTTCATCAAGTTTCCTATGGAGGTAAGCCCCCATAGTTAATTACATCTTAAGGAATGAGATCCCTTAATAATACTCTCGATTAAGGTAAATAATCATTATTTATAAAGATTTCAAAGATAAGACTATTAATCAATTGGTTATTTTTAGAAGATCAAGTGGGATTGATCAAAAGGAGAGAGTTATTATCAAAACCAAAAGGAGATAAGTAAAGGATGCTTATGATACTAGGAAGCCTAATAAGCATGCCAAACTATCCTATGGTTGGGCTTTACATTTTTGAAGTTGAGGGAAATTATTTATTTGAGTTGAATTTTTATTAGAAATCTAGGACTTACAATTCCATGATACAAGATCATGAAAATGCCTAAGAGGTGAGGATTTATTCTTGGAGCCCACAAAAGAAAATAACAACCTCAGAACCTAAATCTAGGGAGCTTAGTGAAGGCCAAAGCATGACCTAAGTCTAAAGAAAAAATGGGTATATGGTTTACCTCCATAAGAGAGGATAAACTACTCGACTATTGGACTTACAACCGCTTGGGAGTGGCTGCTGATTAACTCCTCCTACGATTTTAAATTCATGTAGGCAAGTCTTATGCATTTGTAAGATAGCTAGGCTATTGTTTATTTAGAAAGAGACTAAGTCCTTAAATACACTCCCTAAGAGACTAGATCATGTAGGGCATGAATAAATGACTTAATTTACTGCAAATTTTGTTATGTTTTATTTTCATTTTTAGACAATTTATTTAACACAGGCTATGGGATTCATTAATGCATGAGAAATTGGTTATGTGCTAAAATCAGCAAGAAGGAGGTGTGTTTCCACCATGGCTCTCAAAGGTCAAGCCAAGTTTCCTGGCAAAGGTGGAAGCCCTCCATAAGCAAGAGTGAAGCAAGATGCTTTTTATGCTTGATGTGAAAACATATAACATCGAGCTAAGGGGTTGCTAAATATTTTATCTTTATTCATAACCTAAGCTTTAGGTGAGTTTATGAGTTATTAATTTTTAATTTTGAGTTGATTAATTGGATAGAAAACTTATTTTTTTCTAAGAGCCTAATCGCATCTAGGCCATTCATCAAAGTAAGGAAGAAACTAGGAAAATCATGTCATCTTAAAGCACAAGCTAAACAAATATCAAACAATTTATAAAACCAGCGTAAAAGAATAAAATGCCTTATGTGGTTGGGCTCCACTGCACAAACCCGAAAAGAAATTGGGTAGCCGAGCTCTACCCTTATACAACCCAGATTATAAATGTATTAATTACAATAAAAAAAGGAATTCAAGTTATGGGGTTCTTCATTCTTTACTTGTTCATTTCTTCTTTTCTTCTTTTCTTTCTTCTTTCTTCTTTCTTCTTTTCTTCCTTCTTTTGGTTGGTTGGAATGTGGATGCTCTAAAGGCTTCACATGGTACATAAGATATAGTCTTATGACCAATGTTCATCCTAATGCTCCATAACATTAATTCCAAATCTTAATTGCAAAATTACATGAAATGGTTCAACTTATATTTGTTAATTTTATTTGATGATTTTATTTGGTTTGAATGAACCTATATTTAATTACTAAAGATTATAAAGAAAAGAAAAGAGAAGATAACTTTTCTTTCATCCCTGCCTCAAGCAATTTTTATGGTAGATTCATTAGTGATTTTTCTTTAGTGAATGGTTTAATATGTGTTTTAATTAATTATAAGTTTTGATTTGATCTAAATAAACTCATTCAAATAAGAAAGACATTTTATGATAAATTAAAGTGAATTACTATCACAAAGCACACAACTCTTTATTTCTTTCCAACATATGTATCTTGCACATGAAATGATCTAAGCATACCTATAAGCAAATGTAAATATTTACACCTTGATGAATGCTAAGGGATGTTGCTTAAGAAAATTTGGATGTTTCATGATGCATGATTTTGTTAAGTAGAAAAGAGGATTCTTTTATCCATTAATCAAATGCACATTTACATGTATGAAAGACATAAGTGAGTATGCTATTGTTTTCTACATGGGGTTTAAGGTACATGACCTACTTGTTCTTAAAGCCTCACAATCAGGGATGTCCGATTTTACCATTTTTCTTAAATACATGTGCATGCACAAAAGCAAATGAATGGAAAAAGAATCATGCAAAAGGCTTTTTGTTTGTTTGTTTGATTTATTAGTTGTTTAATTTATATGTGCAACATGAAGATCCTTCTTAATTCATGACATGAGAGTGCATAGGAATAAATTGAAGCAAGTGTTATGTTCTTTTTAAATGAACTATACACTTTGCAAATCCTATACAAACCATGTTAAGAAAAGAGAAGAAAACCACATAAAACATTTTAAGCTATATTAACATGCAAGCTTTTAAATACTTATAAATAGCATACATTCATTTCTAGTCTTTTATTTATAAGTTTTGAAAATAATTTTTTTTGATTTAGTCGTGATAATAGCCATTCATATTCTCACTTTAGCCAAAACATGCAATTTGACATAAAGGAAACATTTCATTTATTTGATTTTTCAAAAAGATGTGAATGCATGATTTCATATGACATACACCATTTAGCATGCTTGGAAAGAAATAAAGTGATGTAAGAATGTAACTTCATTCACCCTAATTAATTCCTAAAGGCAATCATATGAAATAAGATCATTTAAAGAAAATCAACATTTCTTAAAGAGATTTTTATTTTTATTTTGAGTTTGATTTAGGGAATATGAAAAAGATATTTGCTGGTACTAACCCATTTCCCCCATGTGTGAATTAGTTTAGTTCAATTTCTAGAACCATAAGTTAATTTTATATTTAGTTTAGGTTATAGTGTAAATTAAATCCATTAAGTATCCCTTGCCTACACCTCCTTAACATAATTATTCAAATAATTATGAGCCAACATATGATATGCAACCACATAGGATTTAAATCAGCATTGTTCCTAAAAAAGAAAGGGGCCTAATGTAATTGGCTCACAATTAATGATTAATTAAGCTAAAGGGTTTAATTAAGTACTTTTATAACCTTCCCACACATGTGAGTTGGAAATGATTTCCTTAAATTTACCTTAGGCTCTTGAACACCTAAGGATCTGCTCAACAAAGGATTGATTAAGTTCAAATTGATTTTGGATGTTTGGTTAAGCTAATTAAGTAGATCATTAGTGGATTAATCCTTAATTAGGTTTGGATTAAAGAAGAAAGGGGGTTTAGGGAATAGCTTAAGTAAAATATCCCAAAATTATTCCATAAACCTCCTAATAACTTAAATAATGTTCAATTATCTTAATTATCTGATTAAAGCCACTATTCACATGCTTAATTATCCTTAATTATATTAAGAGGGCCATTAGGAATTCATAAATTGATTTCACTAATTAATTCTTTAATAAATTCCAAGAAAATTAGGTGAGGCAAAAGTCATCCCCTAAAATATGCCTAAGAAGTTTGAATTAATTTAATGAGATGATTAGAGAGTAATTAGAGTTATTAGATTTTTAATTAAACCTTAATCAAAGAAAATCCACTACTTAAAATTAATTAAAAATAATTTTATTGGATTCCCCTCTGATTTATCTTTAAAATGAAATTGAGTTTGCATTTTTTTGATTTTTCTACATTTAGTTATGTATATTTAAATTTTCTATGATTAATAGGTCATTAGAAAGCCTAATTAATTAAGTAATGCTGTTAGTGCCACATGGGCTGCTGACACGGTGCACACTTTTCACGTGGCATGATGGGATTGGTTATTTAAGTTGCTTCATCCTATGCCTCGTCAGCCGATGGCGCTATGCACTTTCCCTTGGACCATTCGATCAAAGATTGGATGGTTGAGATCAAGCCCATGATTTCTAAAGGATTAATCATTGGATCTAACTTGTTTTAATCAGGACTATCTATCCAACACATGTGGGTTGGACGATCCATGATTCATCCCTACCCTCGCCTGCTGGAGATGAAGATCGTCCGTCCTCCATGGCTTGATTCGTGCTCACTTGAGCTCAGATTGGGCAGGGATTCAACCCACACCATCAAGGGGTATGGGGAAGAACATCCAACGGTCAATTTTGATTGGAATTAAAGTTTCCTTCACAGAGGACCAAAGAAAATTCTCTCTAGGCTCAATTTTGAAGCATACCTCATCGGAGGCTATCACCAATGCTCCCAAATGTTGAGGTAGCTTTGTCTTGTGGAGATGAAGCCCTGTTGAAGGTTTAAAGGCTTAAGATGAAATGGATCTTCTTATTGGCCAAAGTGAGCTTCAATGGCTTGCTGCTTTGATCGAACTCATCCTGCCCGTGGCTTGGATGCTTGCGATTTAATTTGGGTGAGATCGATTAGGTCCTTTGATGGTGCTTGCAAGAGGAATTTGGATTCTATGGAGAATTGATTAAGCTGACTCTCACTCACCTCCCCTATTTTTGGCTTTGATAAAACTGATAATGGAGAATTCAATTGAGCTTAGGAATGCTTAATAGAGTTCGGGGAGCTGACCTCTAAGTTACTAGGGTTCAATCGATTGCAATTGATGTCAATTGGAATGAAATTAGGGGGAGTATATCTCCCCTTACTTGGACCAGACGGTCATGAGCTCCTTTACCATTTTGATCAAATGATCTCATTGAATGAGTTTGTTAGGTTGTTAGGAGCTTCACATGATTCAATTTTGGCAGGGGAGTGTAGTGGAGGAGTTGCCTATGTGTTAAATGAGTATGGAGTGATTCCATATGCTCATTTTGCATTGGGTGGTCATTTGGCCTTTGTTGGGTCTGATAACATTGGTCAAGAGTTCCCCTTTGACCAAAGGGTAAAATGGTCATTTGAATTTTATTTCAATTTAGGAAAATTTGGAATAATTAAAAAATGGGTTGTGATAATTTTCAATGAATTTGGTGTTGATTTGATATCATTTGGCACATGTTGACTCATTTAGGTCAAAATGGGTCAACTTGGGTCAAGTTGACCAATTGGTCGAATTGGGTCAAACTAAGGGTTGGGTCATGTTTATATGACCATTTGGAGTGGTTTGGTATCATTGGTTTGGTTCAATTTGATTTATATTTGGTTTTGATTCATTTGAGTTCACTTAGGTCAAATGGGTCAAGTTGACCAATTTGACCCATTTGACCCAATTGATTTAGGTCATGGGATGGTTTAGGTTTGGTTGGTCATTTGAAATGTTTTGCATGCTTTGGTTTGATTTGACCTTTTAGGTCAGGTTGGGTTCATGGTCAATTGGGCTAGGTTAGGTCTAGTTGGCCAATCGGAGCTTTAGCAAGTTCACAAGTGATTTAGAATGAATTTGACCCATTGGTTGCAATCAATTTGTCTTAGATCAAGATTTAATATATTTTGACATTTTAGGTCAACTTGGGTCAAGTGGCCAATTGGGAAAAGTTTGGCTTAAATGATGACTTGATCATGTCCAATCAGTGATCATGAATTGGTTTTGATCAGTGGTTTCAATCAATTTAGCCTATAGTGGATTTTGGTTAGTTTGGGTTTCATTTGGGTTAAGTGTTGACTTGGTCAAAGATAAGGTTTGACTTGGTTTGACCCAATTTGAGTGATTGATCATCTTATGATGATTGTTGCTCACAATGTGAGGCTTAGATGGGCTTAGTTCAATCCAATTTGGGTAGGATTAGAATTTGGCTCAAAAAGGTACTTTAGGTCACTTTGGGTCAAGTGAGCCTAAGTGGGTCAATTGACTTGATCAAGCTTGATTCAAGTTTGGTTGAACTCACATATGGACTTATGATTGAAATATAAATCCATTTGCAAGTGATTTGGAGTCAAATGGGTTTTGATTCATTTGACAATTTCAAGTTCAAAGGATGAACATGTTTTTGATTTGGGTTTGAGTTTTGAATTTAGTTTTGGTTTGATTGTTGAAGTCTATGTTTATATTTGGATTCATGATTGAAGGATTGATTGAATTATGAAGAAAATCCAAGGGTTTGGATTAATTTGGGTTTGATTTGGCTAAGTTCAAGAATTTGACTTGAAATGGTATAGGTTGGTTTTAGGTTAGATTTGGGTTTGAGTTTTGAATTTGGTTTTGGTTATTTGAATTTATATTTTATATTTATGGATATAAATGAAAAATATAAATGGGTTATGAGAAAATCTCTTGAGTTTGAATTTATTTGAATTTGATTTGAGCTAAGTCAATAAGATGAAATCAAAGGGGATTAGGAAAGATTTTGGATTTGGAATTCAATCATAGGGTTCAATCATTTGGAATTGATTCATGATTTGAGAAAATCCATTAGGTTGGAATTGGTTTAAGATTGGATTGAATTGATTTGAGGTTGTTTTGAATTTGAAGTTGATTTGAATTTAAAGTTGATTTGAATTTGATGTTGATTTGAAAGGCGAAAGTAAGAATTTGGTTCAAGCTATAGGGTAGGTAAGTTTTCCGAACACCCCTAAAGTATAACCTATTCCTATGTCTAACTCTTCTAAGTCTCTAGGGTTAGGTTAAGTATTCACCTAATCACTAGAAGTGTCTTAAGACTAATGAACTCTTAGTGTCTAAGAGGAATCCTATGTCTAAGATGAAGAAGTTGAAAGCTCTTTCTAAAAATGAGGTCAACAAAGGGCGCTCAATAGGTGTGGTGTGACTGACAAGGCATACCACACGTGTTGGTGTTGATCAAGATGATCAACAACATCGAACGATCACAAACAGAAATGATCTACTCCCAACCCAAGGTGTAGAAGAAACCAAGAGCTTTGTCCAACGTGACTCTACTCATGTTAACAATATAAGAGAGTAAAGGAAGAATCCACTAGGGGCTATGTGAACCTTCCATTAGGGAAAGAGGTTCAAGTCATCCACTAGGGGATAAGAGGTTTGATTTGATTTGAGTCTTGCTGGGGAAAAATTTGATTTGAATTTGTTGATTTAGGATTTGGTGCTCCACTAGGGATGAAAATGTGAACTCTCCACTAGGGAAGCAAGTTCAAGTCATCCACTGGGACAAGAGGTTGTGAAATTTGTTGGGGGATTATAATTCGGGATCCACTGGGGAACCAGAAAGACATGCATCTCCCTGAGGAGAAGCTGATTGGTTTGATTTGATTTATTTATTTTAGTTATTTGATTGTCTAATTTGACTCCACTGAGGGGGGTTGATTGAATTTATTTTGTTTGTTTTGACTCCACTCAGGGAGGAGTGTTTGATTTATTTTGTTTGTTTAATTTGACTCCATTGGGGAAGTTGGGTTGAATTTGTTTCAGATTTTACTCCACTGGGGAGGTTGATTGGTTTGTTTTAGATTTTTAAATTTTAAATTTTGAGATGGACCCTATTGGTTTGTGATGGACTACACTGAGTAGGGGCCAAACATATGGTAGAACTATCCATCCAAAGGGATTGCTTTTTGGTGTGCAATAACTGTACTTAGGAAGAAAGCGTAGTAGTCTTACATCCTCCAAAGTAGGGATCAGTTGATGGGGTGATTAGTTGATGACACAATGAATCAAACCCAACCTAGGGCTGACTATTGAGTGAATGCCGCCGGGGGACTTAAATCAGCTCAAAGATAGTCAAGGTTAATTTTATTTTTTAATTATTTTTTGATGGATCCCATTGGTTTGCTATGGACTGCAATGAGTAGGGGCCATGTTGGCTTTAGTCTACTACAAATTTACCAATCCAAAGTGGTAGTCTACCAACTACATAGTAGGACTATCCAACCAAAGGGATTGCATTTTGATTTGCAATGGTCAAATTTAAAAAGAAAGTGCGGGGACTCACATCTTCTAAAATAAGGAACCACTGGGGTGATTGGTTGCTTATGAAATAAATCGAACCTGACCTAGGGCTGACTATTGAGTGAATAGCACTGGGGGACTTAGATAAACTCAAAGATAATCAGGATTAATTTTATTTTTTAATTATTTTTTATGGATCCCATTGATTTGTGATGGACTGCATTGAGTAGGGGCCATTGGCCTTGGTCTAACATAGATTTACTAATCCAAAGGGGAGCTTCCTAGAGGAACTATCCAACCCAAAAGGTGCCTTTTGATTTACAATGGTTAATTCGGGAAAGAAAGCATGGGGAATCACATCTTTCCTAAATAAAAGACCACTGGGGTGACACATTAGTGAGGTAACATGTTAACCTGACCTAGGGCTTCCAGTCAGTTTGCGATAGTCATGTTAGAAATAATGCGTGGTAAACTTACCTCTTCCAAAGTGAAATGACTATCAATGTAACTTGCTTATGGCAAAATAGATTAAATCTAACCTAAGGGTGACTACTGAGAGAGTGTTGACCCGGGGACTTATCTCTACTCAAGAGTAGTCAGAAAATTCCTATAGGGAGTTATGCTGACTCTACCCTAAAGATATGATGCCTACTTGGGAAAGGGGCTGCTGGGGGCTTGAATTCTAAATCCACAAGCGAACTAATTTATTTGTTGGTTTGTTTGTTCATCATGGACCATGTTAGTTTGTGGGGATCATCGAGAAGAGTTTATCAACCTAAACCTATCTTAGATGTCTTGAACCAAGGAGAATCATTGCATCCATTGAATAAATTTTCCAACCAGGGTGGCTACTAGGAAAGGGATTGTCCAATCCAAAATAACGGTAGTATCTAATGGGGCCAAGGGCGTGATCCAAATAGAGTGCCCATTGGGGAAGGGGCCACTAAGGGCTTTATACAAAACCTTGGAGAAGATAATTTGCATAGGTATTTGGTGGCCAAATCAAGGAGAAAGTGCGAGGACTCACATCTATCAAGAGTGGTGTATCCACCAAGTGAGTCGCTGTCAATATAGTGAACATGAACCAACCTAAGGTGCCCATTAGTTTGCAACAATCAGCCTAGGAAGAAAGAGTGGGGACTCACATCCTATGGAGGCGATCATTGGGATAGTCTTACCGAGTGCTATCCGACCTAGGTGACTCTTGGTGAGTGTCACTAGACTTTACATCAACTTAAGAGTAGTTAATAGAAAAGGAGCCTTTGGGGGACTTATCCTAAACCTCAAATATACTCAACCTAGTAAGTGCATAATGGTTAGCTCAAGAAGAAAGCATGGGGACTCACATCTTCTTAAACAAAATCAACATGAGGTAGCTTACTGGTGGGCAGTGAAGCCTACCAAACTAACAAGGTGCTTGTTGGTTTGTAATGGTCAAGTTAGGAAGAAAGCGCGGGGACTCACATCCTGGACAAGTGACCATTGGGGTGATGTACTAGCAATGTAGCATATCAGGATGACCTAGAGTAGCTAATGAGTGAGTGCCACAGGGGGCTTGCTCCCACATCAAAAGATATGTGTTTGTTTTTTGTGCTTATGTTAAAGGAAAAGGATGCCACTCGGGTTCTCTTACACTTATCCTAAACACATTGGGGAATTTGATGAAATGGTGCCATGAATAGTAGTCGTGATCCCACTAAGAAAGGATGCTGCTTGGGTTCTCTTACACCTAACTTAGTTATGCTTGTCGAAATATGATGCCTCTTAGGTTCTCTTACACCTACTCTAGTAGCATTGGGGAATTGTGTTTGATTGTGTTTGTGTTATTAAAGTGGGATAGGATGCCTCTTGGGTTCTCTTACACCTATCCTAAACACTTCATGGTGGATTCACAAGACAAGCAAACAACACTTCGAATGAAGAGAAGATTTTGTTGAATTGGAATGAAATTTTATTCTTTTGATGATAATTTTTTTCAAACATGATTTTATGGGTAATATTTATTCAAATAGAGCTCATTAATTGGAAGCATCAGGTGTTCTCCTTTACAATCAATAAGCTGATAAGATCCTCCTTGGTAGGCCTTTTCTATGATAAGGGCCTTCCCAGAAATGAGTTCAAACTTGCCTCCCATCATTCCAGCGGGCAACAATTTCTCCTAGAACTAATACAAGTTCTCCTACTTGAAAGTTCTAGGGAGGATGAGTTTGTGAGCTTGAATCATTTTGGCTTTGTACAAACTCGAGGTTCTTGCATGCCCGTAGTGCCTCTCCTCCAAACCTTCTTCTAACCATAACTTGCATTTTGCTCTAGTGATTTTACCACCCATTGCTATCCTTAGTGATGGGAGTTGAACTTCTAATGGTAGAATGGCTGACCCATACACTAAAGAGAATGGTAGATTTGGAGTTATATGTGGTGTATGCCCACAAAGCTTCAACTAATTGCTCATGCCACTATCATTTATTTTCATCCAGTGTATTCTTTAGTATTTGAATGAGAGTTTTGTTGAATGCTTCTGCTAGGCCATTCACTCTGGGATAGTAGATGGTGGAGTATCTAATCTATACCATGTTTCTGAAGCTTGATCTTGGTGCTCTTGAATGTAGTACCATTATCGATATTTTTCAAGGCACCAACCTATATAATATAATTCTTGAAAACTAGAGCACATGCCGAGTGACCTCTCGAGTGGGATTGCCCCACTGGAAAAGTAATGGCGGTTAAGATTGATGACCCTTGGAAGAAGGAGGATCGATAGACCACAATGACAATACCCCAACACTCAAATGGCCATGAGGCCAATGTGGGTGTAGAATGTTGGGTGGTTGATGTAGACCACCTGTACCGACATTGATGGCATCTTCGATACATCATATAATCATCAAAGGTCAGTATCCTAGTCTCTTGATCTTTGCTTTCATCTTGACATTGATGCTCGATAGAATTGAATGTACCTTCATGATCCTATGGGCTTCATGTTTGTCCAAACAACATGTAACCACATTTGATCAAAAGATGCATAAGGTGCCATCCATGAGAGCAGAGAGAGCTTCATCCGATGGGCTTGTGATTCTCTTGAGGTAGTTTTTGTTCAAGTAATCTATGAATGCCTCCAATCCACTCATTATTATTTTCAAAATGATAACCTCCCTTCAAGAGAAATTCTCTCGATGAGTGTTAATAAGGGATAGACTTGTCTATTTTGGACCCTTATTGAATGGACTCATCTTCAGACATGCCAATTCCTTGGCAAGTTTGGCCAAAGCATCTACTACGGATCTCCCTCGAGGGACCTTGTAGATAATGACCTCATGGATTTGGGCCAACACCTTCATGGTATACTCATGGTAATGGTGAAGCTTAGGTTTTAGAACCTTGTAGGACCCATAATCGGTTGATGACCACCGAGAATCCCCATAGATGTTGATGCTTTGACACACAGTAATGGCTAACCTAGACACAATCAAAGCCTCATACTCAACTTCATTATTGGTGCATGGATTGTAGAGATAGTATGAGAATCTTATCACATCTTAGCGGTCTAGATTTAAGAGAACTATTCCTACCCCTGCCTTTCCTGGAAGAGTAGATCGTGGTTCTTCTCCTTTATGAAAGGAAGCTGCACCATCAAAATACATCTCCCATCATCGATTGTCAACCTCCCATAAGTTCATGATTTTTTCATCAGGGAGATCATCACTAAGTGAGAAATCAGCAGAAGTGGTGTGCTAAGAAATTTGCTAGTGCTTGTCCTTTCACCGCATGGAGGGTGAAATGTGATATCAAACTATGAGAGAATTATGGACCAACGTGCCAAATGCTTAAATATCATCGACCGTGTCATGAGATACTGCAGTAGATTGATTCTGGAAATAAAGTTCACCTTATGAGAAAGCATATAGTGACAAATCTTTTGGGATGCAAAGATTAAAGATAAGAAATATTTCTTAATAGGTGGGTAGTTTGCTTCAACAGGGATCAAATGACAGCTGAGGTAGAAGAGAGCACTCTCCTTCCCTTCATCATTGGCTTGAGCCAACAAAGCACCAAGGGAGTCATCCAATGTAGTAGTGTAGAGGATGAGTGGCCTGCTAGATCTAGCGCCTTCACCAAATACTACTTGATATCTTCAAAGGCATGCTGACACTTGTCATCCCACTTGAACTTGGCATCCTTTTGATAAGTGCTAAAAATGGCTTGCATCTTCTCGATAAGTTGGAGATAAAGCATCTTAGATACACCAACCCCTTGGAAAGATCTGAGTTGAGTTAAACTTTTGGGTGGTGGCATTTCTAAGATAGCTTTGATCTTTTCTGAATCTATTTCTATTCCCCAGTGTAAGACAACAAACCCAAGGAACTTCCCTAAAGCTACTACGAATGCACACTTTAGAGGATTCATTTTGAGGTTATATTGTCTTAATCATTCAAAACTACTCTCAAGTAAAAGAGATGGTCTTCCTTTTCTTTGCTTTTGACTACTAGATCATCAACATAGCATTCAACTTGATGATGAATGAGTTCATTGAAGATCTGAGTCATGGCCCATTGGTATGTAGCACCAGTATTTTTTAAGGCTGAAAGGCATGACCTTAACAATAGATTTTGACGGGTTTTGAAAAGGTGTTTCTTTCATCCTGGGGCCATCTTGATTTGTTGTATTAGATGACCCATCCATGAAGGAGAATATGCATGAGATGAGGCGATGTCCACCATTAATTCTGTATAGAAGAGAAACTCATCTTAGGAGACATGCCTTATTTAAGTCCTCAAATTGATGAATATGCAAAATTTGGCCATTCTTTTCTATGACATTGGCTAACCAAGTAGGGTATTTTTCTTCCCCGATGAAACCAACGCATCGATCAATTTCTTGACTTCAGAAATGACCTATTGTTCGATTTCTAATCACATGTGTCTAGGAGCTTGCTTGATAGGGTTAGCGGTCTATTGCTTTGTGACTACGGGAGATAATCCAAGCATTTCTTCATAGCTCATGCAAAGTAGTCCTTAAACTCAATCAATAGCCTAACTAAGTCATTGGTTTCTTCTTCATTCAACAACAAACTGATGTATGTCGGGTGTGGATTTTCTTCTATCCCGAGGTTGATTTCTTTAAGCTTGTCGATTATTGAATGGATTTCTTCTTCAAATTTTGGCAGTGCATCTTTGATTTAGAGATCATCTAGATCATTTGAAGTTTCTAAACACACTTTCTCATAAGAGTTTGTGTGGTTTGAGAAGAACCTATCGATCTGATGATCAAAATAAGCAAGAATCATCATCATCGACCACAGTAATCAATCTAGTCTAATCTTGATTGTGCATCCCTCGTTGTTCCATAGCCAAGTACTAACCTGTGCTTAGACCATGTATAAGGAATCAAACATTTCTTTGCAAGATTAAAAACAAGAGAGTACCAATCAAAAGGTAATTCCATTAATTCTTTATATGAATTATCCTCAAGTTCTACATCAACTTTGACTTGAGGATGATGATCCCAATAGAATCTCTTCACATCCATGGAAGACTTGGGCTTCCTTAACTACTAAACCTTCAAATTTTTTTTTGAGAGGAAAGGAGGTTAGAGAAGGTTCTAATGTTGCATGATAGTTTCACATAAACTTGATTCAAATGCATTCATGCTTTGCTTAGCGGTCTTCATGAGTCTGCAGTGTCACCTCCAATGAAACCCGCTGAGAGGGGTTGGCTGGTTTGCTAATCACATGAGAATCATCCTCTGAGCTGGATTCCAAGTCTTTATGAATAGTAGGGGTACTCTTATGAAATGGAACATAACCCCCATTGGCTCGCTGCCAACTAGGGGGTCTTCCACCTGCCTCTATCTACCTCTCTGCACGTGGAGGTGAGTCATCTACCTATATGTCCATATGATGGAATGAACTGTGGGTGGAATGTGACATGAGACTCTACTTATTCCTTGATATCCTTTTCTCATTCACTTGTATTTTCATTTTTCTTTTCTTTTTCTTTTTCTTTTGCATTTGAATTTTGACCAAGTTCATAAGAAAAGGTATTTTGAGGAAGATAGTAGGTCTCATCTTCATATATCTCAACCTCTCTGATTGAAAATGGCTTTTCATCTCCTTTGACACAGTATTCAATTCCATCCATTCTAAACTTGATGCACTGATGAAGGCAGGATGGAATAATCTTATTTTGATGTATCCAAAGCCTACCGAGCAAATCAGTGAATGAAGTATTCGAATCAATGAGATAGAACTTAGATTCAGTCTTCCATTCACCTATTTCCAAAGGTAACACTGGAACCTAAAGCCCTCTGCCTTGTTCATTGAATCCTCTCAACATCATCTGATCTCCTCGGAGTGTAGAGATGTCAATCCTCAAGTAGGCAAGGGTCTTTAGACTCATAATGTTCACCGATGCACCTGGATCAATAAGAATCCTAGAAAGTTTGAATCTGCCCATGTCTACTATAATGTAGAGGGGACGGTTGTGCTCCATGTAGAAGGTCTTCACCTTGAAGGTGATTCCGGCTTCTATAATGTGACTCCTCCAATAATGGTCGGTGAGCTAAGCATATCTGGATCGAAGAGCCTTGTTTAATGATTCTCATCTTATTGGATAAGATAAGGGCATCATATATGCTTAGCTTAGATGGTAACTTTTTAGGTGAGAAAGGACATTATAATCCACTCTGGCCTGATCCTCCACAAGCATATCCAAGGGTGGGGCATCCTGTGGAGGGGATTCTCGATCATTTGAACCAATAACTTGTTTCCCCTTATCTTGACGTGCTGCCCTAGGAGGTAGAACCTTGCCAATATAGAGGTTGATTTCGGAGATCTCTTGTGGTAGGTTAGTGGAAGGTTCTACCCTTTCAGGCTCACCTATAACTTCTCCTATGGGACCCTCAGAATCAGATGATTCCAAGTCTATCTCAAGAGGTGAACCCATATTATTCAGTGAAGGAGAGTCCATATCTGAATCAGAAAGAGGAAGATCAAAGTTATTATAATTATTATTTAGACTTGGAGAGTTTTTTGTAAGAGTAGAGTTAGACAACCCATCAGAAGTGACACAATTGTAATTCAAACTAGCTTTATTCTTTGATTTCTTGGATTTTGAAGGAAGTACATAGTAGAAATATAGTAAAGTAAGTGGGGTGAGGGATTTGATGCCCTCATCTGCCGATACAAGATGTCTACTAGAGGAAGTGCTAGCTGAAGTAGAAGTGCTCACTAAAGGAGTAGTTGCAACTGTGGACTGGAGGCTGGGCTCGATCGATGGTTGCACTACTTGGCTATCTCAGGCTGGTGTGGGCTACTGCTGTTGAGCTCCCCTTTTCTCCAAGTTGTCTTTGGAAACTTGCAAACCTTCTTTGATGTTGGAGGTTCGAGCTTCCTCACGCACCTGCAAAGAAAGTTTCTTAATTTTTGATATAATCTTTTTAGAGGTTCGGGATAAATAGATATCCAAACCTTCTTTGGTTTTGAGAGGATCGTATGTATCCCCAAGGTTTACTCTAATGAAACTGGATGGTTGTTCCACTAAGTATTTATGGTGAAAATATTTTTGCCTTCATCTATCCTTTTTGAAATAGGATAAATAAAAATAGAAATATACACCTTTAGTTGAGACACAACATAGATCCACAGATGTTCTTATTAGGGTGATCAGGTACTGCATTGAGGAAATGTGTACTATCTTGAGAGATAGAAGTCACCACCCTATAATGGACTTTATCACCTTAATAAGGACTCTTAAGGGCTATGGGTCTTTGTATATACCAGAGATTTTTTTTCCCTACTTTACATGGGAAAGTAAAGCAAGGTTTATTTTAAACTGAGTTTATTAAGTTTCCTACAGGGGCAAGCCCCATAGTTAATTACATCCTAAGGAATGGGATTCCTTAGGAATTCTCTTGATTGAGGTAAATGATCATTGTCTCTAAAGATTTCAAAAAGGTAGGACTATCAATCGATTGGTTTATTTTTAGAAAGTCAAGTGGGATTGATCAAGAGGAGGGAGTTCTTATCGAGCCAAATGAAAATAAGTAGGGAATGCTTAAGATACTAGTAAGCCTAGTAAGCATCCCAAACTACCTTATGGTTGGGCTTTATATTTTTGAAATTGAATTAATTTGTTTGAGTTGAATTTTTATTAGAATACTAGGGCTTATAATTCCATGATACAAGGTCATGGAAATGCCTAAGAGGTGAGGATTTATGCTCGTAGCCCACAAAGAGAAGTAGCAACCTCTAAACCTAAATCTAGGGAGCTTTGGCGAGGGACAAAAAGCATGACCTAATTCTAAGGAGAAAATGTGTATTTGGTTTACCTCCATAAGAGAGGATAAACCATCTGATTGTTGGACTTATAACTGCTTGGGGGTGACCACTAACTAACTCCTCCCATAATTTTAAATACATGTAGGCAAGTGATGTGTTTTTGTAAGATATCTAAGCTGTTATTTATTTAGAAAGAAACTAAGTCCTTAAACACACTCCCTAAGAGACTAGATCATGTAGGGCATGAGTTCATGACTTAAATCTAATACAAATTTTATTACATTTTATTTTTATTTTGGACAATCAATTTGACACAGGCTTTAGGATTTATATGCCTAATGCATGAGAAAGTTAGATTATGGGCCAAAAATCAGCAAGATAAGGAGGTGTGTGTCCACCATGGCTCTCATAGGTCAGACCAAGTTCTCTGACAAAGGTGGAAGCCCTCCAATCAAGAGTGAAATAACATGCTTTTTATGTATGATGTTAGAAAAGTAAGATAACACCCAACTAAGGGGTTGCTAATTCTTTTATCTTGTCTTATAACCTAAGCTTTAGGTGAGGTTATGAGTTATTTATTTTTAAGTTGAGTTGTTTAACTGGATAAAAAATTTATTTCCCTAAGAGCCTAATTGTCATCCAAGCCATACATCAAAGCAAGGAAGAAACTAGAAAAATATTCCATCTTAATGCGCAAGTTAAATAAACATCAGTTAATTTATAAAACTAGCGCAAAAGAATAAAAAGGCTATTTGTGGTCGGGCTCCACCGCACAAACCCAAAAAAAAAATAAATTGGGTAGCCGAGCTCTACCCTTATACAACCCGATTACAAATGAATTAATTACAATCAAATAAGGAAATTTATGTTATGGGGGTCTTCATTCTTCTTTTCTTCTTTCTTCTTTTGTTCCTTCTTTTGGATGGTTGGAATGTGGATGCTCCAAAGGTTTCACTTGGTACATAAGATGAGATCTTATGACCAATGTTCATCATAATCCCCATAACAACCATTCCAAAATCCTAATTGTAAAATTACATGAAAAGGGAGAAAGTAAATCTAACTAAAACTTATAAAATAGAGATTAGCTAAACAAACCACACAAATCCCAAGCATGTATATGCATATATTGGACTTAGCACCCCACACATTGGTAACTAAGTCCACCTGGCTTATTGGATTATGCTTAGGGGTATAAACACCTGCAAAAATAGTTATATTTTTATTATAACACCCCTTAAGCACAATCCCCTGTAGAAGACAATGGACAGAATAAGATCGCCCTACCATTTAGTCTACGCACATGCACCCTAACATCCAGACTAAAACATTACATCAAAAAACAAAAGTGAAGCATCAAACCATGCACCTCCTTAACCTAAAGCTATAAATGGTGACTTAGTTTAATGTGTGTGCTTTAAAAGGTTTGTGTGGTATGCTTAGCTAGGCTTTAAGGTTTAAATTTCCTAAGTATGAAAAGTTCAACTTAGAAGGTGGTTTCATTTAAGTTGTTTAATTGATTTAGTTGATTTTTATTTGATGATTTGTTTAGGTTTGAATGAACCTACAATTAATTATTAAGTTATAAAGAGAGGAAAAATAGAAAAGAACTTCTCTTTCCTTCCCTACCTTAAGTAATTTCTAAAGTAGATTCATGTTCAATTTTTATTTAGTGAATATTTTATTATGTATTTTAATTAATCTTAAGTTTATATTTTCTTTAAACAAACCTATCCAAAAAGAAAGGCATTTTAAGATTAAGTAAAGTGAATTAATATCACAAAACACACAACACTTTATTTCTTTCCCAACATGTATAACATGCATATGGATGAATCCTAAGCATATCTATATATACAAATGAGGATATTTAGCACACTTTCATAATGAATGCTAAGTGATATTACTTAAGAAAATTTGGATGCTTCATGATGCATGCTTTTCATTTAGTAGAAAAGAGGGGTTCTTTTATCCATTTTCATATGCACATTTATATGTATGAAAGGCATAAGTGAGTCTGATTGCCATTAGCACTAGAGGTGTAAGGTACAAGACCACTTAGCTACTTAAAGCCTCAAGGTTTGTCAGACTAATATACCACTTTCCTTAAATACATATGCATGTACAAAAGAAATGAATGGAAAAAGAAAGATGCAAAAATTTATGTTTGTTTGATTGTTTAGTTTATATGTGTAAGTCTGGATGTCCTTCTTAATTGATAACATAGGGATGAATAGGTGTGGACTTAAGCAAGTGCTATGTTCTTTTCAAATGAACTATACACTTTGCAAATCTTATTCAAAACTATGTTAAAAGAGAAGAGGAGGAAAGCCACACAAAACATTTTAAACTATTCACATGCAAGCTCATAAGTACTTATAAATAGAATACCTTTCAGTTTTAATGTTAAATTCATAAGTTTTAAAATAATTTTTAGATTTAATAGTGATAATAGCCATTCATATCCTTACTTTAGCCAAAACATGCAATTTGACATAAAGACAACATTCCATTTTAATTTTGATTTTTAAAAGGGATGAATACATGATTTTCATATGACATACACATTTAGCATGTTATGAAAGAGATAAAGTCATGAAAGCATGTAAATTCATTCACCCTAATTAATTCCTAAAGACAATTCTATGGAATAAGAAAAGTTAAAGTAAATCACATTTGGTTTAAGGAAAGTTTGATTTTGTTTTGAGTTTGACTTCAATTTGAGAAAAGTGAGAAGGTTTGCTGGTCCTAATCCATTCCCACATGTGTATATTATTTTTGTTTAATTTTTATGTGATTAGATCAATTTTATGCTTTAATTAGGTTAAGGCCTACATTAAGTGTATTAATTATCCCTTACCTATACCACTTTAACATATTTAATCAAATAATTATGAGCCAATGATATGACATAAAACCACACAAGGAATTTAAATCAGCAAAGAACCTAAAAAAGAAAGGGCCTAATGCAATTGGCTCACAATTAGTGATTAAGTAAGCTAAAGGGTTTAATTTAAGTATTTTCATAACCCTTCCCACACATGTGGGTTGAATTTTGATTTCCTTAAGCAGCTTAGGTTGTTGAACACCTAAGCATCTACCCAAGGATTGATTAAGTTCGGAATATTTTTTATTTTAAAATCAAATTAATTAGGCAAGTGATTAGGGGATTAACCCTTAATTAAGTTTAAGAAGGAAAAGGGAATGGCTTAGGAAAAAATTCCCAAATCCATTCCATAAACCTCTTCTCTTAAGCAAGGCTTAAATAACTTAATAAAGGGATTAAACCATTGTTCATATGCTTAATTACCCTTAATTATATAAAGAGAGTAATTATAGATTCATTAATTAATCTCCCTAATTAACCCATCAATAAATCCCAAGAAAATTAAGGGAGGCGTAAGTCATCCCCTAAATGTACAAGTTTGGAATTAATGTGAGATAATTATGGAGTAATAGGGTTATTAATTTTCATTAAAACCCAATTGAGAAAAAATACAATATAAAAATCCATTGGAAATAATTTTAGAATATTCTCCTCAATTATATTTATAATGCATTTATTCATATTTTTATTATTTTTCTAGAATTAGTATGAATTTTGAAGATTTATATTAAGAGTAATTAATTAAATCCCTAATTAAATAGCTAATCCCGTTGGGAGGCTGATGCGGCACGCCGCTTTCCATGTGGCACGACCGAAGAGGCCACTTAAGTTATCACATCATAGTATCGCGTTAGTGGCGACACTACATGCTTTCTCCTCATCCATCTGATCAAAGATAGGACAACTGAGATAAAGCCTGTGGTATTAAGGGATTAATCTGTGGATCCTATGCATCTTGATCATGGTCGTCCATCCAAAACACACGGATGGATGGCCCATGATCCGTCCTAAGCTCTCCTGTGGGAAAAGGGAACTGTCCAACTTCCATGGCAAGATTCGAGCTCAATTGAGCTCAAACTCAACCCACACCATCATCATCCAAGGGGATGAAGAGCCAACTATCCATTTCACTTGGAGTGAAACTTTCTTTCATAAAGGACCAAAGAAAATTGGAATTATGCTTGATTTTGAATAGTACCTCATCGGAGGCTATCACCGTCACTCGAATCCATTGAGGTAGCTTTGCCTAGTAGTGACAAAGCCCTGTTAAAGATTTGAGGTAATTTGGTTGAGTGGATATTCCTATGGATCAAGCTCTCCTTCAATTGAGCTCGGCCTTGATCAAAGTCCCACCTCCCTTGCCTTTGGAGCTTGAAAAGCTAAGTTGGAAAAATGGAGGAGCTCTCCTATTTTCAATATAAGAAAAACCAAAAATGGAGAATTGGAATTCACTCTAGGAAGCTTAGAGAGACTTGAAAATGCTAGCTCTAAGTTCCCTTAGCTCAATCAAGTGTGGCTCTCTTGAATTTAAGTGGAATTAGGGGGAGTATATCTCCTCCTAGGTGAATCGGACGGCCGTGAGTGCTTATGCCATTTTGATCCAATACACCCTATTCAATGGTTTTTTTTTGGCCAATTAGAGTGGCATGACATTCAATTTTGGCTAGAGAAGGTAGCGGGGAAGTTTTTCATGTGCAAAATAAGGTGGAGGAAGGATTCCCATGTGCTCATGTCCATTAGTGACTATTTGGTCCACTAAAAGGATGCCAAGTGTCCATGAAAAGGAATTGACCAAATTCCAAGTGGTTTTAATTTTAGGTTACTCTATGGCATAGGGATAAAATGGTCATTTGGCTTGATTTCAATTTGATTATGTTTGGTATGATTGAAAAATGGTTAGTCCAAGTTTCATTGAATTTGGAGTTGGTTTGATATGATTTGGCTCATGTTGACCCATTTAGGTCAAAATGGGTCAACTCAAGTTGACCAATTGGTCAAATTAGGTCAAACCAAGGGTCAAGTTCATATGACCATTTGAAATGTTTTGGTATCATTGGTTTGTTCAATTTGATTTATATTTGAATTTGGTTCATTTAATATTATTTAGGTCAAATGGGTCAAGTTGACCAATTTGACCCATTTGACGGGGTCATGGTTGGTTTTATGTTTGGTTGATCATTTGAAATGATTGGCATCTTTATTTTTTCCAATCAATTTATTATATTTGATTTGGCTCAATTTGACCTTTTAGTCAAGTTTAAGGTCAATCTAGGTTAGGTCTAGTTAAGGCTTTGGTCAAGTTCAACAAGTGATTTGGAATGAACTTGACCCATTGGTTTCAATCAATTTGGCTTAGATCAAGTTTTGACACATTTTGACTTTTAGGTCAAGTTGGGTCAACTTGGGTCAAGTGGCCAATTGGGCTAGGTTAGGCTCAAATGATGACTTGGTCAAGTTCAAACATTGATCATGAATGAGTTTTGATCAATGGTTTCAATCAATTTGGCCTATGGTGGATTTTGGCTAGTTTAGTTTCATTTTGGCTAAGTGTTGACTTGGTCAACCCTTAGGTTTGACTTGGTTTGACCCAATTTGAGTGATTGATCATCTCATGATGATTGTTGCTCACAATGTGAGGCTTAGTTGGGCTTAGTTCAATCCAATTTGGGTTGGATTAGAATTTGGCTCATAAGGTTAGGTCACTTTGGGTCAAGTGACCTTAAGTGGGTCAAATGGCTTGGTCGAAGCATGATTTGAGTTTGATTGAACTCACATATGGACTTATGATTGAAATATAAATCCATTTGCAAGTGATTTGAAGTCAAATGGTTTTGATTCATTTGGCAATTTCAAGTTCAAAGGGTGAACATGAGTTTGACTTGGGTTTGATTTTGAATTTAGTTTTGGTTCGATGATTGAAGTTTATGTTTATATTTGATTCATGATTGAAGGATTGATTGAATCATGAGGAAAAATCAAGGGTTTGGCTTGATTTGAATTTGATTTGGCTAAGTTCAAGAATTTGACTTGAAGGCTTAGGTTGGGATTTTTATTGAATTTGAGTTTGAGTTTTGAATTGATTTTTGGATATGTGAATTTATATTTTATTTATATTTGGAAATATAAATGAGAATATAAATGGTTTGTGAGAAAATTTCTTGAATTTGAATTATTTTGGAATTGATTTAGGCTAAGTCAATAGGATAGAATCAAAGTGACTTAGGAAAGATTTTTGACTAAATTTGGATTTGATTTTTTTGAATTTATTTTTGGATATGTGAATTTATATTTCATTTATATTTGGGAATATAAATGAGAATATAAATGGGTTATGAGAAAATTTCTTGAATTTGAATTGATTTGGATTTGATTTAGGCTAAGTCCATAGGATAGAATCAAAGTGACTTAGGAAGGATTTTTGAAATTTGGAATTTCAATCATAAGCTTCAATCAATTGGAATTGATTTGTGTTTGGAGAAAATCAATTGGAATTGATTTAAGTTTTGAGAAATTCAATTAAGTTGGAATTGGTTTAAGTTTAAAGTTGATTTGATTTGGAGTTTGGAGTTAGTTTAGACTTGATTTGAAATTTGACTTAAAAGAAGGAAGTGAGGATTGGTTCAAGTTATAGGGTAGAAAAATTTTCTAACACCCCTAAGGCATAACCTATTCCTATGGCTAATACTTCTAAGTCTCTAGGGTTAGTTTGAGTGTCCACCTAATCACTATATGTGTCTTAAGATTAAGGAACTCTTAAGGTCTAAGAGAAGTCCTATATCTAAGATGGAGATGTTGAGAGCTCATTCTAAAAATGAGGTGAACAATATTCCTTTGGGATAACTATGTCACATGTCTTGTAGCTATGCTGAAGCCAGTCCTTGAATGTAAAGCAATCCTCCAAAACATGGCCTAACATGTGGTGGTAGGGGCAAAAGTTAGGATCATTGGTCTTGCCCACTTTCTCCGGTCGTCTAGGCTCGGGTAGCTAAAAGTCAAGTTTTTTTAGGAGATTCCTAAAGATTTTCCTAACTACCTCCCTCTTAAATGAATATGGTTTGTTTAGTTTATCCATAAGAGTAGGTGGATGGTAACTACCTGGTGGTCGGTATGTGTACCGCTGTTGTGAATGTGACTGAGGAGGAGGCGGTGAAGGCCATGGAGGCTGCTATGGTGGCCGGTAGGATGGCCTCGGTGGTGGTAGATGAGGTGGAAGTGATGGCTGTGGAGCTCGAGGTCTCTCATACCGCTCGGCGGATGTTTCCCTTGTCTACTCACATTTAGTTTTCTCATGCTTTTTTTGCTGTGTTCAACTTTATTGATTGATCGAAAAAGGCAACTATTTAGCTTCTCCTTGTAAGCTAGTCGCCTTGTTGATTAGCTTCTCAAATGTCTTGATGCTAAAACCGTTGAGCATGAAGGCACGCCATGAATATTCTTTAGTAGAATTTCAAGATGTCGTTTTATACCAGTTCACATTTCATACTCAAATGTTGCCATATGAGAATATAATTAATGAGGGACTCACCAAGGTGTTATTGAGTAACAACGAGATCACCTACAATCACCGTTTGTTGAGCTCCAACAAACCTCTTAGTGAAGAGTTTCTCCAACTCAGCAAAAGTATTCACTAAACTATTGAGGAGTTCAGCGTACCAATTGAAGGCAATGCCTGCTAAGCTACTGACAAAAAGATGGAAGAGTAATGCATCGCTGCCACCAGCATTGTAATAGTTGGCCCCGGCGCGCTATGTCATGGGTTCTCCGCCATCAAAGCTCTTGAAAGAAGGTGGCACAAAACCCTTAGAATATTGGATAACATCAAATTTCTTTGGGTAGGGTCTACCCTTCAGAACTGATGATCCTCCTGCTAGAGGAGTCTCTCCAATGCCAACGCTTCTCATTTGCTCAACCATGAGTTTAATGTCCTTCTCAGACGGAGGTACTATCGCCCTTCCTATACAAGTTTGTGCCGCCATGCTCATGTGGAGGTAAACTCTAGGCGATCCAAGACATGTAATAACTCATCTACTCGCAATAATAGGATGTGTTGGAGCTTAAGTGCTAAGACTGCTGCTAGCAAATCCTCAAGCTTCTTCCCCATCCTATCAATTTGTTCATCCTTTTGCTTTAGTTGCTGAAGGAGGTGTTGGGTCAAGTAGGCTACCTTCCAAATTCTGTTGATCACGAAGGAGAAAACCCCTGGTATAAACCATGTGCACTCCCATTGAATCCTTTAACAGATCATCTTCATTAGGATTAAAATTGACCTTCTCCTCCTCTAAGTCGACCAATCATATCCTAAGATCTCATTCTTCTCCACTAGATACTGTGCCACAATATCATTGAGGGAATGGTCCAAGTGCGCAGGCACAAACAATCGTGGTTCACCGATAGTAGGATCACTGCCATGAACAGAAAGACATCTAACCTCCCCTGCTACTGGAGAGCTAAACTTGTGAGGGCTACACTCACTAGAAGAAAGATGCTTCGGTGTCACTAGATTTGGGTGGAGTGGTACTCCAAGGAGGATCTATGGCCATGGGAATAGTGGTACTATCTCCTCCTCCCTCGGCTACTACTATCTCCATAGCCTGCTGTTGCGGTGGTGGTGATGGAATGACTACCATGCTCTATGGTCGCCATTCCTTCTTCACCATAACTAGGGTAAGAGGTCGAGCAGGAAAGCTTGACCTTGTCTCAGTCAGTGGTGTAGATGGAATGGGATCTCTCGTAGCATCACCGTGGGATCTCTTCCTGATGTCGCCATCATGGCCTTTGGGAACAAAGTGGATGATGGAACTTGTATTGGAGATGGCGGGCGTGGAGTAGAGTAGTGTGGCAGAGACACCATCGACTCTCTCTGTACAGGAGTTCCTCTCCTATGGTGGGTAGTACCCATCAATAGAATGCTATCAGTGTGATCGGTGTCGAGACGACGGAAGTCCATGAGCCGAGCCTCACCGCTATACCTTTGCCTCTCTCTAATAACTAGATAATGCGGCCTCCCTCTCCTCGTCGATGTGCTACCCTACACTATGGGGGATGACAAAATGTAAATCAAACTAAGCTCTAGACTCTGATCGTCCGTAAGCCCCGCCGACTCGGTGAAGAACTGATCTAAGGCCAGCATATGACCTTCTCCTATCACTGATAGGAGCCAAAAATGAACTACGGGTGGAGGTGAAACTGAGATCCTCCTGATGTCTTCCTCTCCATTTCAACCAGAGAGGGGGTGAAACTTATTCTCTGTGATAAGAGGAGACACTATCCTAGGTAACTCCTTTGACCAGAACCGCCTAGCTCCTTGTATGTGATCATGATGCCGCTTGATCTTATCGCACGGTGCCGAGTCCAGAGGGAACCAGAACTAGACCTGACCTCATAGGTGGGGGAGACTATCCCTGGGATCAGGGGAGCCTTCCCCATGAAGGTAGTCAACGAGTGGGCGCTAACCCATATTGTAAGGGGAACCACCGATGGAGCTATACTTACCGGAACTACCACAACCTTTCTCTGAGGGAAACTCAGTCAATGACTTCTCAACGGATGGCTTCGCCGTCACCATGCTCCTATTGATGGTTGTGAGGGTGGTCCCCTCACAACTGATCTTAGCCACCTCGAAACCTCGGCCAAAATGAATGATGTGGGCAAAGTTAGACTATGGGAGGCTGGCCTAATCCATCCCAAAAGGAAAAGTAAACACACTCTTTTGGGCTGACATTTAAACTGAACTGAAAGAAACTGACTGAAACTAAGTCGAACTTCTGCAATTTGGAAAATGAACCTGAATCAGATTTTTGTATTAATTTGTTTTTGGAATTTGATCCCACACTCAATAATTTGGATATGTTAAGTGGGGATCTTTGAATTGAGAGAGAAAGACATTGAGTTTAGAATTGGAGGAGAGATTTTTGAATTTATCATCCTAGCTTTCAAATGTGGATATTGAAATGGGTTCAAATAAAGTGATAGCATAAATACAACTGAACGGAAGTATTTGAATTTGATTTTTTTGATTTTGGGGACCTTCATTTAACAAATTTGAGTATGCTAAAGTAAAGGGTCAATTGATTTTCTTCTAGTTTGTGATTTTGGAATTTACTCACTTAGCAAATTTGGGTATGTTAAGTGAGGTGTTTGAAAATAATTTTCTTCTTTTGTTTACTTATTTATAAATTATGTGTGAATTTAAAAATGGAATCTTTACTTAGCAAATTTGGGTATCTAAATAAAGTTCAAGTGTTTTGTTGTTTTTGAAAAGAGCATCTTTACTTAGAAATTTTGGGTATGCTAAACAAAGAATCTTAATGTGTTTTGTGTTTGGCGATTTTGAAAAGAGGATTATTGGCAAGTTTAGGTATGCTAAAAGATCCAAATTTGTTTCATTTTGATGATTTTGAAAAATGAATTCTTAGCAAATTTAGGTATGCTAAAGAAATTTAAATGTGACTCATGTTTTAATTTTTTTTTTGAAAAGAGGATTTTGTACTTAGCAAATTTAGGTATGCTAAATGAAAGATCCATGTGCATTTTGATTTTGTGATCTTGAAAAGTGGATCTTCTCTTAGCAAATTTGAGTATGCCAAATTAAAAACCCAAATGTTGTTTGATTTTTTAATTTTCAAAAGAGGATCTTCATTTAGCAAATTAAGGTATGCTAAATGAAAGATCCATGTGTGTTTCATGTTTTGTCATTTTGATTTTTGAAAAGAGGGTCTTCACTTAGCAAATTTGGATGTGCTAAATGAAAGATCCATGTGTTTTGATTTTTGGTTTTGATTTTGAAAAGTGAGTCTTCAATTAGCAAATTTGGTTTACTAAATGATGAATCCAAAATATTTTATTTTTGAAAAGGTGATTATTGACTTTATTTTTGAAAATATGATTGTTGATTTTATTTTGAAAAGATGATTGTTGATTTTATTTTTGAAAAGATGATTATCGATTTTGTTTTGAAAATGAAGTATTCATTCAATAAATTGAATGAGGATGTTCATTTGGGCTTTTCAAAAAATATGATTTTGGATTTTATTTTTGAAAAGATGATTGTTGATTTTATTTTTTGAAAAGATGATTGTTGATTTTATTTTAAAATGAAATCTTCATTCAATAATTGAATGAGGATGTCATTTGTGCTTTTGAAAATGTGATTGTTGATTTTGATTTTTAAAAATGAAATCTTCATTCAATAAATTGAATGAGGATGTTCATTTGTGCTTTTTGAAAATATGATTGTTGATTTTTCTTTTTGAAAATGAAATCTTCATTCAATAAATTGAATGAGGATGTTCATTTGTGCTTTTTAAAAATATGATTGTTGATTTTGATTTTGAAAAGATGATTGTTGATTTTATTTTTGAAAAGATGATTATTGATTATTTTTTGAAAAGATAATTGTTGATTTTATTTTGAAAATGAAATCTTCATTCAATAAATTGAATGAGGATGTTCATTTGTGCTTTTGAAAATGTGATTTTGAATTTTATTTTTGAGAAGATCCTACATATAACAATCATTAAGATTGTTATATGAGGTTGATTTATGAAAATTTTTGTGCAAACATTTTATTATGTGCATTTTGAAAAAGTGATTTTTGGAAATTGATGTTTTTGTAAAGGATTTATTTTCTTTATTTTTGGAATGAACCTTTCCTTACCATAGAAATGGTAAGAAGGAAGTCTTTAATTATTTCTTTTTATTAAATTTTTATTTTCACCTATTGGGGAACTCAATAGGTGTTTTAAAATCTACACAAAGTGAGGTCCTCAAACCTAAAGGATGTTGGCTAGCTTAGCTTAAGAATGAAATAAACTAAGTTCCAATGGAAAAGAAGGATAGTATCAGATTTATATAAAATACAAATCCCATTCATACTTGGAGACAATGATCATTTACCAAAGATGGAGAGAGGAACCATCCCCAAATGAGTCGCTAAAAAATTGAGAATTTTATTTTCATTCTTCATCTATCTTTTGAAAAAAAATAAATGAAGAACAAAATAACACTTTTGGGACACCACGTAGATCCAGATATTTTATTAGGTGATCGGTATGACATTGAGGAATGATGTACTATCTTGAGACAAAGTAAAGTCACCATCCTACAATGGACCTAATCACCTTAATAAGGACTCTAAGGACTATGGGTCTTGTATACCAGAGATTCTTCCCTACTTTACATGAAAAAGTAAAGTGTTTTATTTTAAATGGTTCATTAAGTTCCTATGGAGGCAAGCCCCCCATAGTTAATTACATCTTAAAGAATGAGATCCCTGAAAAATACTCTTGATTAAGGTAAATGATTTCAAAGATAATACTATTAATTAATTGGTTATTTTTAGAAGATCAAGTGGGATTAATCAAAAGGAGAAAGTTATTATCAAAAATAAAATGAGATAAGTAGGGGATGCTTATGATACTAGGAAGCCTAGTAAGCATCCCAAACTATCCTATGGTTGCTTTATTTTTGAAATTGAGGAATTATTTGAGTTGAATTTTTATTAGAAATCCAGGACTTACAATTCCATGATACAAGATCATGAAAATGCCTAAGAGGTGAGGATTTATGCTTGTAGCCCGCAAAAGTAAATATCAACTTAGAACCTAAATCTAAGGAGCTTTGGTGAAGGCCAAAGCATGACCTAAATCTAAGGTGAAAATGGGTATATGATTTACCTCCATAAGAGAGGATAAACCACTGACTGGACTTACAACTGGGGTGGCAACTAACTCCTCCTAGATTTTAAATACATGTAGGCAAGTCTTATGTTTTGCAAGATAGCTAGTTTATTTATTTAGAAAGAGACTAAGTCCTTAAACACACTCCCTAAGAGACTAGATCATGTAGGCATGAATAATGACTTAAATCTAATGCAAATTTTGTTATGTTTATTTTCATTTTGGACAATTTATTTGACACAGCTATGGGATTCATATGCCTAATGCATGAGAAATTGGTTATGGGCCAAAATCAAGAAGGAGGTGTGTTTCCACCATGGCTCTCAAAGGTCAAGTTCGCAAAGGTGGAAGCCCTCCATAAGCAAGAGTGAAGCAAGATGTTTTTATGCATGATGTGAAAACATACAACATCCTGTTAAGGGGTTGCTAAATCTTTTATCTTGATTTATAATCAAAGCTTTAGGTGATATTATGAGTTATTAATTTTTAATTTTGAGTTGATTAATTAGATAGAAAACTTATTTTTTCCTAAGACCCTAATCGCATCTAGGCCATTCATCAAAATAAAAAAGAAACTAGGAAGATCATGCCATCTTAATGCACAAGCTAAATAAACATCAAATAGTTTATAAAGCTTATGCAAAAGAATAAAAGGCCTTATCTGGTCAGGCTCCACTGCACAAACCCGAAAATAAATTGGGTAGATGAGCTCTACCCTTATACAACCTAGATTATAAATGAATTAATTATAATAAAAAAAAGAATTCATGTTATGGGGGTCTTCATTCTTTATTTCTTCATTTCTTCATTTCTTTCTTCTTTCCTCTTTCTTCTTTCTTCTTTCTTCTTTTCTTCTTTTTGGTTGGTGGATGTTCCAAAGGACATGGTACATAAGACATAGTCTTGACCAATGTTCATCCTAATCCCCATAACATTCATTCCAAATCTTAAAAAATTACATGAAAATGGAAAGTAAATCTAACTAAAACCTAAAATAGAGATTAGCTAAATAAAACACAATCCCAAGCATGTATATGAATAAATTGACTTAGCACCCCACACATGGGTAACCAAGTCCACGGCCTATTTTGGATTATGCTTAGGGTATAAGTAACTAAAAGCAAAAGCATTTATATTTTTATTAGCACAATCCCTATGAAGATAATGATTAGACTAAGATCATCCTATCATCCATTCTACACACATACACCCTAACATCAAACTAAAATATTACATCATAAAAATAAAAACCATAAAACCATTACCCTAACATAGAAGAAATGGTGACTTAGCCTAATGTGTGTGCCATTTAAAGTTTGTGTGGCATGTCTTAGCTAGGTTTAAGTTAGATTTTCTAAGTGTGAAGGTTCAACTTAGAGGGTGGTTTCATTTAAGTGATTTAGTTGATTTGTAAATTTTATTTGATGATTTGATTTGGTTTGAATGAACCTATATTTAATTACTAAAGTGATAAAGAGAAGAAAAGAGAAGAGAACTTCTCTTTCCCCTACCTTAAGCAATTTCTAAGGTAGATTCATTAAGTAATTTCTAAGGTAGATTCATTAGTGATTCTTATTTAGTGAATGCTTTACTATGTGTTTTAATTAATCCTATGTTTAGATTTGCTCTAAATAAACTCATTCAAATAAGAAAGACATTTTAAGATTAATTAAAGTGAATTACTATTACAAAGCCCACAACGCTTTATTTCTTTCCAACATGTGTATCATGCACATGAAATGATCCTAAGCATATCTATATATATGCAAATGTAAATATTTAGCACACCTTAATGATGAATGCTAAGAGATGTTGCTTAAGAAAATTTGGATGTTCATGATGCATGATTTTGTTAAGTAGAAAAGAGAGATTCTTTTATCCATTAATCAAATGCACATTTACATGTATGAAAGACATAAGTAACCATTATTTTACAGTGTAAGGTACAAGACCTACTTGGCTACTTAAAGCTCACAACCCAGGATGTCAGACTAATATACACTTTTCTTAAATACATGTGCATGTACAAATAAATGGAAAAAAGAATCACACAAAATTTTTTTGTTTGTTTATTTGATTTATTAATTGTTTAATTTATATGTAATGAAGATCCTTCTAATTTTATGACATAGTAGGATAAATTTAAGCAAGTGTTATGTTGTTTTCAAATGAACTATACACTTTGAATCCTATACAAACATGTTAAGAAAAGAGAAGAAAATCACATAACACATTTTATTATATTCACATGCAAGCTTATAAATATTATAAGTAGCATACCTTTCATTTATAATCTTGATTTATAAGTTTTGAAAATAAATTTTTTTGATTTAGTAGTGATAATAGCCATTCATATTCTTACTTTAGCCAAAACATGCAATTTGACATAAAGGAAATATTTCATTTATTTGATAAAAAGATGAATGCATGATTTCATATGACATACACATTTAGCATGCTTGAAAGAAATAAAGTGAAAAGCATGTAACTTCATTCACCCTAATTAATTCTAAAGACAATCTATGAAATAAGATCATTTAAAGTGAATCAAATTTTTAAAGAGATTTTTATTTTTTTATTTTGATTTGATTTAGAATATGAAAAGGGTGTTTGCTGGTCCTAACCCATTTCCCACGTGTGAATTAATTTAGTTTAATTTTATAACCATTAGATTGATTTTATATTTTGATTAGGTTAAGGTGTAAATTAAGTCCATTAATTACCCCTTACCTACACCTCCTTAACATAATTATTCAAACAATTATGAGCCAACATATGATATGCAACCACATGGAATTTAAATCAGCAATGCTCTAAGAAAGAAAGGGGCCTAATGCAATTGGCTCATAATTAATGATTAATTAAGCTAAAGGGTTTAATTAAGTACTTTCATAACCTTCCCACACATGTGAGTTGGAAATGATTTCCTTAAATTTACCTTAGGCTCTTGAACACCTAAGGATCTACCTAATAAAGGATTGATTAAATTCAGATTGATTTTGGAAGTTTGGTTAAGGTAATTAAGTAGATCATTAGTGGATTAATCCTTAAATAGGTTTGGATTAAGGAAGAAAGGGGGTTTAGGGAATAAATTAAGGAAAATATCTCAAAATTATTCCATAAACCTCCCAATCACTTAAACAATGTTCCATTATCTTAATTAAGTAATTAAACCACTGTTCACATGATTAATTATCCTTAATTATATTAAGAGGGTGATTCGAGATTCATTAATTGATTTTCATAATTAACTCATTAATAAATTCCAAGAAAATTAGGAGAGGCAGAAGTCATCCCCTAAAATATTCCTAAGGAGTTTGGAATTAATTAATGAAATGATTAGGGAGTAATTAGAGTTATTAAATTTTTAATTAAACCCTAATTAAGAAAAATTCACTATTCAAAATTAATTAGAAATAATTTTATTGCATTCCCCTCTGAATTGTCTTTAAAATGAAGTTGAGTTTATATTTTTCTAATTTTTCTATTTAGTTATGTATTTTGAAGTTTATGTGATTAAGGGTAAAAACCCTAATTAATAACAAATCCCCGGGACCATTGATGCGCATGCGCTTTCCATGGCATGATGAGATTGGTTATTTAAGTATCACATCTATGCCACGTTAGTGGTGCTACACTTTTCCTTGGACGTCCGATCAAAGATCGGATGGTCTGACCCATAAAGGATTAATCATGGATCTAATGTGTTTAATTAGAATCATCCATCCAAACACGGGATGGATGGTCCATGATTCATCCTCGCCGCCAGGGAGATGGAGTCATCCGTCCTCCATGGCTTGATCCGAGCTCACTTGAGCTCAGATTGGGCAAGGATTCAACCCACACCATTAAGAGATATGGGGAAGAATATCCAATGGTCAATTTTGATTAGGATTAAAGTTTCCTTCACAAAGGACCAATGAAAATTCTCCCTAGGCTCAATTTTGAAGCATACCTCGTCGGAGGCTATCATTGGTGCTCCCAAAAATTGAGGTAGCTTCGCCTAGTGGAGACAAAGCTCAAGGTTTGAAGGCAGATGAAGTGATCTTCTATTGGCCAAAGTTTTTAATGGTTTTGGTTTGGTCAACTCCTCCTTCCCATGGCTTGGATGCTTGGACATTTGGGTAAGCTCATTGGTCCTGATGGTGCTTGAAGAGGAATTTGATTTTATGAATCAATAAGTTGGAATCTCACCACCTCCCTATTTTCATCTTAGGTAAAACTGATAATGGATAATTCAATTGAGCTTAGGAATGCTTGATAGAGCTTGAGGAGCTTGCCTCTGAGTTCCTAGGGTTCAATCGATTGCATGTGATGTCAATTGGAATGAAATTAGGGGAGTATATCTCCCACTACTTGGATTGGATGGTCGTGAACTCCTTTGACATTTTAAACAAATTGGTCTCTTTAAATGGGTTTGTTAGGTTGTTAGGAGAGTGTAGTGGAGGAGTTGCCCATTTGCTAAATGAGAGTATGGAGTGATTCCATATGCTCATTTTCCATTGGGTGGTCGGTTTGGCCATGGGTTGGGTCATGGCTGACCCAAACCCATTTGGTCATGTTCACCACCCTCATTAGTGTCCATTTCCACTAAGAGGGTGTCAAGTGGCCATGAAGGAATTGGCCAAATTCCAAGTGAATTTGGCCAAGGTTACCCTTTGACCTGAGGGTTAAATGGTCATTTGGCTTTGATTTCAGGGCAGATTTGGAATAATTGAAAAAAGGGTTGTGCTAATTTTCAATGAATTTGGTGTTGATTTGATATCATTTGGCTCATGTTGACTCATTTATGCCAAAATGGGTCAACTTGGGATAAGTTGATCAATTGGTCAAATTAGATCAAACCAAGGGTTGGGTTAAGTTCATATGACCATTTGGAGTGGGTTGGTTTCATTGGTTTGGTTCAATTTGATTTATATTTGGTTTTGATTCATTTGAGTTCACTTAGGTCAAATGGGTCAAGTTGACCAATTTGACCCATTTGACCCAATTGAGTTAGGTTATGGGTTGGTTTAGGTTTGGTTGGTCATTTGAAATGTTTTACAATCTTTAGTTTCAATCAATTTTGGTTTGATTTGATTCCAACTTGATTTGACCTTTTAGGTCAAGTTGGGTTCATGGTCAATTGGGCTAGGTTGGGTCTAGTTGGCCAATTGGAGCTTTGGTCAAGTTCAACAAGTAATTTAGAATGAATTTGATCCATTGATTGCAATCAATTTGGCTTAGATCAAGATTTGATAAATTTTGACTTTTTTGGTCAACTGGGGTCAAGTGGCCAATTGGGCTAGGTTTGGCTCAAATGATGACTTGGTCATGTCCAATTATTAATTATGAATTGGTTTTGATCAATGGTTACAATCAACTTGGTCTATGATGGATTTTGGCTAGTTTGGGTTTTATTTGGGTTAAGTGTTGACTTGGTCAAAGGCTAGGTTTTATTAAAGAAGACACTCAATGATAATAAGTGGCAGTGGTATGAGCAGTTAGTTGAAGTCTTGTGAGCTTATCACATAACATACAAAAATCCAACTTAATCTACCCCATTCTCCTTAGTCTATGGGTCTGAAGTGGTCCTACCATTAGAAGTCCAACTCTCATCACTATGGATAGCTATGGGTAGTAAGATCACAATGGAGCAGAACGTCAAGTTATGGCTAGAAGAGCTTTGGAGGAGAGAGTGCATGCAAGATTATATAAAGCTAAAAATGATTCAAGCTCATAACAAGTTGGTCCATACTTGAGCTTTTCAAGTAGGAGAGCTTGTTTTAGTTTTGGAGACCAATTGTTGCCCATCGAAAGATGGGAGGCAAGTTTGAACCCACTTGAGAAGGCCATTTTGCCATGGAGAAGGCCTACCAAGGAGGATCTTATCATCTTATAAATTATAAGGGAGAGCACCCAATGCTTCCAATCAATGGGCTCTACCTAAAGAAATATTATTCATAAATATTGTTTGAAAATAATTATCAATAAAATTTCTTTTCATCTCAAATTCTATCTCATCTTATTGTCGAGAGACATATTTGTTTATGAATCCTCCATGATGTGTGTAGGGTAGGTGTAAGGAATCCTAGTGGCATCTTATCTTTTTGTAACACAAGACCAACACAAACTACACACAATCACATATAAAATAAACACATATCTTTTATCTCAGGCAACTTTGATGTGGGATAAAGTCCCCTGTGACACTCACTCATTAGCTGCTCTAGGCCAGGTCAACATGCTACCGTGCTAGTGTGTCACCCCAGTGGTTCCTCTTTTAGAGGATGTAAGTCTATAAGCCTTCTTCTTAACCTGACCATTGCAAACTGATGAGCACTTTGTTAGTTTAGTAGGCCTTACTGCACAACCAATAAGCTACCTCATGTTGACTTTATTTAAGAGGATGTAATCCTACATGCTTTCCTTTTGAGTCAGCCATCATGCACTGACTGTGTTGAGTATATTTGAGGCTTAAGATTAGTCTTGTAGTGGCTCCTTTCCTCCTGACTATTTCAAGTTTCTAGTCCTCACGGGACTCTCTTGGTAGTCCCAGGTCGATAACATCTGTCTGCCAAGATGATAACCCGATGATTATTTCTGTCTGTGAAGATGTAAGTCAACTAGCCTTTTTCTCAGACTGATCATCATAAACTGATGGGCACCTTAGGTTGGTTGTTTATCGCTATGCTGACAACGACCCACCCGGTGGAACACCACTCATGATGTAAGTCTACAAGCTTTCTCCTAGAATTGGCCACTATATACTTATATGATTTCTTTTATAGGCCATGGATAATGCCCCTTATGGCACCTCCCATGTGGGAACTCTACTTAGATCATGTACTTAGCGACCCCATTTAGACACTACCCGGGTTACTTTTGGATTGGATAGTCCCCTTTCCTAGTAGCCACCCCTATGGTTGGAGAATCCATCTTGCAGATATGCAGATTCTCCCTTGGTCTAGTAAGTCTGAGATAGGACTAGGACATGCAGGTCCCTTACGCACCAACAGGGTCCACAAAAACATATAAATCAAAAAAATATATTTTTTCTTGTGGAAAAGGAGGACACCGCTAGTGGTACCTTTTCCCAAGCAGGCATCCTATCTTTAAGGTAGTGTCGGCAAAACTCTTTGTAGGAATCACCTGATTACTTTGAGTTGAGATAAGTCCCCAGGAAACACTCTCTCAGTAGTCGCCCTTAGGTTGGGTTTGACTTATTGTGTCACCAACGGGTCACCCCGATGGTTGTACTTACTTTGAAAGATGTAAGTCTAGTACACATTCTTTCCAGCACGACATTGCACATCGATGGGAAGCCTTAGGTTGGGCTCAATTTGTTGTACTACCAACTGATCACCCAAGAAGTTGCTCCTCACTTTGGAAGATGTAAGTCTACATGCTTTCTTCCTAGCACAGCCGTTGCACACTGAAAGACACCCCTTAGGTTGGTTAGATCTACCCCGTGGCCAGTAAACTATCCCTTTGGATTTGTAAATCTAAGATAGGACAAGGCTGATATAGACCCTTCTTAGTTAATCCATTGCACACCAACAGGGTCCATTTAAGTTAAAATGATATCTTTGGATACTTTTGAGTTGAAATAATTCCCAAGGGACACTCTTTCAATAGTCATCCTTAGGTTGGATAGTTTTACCTGATGGCTGGTAGACTTTCCCTTTGGATTTATAAATCTAAGATGGACAAGGCTGATATAGCTCCTTCTTAGTAGATCCATCATACATCGATAGGGTTCATGTATTAAGTCCACTTTTATCCGTAGTGGATACTTCCCCAAGCAAACCAAAGAAATCCATCAAATCAAATCCACCTTATTCCCCAGTGGATCCGATCTCATATCTCCAGTATATATACTCTCGACTCCAATTAAACCAAATCATATCTTATCCCTAGTGGAGCCCCACATTAAATCAAATTAAATTCTCATCCCCCTTTGGATGCCCTCCAATCAAATCAAATTTCTTTCCAATGAGGCCCAAATCGATTTAGTCCCCCTAGTGGAGCTTAGAACACAATCACAAATCAAACCAAATCAAATTCTTATCCCTAGTGGATAATCCAAACTTACTTCCCTAGTAGAAGGTTCATGCACCCATCCCCGATAGGTTATAAATCCTAATTCCTAGTGGATCCTCTCTCCCCAAATCATATTTGCAATTAAACTCAAACCCTTATCCTCTATGGATAACTTGAACCTGCTTTCCTAGTGGAAGGTTCACATACTTAATCCCTTAGCAGATTCTTCCTCCCTCTCTTATGTCCTTGGCATAAGTTGAGCTGCATTGCACTAAGATCGTGATTCTATATACACATCAAGTTTTGGGATAGATCATTTCCGTTAGCGCTTGTGATCCTTTGGATATTATTAATCATCTCGGTCAATGCCAATATGTGCGGTGTGCCTTGTAAGTTACACCACACATATTGGGGGTCCTTTTGTTGACCTCACTTTTGGAGTGAGTTTTCAACTTACCTTGTCATAGGTCTAGAACTCTTATAGACATTAAGAGCTCCTTAGTCTTAAGACACTCCTAGTGATTAGGTGAACACTTAACCTAAGCCTAGAGACTCAGAAGGGTTAGTCATAAGAATGGGTTATGCCTTAGGGACTTAGGAATACTTGCCTACCCTATAGCCTAAACCCAATCCATGCTTTCCTTCTCAAACCAAATATCAAATTCATATCAAATCCAAACTAAATTTCCAAGACTCATAATCAATCTCATGGTCAAATACAAGCTCAAAATTTTCCATGAACCTTTTGATTGAATTCAAAACCCTTTCTAAGCCCTTTAATTTCATCTTATGGACTTAGCCTTAACCAAATTCAAATCAATCCCAATTAAATTGATTTTCTCAAATATCAATTCAATCTCTCAATCATTTATCAAATTCTAATTCAAACTCAATTCCAAATTATTCAAACAAAATTAAATAAAATTTGAAAATATTTGCATTAAACTAAGTCATTGCTCATACCACTCATGCTCTAGTCTCTTAGGGAGTGGGTTTAATGACTTTAGTCTCTTCTTAAATAATAACAACCCAACTATCTTGCAAAATTATATGACTTGCCTATATAGTTTTAAAGCATATAAGGAGTTAGCTGGCTGCCACTCCAAGCGATTATAAGTGCAATATCCAGGTGGTTTACTCTCTCTTGTGGAGGTAAACGATATGCCCACTTTTGCTTAGGTTTAGGTCATGCTTTATCTCTTGCTAAAGCTCCCAAGATTTAGGATCTCAGGTTACTATTTCGTTCAGGCTACAATCATAAATCCTTATCTCTTAGGCATACCCACAATCTTGTATTGTTGGATTATAAGTCCTAGCTTTCTAATAAATTCAACTCAAATAAATAACTCTCTTCAACTTCAAACATATAAAGCCCAACCATAGGATAGGTTGGAATGCTCACTAGGCTTTCTAGTATCATGAGCATTCCCTACTCATCTCCTTTGTCTTTGATAATAAGTCTCTCCTTTTTGATCTATCCCAATTGATTTTTTAAGTATAACCAATTTATTGATAGTCCTATCTTTAAAATATTTAGAGATAATAATTGCCTACTTTAATCGAGAGTATTCATAAAAAATTCACTTTCCTTAAGATGTAATTAACTATGGGGGCTTGCCCCCATAGGAAACTTTAGAACTTGGTTTAATATAAACCCTACTTTATTCATCCATGTACAATAAGGGAAAAATCTATGGCATATTCGAAGACCCATCATGCCTTAGGAGTCCTTACTAGGTGATTAGGTCCATTATAAGGTGGTGATTTCTATCTTTCAATATAGTGAATCATTCCTTAATGTCATACCTGATCACCTCAATAAGTACACCCTCAGATCTACATGGTGCCCCCCATACACATATCGAAAGTAAACACCATAATATGTATCAACTCTGGCTAGTCGGCTATCATAGGAGAAGGTGTGAAACTGGGGCTATGGTTTGCAATGCTAAAACACGCCATCAACTCCTTTACTTCCTTCTCCATCCTATAAATATGATTATCCTTCTACTGAGCTGGAGGAGGAGGTGTTGAGTCAAGTGAGAAGTGTCACCTACCTCAAGCATGACACATTCCTGACTATGTTGATCCCACTGTAAGGACCCCCATGTGTCGACCATGTGGACCTCGGCTGTGTCATCCAACATGTCATCCTTGTCAGTATCAAAGCAGACTATATCGTCCTCCTGATTTAAATGGTCACTCTCGAGAATTTGTTTTTTTTTTTAACAAAGTAGATTTCTAAGATCTCATCTAATGACCAGTCTACTACTCTACCTGGCTGGATTGGCATGAACACCCGCTGATGGCTGACCATAAGACTGTGCTCATCTGACTCTATGCATCAAATATTGCCTACTGATAGGACTTCCTCACTGGGAGGATCAACTATCATGGGGTCTATGTCTATGTCCCCCCTCTCTCCCTCTATCTATGGTGGTGGTGGTATGACCACGACACTCTTAGATCGCCATTCCTTCCTAACCATAACTTAGGCAATGGATCGAGCATTGGAGCTTGATTTCTCCTCAATAGGTGGAATGGATGGAGCGGGATCCTTAGGTCATAGCCGGATCACCAGTGGGGATGGTCTTTTCTCGCATGGAGCGTTCTGAAGCTTGGTGGGGGTGGTAGATGCTGTAAGCTGGATGGGTGATGGTGGACGATGAGTGGAGCGTGCGATGGCAACACCGACTACCTCTCAGCTGGAGATCTCCTCCAGCATCGAACTGTGCCCGTGAGAACAATACTATCTAAATGATGGCCTGATTGATAATCGTGGAAATCCATCGTATGAGGTAGCCAACCGTCATACCTCCATCTCTCTCTCACTTGCCTGCTTGGGCTGAAACTTGAGCCTCGATGACTCTCTCCTTATGGATTTGGTCCTTGACGCTCTTGGGAACCACAAACCTCAAATCAAATAATGCTCTAGACTCTAAGCATTCATAAGCTCTACCAACTTGGCAAAGAACAATCCTTAGATCGGCATAGAGCCTCTTACGCTCCCTAGCGATACCTCAAAGTGTGCTGATGGTGGAGATGATGCAGCAATCCTCCTTTAGTCTTCCTCCATCCTGAGCCTAGAAGAGGTGAAAACTGCTACCACTAAGAGTGGAAAGGTCTCATGAGGAGACTGTGTTAAAATCACTGCAATTGTTGAAACATAACTAAGTCAGACCCTTGCTTTAATATTTGTCTTCAATCATTGACTTCTAGATTGGATTTGGAATTTGAACCCACACTTAACAAATTTAGGTATGCCAAGTAGCAATACGTGTAACTGAAATATTTTGATAATTGGAAGAGAAACTTTACCATGAAATTTCTGATTTAGAACCCATACTCAACAAATTTAAGTCTGTTGAGCGGGGTTCAAATTTTTGGGGAGACCTTGAAGATATATGTGTTGTATGTTTTATTTAAAAATTTGATTTGGAAACCTTTACTTAGCAAATTTAGGTATGCTAAAATAGTTTCAATTATATGTTTGAAAATTTTGTAAAAACATCTTTGTTTGTGATGATTGTTTGTTATGTGTGTGATGTATGTTGATTTGATTTAAAAGTGAGACTTTTGCTTAACAAATTTGGTATGTTAAGTAGAGGCCAAGTGTGTTTGATATGTGTTGATTTGATTTGACAATGAGGCTCTTACTTAACAAATTTGGTATGTTAAGTATGAGCCAGGTGTATTTAATATGTGTTTATTTGAAAATGAGGCTCTTACTTAACAAATTTGGTATGTTAAGTAGGAGCCAAGTGTGTTTGATATGTATTGATTTGATTTGAAAATGAGGCTCTTACTTAACAAATTTGGTATGTTAAGCATTGGCCAAGTGTATTTGATATATGTTGATTTGATTTTTCTTTTTGAAAAAGTGGGGAACTCTTTATTTGACAAATATGGTATGTAAAGTAGATTTCAAATGTGTTATGATTTTGAAAGAGGGAAATCTATTTAACAAATTTAGGTATTTTAAATAGATTTCAATTTTCCTTTGTGATTTTCATTTGACAAATATGGGTATGTCAAATGGAGTCCAAATGTGTTTTGATTTTCAATACTTTGGAAAAGAGGAATTTTACTTAAAAGGTGTGGGTATGTTAAATATAATTCAATTTATTTTGATTTTCTAAAGAAAGGAACTCTCATTTGACAAATTTGGGTATGCCAAATGGAGTTAAAGTTTGTCTTGATTTTGTGCGTGATTTTTGCTTTTTAAAAAGAGGGAAACTCCAACTCTAGCACATATGGAATATGCCAAGTGGAGTTTTAATTTTATGTCATGATTTCATTTGAAAAAAAGGATCTTCATTCAATAAATTATATGAATTGTTAAATGAGGTTTGGTTATCTTTATGCTTTTTGAAAACTTCTTATGAATTTTGTGCAAATATTTTGTTATGTGAATTTTGAAAAAGTGCCATTTTGCAAAAGGGGTTATTTTTTATGTATAAGATGAACCTTTTCTCACCAAACTAGTGGTAAAGAGGTTCTAAATTTTAGTCATCTCCTTTCATTAGTTAATTTTATCTTTTACTTATTGGGGGACATAATAGGGGTTTCAAGACCTACATGGAGTGAGGCCCTAAAACCTAAAAGATATTGGCTCACTTTGCTTAAGAATGAAATAAGCTAAGTGCTAATGAAAAGAAAGGTAGTCTCAGACTTATATAAAATATAAGTCCACTATCGATGCTTGGAGACAACAATAGTCTACTAGAGATGGAGAGAGGAACCATCTCCAATGGAGTCGCCATAAAAATCTGTGGTGATTATTTTTGAGATGTATATGGGAGACACCACACAGATCTGAGGGGTACTTATTAAAGTGATCGAGTACGACATTGAGATATGATATACTACCTCGAAAGATAGGGATATCACCCTTCAATGGACCTAATCACCTAATAAGGACTCCTAAGGCATGATGCATCTTTGAATATACCAAAGATTTTTCCCCTGCTTTACATGGATGAATAAAGTAAGATTTATATTAAATCGAGTTCTAAAATTCCCTATGGGGGCAAGCCCCCACAGTTAATTACTTCCTAAGGAAAGTGAATTCTTTAGGAATGATCTCGATTAAAGTAGGCAATTATTATCTCTAAAGATTTCAAGGGTAAGACTATCAATAAATTGGTTATGTTTGGAAAATCAAATGGGAAAGATCAAGGAGAAGACTTATTTTAGAAGCCAAAGAGAATGAGTAGGGAATGCTCATGATATTAAGAAGCCTAGTGATCATTCTAATCTATCCTATAGTTGAGCTTTATATGTTTGAAATTGAAGGGAATTATTTTATTTGAGTTAAAATTTTATTAGATTACTAGGGCTTATAATCCAACAACACAAGGTTATGGAAATGCCTAAGAGGTGAGGATTTATGCTTGTAGCCTAAAAGAAATAGATACCTCAGATCTTAAATCTAGCGAGCTTGGCATAAGCCAAGGCATGACCTAAATCTAAGCAAAGTGGGTATATGATTTACCTCCACAAGAGAGGGTAAACCACCCGACTGCTGGACTTATAATTACTTGAAGTGCCAACTAACTTCCATTACACTTTAAAATCATGTAGGCAAGTCATATGATTTTGCAAGATAGTTGGGTTATTATTATTTAGAAATAGACTAAATTCCTTATACCCACACCCTAATAGACTAGAGCATGAGTGGTACGAATAATGACTTAATCTACAAATGCAAGTCTTTTCAATTTTTATTTTATTTTTGACACTTCATTTTGACAAAGGCTATAATATTTTCTATATGTCTAAATGCATGATGAAATGAGTTATGGGCTAAATCACTAGGAAAGAGGTGTTTTCCATCACAGAGGAGACCCTCAAAGGTCAAGTCTTCCCCTATCATGCAAGGATGGAAACCCTCTCTTAGCAAGAGTGAAGTAATATGCATGCATCATGTGAGACATATAACATTCAGCTAAGGGGTTGCTAAATATTTTAATTATCTTGATTTAATGCCTATGCTTTATGTGAGGTTATGAGTTACTTAAAACTTTAGTTATGAGTTATAATTGGGGGTAGAAAAAAAATAAAATTTTCCTAAGAGCCTAATCGCATCTAGGCCATACAACAAACACCAATCATAAAGGAAATACAAAGAGGCATGCCATTTCTAATGTACAAGATAAACATAACATCAAATATTTTATAGATACGGTGCAATCGGGTACCACCATATAACTTGAAAAGGGAAAATAGGTAGATGAGCTCTACCCTTATACAACCCGGAATATGAAAGAATAATTTTAATTTACAAATGAATAAATGCTACGTGGGTCTTCTTTTCTTCATTCTACATGCTTCATGTATCTTTCTCCTTCTTTGATTTGGATGCGCTTGCTTCAAAGGTATCACAGGGCCTCTTAGGATGAAGCCTTCTATCCACTGCTCATCCTAATCTCCCATAACACTAATCTTAATTCCTAATGCAAAATTACATTAAAAATAAGAAAAATAAATCTAACTACACCTGTAAAATAAGTGTTAGCTGAACACACCATACAATTCAAGCAGTTACATATATAATTTGGACTTAGCACCCTGCACATGGGTACCAAGCTCACTTGTCTTAACTTGGATTATGCTTAGGGGTTTAAGCAACTTGCAATGAGAGCATTTATATTTATTTTAAGCACCCCTTAAACATAATCCCTTATAGAAAATATGATTAGGCTAATATCACCTAACATATAGTCTACAAAACATACACTCTAACATCCAGTCTAAAATAATACATCATAAAACCAAACATACAACATACCATGCATTGTCCTAACATAAGGCAAGAAGTAGTGGTGGCTTAGATTTATTGTATGAGTTAAGGCTTGTGTGGTATGTCCTTGTTGATCTCATATTTGGAGTGAGTTCTTAATCTCCTCATCATAGATCTAGGACTCTTATAGACACTAAGAGCTCCTTAGCCTTAAGACACTTCTAGTGGTTAGGTGAACACTTAACTTAAGCCTAGAGACTTAGAAATGTTAGTCATAGGAGCAGGTTATGCATTAGGGATCTAGAGAGACTTGTCTATCCTATGGTCTAGACCCAATCCATGCTTCCCTTCTCAAATCAAACCCCAACTTCAAATTCCAAATACCATATCCAATTCCCAAAACTCACAATCAATCTCATGATCAAAGTCAAGTCCAAAAATCCTCCATAAGACTTATGATTGAATTCCATGGCTTTAACCCTAGCCAAATCTGATTCAATACAAATTCAATTGACTTTTCAAAGATTAATTCAATTCTTCAATCACTTATCAAACTCAAGTCTAAACTCAATTCCAAATGATTGAAATCCAAAATCAAATTCAAGCTCCAAAAATCCTTCTTAAGCCATATGATCCACTTTCATAAGCTTAGCCAAAATCCTCTTTAAACTAAATCAAAATCAATTGATTTCTTTATAAATCAATTATTCCATCATTTATATTCATAAATATAAATAAAATCCAAACTCAAATAACCAAAACCAAATCAAACTAAATCAAACCAAACCAAGATCCTTCCTAGGCCATATGGACCCACCTCCATGAGCTTAACAAATCTAAACCCAAATCAACCCAAAATCAATTGATTTCTTTATAAATCAATAATTCTTCATTTATATTCATAAATATAAATGAAATCAAAACTCAAAAGACCAAAAACAAATCAAACTAAATCTACTTTCTTCTTATCACTTTTGACTTATCTTCATGAGTTTAGCCAAATTTGCTTCCAAATCACTCCAAACTCAAGTGATTTTCTCATGAGTCATTTATATCTTCATTTATATTTCCAAATATAAATGAAATATAAATTCAAATAGCCAAAACCAAATCCAAAATCAAATCAAAACTCAATTCAAGCCATTTAAGCCAATTTCTTGAACTTGACCAAAACCTATCTAAATCAAGCCAAAACCAATGTATTTTCTCTTGAATCAATCATTCCTTCAATCATCTATCCAAATATAAATGAAACCTACAATCATCTTGTCAAATTGAAATCAACCCAAGTCAAGCCCAACTTAGCCCTTTTGGCTTGAAAATTCCAAGTTAACCAAAACCTATCATAGCCCAAATTGATTGCAATTAGATTTATATTTCAACCCTAAGCTCATATATAAATCCAACTAAACCTTAATCAACCAAAAACCAAGCCAATTGACCCACTTAGGTCCACTTGACCCAAAGTGGCCTAAAGAACCCATATGGATGAGTTCTAATCCAACCCAAATTGGACTAAACCAAACCTATCCAAACCTTATACCATGATCATTGATCACCATAGATGATCAATTACCTTGAATTAGGTTAAACCAAGTAAACTTGGTCATTTGACCAAGTCAACCCTTAGCCTAAATGAAACCTAAACTAGCCAAAACTCTCCATACACCAAATTGATTAGAACCATTGATCCACTCCAACTCATAATCAATGATTGAACATGACTTGACCATCAATTGAGCCAAACCAAACCCAATCGACCATTTGACCCGAGTTGACCCAAATTTGCCTAAAAGGCCAAAATAGATCAAATCATGATCTAACCTAAATTGATTGCAACCAATGGCTCAAGTTCCATTTCAAATTCATCGTTGAATTTGACCAAAGCTCCAATTTGATCAATTGGATCCAACCTAGCCCAAATTGATCTAAAAGGTCAAATTGGCCAAAATACAAACTAAATCCAAATTGATTAAAACCAAAGTCTACAATCATTTTTAGTTAACCAATTGAATTTGAACCAACACCCAACCCAAGCCAATTTAGCCAATTTGGTCAAATTGATCAACTTAGCTCATTTGACCTATATGAATCCAAATGAGCCAATATCAAACCTAGGCCAAATTGATTGAAACCACTTGGATCAAAACACTTTAAATCATCATTTGAACATAGCCTAAGCCTTGGTTTAACCTAATTTGACCAATTGGTCAACCAAACCTAATATGGCTCAAATTGAACCCATATAACCAAATTGAGCCAAAGCCCATGAAACCAACCCATTACCCATTGGAGGTTGATCAAACCCAACTGAAAACCATCTTGTGTCAGCTTAAAGTCATCCCAAAAGCCAAATGAGTCTAATCCAAGCCATTGCCCATTAGTCAAGCCCTCTTTACATAGGATTCCACCCATAAATGGCAAAATCCACTCTCCCATCACTTGGCAGCCCTCACTCATCCCATTTTGGGGTCTGACTGAACCACCTAGTCCACCCTAAGTGGGCTAGACTTACCTTAGATGAAAGGGAGGTGAGTTAACTCACCTCTCTTGCAAACCAACCACCCAATGGATCCAAGGAAGGAAATAAGACCATATTAAGCTTTGAGCCACCCCCCCCCCCCTACTCCTTTCTCCAAACAAGACAAGCCACGTGGACATGATGGCAACCACTCCGACGGTTGGCTAGTAAAAATGGGAAATAATCTCGTCTGTCCACCTCAGCAAATTAATGGATATACCCCCTCAATTCAAATCAGATTTCACTTGCATTCAACTCCTCTGAGCTCCCAAGAGAAATGAAACTTTGTAGCACTCCTCAGAGCTTCTCCAAGGCTTCCCCACTTCAAATTTCTCCTTCTCGAGCAAGGCCAAAAATAGGACACCCCTATTTGATCCAAACTTATTCCTCTCTCAACCAAACTTTAATTGTTCATCCACACACCTTCCCCACACCTTGTCGATGCTACCCAAAGCTTCCCTCGAGTTCTAAACCCACCGGAGCTAGGAGTTTGATTACCACCGAGATCCAAATTAATGGAAGTTTGTCCACAAAGCAAACAAGAGGAAATAGGCTTGCATGCTTCTCAATAGGGCCTCATCTCTACTCGACGAAGCTACTTGGTCTTTTGTGAAGAGAATTTGCATGAGAGTCAATCTTGACCATTGGATGTGCGGATCCCTTCCTTGATGGTGTGGGATCATTTTGAAGTTCATCTTAGCTTGTGAGTCTCAATTGAGCAATCCATGGTCAGATGGACTCACAGTTCATCATCATTCAGGAAGAGATATCATGGGTTGTTCATTCCACATGATTAGATCCACCTCATTTTCTTTAGCATCATAGTTTTGATTGTGGCCATCCGATCTTAGATCGAACAATCCACGAGAAATCGTGTCCCACTGTTAGCTGAGTTAGTCGAGGATGTGATTACTTAAATAACCAATCCCATAGCACCATGTGGAAAGCACATCGCGTCAGTGCGCCACGTGGCGCCAATGGGATTAAGTCTTAATTAGGTTAATTTAATTAGTTTTTAAGGCTGAAACTTCCATAATTCATAACTAATTATAGAAAATCTAAAAAATATAAATAAGGGCTCATTTTAAAGGTATTTCAGAGTAGAATCCATTAAAATTATTCTTAATTAATTTTCAGCAGTAATATTAGCTTAATTAAGATTTAATTAAAAACTTAATTAACTTAATTACTCCCTAATTAATCATCCAATTAATTTCAAATTTTTTGGGGTTGCTTAGGGGGATGACCTCTACCTCCCCTATTTTTCTTGGAATTTATTAGATGATTAATTAGAAAAATTGATTGATTAAGCCCTAATTACCTTCCTAATATAATTAAGGATTAATTAAGCATGTGAATAAACTAACTAATTAATTGGACTCTTTGGCACTGATTAATAGTAGGAAGGTTTAGGGAATGTGATTGGGGCATTTTTTCTAATATTTTCCCTAAGTTTCCTTACTTTTCAAGAGAAATTAATTAGGAATTAACTAACTAATTAATTACTTAATTAGCCTAATTAAATTTTAAAATGGATTTAATTTTCCTTAGTCAATTCATGGGTAGATCTTTTGGTGTTTAATAGCCTAAAGAGATTTAATGAAATTATGATTTGCCCATATGTGTGGAAAAATCATAAAAGTAATTAAATAAGTTCCTTAAGCCTAATTAACCATTAATTATGAGCCAATTGCATTAGGTCCCTTTCATTTCATAAGACCATTACTAATTTACTTTTCAAATCATTTAAATAATTCATTGGCTCATAATCATTTGATTAATTACCTTAAGGTAACATAGGTAAGGGTTAATTAATTAATTTAATTCATATCTTAACCTAATTAATCCCAAATTGACCTAATTACCTCTCATTAAATCAAATTAACTCACACATATGGGAATCATATTAGGATTAGCAAACCTTTTTCTCTCTTTTCATAAATTAAATTAAATATGGAAGTAAAAGTGACATTAAAAAGATTTGGTTTACTTTAAGTAGATTTATTTGATATGATTGTCCTTAGGAGTTAATTTAATTGAATGAGATTACATGTTTATGTTTATTTATTCCTCTCCAATCATATTAAATGTTGTATGTCACTTGATTCATGCATTCATCTTTTGCAAAATTAATTAAATCAAATGATTTCCTTTGTATCAAGCTTGCACGTGTTGATTTAAATTAATATATGTGTGCCTATTATCACTATTAAATCCAAATATATTTTTAAAAACTTATAAATGAATGATTACATATGCTATGAATGCTAGTTATAGATATATATAAAGGATGTATGTGATTATAGCTTAAGTGTATGAAGTGAAGTTTCTTTTCTTTCATTCATGTATTGATTTATGTAAGTAAGAATGTTAATGGGTATATAGCCTGGACATCCTGAGAATATGAGGCTTTAGTTAGCCCTAAGGAGGTCATTTAATCATCTCACTTCCCTGGTTTAACAATGACACGTACTCCATTTAATTTCATTCTTACTTACTTTAATGCTCAAATTTAGATAAGACTTTATTCCATATGCATAAAATTTTCAAATAAATACAACATTTGCATGATTTTCCATTCTTGTAGTCATTTGTACATTCACATGCATTCAAGAATAGTGGGTATATTTAGTCTGGACTAGTGTTATGGGGGGATAGAGATGAACATTGGCTAGAAGACTTTGCCCTGGGGTTTCATGCGATGCCTTGAAGCTTACCAAATCAAAGGAGAAAAGATCGAAGAAATGAAGGAGACATAGAGTTTAAATCTTCTTGACAACATGATTACAAGATTGTATGTAAGAAATCACTTGAAATCATGATTACAACAATATGCGGTAGTTGGGTTAATGGTTGTTGGTGGCGGTTTACATTGACAACGTGGTGATGACAAACTTTGAACTTCTAGCTCTCTCTCAGCTTTCTCCCAAGTTTGATTGTAACTTCAATGACAAGAATAGGGTTATTTATAGGAATCTAAGAGAGGTATTTTGGTCATTGTAGCTAAAATCTCAAAACACTCCATCGAACGGTTCGTATTAATTCATTTTATCATAGATATCTTCTTTTTGGTGATTTGACCATTCAAATGACTTTTCAATCTGGGCTTGTTGGATTTGTGTCTCAGATTCGATTTATAAAAACGTCAAATTTCAAAGTCATTTGATCATCCAATCAATGTTCAAATTTTATATATTTTGCTAAATTGAATCATTTGGGCTCGATTTGATTATGTTATTGGACTCATTTCACTGAGTCATTTAATTTGATTGTATGCATGCTTTAACTTGAGATTCATGCTTGATTTATAAATTTTAACGGGATATATCAAATTCCAATTATGACCATCTTATATGCTTCTCATTTTATAAACATAGGCATATGTAACGTATTGATTTTATTAATATCAAGTTATCTTTAAATGCTCTTATATACATGATGAATAAGTACACGTAAAATATATATTAATATCCTTAATTTCCATGCACTTTTATTAACTAAATTTAGATGTTTTCTTATTTTATAAATTCATGTCAAGTTATTGTAGGTAGGATGCATTATTGTGTATATATATATATATATGGACTTCCCCATGAGATCACCCATCCTAGTATTACTCTTGCTCAAGCATGCTTAATTGTGGAGTGTTGATGGGATCTGGTGCTAGTGTGGTCACTTTTAGATGTGCCCCAAATTATATATGTTGAATTGCTCTCTACCTATAGTAAGGTCAAACAATCTCGACGATAATATATGTATGTATGCATGTATGTATATATGATGAATGAGCACATAAGAAACAATGCAATGCTCATATTATATGGATTTAAAATCATTTTGGTTGGAGCCTTTTGAAACACACACTTGATTTGAATTTTATCAAGAGATTCTTGCAATGGGATCATCAATTTAAATTACAAAAAGACAAAATTTGAAAGCTAGCTATTAAGAAAAATATTCCACCATCATGAGCTCCACGAGAAGACAATCAAAAATAAATTAAGTGCTCTAATCTCCATTTGCCCAAAACATTTGATGTGGTTGAATTATTAGATGTATAAAATAATATTTTATATATAAAATATTCAAAATTAAGTAAATATCTAAGATATAAGAAAAATTAAATATTTTAATAAATTAGATCACTCTTGTTCATCAATACATGCTTTTCATTTATGCATGTTTAGGTATTTCTTTATTTAGTACTTTTTAAATTAAAGTCACAATTTTAAATTTAATATAGCTTAATAATAGTCTTGATATTATTTACTTAAAATACACTGATTAGAAATTATTATCATCGTTTTGGATTACCTCATCACCACTGCTGCTCATTTGTTATAGTCCAACCAAAAGTTTTTTTTTACATTTATTTTATCAACAACAAGAACAACAACAAGCCTTAATCCCACTAGGTGGTTTTGAAATTTCGTCTCCATTTTGTCCTATTATGTGTCAAATTCTCATTTAATTCAAGTATACTAAGATCATTTTTTATACATCTTAACAAGTCTTTTTAGGTCTATCTACCTTTCTAACATAAGGCAAATCTAATGCATCTACTCTCCTAATTTCATGACTAGCTTTATGTATTAAAACCATCTAAGCGATTCTTAATCTTATCTACCATGAGTACTCCAAATTTTTAACATACTCATTTTGCATTCTATCTAAGAGTAAAACTCATCCACAAAGCATCCTCATCTAACACTTAACTTAGTCTTATGCTTCTCTTTTTTAACATTGCATCATAAGTCATTATGTCTTACCACCATCTTATAAAATTTTATTAAGTTTAAGTGGAACTTTTCATCACATAATATGCATTCCTCCACTTCACCATCCAACTTGAATTCTACTAATAACATCTCCATATTTCACCATCATTTTGAATAATAGAGCCTAAATATATAAATCACTCTTATTAATGACTTGATCAAAGTCACAACACTATCATAAAACTTCTACAACTAAAATTACACTCCATATATTGATTTTGATCTACTTAAGAAAACCTTTGACTACAGTTGACCTCCATAATTCAAGTTTTACATTTGGACTCCTCTCTAGTCTTATCAACAAGAAGAATGTCATTAAAAAGCATACACCAAGATACATCTTCTTGTAAATGCCTAAATGAACATCCATAACTAAAGTAAAAAGATAAGGGCTTAATGTTGATCCTTGTGTAATCCAATAAATAGGAAAATATTTTGTCAATCCTCCTTGTATTTGGACACAATGTTAAGTATACATATCCTTAGACTTGAATATAACCAATATTAACTCCTTCAGAACTCTAAAGAACATCTCTTGAGACTTTATCATAAAATTTCTCTAAATCAATAAATATCATATAAGATCCTTCTTACTTTCTCATGCTTCTCCATCAAACCTCTTAACAAATGTATAGCATCCATAGTAGATCTACCTGGCATGACATTTATTTTATCAAAAAATAAAAAATAAACTCATGTATTTGTAAAGTTCTCAATCAAACAATCTTAAAGTTATCCAAATACATTGTATTTATTTTTCTTTTGCACTACAATCTTTTTTCAGTCATCCAAACAACCCTTTTAAAAATATTTTTTTAACTTTTAAAATAGATAAAAAAAATCATCATTTTGTAAAACATATTTTTATTTTATAAACAACTAAATTAGACCTTCTATCAACCAAAAGGTCTTCACTCAAACTATATACTTTCTGTTTTTCAGGTTATTTGGTCTGGATTCGAGACTTAAAGTATATGACATGAAGTAATTCTTTTGCTCTCCGCATGAGTTCAATAAATTTTTTTAACTGTTTTTATGCCCAGTCTATTTTAAATAAAATATCTACGACAGAATTTCTAAACCTTAAACGAAGCTCCTTGGCTTTGTCCTTCTGATACTGACTTTGAATTATCAAGTACATTAGATTCCCATGTACTTTGTGAATTAGCAGCCACTGTAGTTACCGGTAGATCTTCCTCTCCTGCGGCTCTCACATTTTGAGGAGACAGTTGATCCTTGCTATTGCCCCACAGGAGGGCATAGAGGCCTGCCACTATTATAATCACCCCAAAATCCTGTGTTGAATAAATAGAGCTAAAAGAGTTAACAGAAAAAGAATTTATTGTCTTTATAACATTTCTAATAATTTAACTAGCAGTTAAAAAGGCCTTTTTTTTGTTTTTTTTATATTATTTTCTTCCTCCCTCAACAAAGTAACTCAGAGATGGGCGGCCATGCCAAGAGTGAAACAAAGTTTACATTCCTAATGATATCTTCTCGGACAGAAAGAAGGAACCCATCGCCATAGTAAGGAAGACGCAAAGAGGGAGGAAAGCGCTGACAAAAACTGGACCTCTCTCCTTCAACACAACCCCTTGCAAATAGTATGAGACGCCAGTGCATGTTATTCCCTGCAAAGTGAACCTCGATCTCCTTCATAACTCATAAGCTTGATAGCTACTTAATTGAAGGAATAGTATCTGTTTAGCAGATTTTGAAGTAAATTTTAATATGAGTAAATCGTTAATCTTGTACTTATTAAAATTAACTCAGAATATTTAATCCCATTTCCCCCATATATTTTATTCACATGGAAGTAACTTACCGAATATATTGCGACAAAGAGCCTGTTGTCCCAACCTACAATCCATGGACTTGCACTTCCATGCTCCACCACCAGCAACCACAGAACTCATCATCGCACCCAAAATACAAATCAAAGCTGTCAAGGTAAGTTCTGCGGGGAACGATTCTAACGTCTTTGACTGCATCAATATTAACCCACAGATAGTGTTGATTAAAACTACGATAAGATTTATATTAATAATTTATTTATATGATGATTATAATAGCATTATTATAATAGTATTAAATAATAGCTTTCGTTACTTGTAGTATTAGGAAGGCAGACCACAAGGTGCTGCACCCTATAATGAAGAAAGTGCCCTTTATCCACTTGGAGCTTCCTGCGCCATTGCTCATGGAATCTTCTGTGTTGCTATACTGATCATCTTTTCTCTTGGAATACCAGGGCAATTGCAAGATGGGGCCTTTGTACAGAATCATCAGAACTGCTCCTGCCACGTTAGCGATTGTTCCAATCACCTTAGCTTGGCCAAATCTTCGCTTGATCTTCAACGTCTCCAACCTAATTAATGGAGCAATAGAATGGAAATCAAGCACGAAATATTGTGGGCGTAACTCATAATTTTTTGTGTGCTTTAACTGCTAGCTCATAATTTGTATTAATATTAATATAATATCAATAGAGGGTAAAAAAAAGAACAATAACACCCAACTTACTAATTGGCAATCAATTAATAAAACTTCTGTAGAAGGTAAGAATAACTAACAGCTGGGACATGACCTGAGAAGAAGGGCCATAAGGTAAGTAATGGCAGGAATTATATTTTCAAGTGCAGAAGCAAAGCTTGCTGAGGTCCACTTGGCTCCAACGTAAAATGAATTTTGCTGAAGCACTGGACTATACAAAGAAAACAGATATTCCATCGGTTAATTAACAGGACTATACAAAGATATATTTATAAATAAAGAGAGTTAACACCTATAATTTAAGAAGGATACATCATGTAATGAACAAATAAGAAATTAAGATGAAGGACGGAAAGCAGATCATCATTACTCCAGCAAAGCTAATGCCATTATTTTGAGGAGGACAACCACAGTAATTCTTGGTCTGTGTTTCCTGCACTAACGAATATAGTTATCAGATAAGGAGAAGGGTAATATTGCACAACATATTTCACTGCAAAACTTTTATTAGAGTCCTTAGTATTTTCTTTAAAGTTTTTTTTTTCCATATATATATTTGGGGAAGTAGGAAAGACCTTTCAAACCAGAACGCAAATGGTGAGATGACGACAGCGCCAATAATGTTACGATATACAACAAGCACATATTGGTTCATCCCTTCCTTGAGGGTTGCCTCCGCTAGCACGTACATGCCGGCGAAGACAAACTGCTGCAAAACCATGTAGAAGTAAGGCTTTACCTTCTGCAAAACTTTGAGGCTTCCTTACTGCTAACCATCATCATGGCCTTTTCTCTCAATGAGACACAGGTTTCTTCTACTCATTTCCGAAGTGGAGTGAATATATATACACTTCGCAATGTAACACTAAGGGAATTTTGTAAACCGTCAAAATGTTTGACGGATCTGCCACTGTACTTGCCTCGCTGAATTTAATTACCGACTTCAATTTGTTGCTGTTCTTGAATCATCTAAAAGCTTTTAATAATAAGAACTAATGAAAATTGAAGCGTTCTAAAGCCTGTGGCCACTCAAAATTAGATGTAGAACAAGTCTTGTAATAGTTAATACTAACTTGATCGCTAATTTTTAAGACTTTGGACTCATCTAAGGGACTCATGAAGTCACTCATTAGTTGAGATTATTTATCCAACGAGTTAATCAATTTACTTGAGAGTATTCACCGGCTAATTATAACTCTCTTAAGAAGAATTTTGCCACCATGAAATTACTTCTTTCTTTATTTTTACTCCACAAAATTATAGCATAATCTCCCTTCAAAAAGATTCGCTAAAGAGATCTTTAAAAATACTTATTCTATTGGCCTTTTGCACCATTTAAACCCCTTCAAAAGTTATGAAAAGATCTAAATTTAATTTGTAAACATTTCCACAACATATACAAGAGTTTTTTTTTTATTTTCTGAAGCCTTGATCCTTTCCCAGAAGTCAAATATTTCTTCTTAGGCTGCTGATCAGCTCAGTTTTGTAGGTTTTATTATTAGTATAAAATTTTTAAAAATATCAAAATATTTCAAAATTATAAAGCTTTTTAGAACATGAATAGACATGCATAAAATTTCAATTTTTTTGAGTGGCATATTTTAAATAATAAAATAATATAATAATTAAATACTAATCATAATAAGTATAATTAAATAAATAAAATTATATAATATTTTTAATTTTTGAAAAATACAAATAAATAGTAAGATAAAATCATCAAATTTATAAGAGAAAATTATAAATAGATAAAATGTAAAATTATAACCTATAATTTATAGTTTAATCACCTTCTTAAGATTAAATATATAAATTAATTTTACCCAAGATTTATAAATTAAATTATTTGATGACTACAATGTTAAAAAAAATATCAAAATTCTCTTTATCCATTTTGAAATACTAAGTACAAAATAAATTTATTTTAAATTTATATGACGTAGATTAATTTAAGCAATTTATGAATTTAATTAACATTAATATTAATTAATATGTGCATGTTAAATGTTTATAATATTAATATAAATATAAATATAATTTATAAGAAGAATATAACTAATAATACAAAAAATTTTAAAATTTTTTATGATTTAAATTATTATAAAATTATAAAATATAGTTTATAACTAGATCATATGAGTTAAAATATTAATTATATGAGATTATAATAAGTTAAAATTAAATTCATTTTAAGATGTGTTCATCTCAAAATTATTCTTAAGTCAAAATTATTTTGAGGATGGGCAAAATTATAAACTTCACCATCTAATTGAATAAAATTAATATTTTTAGGCTGGGTAAATGTGCAAATTATAAAATTCTTCATCCTATTACATAAATTTAATATTTTCAGGGTGGGCATTTGCCCACCTTCGGCAACACATGGGTCCGCCCATGGACATGCACCCATAAAATTTTCAATTGGTTTCAAGCCGAGAGCTGCCTACATTATCCAAACAATAAGCTTAAAATCAAATTCACCCAATCCATACTTTGGGTTTCATGTTATATCAACTTCACTAAATCCTAATTCAAGCTCACATATACTTTATTTAACACCTCTTAAAGCCTCTTACAAAAAATCTCATGACCTAAACATTATGCTATATCTCTAGTGCCCACTCCTAACTCTCTCCTTTAGTGGTTGTCAACCTCATTATACACAATTTAAAAGTAAATAGATGCTCATGATCAATAGATTAGAATGGATCAAAGATGCATGGATTTATGAGCTTGTGCCTCTTTTTTAATAAATTTATAAAATTCTCAATCAAATATTTCTCACTATTATGCGACTTTCTCTTATTCAATGCTAATTGTACATCACTCTTATGTACAATCTTTATAAACAAAGTTACATCTCATATCATCTTGGCTCCAATACTTAAAGAGACCAATGGTAAGCGATGGGGTTGTATCCTTGCCTTCCTAGCTTCTCTTTAGGAAGCATAATGATAAGAGATGAGATTACATTTATTATATCTATATACTCATCTACATCCTTTCCTTGATCCAAACCCTTCTACACCTCATGAAGAGTCATAATTATAAGGTTAGTGATAATAAGATCCTCATTCTCATTGTTTCTTTTTTGTCCTATCCTATTTATAAGACTAGAAAACAATTGTTAAAGTATCTAATTTTTTTACTTTAGTTTTATTAGATTAGTCTTAAGGTTAACTTTATTTCTCCATAAATCATGTGTAATACTAAAAAGCTAACTTAACTTTGTTCCCTCTTTAGTTGATACTTTTTTAGTGCATATCCTACTCCTCAAAAATGAATGGTCTCATTTTCCTCTTCATAATTATATGGTGAATGGCTAAGTAGAAATATGTATAATGAACTCGTAGTAATCTTGCTCTTAAGTACTAGGCATCAGTGCATGATAAACAATTGGCTATATATATATATATATATATATATATATATATATATATATTGAAAATTATTATTATTATGTGTGTGTGTGTGTGTGTGTGTGCATATATAATATATGCTTATATAATGGTTTTTCATTTAAAATAAAATTAAAAACATAATAAAATCTATAAAAACATGCATTTATGTCTTTATTCATTACTATATGCATGGCATCCTTTTAATTACTCTTCCAGCTCAACATCCTTGGTGATATTTCTTCAAAGAACTCAATACATCTTCTTTCCATCTCTAGTATAGCTTTATGAGTGTGGGCTTTGAAAATTCGTCGCTGACCTCTCGATGAAAGAGAGCTGAATTTAAGTGTAAGTGTAATTTTCATAAGGTAGATGGAATAGTAGATAAGACACTACCCATGGATTTCACCCTCATTTTGTGAGGACTTTAGATCATTCCACATTTCTATGGAGACTATAGTCAATTACCTCTCAATCTTTGAGAGAGAACTTTCATTAATTTAGTCTTTAGATCACTAAATGTGTAGCATATAGTAGCAGTATGTGAAGTTTTGAAATTTAAAATTTATGAAATTCATCATTTTTACTTAAAGCAAATGGTTGCGGGAGCGATGACGTGCCTGATCTAGATCACATGATTTCGTCATCCCTTGGTCAAACTACTTGGTAGGAGGTTCACAATCCCTTTTAAAACGACCATGGGTTGCATCATCCAAATAATTCTTATAAACTTGGGGTGGTGTTTGTCTAAGGAGACAAGCTTAAGTACTTTATGAGACTTTTTTGCCCTATCTGTATGATTCACCTCTCAAGTACAGCCATTAACATCTATAGTGGTGATCATAATATAATGGTATCATTTAGATCATCTAATTGTATGTAGAAAGAAACCACACATAGAGGAAATACTTACTAGCATGAGATTGTGATGAAAATATTCCCGCCTTCATCTGTCCTTTTTGAAGAGGATAAATGAAATCATAAAAATATACTTTTGTTGATTGGGACGCCACGTAGATCTACTGATGTGCTTATTCAAGTGATCGGGTATGTCATCAAGGAATAGTGTATTATCGTAGGAGATAGAAATCACTACCCTTTAATGGACCTAATCACCTCAATAAGGACTCCTAAGGACAATGGGTCTACATATGTACCAGAGATTCTTCCCCTACTTTACATGAAAAAATAAAGCAAGGTTTATTTTAACTCGGGTTAGTTAAGTTCCCTACAAGGGCAAGCCCCCATAGTTAATTACAATCCTAAGGGATGGGATTTCTTAGGAATACTCTCAATTAAGGTAAATGATTCTTGTCTTCAAAGATTTTAATAGGAAAGGACTATCAATCGATTGGTTCATTCTTGAAGATCAAATAGGATTGATAAAAAATGGGGAGTTATTATCGAAGATAAAAGAAAGATAAGTAGGAGATGCCCATGATGCTAGAAAACCTAACAAGCATCTCAAACTATCTTATGGTTGGGTTTTACATTTTTAAAATTGATTTAATTTGTTTGAGATAAAATTTTCATTAGAAATTTAGGACTTATGATTCTATAACACAAGATTATGGAAATGCCTAAGAGGTGAGGAATTATGCTTATGGCCCACAAAGGGGAGAAGCAACCTCAGAATCTAAATCTATGAAGCTTTGGCGAGGGCCGAAAGCACAACCTCAGAATCTAAATCTAAGGCAAAAATGGATATTTGGTTTGTCTCCACAAGAGAAGACAAACTACCCGACTGCTTGGACTTACAACCGCCTAGGGGTGGCTGCCAACTAACCCCTCCTATGATTTTAAATACATGTAGGCAAGTCATATGCTTATGCAAGATGGCTAGGCTGTTGTTTATTTAGAAAGAGACTAAGTCCTTAAACTCACTCCCTAAAGAGACTAGATCATGTAAGGACATGCTTCAAATGACCTAAATCTAATGCAATTCAAATTTTATTTTATTTTCATTTTTGGACAATTATTTTGACTAAGGCTAATAGGATTCATATGTCTAATGCATGAGAAATAAAGTTATTGGCCAAAATAAGCAAAAAGGGAGGAGGTGTGTTTCCACCATGGCTCTCAAAGGTCAAGCCAAGTTTCTCTGGAAAAGGTGGAAGCCCTCCAATCAAGAGTGAAATAAGATGCATTTGTGCATGATATTGTAAAAGAAATACTCATCCAGCTAAGGGGTTGTTAATTCTTTTATCTTGATTTTAAACCTAAGCTTTATGTGAGGTTATGAGTTATTTAATTTTAATTTTGAATTATTAGATTTGGTAAAAGATTTATTTTTCCTTGAGAGCCTAATCAACATCCAGGCCATACATAATGCAAGAAAGAAACTAGAAAAAGATGCCACTTAATGCACAAGCTAAACAAATCATTAATCAATTTATAAATCTAAAAGAATAAGAGGCCAAGTGTGGTGGTGCCACCAAAATAAAAAAATAAATTGGGTGACTAGCTCCCTTATACAACCCGGATTACAAATGAAATAAATACAATTAAGCAAAGAATTCATTATTATGGGGGTCTTCAAGCTTCATTTCTTCATTCTTCTTTTCTTCTTTCTTCTTCTTTTCTTCTTTCTACTTTGGTTTCTTCTTTTGGATGGTTGGAAGGTGAATGCTCTAAAGCTTCACATAGCACATAAGATAGGATCTTATGACCAATGCTCATCCTAATCTCCATAATAATCATTCCAAAATCCTAATTGCACAAATTTACATGAAAAAGAAAAGAATAGAAATCTAACTGACACCTACAAAATAAAAATTAGCTAAAACCAAATCACACAAATCCCAAGCATGTATATTGGACTTATCACCCCACAAATGGGTGACTAAGTCCAACTGGCCTATTGGATTATGTTTAGAGGTATAAGCACCTGCAAGGAAAAGTATTTATATTTTTATTTATTACAGTGCCCCTTAAGCACAATCTCCTGCAGAAAATAATGGTTAGACTAAGATCGCCCTCCCATTCATTCTATGAGCATACATCCAAATATCTAGTCTAAAATATACATCATAAAATAAAAGTAAGCATCAAATCATGCACCATCCTAACCTAAAGCTAGAAGTGATGACTTAGCCTAATGTGTGTGCTTTAGAAGTTTGTGTGGTATGCTTAGCTATGGCTTTAAGTTAGAATTTTCTAAGTGTGAATCATGTTCAACTTAGCGGAGGGTTTTATTTAAGTGATTTAATTATTTTGGGTTAATTTTATTTTATATTTTGATTATGTTCAAATGAATCATAGAATTAATTACTAAGTTATGAAGAAAGGGAAAGAGAAGAGAACTTCTCTTTCCTTCCCTAACCTAAGTAATTTCTAAAATAGATTAATATTTTGAGTTTTGTTTAGTGCATATTTTGATTAAGTTTTTTAATTAATCCTAAGTTTAGATGAACTCTAAATAAACCCATTCAAAAAGAAAGATATTTTAAGATTAAATAAAATGAACCAAATTCACAAAACATACATCACTTCATTTCTTTCCCAACATGTATAACATGCATATGAATGAGTCCTAAGCATATCTATACACACAAATGAGAATATTTAACACACTTTATGATGCATGCTAAGTAATTCATTTAAAGAAATTTGGAAGTTTAAGATGAATGCTTTTCATTATGTAGAAAAGGGATTTCTCATCCAATTTTCACATGCACACATGAAAGTAAGAAAGGCATAAGTGAGTACAGTGCCATTGTTAACCAGAGGTGTAAGATACAAGACCTACTTAGGGCTACTTAAAGACCTCAACCTCATTTTTTTGACTAATATACCACTTTCCTTAAATACAAACTTGTATACAAAAGAAATGAATAGAAAAGAAAGAATGCAAAAATTTGTATTAATTGATTCATTTTGTTTATGAAATTTATATGTGCAAGCATAAGTATCCTTCTTAAGTGATAGTATAGGAATGAATAAGATATGGAATTAGGCAAGTGTTAGGTTCTTTTCAAATGAACCACACATCTTACCAAATCCTATTCAAACCTATACTAAAAGAGAAAAGAAGGAAAACCTATACTAAGCACATCCTTGTATTCTCTCACATGCAAGCTTATAATTAAAATATATGTAGCACACTTTCAGTTTTGATAATTGATTCACATATTTTAAAAATAATTTGAATTTAATAGTGATAATAGCCACTCATATTTCTACTTTAGCCAACACATGCAAATTTGACATAAAGTTTAACATGTTGGGGAAAAGAATTAAAGCAATGAAAGCATGTAAACACATTCACTTTAATTAAATCCTAAAGATAATCTTAACAAATAAGAAAGCTTAAAATAAATTAAAGTTCATTTAAGATGATTTTGGTTTGATTTTGAATTTGATTAAATTTTAAAAATGTGAGTTGAGTTTGCTGTTCCTAACCCATTCCCACATGTGTTTGACATTTTTATTTACTTTTTAGATGATTAGATTTATTTTAGATTTTGATTAGGTTAAGGTATGAATTAAACAAATTAATTAACCCTTACCTACACCACCTTAGCATAGTTAACCAAGTAATTATGAGCCAATGAGATGACATAAAACCTCATAAGAAATTTAAATTTGTAACGCACCTAGGAAGAAAATGGCTTAATGCAATTTGGCTCATGATTAATGGTTAATTAAGCAAAGGGGTTTAACTTAAGTAATTTCAAAACACCTCTCACATATGTGAATTGGATTTTGATTTTCTTAATTGAACTTAGACTCTTAAACACCTAAGCATCTACCCAAAGTAGATTAATTAAGTTCTGGAAGGTTTTAGAATTTTTAGAAATTAATTAATAGGATAATTAATGAATTAGCCCTTAATTAAGAGAGGATTAAGGAAAGAAAAAGGGAGTTTAGAGAATAGCTTAGGGGGAATATCCCAAAATTATTTCATAAGCCTCTTATTCACTGGATCTAACCTTAATCAACTCCAATGAGAGATTAAAACACTAATCCAACCCTTAATTATGCTTAATTACCTTAAGGGAGTAATTAATAAATACATTTGCAATTCCATCGATTAAGCCTTCAATAAATCCCAAGAAAATTAGGGGAAGCAGAAGTCATTCCCCAAAACATACCCAAGAACTTTGGGATTAATCAGAGGATTAATTTGGGATAATTAGAAATAAGATTTCCATTAAAATCAAAAATCAGAGAAAAATATAATTTAAAATCCATTGAAATCATTTTTAGAATATTCTAGATTGAATTATATTTCACTAAAAATTACCTCATATTTTTTTATTTAGGGAAATATAAATTTTTAAAGCCTAGGGGATTAATTAAAATTAATTAAAACCTTAAATAAACCCCTTAGCTCACAGCACGACACGCGGCGGCGGCGATCACCGTGCTTTACATGCATCGCATGATGAGGATATCACATCAATGCGGTGGCATGATGGCGGGACGCAGTTTGATCCCCACCGTTTGATCAAAGATCGAATGGCTAGGGATCACCCCGTGGTTTCTAAAAGGATAAAGTGATTTATAAATGTGTAATCGTCCATCCAAAATGCGTGGATGGATGGTAGATCTAAGTTCTTCCCTGAGGATCAATGGAGACCATCCATGATCTAGGGAAGATCCGAGCTCAATTGAGCTCGGATTGGAATAAAACTTTACCCACACCATCTTATGCTAATGGCAAGCCTATCCAATGGTGGAATTCTCATGCCATGACAATTTCTTTCACAAAGGACCAACACCTCCTAAGCTTAGTGGTTAGAAAATTCCATACCTCACTGGAGGTGATCGTCGGTGCTCGAGTTTGATGAGGTAGCTTCATCTAGTGGAGACGAAGCCATGTTGAAAGTTTCAAGCCTAGAGGTTGAGTAGATCTCTCTATGGACCAAGCTCTCCTCCTCTCCTTTGCCGCTTTAATCCAATTCAACTCCTCCTTGCTTTGGGTTCTTGTGTGAATTCTTGGGTGCACTCGACTTGGTCCCCTAAGGGAGTGTGCAAAGGTAATTGAAGTGGATTTGAGTGAAGAGGAAGTTGAGGATTCAATGGAGCTCCCCTATTTTCAAAGGATGAAAACTGAGAAAGCTTGATTTCAATTCCCTCCTAGGAAGCTTAGGAATGCTCTCTGACGGCTCCTAACACTCTCTAGGACTCAATCGACAATGAGGGTGTTCAATTCAAATGGAATTAGGGGGAGTATATCTCCCCCTATGGCAATCGGACGGCCGAAGCATGGCTTGCCATTTTGATCTAATTGACCATATGGAAAGGGTTGTTTGGGCTGTTTGAAGTTGGCACATGGTCAGTTTGAGCTCTTGAGTGGATTGGTAACCTCCCATGTGCTTCAAATCAAGTGGAGGGAGGCTTTTGAGTTAGCAAATTTGAGCTAAGGGGTTGGTTTTGGCCTTGGGTTCATTTGGGCTAACCCAAACTCATTGGGTTGGGTGCACCACTCTGCATTGGGTCCACTTGAGCTATTAAGAAGGCATCAAGTTGATATGAAGAGGTCTTGACCAAATTCCCCATGGTTTTGATAAAATATTGTTCTATGGCCTAGGGGTAAAATGGTTATTTGGATAGTTTTGAATTAGAATATGTTGGGTATGTGGAGAAAATAGGTTTGGTCAAGTTTCATTGGATTTGGAGTTCATTTGATATGGTTTGGCTCATGTTGACCCATTTAGATCAAAATGGGTCAACTTGGATCAAGTTGACCAATTGATCAAATTGGGTCAAACCAAGATTTGGGTCAAGTTCATATGACTGTTTGAAATGTCTTGGTGGCTTTGTTTTGATTCAATTTGGTTTAGTTTTGAATTTGGCTCATATGACTTCATTTAGGTCAAATGGGTCAAGTTGATTGATTTGACCCATTTGACCTATTTGAGCTAGGTCAAAGGTAGGTTTAGGTTTGGTTAGTCATATGAAGTGGATTGTATCTTTATTTTCAATCAATTTTGGTTATGTTTTAATTTGGCTCAACATGACCCCTTTAAGTCAAGTTAGGTTTTGGGCTAGGTTAGGTCTAGTTGGCTAATTGAGGCTTTGGTCAAGTTCAACAAGTGATTTGGAATGAACTTGACCCATTGGTTTCAATCAATTTGGCTTAGATCAAGTTTTGACACATTTTGACCCTTTAGGTCAAATTGGGTCAACTTGGGTCAAGTGGCCAATTGGGCTAGGTTAGGCTCAAATGTTGACTTGGTCAAGTTCAAACATAGGTCATGAATGAACTTAGATCAATGGTTTCAATCAATTTGGCCTATGGTGGATTTTGGCTATGTTAGGTTTCATTTTGGCTAAGTGTTGACTTGGTCAACCCTTAGGTTTGACTTGGTTTGACCCAATTTGATTGATTGATCATCCCATGATGATTGTTAATCATGATGAGAGGCACAGGTGAGTTTGATTCAATCCAATTTGGTTAGGATTAGAATTTTGCTTATAAGGGTACTTTAGGTCACTTTGGGTCAAGTGAGCCTAAGCAGGTCAAATGGCTTGGTCAAAGCTTGATTTGAGTTTGATTGAACTTGTATATGGACTTATGATTGAAATATAAATCCATTTGCAAGTGGTTTGAAGTCAAATGGGTTTTGATTCATTTGATAATTTCATATTCAAAGGAATATGAATGGATTTGGGGTTTGATTTTTGAATTGGATTTGGTTAAGTGATTGAAGTTTGTATTTATATTTGGATTCATGATTGTAGGTTTGATTGAATCATGAAGAAAATCAAGAGTTTGGCTTGATTTGAAGTTGATTTGGCTAAGTTCAAGATTTTGACTTGAAAGGCATAGGTTGGATTTTGAGTGGATTTGAGTTTGATTTTTGGAACTTGTTTTGATTGTTTGAATTTATATTTCATTTATATATATGAATATAAATGAGAATATAAATGAATTATGAGAAAGTTTTAAGGATTTGAAGTGATTTGGTTATGATCTAGGCTAAGTCCATTAAAGGGAATTTAAAGGTCTTAAAAAATTTTGGGGTAGGGATTTGAATTTTTGAATTTGGTTTGATTGATTTATATTTATATTTCATTTATATATGTGAATATAAATGAGAATATAAATGAGTTATCAGAAAATCCCAAGAGTTTGAGTTGATTTGAACATGATTGAGGCTAAGTCCTTAAGAAGAAAATTAAGGACTTAGGAAAAATTTCATGAATTGATTTTGAATTTTGAGTTTAATTTGATTGGTTTGAATTTATATTTCATTTATATATGTGAATATAAATGAGAATGTAAATGAATAATGAGAAAATCTCATGAGTTTGATTTAGTTTGATCATGATTTAGGCTAAGTCCATTAGAAGGAATTTATGGACTTAAGAAGGATTTTAAATTTGAAATTTAACTTTTGGATTTGATTTGATTGATTTGTATTTATATTTCATTTATATATGTGAATATAAATGAGTTATGAGAAACTCCCATGAATTTGAATTGATTTGATCATGATTTTGGATAAGTCCTTTAAGGAAAATTCAAAGGACTTAAGAAAATTTATGAATTGATTTTGAATTTTGAGTTTAGTTTGATCGGTTTGAATCATATTTTATTTATATATGTGAATATAAATGAGAATATAAATGGATTATGAGAAAATCTCATGAGTTTGAATTGGTTTAGATCATGATTTTGTCCTTAAGGACTTAAGAAGGATTTGGAGTAGGGATTTGAATTTTTGAATTTCAATCATGGATTTCAATCACATAGAGTTGATTTGAGTTTGGAGAAAATCAAATAAAATTTATTTGGAGTTGACTTGAAGGAAGGAAAGTGAGGAATGGTTCAAGCTAAGGGTAGGAAAATTTTCCTAACACCCCTAAGGCATGACCTATTCCTATGGCTAACTCTTCTAAGTCTCTAGGACTAGGTTGAGTATCCACCTAACCACTAGATGTGTCTTAAGACTAAGAAACTCTTAAGGTCTAAGAGAAGTCCTATGTCTAAGATGGAGGGGTTGAGAGCTCATCTTAAAATTGAGGTCAACAAAGTAATAGGTGGTGGGACCGACAAGGAACACACTATTGGTGTTCAAATGATCAACAACACAAAGATCACAAGCACCAATAAACAATCTATCCTAACCCTGTAGAAAGAATCTAGAGCTTAGCATGGCTCTACTTATGTCCAAGACATAAGAGAGAGGGAATAACTAATTAAGGGATAAAGTGTGAACCTTCCACTGGTAGGTTCAAGTCATCCACAAGGGGAGAGAGGTTTGATTTGATTTAAGTCTCAGAGGAGAAACTTCATTGGGGAAGAGAAATTTTTTTTTCAATTTTTTGTTAGTTTGAATTTTGTTGAAATTGGTTTTCATGATGGACTACAAGTAGCCATGGAGGCCAAGACCTAACCCGATTTATCCAAAGGGGTAGTCTACTAAACACATAGTAGGACTAGCCAACCAAAGGGATGCCTTTCGGTATACAATAGCTATACTTAAGAAAAAAGCATAGTAGACTTACATCCTCCAAAGTAGAGACCAGTTGCTGGGATAGTCTATTGGTAAGGCAACAGATGGAACCCAACCTAAGGCTTGTTATTGAGTGAATGCCGCTGGGGGATTGAAATCAGCTCAAAGATAGTCAAGATTAATTTTATTACTAGTTTTATTTAGATTATGATGGATCCCATACATTTATGATGAACAGCACTAAATAAGGGCCATGGAGGCCTAGACCTAACTCAGAATTACCAATCCAAAGGGAGTAGTCTACCAACCACAAGGTAGGACTATCCAACCAAAGGGTGCCTTTTGGTATACAATGGCCAAGTTAGGAAGAAAGCGTGGGGACTCACATCTTCCACAACAAGGAACCGCTAGGGTGATTGGTTGCTTTGGGCAAAAATCAACCCCACCTAAGCTATTATTGAATGCCGGGGACTTAAATCAACTCAAAGATAGTCAAGATTAATTTCTTTTTTAGATTTTATTTATTTTAATGGATTCTGTTGGTTTGTAATGGATCAAACTGAGAAGGAGCTTATATCAGCCTAGACCTATCTCAGATTTACTAAACCAAAGGGAGTAGCTTCTCGATGGGAGAACTATCCACCAAAGGAGTGCCTTTGTTTGCAAATGATCAATCAAGGGAAGAAAGCTGGACTCACATCTTCCACTAGAAAAGACCACGGGTGATCATTGCTTTGGGCAACAAATCAACCGGCCTGTGAATCATAGAAAGAATGAGTCATAGACTTACATATTCCAAAGAGGAATGAATGTTAGGGTAACCTGCTTATTGCAAAATAGATTGAATCTGACCTAAGGGTGACAATGGAGTGAGTACCGACCCTGGGATTTATCTCAACTCAAGTAGTCAGGCAATTCCTATAGGGAGTTCTATTTACACTGCCCTAAAGATAGGATGCCTTCTTAAGAAAAGAGGCCCTTTGGGGGCTTGAATTCCTAATCCAAAATTAAATATATTTTTATTTATTTTGTTTTATCTATTTTATCATGGACCTTATTAGTTTGTGAGGGATCAAAGAGAAGGAGCTTATATCGCCTAGACCTATCTCGATTTAACAACCAAGAGAGAATCTGCATCCATTGAACAAATTCTCCAACCACGTGGGTGGCTACTAGAAAGGGGAACCCAATCCAAAAGTAACCCGTAGTAGTGTCTAAATGGGGTCACAAAGGACATGATCCAAATAGAGTGCCCAGGGATGGGGCCACTAAGGGCTTAATCCAAAACCCTAGAGAGATGACATGGCTAGTCATATATCCATAAGTATTGTGTCCAACTCAAGGAGAAAGCTGGGGACTCATATCACAAGAGTGGTGTATCCACCGTGAGTCATCAAGATAGTAAACATCAACCAACCTAAGGTCCTTCAATTTGCAACAATCCCTAGAAGAAAGCTCGGGACTCACATCCTCCTATAGAACTAATTGTTGATATTTTGCTCGAGTGCTATCCGACCTAGGCTACCATTGAGTGAATGCCACTGGGGGACTTATATCAACTCAAAAGTAGTCAAGAGGAAAGGAGCCTTTGGGAGACTTATCCTAAACCTCAAATATATTCAACCTAGTTAGTGCATGATTTCTAGTTCAAGAAGAAAGCATGGGGACTCACATCTTCTTAAACAAAGTCAACATGAGGTAGCTTACTAGCTGGGCAATGAAGCCTACCATACTAACAAGGAACTCGTTGGTTTGCAATGGTCAAGTTAGGAAGAAAGCATGTGACTCACATCCTCCAACAAGTGATGGCTGGGGTGACATACTAGTGAGGTAGCATGTAGACCCGACCTAAAGCAGCTAATGAGTGAGTGCCACAGGGGGCTTGCTCCCACATCAAAATAGCTTGAGATAAAAGATTTGTATTTATTTTTGTGCATGTGTTAAAAGAAATAGGATGCCTCTGGGGGGACTCTTATACCTACCTTAAAACACGCTAGGGGTTTTGATGAAATGATGCCATGGTTTGCCAAAAGGATTCCCACTAAGAAAGGATGTCACTTTCTCCTAACTTATTATTATGCTAATCAAAATAGGATGCCGCTCTCTTACACCTATTCTAATAGCATCGGAGATTGTGTTTGTATTATGAAAGAGGGATAGATGCCACGGGGACTCTTACTACCTCTAAACATGTCATGGATCAAGATACAAGCAACGCTTCAAAGAAGAGAGAAGATTTGATGAATGGAATCATATTTTATTCTTTTATTAATGATTATTTTCAAACATGATTTGTTTCATGGGTAATATTTATTTAGATAGAGCCCATTAATTGGAAGCATGGTGTTCCCCTTTACAATCAATAAGTAATAAGATCCTCCTTGGTAGGCCTTCTCTATGACATAGGCCTTCCCAAGTGGGTTCAAACTTGCCTCCCATCTTTGACGGGTAACACCCTTTAGACTAACACAAGTTCTCCTACTCAAAAAGACCTAGGGGACTAGCTTGTTGTGAGCTTGAATCATTTTGGCTTGTACAACTCGAGGTTCTAGCATGCCTGTAGGTGACTCTCCTCCAAACCTTCGAGCTCTTCTAACAACTTTGCATTCTCGCTATAGTGATCTTGTACCCAATGCTATCCTTAGTGATGGGAGTTGAACTTCTAAGGTAGAACGCTTATCCATACAGGAAAATGGGTAGACCGAGTTGGAGTTCGGTATGTGAGGTAGCCCACAAGGCTTCAACCAACCGCTTCCACTATCATTTGTTATCATCAAGAGTCTTCTTCATTTGGATGAGAGTTTTGTTGAATGCTTACTAAGCCATTTGCTCTGGTAGTAGATGGTGGAGTATCTCCAATCTATAATGTGTCTTCAAAGCTGATCTTCTTCATGCTTTGAATGCACCATTATCGATATAATTCATCGAGGCACCCCAAACCTATATATGATATGGTTCCTAAAAATTGAAGCACATGTGAGTGACCTCTCAGTGGGATGGCTTCTGTCCACTTGGAAAAGTAGTCAGTAGCACCTAAGATGAATCGATGCCCCTTGGAAGAAGGGGGATCGATCAGACTTACAATGTCTGTACCCCAACACTCAAATGGCCATGAAGCCAATGTAAGGTGTAGAATGTTGAGTGGTTGGTGGAGAACCACACTGAGCACCTGACACTGATAGCATCTCCTAGCTACATCCATGAAGTCTGTAATCATCAAAGGCTAGTAGTATCCAAGTCGCTTGATCCTCATCTTCATCTTCGGACTGGATTGATACACTCCATATAGACCTGAATGTACCTCGATTATAATGCCACAAGCTTTATGTTTGTCTAAACAACATAACCATATTTGGTCAAAGGATCATTGGTATAGGGTGCCATCAACAAGAGCATAGGAGAGAGCTCTATTTCACGATGGGCTGACTTTCTTGAGGTAGTTTGCGGTGTTCAAGTAATCTATGAACGGTTGCCTCCAATCCAGCTCCTTGTCCATTTTGGCAATGCAACCTCCCTTCAAGAGAAAGTCTCGATGAGTTCAACATCAATAAGGGATAGGACTTGTCTATTTTGGACCCTTATTGAAATGGACTCATCTTCCAGACATGCCAATTCTTTGGCAAGTTTGGCCAAAGCATCTACTACTATGTTCTCTACTCAAGGAACCTTGTAGATGGTGACTTTGAGAATTTGGGCCAACAGCTTCATGGTATACTCATAGTAATGATGAAGCTTGAGTTTGAAAACCTGTAAGACCCGACAATCTGATTGATAACCAACTAAGGATCCCCAAAGATATTGATGCTCTTGACACTGACTGTGATAGCTAACTCTAGACTGACAATCAAAGCCTCATACTTTCATTGTTGGTGGTTGGAAAGATAGTATGAGAATCTCATCACATCACGGTCCAGAGTTAGAAGAACTATTCCTACCCCTACCTTTCCTAGGAGAATAGATCGGTGCTTCCCCTTATGAAAAGAAGCACACCATCAAAATACATCTCCCATCTGGTTGTTGCCTCCCTAAGTTCATGATTTGTTCATCGGAGAGATCATCACTAAGAGAAATCAACAGAAGTGGGTGTCGCTAAGAAATGCTAGTGCCTATCCTTTACCGCATGAGGGGTACGAATGTGATATCAAACTGCGAGGGAATCATGGACCAGTGTGCCAAACTTTTGGATAGCATTGGTTGTGTCATGCATACTGCAATGGATTTATTCTGGAGATCAAGTTCACCTTATGAGAAAGCATATAATGTCGTAGCTTTTGGGAAGCAAAGATCAAAGCTAGGCAATGTTTCTTAATAGGTGGATAGTTCACTTCAGCAGGAATTAGACGATGGCTAAGGTAGTAGAGAGCATTCTCCTTCCCTTCATCATTGGCTTGGGCCAACAGAGCACTAAGAGAGTCATCCAATGCAAAGAAGGTAGAGATGAGTGGCCCGCCCGATAGGGCTAGAACCGGCTTCACCAAATATTGTTTGATGTCTTTGAAAGCATGCTGACACTTATCATCCCACTTAAACTTGGCAGCCTTTTTGACAAGCGCTGAAAATGGACTGCATCTCCCTGATAGGTTGGAGATAAAGCATCTTAGATATGCCACCATCCTTGAAAGGATAGTTGAGTTAAACTCTTAGAGGTGGCATTTCTAAGATAGCTTTGATCTTTTCAGATCTATTTCTATTCCCCATGTCAACAACAAACCCAAGGAATTTCTGCTACCCAAAATGCACACTGGGATTCATTTTGAGGTTATATTATCTTAACCGCTTCAAAAAACTACTCTCAAGTCAAAGAGGTGGTCTTCCTTTTCTCGCTTTTGACTACTAGATCATCAACGTAGCACTCAACCGATGATGGATGAGTTCATTGAAGATCTGAAGTCATGGCCCGCTGGTATGTAGCACTAGCATTTTAAGGGAAAAGGCATGACCCTATAAGAAGATTGATCGGGTTCAAAAGTAGTGTTTCTTTCATCTTCGAGACATCTTGATTTGGTTATAGCCAGATGACCCATCCATGAAAGAGAAGATCGCATGAGATGAGGCGATGTCCACCATTAATTTTGGTATAGGAAGAGGAAACTCATCCTTAGGACATGCCTTATTTAAGTCCCTAAAATTGATGCAAATGTGAATTTGGCCATTCTTCTTCTTAACCTGGATGACACTGGCTAACCAAGTAAGATATTTTTCTTCCCCGATGAAACCAGCATCGATCAGTTTCTAATGACTTGTTGTCCAATTTCTAATTGCATGCATCTAGGAGTTTGCTTGATAGGGGTTAGATCTATTGTGGACTACTACGTCGAGATAATCCGCATTTCTTCATAACTCCATGTGAAGTAGTCTTTAAACTCAGTCAATAGCCTAACTAAGTCATTGGTTTCTTCTTCATTCAGTAATGAACTGATGTATGTCAGATATGGATTTTCTTCTATCCCGAGGTTGATTTCTTTAAGCTTGTCAATTATTGAATGAATCTCCTCTTCAAATCGGTTCTTTGATTTTGGAGATCATCTGATCATCTAAGTTTCTAAACACACATTCTCATAAGAGTTGTGGTGTGAGAAGAACCTATCATACTCCAAATGATTGGTAACAACTAAGCAGTAATCATCATCATTGACTGACCCACTATAAATCCTAGTCCTGCTCTTGATTGTGCTTCCTCTATATTGTTCCATAGCTTTTCAAAGTTCAATTTTATGCTTGGATATGTGAGGAACTAAACTTTTTGATTTTGAACACAAGGTGAGTAAAAGTCAAAAGGTAATTCCATTAATTCTTTAAAGTATCCTCCTCAAGTTCTACATCAACTTTAGACTTGAGGATGATGATCCCAAAAGAACTCTTCTACTTCATGTCATTGGAAGACTTAGGGACTTCCTTAACTACTAAACCTTCAACTTTTGAGATGTAAGTGAGGTTAGAGCTGGTTCCAACCGCCTAATAGTTTCATAAACTAGATTCAATACTTTGCTTTATTTGGAGGCCTGGTCTTCATCTCTGTCTGGATCAAAAGTCACCTCCAATGGAACCCACTGAGAGGGGTTGGCTATGGTATACTAATCACATCAGACTCATCTTTTGAGCTGGATTCCAAGTCTGCATGAATAGTAAGGGTACTCCTATAAACTGGAACATAACCTCTATTGGTTGGCCAAGGTCTCCACCTGAACTACCTCTATTTTGCCTCTACTCCGGTGGAGGTTATCCTACCCACATGTCCATATGATGGAATGAACTGTGGGTGGAATGTGATATGCAGATCTATTTCTTCTTCAATTTCCCTTCCTTGTTCACTTGGATTTTTTTTTCTTTTCATTTTTTTCTTTCTTTTTTTCATTTTCTTTTTTTCTTTTGAATTTATTTGAATTTTGTCCAAGTTCACAAGAAAGGGTATTTTGAGGAAGATAGTAGGTCGCATCCTCATAAATTTCAACCGCTCTAATTGAAAATGGCTTTTCATCTCCATTGATATGGTATTCAATTCCATCTTTTCTGAACTTGATGCATTGATGGAGGGAGGATGGAATGATCTTGTTCTGATGTATCCAAGGCCTACCAAGCAAAGCAAAGTGAATGAAGTATTCAATCAATGATGTAGAACTTGGCTTAGTCTTCAGTCACCTATCTCCAAAGGTAACACTATAGAACCTAAAGCGCTCTCACCTTGATCATTGAATCCTCTCAACATCATCATCTCCTGAGTGTGGAGATGTCGATCCACAAAGTAAGGGTCTTTAGACTCATAATGTTCACGATGCACCAATCCATGAGAACTGGCAAGTCTAACTGTCCATGTCAACCATGATGTAGAGGACTGCTCCAAGTCCCCCAGAAGAAGGTCTTCATCTATGAAGGTGATCCCCTGAGCTTCTTTTGTATAATGTGCTTCCTCACCTATAGTGATCAGCTGAGCTAAGCATATTTCAGATCAAGGAGAGCCTTGATTAGTGATTCCCTCATCTCTTTGGATAAGACAAGGCATCATATATGCTTAGCTTAGATGGCAACTTTCTTAGATGAGAAAGGACATTGTAGTCCACCTACCTCTTCCACAAGCATATCCAAGGGTGGAGCATCCGTGGAAGGGCTTCTAGATCTTCGCACCAATGACTTGTTTCCCTCTATCTTGAGGTGTTTCAGGAGGTAGAACCTTGCCACTATGGAGGTTGACTTGTGATCTTGCAGGTAATGGAAGGTTCTACGGCTCACCTACGCCTTCTCCTATGGGACCCTCAAAATCGATGATTCCAAGTCTATCTCAAGAGGTGAACCCATAGTATTCAGTTGGAAAGTCCAACTCAATCAAAGAGGAAGATCAATTGTTATAGTTATTTAGACTTGAAGAGTTATCATTAGAATAGAAGAAGATAACCCATGAAGTGAGATGTAATTCAAACTAGCTTTATTCTTCAATTTCTTGAATTATTTGGAGGTACAAAGTAGAAATCAAGTAAAGTGAGTAAGGGATTTGATGCCCTTATCCATTGATACAAGAGTTCTACTAGTAGAACAAGAAGAGCTAGAAATGGAAGAAGTCAGGTGGAAGCTACAACTAGGTCGGAGGTCGGACTGGTCTAAAGGGCTATCTCTGACTCGCCATGTCACATGTCGCCGAAGCTCCCCTTTCCTAGAGTTGGCACAACTTGCAAACCTTCCTTGGTGTTGGAGGTTTGAGCGACTGCACCTAAGGAAAGCTTCTCTTCTGATGATCTTCTTAGAGGTTTTGGATAAAGAAATATCCCAACCTTCTTTAGTTTTGGTAGGATCACATGTATCCCCAAGGATTACCCTAATGGAACTGGAAGGTTGTTCCACAAGGTATTCCTTTGGGATAACTACAACACCGGTCTTGAAACTGTGTTCAAGCCAGCCCTTGAATGTGAAGCAATCCTCCAAAATATGGCCTAGCATATATGGTGGGCAAAAGTTTGATCATGAATTTTGCCTACTGGTCTCCTAGGTTCTGCAGCTAAAAATCAGGTTTCTTTAAGAGATTCTTAAAGATCTTTGATTACCTCCCTCTTAAAGAATAAGGTTTGTTTAACTTATCTAAAGAGTAGGTGGACCATAGCTACATGGCGGTATATGTTGCTTGGTGGTATGATGGAGGTATCTTTGGCCATGGAGGCGAGGTTGGTAGGGTACCTGGTGGAGAAAGGAGGTGGAGGCTCTGAGGTTGTGGTCTCTCGGATCTCTAGTTGCTTCCCCTTATCAACTTACTACTTTTTCAGACCTTTTGTGGCTTACCAGGAATGATCTTGAAAAGGCAACTATTTGGCCTCTCCTTGTAGACTAGTGATTATTCTAAATAAATATGATAGTGAAGCCCTTAAGCATGAAGCGGTGGCCATGGATATTCTTCAAAAGAATCTCAATGGCATGTTGTTCGATAAACTGTTCATATTTCATACTCGTTATGCCATCGAGAATATAATCAACAAGGGACTCACAGGGTGTTGTTTGTACTACGAGATCACCTACAATAACCCTTTGAGCTCAACAAACCTCTTGATGAAGAGTTTCTAACTTCGACAAATGTCTTTCTTGAACCATTGTTGGTAGTTCAGCATACCAATCAAAAGTAATACCTGCTAGGCTACTAACAAAAAGGCAGAAAAGCAAAGTGTCGCTACAATCGATGCTGCAACTGGCCTTGAAATGTGCTATATACTGCCTTAGGTTTCCACTTCCATCAAAGCTTTTGAAGGAAGGTGGAACGAAACCCTTGGGATATTGGATAACATTAAATTCCTCTATGTAGGGTCTACCCTTTAGAACCGATGATCCTCCCCGGGCTTGAGCCAATGCTTCCTTCACTTGCTGCTCAACCATGGATTTTATGTCTTTTTCTTATATGGAGGTACTTTCCACTACCTTCCTATACATGCTAGTGCTACCTTGCTCAATGGGAGGTAATCTTGGTGGTCCAAGACATGCACTAACTTCAGTGATGTATTTATAGTAGGATGAACTATGGGGCTTATTTACTTAAAACTAATGCTAACAAGTCTCTATCAACCATCATCTATCTTTCATTTCTACCTCAACGATGTCGAGGTGTTGGTGATCTTTGCGGTGTCTTCTTGATCAACCTCATCACCTTCCATGGCTTGCTCCCTTGAGAAGAGATCCTCTCTATCTCTAGACTCAGTGAGTCTCCCAACAAGTCATCTTCATTGGGATCAAGCTAACTTTCTCTTCATCGACCAATCATACCCCAAATCTCCTTCTTTTCCATGAAATAATGTCTATCTCATAAAGAATGATCAATCTAAGCGGTACAAATAATCTTAGGGTGGCCGGTGTGATCACTTGTGTGAGCACGGACCTCATCATTGGAGTCAATCCTATGGATTGTACTCACTAGATGAATGACACTCTGATTGTCAGTATGAGAGGGTGACAATCTAGGATGTTCCACTATCCTTTGGTGTTGGACTATCATCGCCATATCTATCACCATCTCCACATGTCTGGAGTTGGTGAAGGGAAACCACGATGCTTCGGGGTCGCCACTCCTTCCGCACCACCACTTAGGTAGAAGGTCAAGCAGGAGAGCTCATCACCCATAATAGGTGGTGTAGATGGGGTAGGATCCCTGGCCATAGGGATCACCAATGGGTGCTTTCTCGATATGGCCTTCATGGCCTTTGATGGAAGGAGATGTTGTGACTGGAATGGTGATGGTGATGAGGGTAGAGTGGTGGGTGGACCACCAACTCTCTATGCACAAGAGCTCCCTTTTGATAGTCCCAGTAAGAAGATGTTGTGTATGGTCGGCGGTAGCACAAAAGTGTGATAGCGGGAACCTCCCTCTCCCTGCGGTAATGTGAGCTATGGGCCTCGGCCCTCTCACATGGATATGCTTCCCCTATGGGGATAATGGATCAGATCAAAATTGAGCTTGATCACGCGTCATAAGCTCACTACGGCGCAAAGGCGTCGGGCCCGACTGACCTCTTGCTCTAAGCTGGCAGGCATGTTGAGGAGGTGATGTGAATCCTAACATCCTCTATGCGATAGAGAGGATGGGCGGTTTGTTGAAGTGGTGAAGTGATAAGGGAACTCCATAGCTAGCTTTTGCCTCCATCTCTCTGGCAATCTTAGTGTGGTACTGCTTGATCATGCAGTTCTTGTTCCTACGTTGTGTCCTGGTAGGATGGGAGGAGTGAGAGCTAGACCCATACTTAAAAGTAGGGGAGGCAAGCCCTAAGATCAAGGGAGCCTTACCCTTAGAGGGTATAGATGAGAGGGTGCTAGCCCACACTAGGGCAGCATGAGAAACCATGGGGCATACTGAAACCAATTGCCTTTGGTACCTACTATCACAACTCATGGGATACATTGCTTTCCTCTTCAATGAAGACAGTCAGAATCGAGTAGTCAATCGATGATGGCTTCGCCCGTCACCATGGTCCCTTGCTATGTGAGGGAGTGCCCTCACATGTAATCCTCTCCCTCAATCCCTACAAGTGGATAAGATGTGTATGATCCAATGGGAAGTTGGCTTATCAAGCCAAATCCATACCATGAGGAAGGTAAAATGAACTTACGAGTGGCCATTTCAAATCAACTATAAAGCTAAAAAATTGAGCTATTGTATTATGGCAATGCAATGAAATGAGCTTGGATCAGATTTCTATCTTTGTTGATTTTTTGAATTTGAATTGAAAATTTGAACCCACATCCAACAACTTGGAAGTGTTAAGTGGGGTTCAAATAGATTTGAGAATTTGATTGAAAGAGGAATTTTGAATATGAATCCAACTTCAACAAATTTGGGTATGTTGAAATATGGATTCAAATATTTTTAGAAGGATGCTTCCATAGGTTCATGTTTGTTTGAATTTAGATTTTTGATTTGAGGACCCTTTCCTTTAACAAATTTAGGTATGTTAAAGTAAGGGTCAATTGATTTTGTTTTTTGTTTGATTATTTTGGAATTTTACTTAGCAAATTTGGGTATGTTAAGTGAAGTGTTTGAGAATGATTATTTCTTTTTTGTGATTTGTTGTTTGATTTTTGGAAATTTGGAATTCCCACTTAGCAAATTTAGGTATGCTAAGTGAAGAACCCAAGTGTGTTTTGTTTGATTTTTGAAAATAGGATTCTTAGCAAATTTAGGTATGCTAAGAAAATCCTAAGTGTTTCATTTTGGTTTTTGGATGTTTGATTTTTGAAAGAATAGGATCCTTAGCAAATTTAGGTATGCTAAGAAAATCCTAAGTGTTTCATTTTTATTTTGATTTGTTTGAAAGTGGAGACTTTACTTTAGCAAATATGGTATGCTAAGGTTGAAGTCCCACTTAGTTTTGTGAAATGGAAATTTCACTTAGCAAATTTGAGTATGCTAAATGAAATTCCAAAGATGTGTTCAAAATTTTGATTTGTTTTGGTTTTGAAAATGGAAACTTCTCTTTAGCAAATTTGGTATGCTAAGAAAGAAGTTCAAAGGTGTTGAAAATTTTGGTTTTGAATTTGGAGACTTCACTTAGCAAATTTGAGTATGCTAAATAAAGTTTCAAATGTGTTTGAAAATTTTTTTGATTTTGGATTTGGAGACTTCACTTAGTATGCTAAATGAAGTTCAAATATGTTTGAAAATTTTTTTATTTTGAATTTGGAGACTACACTTAGCAAATTTGAGTATGCTAAGTGAAGTTCCAAATGTGTTTGAAATTTTTTGATTTTAGATTTGGAGACTTCACTTAGCAAATTTGAGTATCCTAAATGAAGTTCAAAATGTGTTTGAAAACTTTGGACTTTGGATTTGGAGACTTCAATTAGCAAATTTGAGTATACTAAATGAAGTTCCAAAAATGTGTTTGAACAAATTTTTGTATTTTGGATTTGGAGACTTCACTCAACAAATTTGGGTATGCTAAATGAAGTTCCAAATGTGTTTGAAAATTTTTGATTTTGGATTTGGAGACTTCACTTAGCAAATTTGGGTATGCTAAATGAAGTTCCAAATGTGTTTGAAAATTTTGATTTTGGATTTGGAGACTTCACTTAGCAAATTTGAGTATGCTAAATGAAGTTCCAAATGTGTTTGAAATTTTTTTGATTTTGGATTTGGAGACTTCACTTAGCAAATTTGAGTATGCTAAATGAAGTTCTAAATGTGTTTGAAAATTTTGATTTTTGGATTTGGAAACTTCACTTTAAAATTTGGGTATGCTAAATGAAGTTCCAAAATGTGTTTTATTTTTTGATTTTGGATTTGGAACTTCACTTTAAAATTTGGTATGCTAAATGAAGTTCCAAATGTGTTTGAAAATTTTGATTTTGGTTGGAGACTTCACTTATAATTTGAGTATGCTAAATGAAGTTCCAAATGTGTTTGAAAATTTTTGATTTGATTTGGAACTTCATAGCAAATTTGTATAAATGAAGTTCAAATGTTTTGAAATTTTTTTATTTTGATTTGGAGACTTCATAGCAAATTTTGCTAAATGAAGTTCAAATATGTTTGAAAATTTTATTTTGAATTTGAGACTTCATCAAATTTGGGTATGTAAATGAGTTCAAATTTTGAAAATTTTTTTATTTTGATTTGGAACTTCATTCAAATTTGAAATTAAATGAAGTTCAAATATGTTGAAAATTTTATTTTTTTGAATTTGGAGACTTCATTAGAAAATTTTGTGTAAATGAAGTTCATGTGTTTGAAAATTTTATTTTGATTTGGATCTTCATTAGCAAATTTAAGTATAAAATGAAGTTAAATGTATTTTTTTTGAAAATATGATTGTTAAGTTTTATTTGAAAAGACTTCCATCAACAAATTTAGGTATGTAGATGAATCAATCTTATTTTGAAATGTAAAATTTATTTTTTTTATGTGTGATTATTGTTTTGAAAGAAATTAATCATATGTGAGATATGTTTGATGATTTCAAATGATATTATTTTTATTGAATGAAATCTTCATTCAATAAATTTGTATATTGAATGAATATTTTCATGTGTACTTTTTGAAAGTTTTATTTTTGATTTTGATTTTTTGGAAAGATGTTTGTTCATTTTATTTTGAAAATGAAATTTTTATCAAAATGAATTGAAGGAAGATGTTCATTTGTGCTTTTTGGAAACTTTATGATTGTGATTTTTGAAAAATGATTGTTCATTTGATTTTAAAAATGAAATCTTCATCAAAGTCAATTGAAGGAAGATGTTTATTTATTGCTTTAAAATATATTTTATTGAAAATGAAACTTCATTCAATAGTGTGAGTGTATTGAATGGAAGGTTCATTTGCTTTGAAAATTTATTATTATTTTATTTTATTTTGGAAAGATGATTGTTCATTTTATTTTTGAAAATCTTCATCAAATGAATTGAGAAGATGTTCATTTGTGAGAAAAAAAATTTGTTAGTTTTACTTTTTTGAAAATTCCTACATGTAATAATTATGAGAATTGTTAAATAAGGGTGATAAAATTTTGTGGAAAATATTTTTTTAAGTGCATTTTTTGAAAGAGTGCTTTTTGAAAAGCAAGATTTTTTATGAAAAAATTATTTTATCTTTATTATTTTAGAATGAACCTTTCCTTATCATAAAAAAAATGAAAAGGAGAGTCTTTAAATTTTCTTTTTATTTAGATATTTTTTTTACCATTGGACAATAGCGAGGGTTTTAAGACCAACAGTGAGGTCCTAAAACCTAAAGATGTTGGCTAACTCAACTTAAGGATGAAATAAGCTAAGTGAAAAGAAAGATAGTCTTGGATTCATACCAAAGTACAAACCCAATATCAATACTTGAGACAATGATCATTTACCAAAGATGGAGAGAGGAACCATCCCAAGTCATAAAAATATGTGTGATAAATATAGTCCTTTTTTTGAAGAGGAAAAGAAAATAGAAATATATCTTTTTGGGATGCCACGTAGATCCACATAGATGTGCTTATTGGTGATGATACATCAAGGAATGTACTATCTCAGATAGAAATACCCTTTAATGGACCACCTCATAAGGACTCCCAGGATGATGGGTCTACATATGTAAGAGATTCTTCCTACTTTACATGAAAAAAGTAAAGCGAGTTTATTTTAAATGGTTCATTAAGTTCCTACGGGGCAAAATAGTTAATTACATCCAAGGATGGGATCCCTTAGGAAAACTCTCGATTAAGGTAAATGATCATTGTCTTCAAAGATTTCAATAGGAAAGGACTATCAATCGATTGGTTATTTTGAAGATCAAATGGGATTGATCAAAGAGAGTTATTATCGAAAAAGAAGATAAGTAGGAGATGCACGATGCTAGAAACCTAGCAAGCATCTAAAACTATCATATTATTGGGCTTTACATTTTTTAAATTGATTTAGTTTATTACAGTTGCATTTTTCATTAGAAATTTAGGATTTATGATTCCATAACATAAGATTATGGAAATGCCTAGGAATTAAGCTTATGGCTCACAAAGGGGAGAAGCAACCTCAGAACCTAAATCTAGGGAGCTTTGGCGAGGGCCAAAAGCATAACCTAAATCTAAGGTGAAAATGGGTATTTGGTTTGCCTCCAAGAGGACAAACCACACTTGGACTTACAACACTAGGGGTGGCGCCAACTAACTCCTCCTATGATTTTAAATACATGTAGGCAAGTCATATGCTTATCTACAAGATAGTTAGGTTTATTTATTTAGAAAGACTAAGTCCTTAAACTCACTCCTAAAGAGACTAGATCATGTAAGGGCTTCAAATGACCTAAATCTAATGCAATTCAAATTTCATTTTATTTTCTATTTGGACAATTATTTTGACTCAAGCTAATAGGATTCATATGCCTAATGAATGAGAAATAAAGTTATTGGCCAAAATCGGTGAGAAAGGTGGAGGTGTTTCCATATGGCTCTCAGGTCAAGCCAAGTTTCTCTAGCAAGGTGGAAAACCCTCCAATCAAGAGTGAAATAAGATGCATTTGTGCATGATATTATAAAGAAATACTCATCCAGCTAAGGGGTTGCTAATTCTTTTATCTTGATTTTAAACCTAAGCTTTAGGTGAGGTTATGAGTTCTTTATTTTAGTTTTGAGTTGTTAAGTTTGGTAAAAGATTTATTTTTTTCCTAAGAGCCTAATCCACATCCAGGCCATACATAAAGCAAGGAAGAAACTAGGAAAAGATGCCACTTAATGCACAAGCTAAATAAATCATCAATCAATTTATAAAGCTAATGAAAAGAATAAGCCATTGTTGGTGCCATGAACAAAAATAAATTGGGTAGCCCTCTACCCTTAACCAGATTACAAATGAATTAAATTACAATTAAGGAGGAATTCATTGTTATGGGTCTTCAAGCTTCATTTCTTCTTCTTCTTTTCTTCTTTCTTCTTTGGTTCCTTCTTTTGGATGGTTGGAAGGTGGATGCTCCAGGCTTCACATGGTGCATAAGATAGGATCTTATGAAATTCATCTAATCCCCATAATAATCATTCCAAAATCTTGCAAAATTTACATGAAAAGAATAGAAATCTAACACATAAAATAAGATTAGCTAAACAAACCACAAATCCCAAGCATGTATATTGGACTTATCACCCACACGGGTGACTAAGTCCACCTATTATTATGCTTGGGGTATAAACTAAACAAAATTTATATTTTTATTTATGATGCTTAAGCACAATCCCTGCAAAAAAAATAATGGTTAGACTAAGATACCATATTCATTCTATTATACATCCCAACATCGTCTAAAACATATATCAAAAAATAAATAACATCATGCACCTAACCTAAAGCTAGAAGTGGTGACTTAGCTAATGTGTGTGCTTTGGGGTTTGTGTTATGCTTAGCTATGGCTTTAAGTTATTTTCTAAGTGTATGTTCAACTTAGAGGAGGTTTCATTTAAGTTGTTTAATTATTTTGGGTTGATTTTATTTCATGTTTTGTTCAAATGAATCTAAAATTAATTACTAAGTTATAGAGAGGGAAGAGAGAACTTCTCTTTTCCTAACCTAAGTAATTTCTAAAGTAAATTCATATTTTTAGTTTTATTTAGTAAATACTTTGATTAATTCTTTTAATTAATCCTAAGTTTAGATGAGCTCTACACAAACCCATTCAAAAAGAAAGGCATTCTAAGATTAAATAAAATGAACCAAATTCACAAAACATACACTTCATTTCTTTTCCAACATGTATAACATGCATATGAATGAATCCTAAGCATATCTATATACAAAAATAAGAATATTTAACACACTTTATGATGCATGCTAAGTAATTCATTTAAGGAAATTTGGAAGTTTAAGATGCATGATTTTCATTAAGTAGAAAAGGGTTTCTTATCCAATTTTCACATGCACACATGAAAGTAAGAAAGAAAGGCATAAGTGAGTACACCATTGTTAACCAGGTGTAAGGTACAAGACCTACTTAGGGCTTAAACCTCACAACCTGGGTTGTCTAAATATACCACTTTCCTTAAATACAAACATGTGTACAAAAGAAATGAATGGAAAAGAAGAATGCAAAATTTGTATTAGTTGATTCATTTGTTTATGCAATTTATGTGTGTAAGCATAGGTATCCTTCTTAAGTAATAGTATAGGAATGAATATGATATGGAATTAGGCAAGTGTTAGGTTCTTTTCAAATGAACTATACGTCCTACCAACTCTTATTCAAAACTATGCTAAAGAAAAGAGAAGGAAAACCTTTACTAACCACATCCTTATATTGTCTCACATGCAAGCTTATAATTAAAATATAAGTAGCACACTTTTTTGATAATTGATTCATATATTTTGAAAATAATTTGAATTTAATAGTGATAATAGCCACTCATATTTCTACTTTAGCCAACACATTTGACATAAAGTAAACATTTTCATTTTAAATTTGAATTTTGAAAAATATGGATGCATGAAACCACATGACATACAAATTTAACATGTTGGGGAAAGAATCAAAGCAATGAAAAGTAAACACATTCACTTTAATTAAATCCTAAAGACAATCTTATGAAATAAGAAAGCTTAAAATAAATTTCATTTAATGATTTTGTTTGATTTTGAATTTGATTTAAGAAAATGTGAGTTGAGTTTGCTGTTTCTAACCCATTCCCACATGTGTTTGATATTTTGTTTAATTTTAGATGATTAGATTCATTTTATATTTTGATTAGGTTAAGGTATGAATTAAAGTTAATTAACCCTTACCACCACCTTAGCATAGTTAACCAAGTAATTATGAGCCAATGAGATGACATAAAACTCAAATTTAAATTTTACCTAGGAAGAAAAGGGCTAATGCAATTTGGCTCATGATTAATGGTTAAGCTAAGGGTTTAACTTAAGTAATTTCAAAACACCCTCACACATATGAGGTTTTGATTTCTTAATTGAACTTAGGCTCTTGAACACCTAAGCATCTACCCAAAGTAGATTAATTAAGTTAGAAGTTTTAGAATTTTTAGAAATTAATTAGAGGATAATTAATGAATTAACCCTTAATTAAGGATTAAGAAAAAGGGGTTTGAAAGCTTAGGGAAATGCCCCAAAATTATTTAAACCTATTCATTGGATCTAACCTTAATCAACTCAATGAGGGATTAAAACACTAATCAACCTTATTATCCTTAATTACATTAAGGAGTAAGAAATACATTTATAATTCCCCAATTAAGCCTTAAATAAATCCCAAGAAAATTAGGGAGGTAGAGTCATCCCAAACATACCCAAAGTTTGGGATTAATCAAGATTAATTAAGTAATTAGCAAAATAAGATTTCCAAAACCCAAAATCAGAGAGAAAATATAATTCAAAATCCATTGAAATTTTTTTAAAATATTCTAGTTGAATTATCTTTCCATAATTTACCTCATATTTTTTATTTTTATTTAGAGATATGAATTTTGAAGCTAGATTAAAATTAATTAAAACCCTAATCCCTAGCTCACTACGACATGTGGCGGCGGTGCACTTTATGTCTGCATGTGTGAGGGGTTACTTAAACATCACATCATGGTGCATGACGGATGCGGTTTGATCCCGTTTGATCAAGGATCAAGCGGTGATCACCATTTTAAAGGATAAATGATTTATAAAATGTAATCTGGCCGTCCATCCAAAATGCACGGATGGCGATTATCCCAACTTCCATCTGAGATCCATGATCTAGGGAAGATCCAACTCGATTGAGCTCGGATTGGAATGTACACACCATCTAATGACAACATCCAAATGGATTTCCATTATGAAATTTCTTTCACAAGGACCAACACCTAAGCTAAGTGGTCAAAATTCCATACCTCTCAGGTGATCAGTGCGATTCGATGAGGTAGCTTGTCAGTGGAGGAAGCCATTGAAGTTGAGGGTTGAGTGATCTCTATGGACCAACCTCTCCTCTCTGGCTTTGATCAATTCAACTCTCCTTGCTTTGGGAACTTGAGGCTTGGGTGCACTCGACTTGATCCCAGGAGTGTGCAAAGGTGGTGGTTGAGTGAAGAGGAAGTTGAGATTCAATGCTCCCTATTTTCAAAGGATGGAGAAATGCGATTTTATCCCTTAGAAGCTTAGAATGCTCTTGATGGCTCCTAACACTCTCTAGACTCAATCGATAATGAGGTGTTAATTAAATTGAATTAGGGAGTATATCTCCCATGGAAACGGGCATTTGTTTTGATTTGATATATGGAGGGTTGTTTGATTTGTTTGAAGTTGGCACATGGTTGGTTTGAGTCTTGAGTGGATTGGTAACCTCCCATGTGCTTCAAATCAAGTGGAGGAGGTTTGAATTGGAATTTGAGCTAGGTCGTTTTGGCCTTGGGTCCATTTGGGGCTAAACCCATTGGGTTGGGTGCACTCTCCACATTGGTCACTTGAGCTATTAGGAAGGTATCAAGTTGATATGAAGAGGGCTTGACCAAATTACCCATGGATTTTGACAAAATTTGTTCTATGGCCTAGGGGTAGAATGGTCATTTGGCTAATTTTGAATTTGAATATGTTGGGTATGGAGAAAAAGGTTTGGCCAAGTTTCATTGATTTGGAGTTCATTTGATATGGTTTGGCTCATGTTGACCCATTTAGGTCAAAATGGTTCAACTTGGGTCAAGTTGACCAATTGGTCAAATTGGGCCAAACCAAGGGTTGGGTCAAGTTCATATGACCATTTGAAATGTTTTGGTGGCTTTGGTTTGATTCGGTTTGGTTTAGATTTGAATTTGGCTCATGACTTAATTTAGGTCAAATGGGTCAAGTTGACCAATTTGACCCATTTGACCTATTTGAGCTAGGCCATGGGTAGGTTTAGGTTTGGTTAGTCATATGGAGTGGATTGGTATGTTTCCAATCAATTTTGGTTAAGTTTGAATTTGGCTCAACATGACCCTTTAGGTCAAGTTGGGTTTAAGGTCAATTGGGCTAGGTTAGGTCTAGTTGGCCAATTGAGGCTTTGGTCAAGTTCAACAAGTGATTTGGAATGAACTTGACCCATTGGTTTCAATCAATTTGGCTTAGATCAAGTTTTGACACATTTTGACTTTTCAAGTTGGGTCAACTTGGGTCAAGTGTGATTGGGCTAGGTTAAATCAAATGTTGACTTGGTCAGTTCAAACATAGTCATGAATGAACTTAGATCAATGGTTTCAATCAATTTGGCCTATGGTAGATTTTGGCTATGTTAGGTTTCATTTTGGTAAGTGTTGACTTGGTCCCTTAGGTTTGACTTGGTTTGACCAATTTGATTGATTGATCATCCATGATGATTGTTGATCATGATGAGAGGCATGGTGAGTTGATTCAATCTATTTGGGATTAGAATTTGGCTCATAAGGTACTTTGGGTCACTTTACGAATTGAGTCAAGCTAGTGGGTCAAATGGCTGGTCAAATGAATTGTATTTGGTTGGTTATTGAAGTTTATATATATTTCCATTCATGATTGTGGTTGATTGAATCATGAAGAAAAATCAAGAGTTTGGCTTGGTTTGAAGTTAATTTGGCTAAGTTCAAGATTTTGACTTGAAATTTGAGTGGATTTGAGTTTGATTTTTGGAATTTGTTTTGATTGTTTGAATTTATATTTCATTTATATATGTGAATATAAATGAGAATATAAATGGATAATTTGATTTCAAAGGATTTGTGACTAATGATTCAAGAAGTCCATTAAAGAATTTAAAGGACTTAAATTTTGAGGATTTGAATTTTTGAATTTGGTTTGACTGATTGATATTTATATTTCAATTATATATGCGAAAATAAATGAGAATATAAATGAGTTATGAGAAAATCCCATGAGTATGAGTTGATTTGATTTAGGCTAAGTCCATTAAGGAAATTAAGGACTTAGGAAAATTTCATGAATTGAGAATTTTGATTTTAGTTTGATTGTTTTGAATTTATATTTCATTTATATATGTGAATATAAATGAGAATATAAATGAATTATAAGAAAATCTCATGAGTTTGATTTGGTTTGATCATGATTTAGGCTAAGTCCATTAAAAGGAATTTAAGGACTTAAGAAGGATTTTAAATTTGGAATTTAATTTTTGGATTTGATTTGATTGATTTGAATTTATATTTCATCTATATATGTGAATATAAATGAGAATATAAATGAGTTATGAGAAACTCCCATGAATTTGAATTGATTTGATCATGATTTTGGATAAGTCCTTTAAGGAAAATTCAAAGGACTTAGGAAAATTTATGAATTGATTTTGAATTTTGAGTTCAGTTTTATTGGTTTAAATTCATATTTCATTTATATATATGTGAATATAAATGAGAATATAAATGGATTATAAGAAAATCTCATGAGTTTGAATTGGTTTAGATCATGATTTAGGTTAAGTCCTTATGAAAGAAATTATGGACTTAAGAAGGATTTGGAGTACGGATTTGAATTTTGAATCTCAATCATGGATTTCAATCACATGTAGTTGATTTGAGTTTGGAGAAAATCAAATAAGATTGATTTGCATTTTTGACTTGAAGGAAGAAAGGTGAGAAAAGGTTCAAGCTAAGGATAGACAATTTTCCTAACACCCCTAAGGCATGACCTATTCCTATGGCTAACTCTTCTAAGCCTCTAGGGCTAGGATGAGTGTCCACCTAATCACTAGATGTATCTTAAGACTAAGAAACTCTTAAGGTCTAAGAGAAGTCCTATGTATAAGATGGAGGGGTTGAGAGCTCATTCTAAAAATGAGGTCAACAGAGATTGATTGAGATTGAATATAAAAATATATTTGATTTGACATTGGCTCCTTTGTGAGCTATAGTTTTCTTAATTCATCACCTTTAACAAACAATTGTGGAAGGTGGATTGAATAGAATTTACTTTAAGTATTTAAGGATTGAATTTTATTTAACCATTAATAGCTTAGTGATATATTAAATTTCGTGTTTGGATTGATACCCAATTTAAGTTAATTTTATCTGAAATTAAAATTACATTTTGATAGAAATATCCCCTCCGATTAAAATCTCCATTTAACACAGCCATTATCAGGGTTTATGAGTTTCTTGATCATTTAATTTATTATTTTAGATTTTGTCGACTCTATTAGTTTAATAATAAAGGATCAGATCTACTGTCATATGACAGAATTAGCTTCTTAGATATTTCAATAAGCTGAAATTCTTATAATAAATACATTTTTAGGTTTTGTTAACTCAAACCCAATCCTAAGACTAAACTGGGAAGCAACCTACACAGCATCCTTAGACACTAATTTTAGGCATTCAGCATAGTGTCGGGGACCATGCGAGTGTTTAATAATTCAGATAATTTTATTTCTAAATCATGAGATTGATTTTATATTTTCATTAAATTCTAACTTAGCCTACGCAGCCTTTTTAGACATTAAAATTTGCACTCTAAATTTCTATATCTGAGCATATGCAGATAGTTATAGCTTAGATAACTTCACCCAATTAATGAAATCATTGATTTTAAAAATCATAATTAGAATGAAATTTTTTTAATTGTTTTATTGAAGAGAACTCCATAACTTATGGAGAATTTAACTTAATATCGCCTTCTGTCTGCTTGTACGAAAAGTTGCAAATCCGGTGGCATTCTGTGGAGCAGAATTTGGTCTATATTTGCACATAAAAAGTTGTATCTTTCTTTACATTAAACTTATTTGTTAAATCTCTAAACTTGAGTAGTTGATTCATGTTCATTAATGAACAATCAAATTTTTGTGAGATTCATTTAAGCTGCTTTAACTATTTTAACCTATTCGATACAAGTCAAAGCATAACTCATTCGTTCATTGGAAAACCCTTCTTTTATTGGTTAATAAGTTATTTGGGTTTGCCAAAAATCTTTATTTGTACTCACTAATGATAATGTACAATATGTTTCATTTGGAAGCTCTCTTTTTTAGGATTTTCACCTATTAGATGTCCTGTATATCAACTTGATCATTCATTAAAAGGCCAAATTTTATTCTCTCAATCAAACAATCATCATCTATGATATTATTTTGAACTTCTTTGTTTGATATTGACCCTTCAAATTTATGACATGTTTTCTTCATGTTTAGTCATAAACTATCAAAGCAATATCCTTTCTTTGCTCAAATATTAATGCAAGGACATAATAATGCTCATAAGTGAACATTAGATATATAGTAGGTCTTATATGCTTTAACCTTGAATTCAAAGGCAAACCCAAGCATTCCTTGAAAGTATGACCTCCATCTTCTCTATAAAAATTATTGATGAGTTATATAATTATGACTATAAAGAGAACGTTGTATCCTTCATGAGTTGTACTTAAGCATAATGATAGATATTTAAATCCATAAAATGCTAGCTTTTATTATTGCAGTAATTTTAATATTTACTAAATAGCCCCATTGATTCTTTTCATTTTTATAAATTAAAGCAATAGGATTTATTTCCTTCACATTCCTCATTTAACAAAAGAGAGGGTAGAGAAACTCTTGTCCAATGTTCAAGTGTGCATTCAAGCTTCTTTGAAGATTGTAAGCTCTTCTCCATTTTCCTTCTTTTTGATTTAATGTTTGTTTTCATATGCAAGTGTCTTGGTTGGATTCAGAAGATGGGATGAAGAGAATGATAAAACTCAATCATTCGGCTTAAAACTGACCGAGCGGTCGCTCGAGTGGTAGGGGAAGAAGAGAGGGAGATGATTCCTCTTGAGGTTAAGAGAAATCAAATGAGAGAGGTTTTTTGCAGTTTCTTGTGATTGAGGGAATACAGAAGAATGGGAGAAGAACCGAGCTTACTATTTAAAGAGATTGGGAGAGGATGTTCCAATCGAGTGAGGGAAATGGGAGTTGAGTGAATGTCCCAGGGAAGATCGTTCTTGCTTGCGATTTTTAGGAGGATCGTGCGGTTGAGATGGTTGCTTGCATTTGTTGCAGTTCGATCGGGAGGGAGCATGAGAGTGGAAGGGGGATCGGGACACTCGATCGAGAGTTACTTTGTGGTGCCTAAGTGGGTATCGGGTAGTGAATAGAAATTTAGGGTTGTAGAAATGAGGATGTATATTATATATATAATTTAAGTATCTAATCAACCATGATCTGAATTATACGATGACAAAATCATATAGTTAATATATATATATATATATTAATCTTAGATTATTTCAATATTCCGCATACCAATACGCCTATTTCATAAGAGGTTAGCAAATTGGGGTCGAATTGAGCCAATTTTAGTTTAAAATGCACATTGTCACTTCCAACCGCTCGACATTTATATAGACTTGTCCGAATTGAGCATGACCAGTCTTATTTGAAAGACTTCAATGTTTCAAAACTAACAATATAATCAATTTTATGAACGGAGTTCATTTGGATATCATCGTAACTTTCCTACTTCGATGTTGGCATCAGAACATTGACTGCTTGATCTCTTGAATGATTAATCGTTATATTGTGTAATATTTATATTTTGATCAATTTTGATGTTCTGGATGTAATGATGAAGTTTGTTAATTGATCAGATGTCATTTTGACTGATTTCTACAATTCTTGGTACATTTTAGCTCCGATCAATGCTTTGAGGCATTCGAAGTCAATGGAATTTATCTTATAGACTCGATTTGACTTATGTATCATATGTGAAGGTCAACAAATGCCCCCCAATATATGATATGCACGACGTGAATTGTATTTGTTGTGAGCTAATTAACCTCAATGGTTTTTTTTTCTTTTATTACTACTCTAGTGTAGCTCGTTATTTTCTTTCTGCTTATGTCTTGTCATGCTATCATTTGCATTCTTATATGCATTTTCTATGATCACTTGATAGGAGAATGTTTAGCTGGAGGAGATCCGATTACTTATCATCTAGTGAGCCTAGCGAGGAGGCTATTTGGTTGGAGATTGATAGACACGCTCCTCATGGAGACGTTGATATGAGGGATAAGATTGAGCAGCACACTGATATGTTGAGAGGATGTGACCTTTAGTAGGGTTTCTTCACATGCTTCTCCATACTTCTAGACTGTACATCAGACTCTTTTGCTTTTCAGGATTTTGTAGATTGGGTGGCTACCATTAAGTTGAAATGCAGGGACTACAATCCTCTGAATAACACAGTAGCTCAGGTCAGCTCTGGATATTACGATATTCTACAGTCTGCTACTAATAGTGTTGAGCAGAAAGGAGAGTCCAGATTACTGAATCATCATCAATTGTAGTCTAACTCATCATATTAGCATAGAGATTCGCTAGTGGGTCAAATTTCTACTCTTCCATGTGGCTATGTTACCTGGGCTAGATACATTTTATGAGCACATAGAGATACTTTACAGACTACTAGCATATACGAGGTAAGTTATGCGACTATGTTTGACTTCAATGGCATTTGCCCTAGTTGGGCTCATGAAGTTATAGAGTTTTGGGATATGAGTCGTAACACATGTTGGATAGGCCCAGAGGAATTGACAGTTACACTTAGGAACTTATAGATTGTATCAAGCCTCCCAGTATTCGGCTACTGCTATGAGGAATGTGTTCCTCTTGACGAAGAGTTATTTTGTAAGCATCCTTCAGTTGATGGTGAACGACGATGTAGGTTAGCCATGCCATCTATTTATATTGATATTTTGAGCCACTATCACCAGACTTTCAGAGCTTATGGATACTCTAAGCATTCACATGCTACACTTCCAGTGAGTACATGGATTCAGAGTTTCTTACAGAAGTGCGCTCTGTCAGAGGGGTCCATATTGCTACATGATCCTTTTGGAATAGGAGTGTCAAATGCTAGTAGTTTATTTCAAGATACTGTTGAACCATTTTTACCAGTTGGGCACACTTCTCCAGCTATACAAGACTTGAGAGGAGTTATTTTTAGTAGGGTTCATAGCTACTTGGCTTTGTATCTTTGTGCTCCGATTACAAAGAGGTCTGTGACTAGGTGTTCTATTAGCAGCTAGCAAGATTTCATGAGGTAAGCAGATCTCATAGCCCCAACGCTAGCTAGAGCTTATAGAGTTCTTGGGGTGATTTTTGAGATAGATTCATTGGATAAACGTGATGTTACCTTGCCCTAGCATTATTTGTATGATTGGATTCACTTTCATATACATGGTGTTTTGTTTTGTGCCCAACATACTTTTCATAGCGAGAATATCCCACTATTATTCAAATATATCAGAGATCATCCGCTTCAGGATGAATTGTTATTATTCTTTGCACCCGCGTGAGGATCGATTCTGCTAGTCCACCATGATCTGATTGCTTTGCCACGACTTGATAGATACCTCTTGATGGCTTGAGTGGTAGAGTTTCAACTAATTCGATGTTGAAGTGGTGAGTACCTTTTAGCATACATCCAACTTGGTTGTGAGTTTGGTCATTATCATTATTGGACTATCCCAATGTTTAAGTTTGGGTTTTCTCAGTCTACCATTCATGATGGTCGTCCATCATCCCAAGGATAGTAGATGTCAAGAAGACTAAGGAAATGCCTCTTGAGAGATGCTATTATGTTGCTTCTATAGTTTGGCTACCTTTACTCAGGCTTAGTACTGGCTCTCATTTTCAGATAACTCATCTGCATAGTTACACAGGTGTTGACCTCATTTTTAGAATGAGCTCTCAACCCCTCCATCTTATACATAGGATTTTTCTTAGACTTTAAGAGTTGTTTAGTCTTAATACACATCTAGAGGTTAGGTGGACACTCTAACCTAGCCCTAAAAGACTTAGAAGAGTTTGCCATAGGAATAGGTGCCTTAGGGGTGTTAGGAAAATTTCTTACCCTTTAACTTAAACCATTCCTCACTTTCCTTCTTTCAAGTCAAACTCCAAATCAATTCTATAAGATTTTCTCAAACTCAAATAGTTCCATGATTCAATTCCATGATTGAAATCCATGACCAAAATCCATCAAAAATGCCTAAGTTCAAATTTTCTAAGTCCTTAACCCTTTCTTAAGGACTTAGCCAAAATCATGATCAAAACCTACTCAAATCTTTGAGATTTTCACATGATCCATTTATATTCTCATTTATATTCCCATATATAAATGAAATTCAAATTCAAACTCATTAAATCAAATTCAAAATTCAAAATCAATTCATGAAAATTTTCTTAAGTCCCTTTAATTTTCCATTAAAAGACTTAGCCAAAATCAACTCTAAATGATGATCAAACCTATTCAAATCCATGGGATTTTCTCAAAACTTATTTATATCCTAATTTATATTCTCATATATAAATGAAATATAAATATAAATCAATCAAATCCAACCCTAAAATTAAATTCCAAATTTAAAATGCTTGAAATTCCGTTAAATCTCTTAATTTTACATTAATGGATTTAACCAAAACTTTGATCAAACCATTTCAAACTCATGAAATTTTCTCAAAACTTATTTGTATTCTCATTTATAGTCTCATATATAAATGAAATATAAATATAAATCAAATCCAATTCAAAATTAAATTTCAAATTTAAAATTTTCTTAAATCCTTTAAATTCCCTTTAATGGATTTAACCTAAATCATGATTAAACTCTTTCAAATTCTTAAAATTTTCTCATGATCTATTTATATATCATTTATATTCACATATATAAATGAAATATAAATTCAAACAATCAAAAACTCCAAAATCAAACTCAAATCCACTCAAAATCAAATCTAAGCCTTTCAAGTCAAAATCTTGAACTTAGCCAAATCAATTCCAAATCAAGCCAAACTCATGATTTTCTCTCATGGTTCAATCAACCCTACAATCATGAGTCCATATATAAATCCAAACTCCAATCATACAATCAAAACCCAAATCTAAAATCAAACCCAAGACCCCTTCATATTCTTCCTTTGAATATGAAATTTTCAAATGGATCAAAAATCATTTGACTTCAAACCACTTGTAAATGGATTTATATTTCAATCATAAGTCCATATACAAGATCAATCAACTTCAAATCAAACTTTGACCAAGCCATTTGACCCACTTAGGCTCACTTGACCCAAAGTGACCTAAAGTACCCTTATGAGCCAACTTTTGATCCAAATTGGATTGAACCAAACTCATATTTGCCTCTCATCATGATCAACAATCATCATGGGATGATCAATCAATCAAATTGGGTCAAACCAAGTCAAACCTAAGGGTTGACCAAGTCAACACTTAACCTAAAATGAAATCTTACATAGCCAAAATCCACCATAGGCCAAATTGATTGAAACCATTGATCTAAGTTCACTCATGACCTATCTATGTTTGACCAAGCCAACATTTGAGCATAACCTAGCCTCAATTGGCCCACTTGACCCAAGTTGACCCATTTTGACCTAAAGGGATAAAATATGTCAAAACTTGATCTAAGCCAAATTGATTGAAACCAATGGCTCAAGTTCATTCCAACTTGAACTTGACCAAGCCTGATTGACCTAGACCCAACATGACCTAAAGGGGTCATGTTGAGCCAAAATTGAACCTAACCCAAATTGATTGGAAACAAAATATCCACTCCATATGACTAACCTAACCTAAACCTACCCTTGACCTACCTCAAATAAGTTAAATGGGTCAAATAGGTCAACTTGACCCATTTGACCTAAATGAAGTCATATGAGCCAAAACCAAATCTAATCCAAATTAAACCAAACCAAAGGCACCAAAATATTTCAAATAGTCATATGAACTTGACCCAACCCTTGGTTTGACCCAATTTAACCTATTGGTCAACTTGACCCAAGTTGACCCATTTTGACCTAAATGGGTCAACATGAGCCAAACCCTATCAAATGGATTCCAAATCCAATGAAACTTGGCCAAACCTATTTTATTAACATACCAAACATGTCCAAAGTGGAAAAATTAAATGACCATTCTACCCCTAACCCATAGAATAAATTTTGGCCTAGCCCATGGGTATTTTTATCATACCTCTTCATAATCACTTGAGGCTTTCCTAAAAGCTCAAGGGGACTTAAAGATGAGTGGTGCACCCAATCCATTGGGTTTGGGTCAGCCCATTTGACCCATGGACCAAACCTGACAATATGGCTTGAAATTGAGTTTTCAAACTCCCTAGCTCAATTTTGCACATGGGAAGTTGGCAATCCACTCAAGGGATCAAACCGACCATGCACACTCAAAATAGCCTAAACAACCTCTAATCAATTGGATCAAAATGGAAGCAAATGTCGCTTTCCATAGGAGATATACTCCCCTAATTCAATGATTTCACTCACTCAATTAAGTGCTAGAGAGAGTTAGAGCCATAGAGCATCCAAGCTTTCAGAGGATTTGAATCTTAGCTTTCTCATTTTCTTCCTTGAAAATAGGGGAATCATCTCATTCCCAAGTCCTTCCATACTCAAATTGATCCTTGCCTTTGCACACACTCTGGGGATCAATTGAGTGTACCAAGCATTCCTCAAGTTCCCAAATCAAGGAAGAGTGCAATTGGATCAAAGCCAAGGGGAACAAGTGGTGTTGGTCCATAGGAGATCTACTCAACCCCAAGGCAAAACTTTCAGGCTTCATCTCCACCAGCGAAGCCACCTCGTCTCGAGTGCTAGTGATCACCTCCAAGGTATGTAATTTTGACCACAGCTTAGGTGTTGGTCCTTTGTGAAAATGTTCATTGCATGAGAAATCAACCGTTGTAATTATTAGATGGATTGAGTCTCTAAGATTACTAGATCTCGATCTCCCCTTGGATCATGGATGGTCCCCATTGATCCTCAAGGAAGAACTTGGCTCATCTCAGCCATCCATCCACGCATTTTAGATGGATGATTGATATTATTTGGCACGTTTAGTAAATCTTTTATCTATTTTAACCTGTGGGTGAATCCTTAGTCGTCCGATCTTTGATCGATGATTAGCGTGCACCGCCTCCTTGGTGAGGTGATAAGTTAAATCCTCACATGATGCATGTAAAGCGCCGACACCATGCCACCGCGCAGGTGAGGTGAGTTAAGCAAGGATTAGTTAAGGGTTAATTAATTATTAATTTAGAAACTTCTAAAATTCATAACTCTTCATAAAATTAGAAAATAAAAGAAAAATACTATGGATAGATAATTTCATCTAGAATATTTTAAAATGATTTCAAGTATTTTGAATTACCCTTTTCTAAATTTGGGTTTCTTTAGAATCTTAATTAGCTAATTATCCTTTAATTAGTCAAATAATCTCAAACTTCTAGGGTTAATTTTAGGGGGTGGCCTATGCCTCCCCTAATTTTCTTGAGATTATTGAGGGCTCAATTGGGAAAATTTCTATTTCATTCCCTAATTATCCCCTTCATGTAATTAAGGATAATTAAGATGTGATTAGTGGATTTACCCTATGATTAAGTTTGATTAAGGTCACATCCAGTGAGTAGGGGTTTTATGGAATAATTTTGGGGCATTTCCCCTAAGCTATTTCCTAAACCCCCTTTTTCTCTACTTAATCCCCTCTTAATTAAGGGTTAACTCATTAATTATACCTTTAAACAATTTTCAAAAATTCTAAAAAGTTTCAGAACTTAATTAATTTACTTTGGGTAGATTCTTAGGTGTTTAATAGCCTAAGTCTAATTAAGAAAATTAAAACCCCTTTCATAAGTATGAAAGGGTGTTTTAAAAAGTACTCAAGCTAAACCCCTTAGCTTAATTAACTTTTAATTATGAGCCAAATTACATTAGGCCTTTTCATTATTAGGTGCATTATAAATTTAAATATCTTGTGGGTTTTATGTCATCTCATTGGCTCATCATTACTTAGTTAATTTTTCTAACGTGGTGTAGGTAAGGGTTAATTAAGCCACTTAATTCATACCTTAACCTAATCAATGCTTAAAATAGATTTAATTATCTGAAAATTAAACAAAAATACAAAATACATGTGGGAATGTGTTAGGATAGCAAACTCATCTCACCTTTTCAAAATTAAATCAAACTTCAAACAAAATAAAAATTATTTTGAAATTCACTTTGATTTATTCTAAATTTTCTTATTCCTTAATAATGTCTTTAGGATTTAAGTAAAGTGAGTTTGTTTACATGCTTTCATTACTTTGGATCTTTCCCAACATGTTAAGTTGTATGCCATATGATTCATGCATTCATAATTTCATGTTTCAAATTTTAAAATGAAATTGTTTACTTTATGTCAAATGTGCATGTGTTGGCTAAAGTAAAATATGAGTGGCTATTATCACTACTAAATCCAAATATTTTTTAAAACTTATAATAAAAATATCAAATCTGAAAGTATGCTATTCATATCTTAATTATAAGCTTGCATGTGATGGATTATAAAAGCATGTTTAGCATAGATTTCCTTTCTTTCTTATGTTAGCATTGTTTTGAATATGAGTTAGTAAGATGTAGGGTTCATTTGAAAGAACCCAACACTTACTTAATTCCAAACCCTATTCATCCCTATGTTCTCACTTAAGAAGGGTTCACTATACCTGCATGCATAAATCGCATAAACAAAAATGAATCCATTAAACAACTTTTGCATTTTCCTTCTCCATTTCATTTCTTCTATATACATGTTTGTACTTAAGGAAAGTGATATATTAGTCTGGACAACCCCGAGGTTGTGAGGCTTTAGGTAGCCCTAAGTAGGTCTTATACCTTACAACTGGTTAACAATGTTGTACTCACTTATGCCTTTCTTACTTTCATGTATGTATGTAGATAAGGAAAACCTTTTCTACTTAAGAAAAATCATACATATTCAACTTCTAAATTTTCTTAAATAGATTACTTAGCATGCATCATAAAGTGTGTTAATACTCTCATTTTACATGTATAGATATGCTTAGGGTCCATCCATATGCATGTTGTATATGTTGGGAAAAAAAATGATAATGTGTGTATTATGTGAATTTTGATTCATTTTATTTAATCTTAAAATGCCTTTCTTTTGAATAGGTTTGTTTAGGGTTTATCTAAACTTAGGATTGATTAAAGATATAATTCAAAACATTCACCTAAATGAAATTAAAATGTGAACTTACCTTAGAAATTACTTAAGGTTAGGGAAGGAAAGAAGTTCTCTCTTCTCTCTTCATAACTTAGTAATTAATTGTAAGTTTCACTTAAACCAAATTAAAACACGAACTAAAAATAACCCAAAATACTTAAAAAACTTAAATGAAATCCTCTTATAAGTTGAACATTTCCTTCACACTTAGAAAACTTGAACCTAAATTCCTAAGCTAAGTATACCACACAAACCTTCAAAGCACACACACATTAACCTAAGTCATCACTTCTAACTTTAGGTTAGGTCGTTGCATGGTTTGATGTTATGTTTTGTTTTATGATGAATGTTTTAGACAGGATGTTATGGTGTATGCTCGTAGAATGAATGATAGGACGCTCTTAGTCTAACTATTCTTTTCTGGGGATTGTGCTAAGGCTATCATAAATAAAAATATAAATGCTTCTTGCTTGGGTGCTTATACCCCTTTGCATAATCCATAGGCTAGGTGGACTTAGTCACCCATGCGGGGTGATAAGTCCAATATACATGCTTGGGATTTGTGTGGTGTGATTTAACTAACCTTTATTTGTAGGTGTTAGTTAGATTTTTACTTTTCCTTTTCATGTAAAAGTTTGTATATTTTGGGAATGATTTATTATGGGGATTAGGATGAGCATTGGTCATAAGATCCCATCTTATGCACCATGTGAAGCCTTGGAGCATCCACCAACCAACAATCTAAAGGAGGAACCAAAGAAGAAAAAAAGAAAGAAGAAAGAAGAAGGAAGAATAAAGCTTGAAAATCCCCCATAATAATGAATTCCTTTGTGTAAATTATAATTTAATTCATTTTTAATCTGAGTTGTATAAGAGTAGAGCTCGGCTACCCCCATTTGATATTTTTGGGTTTGTGCGGTAGTGCCCGACCATAAACGGTCATTTATTCTTTTTACGATTAGCTTTATAAATTGTTTGATGGTTTGTTTAGCTTTTGTATTAAGTGGCATGTTTTTCTTAGTTTCTTCCTTAATTTATATATGGCCTGGATGCGGATTAGGCTCTTTAGGGAAAAATAATTCTCTTACCCAACTTAACAATTCAATTTAAAATTAAATAACTCATAACCTCACCTAAAGCTTAGGATTAAAATCAAGATAAAAGAATTAGCAACCCCTTAGTTTGAGCTTTTCTTTATAATATCATGCACAAATGTATAATATTTCACTCTTGATTAGAGGGATTCCACCCTTCCAAAGAACCCAGCTTGACCTTTGAGGGTCATGGTGGAAACTCACCTCCTCCCTTCTTGCTGATTTTGGCCAATAATCTGATTTATCATGCATTAGTCATAAAAATCTATTATGAGTCAAAATAATTGTCCAAAATAAAAATAAAATGAAATTTGAATTACATTAGATTTAGTCATTTGAAACATACCCTTTACATGATCTAGTCTCTTTAGGAGTGAGTTTAAGGACTTAGTCTCTTTCTAAATAATAATACTAGCTATCTTGCATAAGCATAAAGACTTGCCTACATGTATTTAAAATCATAGGAGGAGTTAGTTGGCAGCCACCCCTAGGCGATTGTAAGTCCAAACTATCATGTGGTTTGTCCTCTCTTGTGAGGCAAACTAATTACCCATTTTTGCCTTAGATTTAGATTGTGCTTCCTGTCCTCGCCGAAGCTCCCTAGATCTAGGTTTTGAGATTGCTTTTCCCCTTTCCAGACTATAAGCATAATTCCTCACCTCTTAGGCATTTTCTTAATCTCATGTCAAGGAATCTTAAGTTCTAAAATTTTAATGAAAAATATAACTCAAATAAACTAAATCAATTTCCAAAATGTAAAGCCCAATTTTAGTATAATTTGAGATGCTCGCTAAGTTTCCTAGCATCGTGAGAATCTCTTACTTATTTCCCATTTTATCTTCGACAATAACTCCCTCTTTTTATAAATCTTATTTTCATCTTCAAAACATAAACTAATCAATTGATAGTCCTTCCCTATTGAAATCTTTAAAGATGATCATTTACATTAATCAAGAGTTTTCCTAAGGATCTCCCTTAGGATGTAATTATGGGGGCTTGCCTGTAGAACAGTGAACCGTTTAATATAAACCCCTTTTTTTTCATGTAAAGTAGGGAAGAATCTGGTACATATGCACCCATCATCCTTAGGAGTCTTTATTGAGGTGATTGGTTCCATTAAAGGGTAGTGACTTCTATCTTTTGAGATAGTACACTATACCTTGATGACATACCCGATCACCTGAATAAGTACATCTGCGGATCTACATGGCATCTTACTAAGATGAATTTCTATAAGGTCTCTTCTTTCTTTTCTCCACAGATTTGAAAGGCGACTCCCCAATAGAGATTTATTCACCACAATAAGGATCAGCTATACTCATCTCACTTGGGTACGACTATCCTTTGGTCTTTTATTAAAGTGAGGTGTGAAGAGATATGAGTGTAGAGTGAGGTCCTTGGGAGTTCCTCAAGGTCAAAGGACCCATCATCGGTCACCACTGGTAGGAGATAGTAGCGCTAGAAGTATAATCAATATCTTACTCTCTTTCAATACTTCTGTCATCCCTTTTTTATTGTATCATTAAAATATTTAGTGTATCGATATTTTAATTTGATTCATGTTTCAGTCTTTGGCACTGAGGACACCACTCCTCATAGCAGAGTTAGAGCTAGGGATTCTGCTTCTAGCTATATTGAGTTCCTTCACTAGCTCGTAGATGTAGGTACAGTAAGCCTATAGAGCTTATTTGAGCTTCAGTTGATTGTTCCATGAGTCCACTTCACAATAACTTCTGACCCCTGACTAGGTGCCACAGGTGTCAGCTAGTACTAGACATGATATCGAGGACTTTGGAGTTGGGCCATCAAGTGTGCTTGCCTTTGATACTACCACCTCATATTTTGCTATTTTTTGTGGAGTCACTTCTCCCTATTGAGCATTGCTCTGTTCATTATCACGATTTTAGGAGAGACCTTACCTAGTGGAATACGAGCTAATAGCCCCAGAGCTTATCAGATAGTGTGGTCCGAGGGATACCACTTGATACTAGTTCAGTTAGATTAGTCATGTTGATTTTACTTCCTCTCTTTGTTCTTTAGTTTACTTCTTTACATTTACTATTTTATCGATTATTTTCATTCATTTCTTATATTTAATCGAGGTTGGTTATGAGTCTGATCTACCACTAATATCATTCAGATCCACACCCAATGATGAGGCATGTAGGATTACAGCTTGATGTTTTTGATGGATGTGATTTCAAGGCTTACTTCGGGCTCACCAGAGTCACTAGACCACTTCACATCATATGTAAACACCATTTTAAATATTCTAGCCTGCACTGGTTTGGAGGAGAAGGTTCTCAAATCGGAGGCTCTTTGAGAATATAAAATTTTGATCTAATGAGGTCACTCAATTGTATGACTTCACTAGCATAGCTTGAGGAGCAGGTCAGGCTCCATAAGGAGGAGGCTGGCTTAGCACATAATGAATTTAAGAAAAGTGTTGAGGCTCTATGACACTACCATTAAAGATCGATAGATATCACTTCTAAATTAGACAGATTGACTACTAGGATCAAGGAGTTTGGCATTTATTTTTGTGCTAGGTGTGTTTGTGTGAGGGGACATCATGCAGATTCGCAGATGTACTTATTAGAGTGATTAGGTACAATATTAAGGAATAGTATACTATCTTGTGAGATAGAAGTCACCACCCTATAATGGACCTAATCACCTAATGACTCTAAGGCATGATGGGTCTTGAATATACCGAGATTTTTTCCTTTTTAAAAAAAGTAAGTAGGGTTTATTTAAATTGAGTTTGTTAAGTTCCCTATGGAGGCAATCCTCCATAGTTAATTACATCCTAAAGTAAGCGAATCTCTTAAGAATACTCTTGATTAAAGCAGGTGATTGTTATCTCTAAAGAACTCAAAGATAAGCTTATCAAAGGATTAGTTGTATTTTTGAAAATCAATAAGGGGAGATCAAAATGGAAGAGTTCATATCGAAACTGAGGGAGATGAGTAGGGAATGCTCATGATACTAGGAAGCCTAGTGAGCACTCCAATCTATCCTATGGTTGGGCTTTATACATTTGAATTGAGAAGATTTATTTGTTTGAGTTAAATTTTTATTAGAAATCTAGGACTTATAATTCCACAATACAAGATTATGGAAATACCTAAGAGGTGAGAATTTATGCCTATAGCCTGCAAAGGAAAAAAATAATCTCAGAACCTAAATCTAGGGAGCTTTGGTGAGAGACAAAGCATGACTTAAATCTAAGGCGAGAGTGGGTATATAGTGTACCTCCACAAGAGAGAGTAAACCACTCGACTGCTGGGCTTATTACCGCCTGGAGTGGCAGCCAGCTTACTCCTCATATGCTGTAAATTCATGTAGGCAAGTCATATACTTTGCAAGATGGTTAGGCTATTATTTACTTAGAAAAGAAACTAAGTCCTTAAATTCTCTCCCTAAGAAACTAGATCATGGAGGGCATGAATAATGACTTAAATCTAATGCAAATTTTGACATGTTTTATTTGATTTTTTGGACTTTTTATTTTAACACAGGCTATAATATTTTGTATGCCTAATTGCATGAGAAATTGATTGTGGACTAAATCAGAAGAGAAAGAGGTGTTTTTCTATTAAAGGCTCTTACAGGTTAAGCCTTTATTCTCTGGCATAGATAGAAGCCCTCTCTTAGCAAGAGGGGAAGAATATGATATGCATGCTATTATACATTCAATCATCTAGCTAGGGTTTGCTAAAAATTTTATTATATTAATTTAATTCCTAAGCTTTTATGTGAGGTTATGAATTATTTTAAAAATTATGAGTTGTTAATGGGATAAAAATTATTTTTATCTTAAGAATGCATCAAACATGATCACCAATCATAAAGAAACTATGAAGAGGCATGTTATTTCTAATGCACAAGCTAAACGAAACATCAAATAATTTCATAAAGCTATCGTAAAAGAATAATAGGTCGGTATAGTTGGGTACCATCGTACAACCCCAAAAAGAAATGTGGGTAGCCAAGTTCTACCATTATACATCCCAGTACAATGAAAGAATAATTAAAATTATGAAATGATAAGTGTTATGGGGGTCTTCATTCTTCATCCTCCGTTCTTTACTCTTCATCTTTCATTTCTTCATATTTTATTTGCCCCATTTCTTTCTTTCTTTCTTCTGGCCTGATTGGGATGTTGTTTGCTCCAAAGGCATCACATTATATATAAGACATGGTCTTCTAACCATTGCTCATCCTTAATCATCATAACACTTATCCTAATCCTAATGCAAAAACTTCCATTAAAAGGAAAAGAAGTAAATCTAGCTACACCTGCAAAATAAATGTTAGCTAAACACACCATATAACCCAAGCAATTATAGAATAATTTGGACTTAGCACCCCACATGGGTAATCAAGTTCACATGTCCTAACTTGGGCTATGCTTAGGGGCTAAGCAACCTGCACACCAAAAAGCATTTATATTTTTATTATAGTGGCCTCTTAAGTACAGCCCCCTGCGTAAAACATGATTAGGCTAATATCATCTATTCAATACACACATACATAACATCCAGTCTAAAATAATACATCACAAAACTAAACATTCATCAAACCATCATACATAAAGCTAGAAATGGTGACTAAGCCTAATGTGCATGTGCTAGAGCTTGTGTGGTATATACTAACTAGGTTTTAGAGTTATGATTTGCTAAGTGTGAGGGATTTAATTCATAAAAGGTTGATTTCTCTTTAAGTGGTTTAGTTGATTTTGGGATTTTTACTTAGTATTTTTCTTTTGTTTCATATAGCCTACACTTAGCAACTAAGTGTTATAAAGAGAAGAAAGAGAGAGAGTCTCTCTTTTATCCCTACCTTAAGTCATTTCTAAGGTAAGTTGATTAATCAATTTTCTTTAGTGAATGGTTTATTATGTGTTTTAATTAACCCTAAGTTTAGATTCATTCTAAATAGCCCTATTCAATAAGAAAGGAATCTTAGTATTAATTAGGATGGATTACTATCACATAACACACACTCATCCATTTTCTTCTATCATGTATATCATGCATGTGAATGGCCTTAAGCACACATATACATGCAATGTAAATCTTAGCATACTTTGATGATGAATGCAAAGAAATGTATTTGGAAATTTAAATATCTCATTTGTTAATTGAATTATGAATGCATTCTTTGTTATGTAGAAGAGAGGGATTTTTCATCCATTAGGTAAATACACATTCTCATGTATAAAAGTTATAAGTGAGTTTGGCGCCATGGTTTCTACATCAAGGGTGTAAGGTACAAGACCTACTTAGGGCAACCTAAAGCCTCGTAACCCCGAGATGTCTAGACTAATATACCACTTTTTTTAGATACATGCAAATGTATGAATAATTATAAGGATAGAAAAATTAATACAAAAGTTATGCTTTATTTATTTTATTTTTTATTCTCGTTCATTAGCCACATCACACATGCATGTGTATAAGAGTTTTAAGTGATTATGGCACCATTATTTTCTACACGCATGGGTACAAGACCTAGGTTACTAAAGCCTCACAACCCGGATGTCTAATATATCACTTTTCTCAAATACATATGAATGTACAAAACAGAATCAAATGGATAAGGAATCATGCAAGAAATTATGTTTGATTTGGTTGTATGATTTACATGTATAATATAAAATTCTTCCTAAGTCTTAACATGGAGATGCATAGGAATAGATTTAGGCAAGTGTTGTGTTCTTTTCAAATGAACTATACTTACAAATCTATGTGAATCCATGTTAGGAAAAGAACTTCACATTTCACATCTCATACTATCATCACATGCAAGCTTATAAGTATTTATAATTAATATTACTTCATTTATAATAATTGGTTTATAGGTTTTAAAATAATTTTTGGTTTAATAGTGATAATAGCCACTCATATTCTTAATTTTAGTCAACACATGCAATTTGACATAAACGAAAATATTTTATTTAATTACTTTTCAAAAGAAATGAATGCATGATTTCATATGGCAAATAATAGTTAGCATGATTGGAAAGAAATAAAGGAATGTAAACACATAATTTCATTCACCCTAATTAATTCCTAAGGACAATCATATTAAATAAGGCTATTTAAAATGAACCAAAATCTTTTAAAGGCATTTTTATCTTTGAATTGATTTGATTTAGGAAATATGAGAGGAGTTTGGTAATCCTAACCCATTTTCTGTGTGTGAATTAATTTGGTTTAATGAAGAATATTTAAGTTAATTTTATGTTTTGATTATGTTAAGGTATGAATTAAATGAATTAATTATCCCCTTACCTATATCACCTTAAGTTAATTAACTAATCAATGATAAGCCAATATGATATGCAACCACATGAAAAGTAAATTTGCAATGCTCCTAAGAAATGAAAGGGGCCTAATGCAATTGGCTTATGATTAATAGTTAATTAAACTTAAGGGATCTCACTTAATTAATTTTATGATTTTCTCACACATGTGAGTCAAGCATAATTTCATTATCTCTCACCTTGGGTTATTGAACACCCAAGGAGCTACCCAAGATCAATTAAAGGTTGTTTAAGTGTGGATGAATTGATTTTAAATTTTAATTTCATTATGCTTTTAATGGATTGATTAAATTTTTTGGTTATGTTTTAATTTGAATTATGAAATTAACTTAGGGGAAAGGATCAAGGGCAAGGCCTCAATCTAAATCCCTAAATCATTTAAGCATTCAATTACATTTTGATTTCCTTATTTTGAAGATTAATGACCTAATTAATCAATTAATCATTCCATTAACCCATTAATTAATATGTTTTTTAAAGATAAGGAAGACTTAGGAAATGAATTAGGAAAAGTATCCCCAATCACATTCCCTAAGTGATCTTATTGTTCAACAGGGATAATTATGTTCAAATGATTAATCAAGTTACTATTCATTCCATAATTATAATTAATTAAAGTAAGAGAGTGATTAGGGCTTACTCAAATAATTTCCCTGATTAAGTAATCAATAAAATCCCAAAAAATAGGGGAGGTAGAGGTTATCCCCCTAAACATCCATAGAAAATTTAAGATTAATTGAGTGCTTAATTAAGGTGTAATTATTCTAATTAAATTTTTGGTAAAACCCGAATTAAACCAAAGCCACTATTCAAAATTAATTAATTATAATTTTCCCAGATTTCCCTCTGAAATATCTTTAAAATGAGCCTAAGTTTGTATTTTTTGGACTTTTCTACAATTAGTTATGATTTTAGTAAGTTTTAGGATTAAAAAACTAATTAATTAACCCTAATTAAGCCCTCAATCCCATCGAACCACATGGCTGCTGGTGCGGCGTGCTATCCACATGGTGCAACCGGATTGGCTATTTAAGTAGTCACATTATTCGCACTCGGGATGGCGGACGCTTTTTCTATGGGTCGATCTAAGATCAGACGACCATGATTTAATCTACAGGTTAAGGGAGAAATCAAAGGATCTATCACTGGATTTGATCAGAGCAGTTCATCTCAATCACGTGAGATGGACAGCTCATGATCTATTCCGTTCGTGAGTGACAAAAGATGAGCTTCGTCAGACTTTCTCCATTTGATCCGAGCTCACCTAAGCTTGGATTGGGATCAAATGGATCCTACACCATCTATGGGAGCATACAATCACATCCAATAGCTAAAATCCCTTGACATGGAGATTTCTTTCACAAAGACCAATGCACAAAGGCCTAAAGTTACGATTTTAAGGAATTACCTCACCGGAGCTAATGTCTGGCAGTGCAACGTTGGAGGTAGCATAGCCTAGTTGAGCTGAGGCCCTATTGAAAAAGTTTGAGCTCAATTTGGCCTAAGGTGCTCAATACCGAAATCCAATCAATCACGCTATGCATGCCTCCACACTCCTTTGGCAACTTAGGAACTTGGGAATTTGTTTGGTTGGCTTCAATTAGTTATGAGGATGGTGTGGCTAAGAGGAATTTGGATTTGGTTTAGTGAGAGAGAGTATTTCTTGAGGGAAGGGTGTCCTATTTCAGTTTGCACACGGGAATGGCAATGGCCGTTTGAGGAGAGGTTGGGGATCCTTGGATTTACTCTGAGGGAGATCAAAATAAACTTGGGGACTCAGAGAATGCACTTGGTGTCCTTCCTTGGTCGAATTGAGGGAGTATATCCCTCAATTAAGCTAGGTGGATGGACGAGATTGAATTCACAAATCCCATCGATTGACCACTATCAGGCCATCAAAGGTGTCGCCATCAGTGCCACGTGGCTCACCTAGGTTTGTCGAAGCAGTGGCAGGAGCTAAGGGAAGATATGCAGTGGTGGGGTGGGATTTCTCTTCCTTGTGTCCATGGGTTCGGCCTTGGATGAGAAGGAAGAAGCATGGATCCTTTGGTCCATGGAAAAGGCTAGGGGGGTTTAGAGTGGCTAGGAAGCTTTAGGAATACTTCATTTGGCATCTTGATGGTTGTTATGGAGATAGCAAAGTGGACTTTTCCACTTATGGTAAGGATCCAATGTAAATGGTCTTGCACATTGGTCAATCCCCTTTGGCTTTATTTTAAATTGGTTTAGGCGGATTTGAGGGTGCTTTGGGGATGATGTAGAGTGGGTTTGATCAGCCAAAGGGGTTCCATAGGGTGGCTTGAAGTGGTTTAGCTCAATTTTGGCAAAAGGGTTCAATTGGGTTCACATTGGGTTGGGTTGACCAATTGGTCAAATTGGGTCAAACCAAGACTTAGGTTAGGTCTAAATTATGATTCAGAATGTTTTGATGTGACTAATTTGATATGGTTTGTCTTAGATTTGAATTTGACTCATTTAGATTCAAAAGGGTCAAATTGGTCAAGTTGACCAATTTTACCAAATTAGGTTGGGTTAGGTGTTGAGTCAAGTTCAATTGGTTGATTGAAAATGATTGTATCTTTGGTTTGGTTTAATTTGGAATTAATTTAAATTTTGGTCAATTTGACCTTTTAGGTCAATTTGGGCTAGGTTGGGTCAAGTTGACCAATTGGTCAACTTGGGCTCAATCATGGTTTTTGTCAAGTTCAATATATGATTTGGGATGAACTTGAGTCATTGGTTGCAATCAATTTGGGTTAAATTATGATTTGACCATTTTGGGTTTTAAGCCAATTTGTGTCAACTTAGGTCAAGTGGCCAATTAGGCTTGGTTTGGCTCAATTGATGACTTGGTCATGTTCAATCATTGATTATGAATGGGTGTGGGCCAATGGTTCAATTTGGCATATGGTGGGTTTTATCTAGTTTGAGTTTCATTTGGGCTAAATGTTGACTTGGTCAAAGGCTAGGTTTAACTTGGTTTGATCCACTTCATGGTGGTTGATCACCCCATGATGATTGTTGATCGGGATTGAGGTTTATATAGGCTTAGTTCAATCCAATTTGAGTTGGATTAGAACTTGACTCAAAAAATGTCATTTATGTCACTTTGGGTCAAGTGAGACTAAATGGGTCAATTGGCTTGATCAAGGATTCAAGTTTAATTGAACTCACATATGAACTTAGGATTGGAATTCAATTTTGGTTTGAGCCAAGTTGGTTTGCTTCATATTACAATTTCAAGTCAAAGGGTCAACTTGAATGATTTGGGTTGACTTGGTTATGATTTGATTATGGTGGTTTATATTTATATTTGGATCAATGATTGAAGGAATGATTGAATCATGAAGAAATCCATGAGTTTTGAGTTGATTTGGGTTTCATTTAGCCAGGTTCAAAAGTTTGACAAAGGGATTAAAATTGTGAATTTGATTTGGTTTGATTTATTTTTTATCATTGGAGGGTGGGTTTCATTTATATTTATGAGTCTAAATGAAGGAATGATATATTCATAAATAAATCAACCAAGTTTGAGTTGATTTGAAGGAGTTTTTACTAAGCACATGAAGGTGGTTCATATGTCTTAGGAAGAGATTCTTGGAACTTATAATTTGGAGTTGATCATGGATTTTGAAATTTGGAATTGATTTATGGTTTAAATTTTGCATTTAAGATTGGATTTGTAATTGAGAAAATCAATTGGGTTGGGGTTGATTTGGATTTGGTTAAGGCTAAGTCCATGTGGTGAAATTTTTATGTTTCTAAAGAATAAATATACTTCCATCTTCATGTGGAATAAAATGAAGATCGAAATATGCTTCACCTTTTTATGCAATTTTTGACACCATGTAGATTCGTAGATGTTCTTATTGAGGGTGATCAAGTATGACATTGAGGAGAGGTATACTATCTCAAAAGATAGAGGTCACCACCCTAAAATGGACCTAATCACCATAATAATGACTCCTAAAGACAATGGGTCTGCACGTGTACCAAAGATTCTTCCCCTACTTTACATGAAAAAGTAAAGTAAGGTTTATTTTAAATCGGGTTCATTAAGTTCCCTATAGGGAAAATCCCCCATAGTTAATTACATCCTAAGGAATGAGATCCCTTAGGAATACTCTCGATCAAGGTAAATGATTGTTATCTTCAAAGATATCAATCAATCGATTAGTTTGTTTCGAAAGATCCAATGGGATTGATCAAAGAGATGGAGTTATTATTAAAGCCAAAGGAAGATAAGTAGGAAATGCTCACGAAGCTAGGAAACCTGGAGAGCATCTCAAAATATCCTATGGTTGGGCTTTATATTTTTGAAATTGAATTATTCATTTGAGTGACTTTTTATTAGAAGTTTAGGGCTTATGATTCCATAACACAATATTATGGAAATGCCAAAGAGGTGAGGATTTATGCTTATGGGCCATAGAAGGGAGAAGCATCCTCAAAACCTAAATCTAGGGAGCTTCGGCAAGGGCCAAAAGTATGACCTAAATTTAAGGTGACAATCGGTATTTGGTTTGCCTCCACAAGAAAGGACAAACCACCCGACTATTTAGACTTACAACCGACTGGAGGTGGCTGCCAACTAACTCCTCCTATGATTTTAAATTATGTAGCCAATTCATATGCTTTATGCAAAATAGCTAGGTTGTTATTTATTTAGAAAGAGACTAAGTCCTTAAACTCCTCCCTAAAGAGACTAGATCATGTAAGGGCATGCTTCAAATGACCTAAATCTAATGCAAATCATATTACATTTTATTTTCATTCTTGGACAATCATTTGACTTAGACTTATGAAATTCATATGCCTAATGCATGAGAAAGAAAATTATTGCAAAAAATTAGTGAGAAGGGAGGAGGTGTGTTTTCACCATGGCTCTTAAAGGTCAAGCCAAGTTTCTATGGAAAAGGTGGAAACCTTCGAATCAAGAGTGAAAATAATATGCATTTGTGCATGATGTTATAAAAGAAATACTCATCCAGCTAAGGGGTTGCTAATTCTTTTATCTTGATTTTTAGCCTAAGCTTTAGATGATGTTATGAATTCTTTATTTTAATTTTGAATTGATTAATTTGGTAGAAGATTTATTTTTTCCTAAGAGCCTAATCCACATCCAGGCCATACATCAAGCAAGGAAGAAACCAAGAAAAGGATGTCATCTTAATGCATAAGCTAAACAAATCATCAATCAATTTATAAAGCTAACACAAAAGAATAAGAGGTCATTTACGATCGGACACCAACGCACAAACCCAAAAATAAATTGGGTACCCGAGCTCTACCCTTATACAATCCGGATTACAAATGAATTAAGTACAATTAAGCAAGGAATTCATTGTTATGGGGGTCTTCAAGCTTCATTTCTTCATTCTTTTCTTCTTTGTTCTTCTTTTGGATGGTTGGAAGGTGGTTGCTCCAAAGGCTTCACATGGTACATAAGATAAGATCTTATGACCAATGATCATCCTAATCCTGCATAACAAACATTCTAAAATCCTAATTGCAAAAATACATAAAAAAATAAAAGTAAATCTAGCTAACATCTACAAAATAGAAATTAGTTAAACAAACCACACAAATTCCAAGCATGTATATTGGACTTAGCACCCCACACATGGGTAACCAAGTCCACCTGGCCTATTGGATTATTCTTAAGGGTATGATCACCTGCACAGCAAAGGCAGTTATATTTTTATTATAGCACTCTTTAATCACAATCCCTTGCAGAAAATAATGATTAAACAAAATCATCCTACTATTCATTCTATGCACATTCACCCTAACATACAGACTAAAAACATAGAGCACAAAATAAAAAACAAACATCAAATAGTGCACCACCCTAACCTAAAGCTAGAAGTGGGGACTTAGTCTAAATCTGTGTACTTTAAAAGATTTGTGTAGTATGCTTAACTATGGCTTTAGGGTTTGTATTTTCTAAATGTGAGAGTGTTCAACTTAGAGGATGGTTTCATTTAAGTTATTTTACTAATTTGGGTTGATTTTATTTTGTATTTTTATTTGGTTTGAATGAATCTTGCAATTAATTACTAAGTTTTAAAGAGAGGGAAAAGAAGAGAACTTCTCTTTCCTTCCCTACCTTAAGTAATTTCTAAAGTGGATTCATGTTTAGTTTCATTTAGTGAATATTTTATTATGTGTTTTAATTAATCCTAAGTTTAGATCAATTCTAAACAAACCTATTCAAAAAGATAGGCATTTTAAGATTAAGTAAAGTGAACTAAATTCACAAAACACACATCACTTTATTTCTTTTCCAACATGTATAACATGCATATGGATGAATCCTAAGCATATCTATACATACAAATGAGAATGTTTAGCACATTTTATAATGAATGCTAAGTAGTTTACTTAAGAAAATTTGAATGCTTATGATGCATGATTTTCATTAAGTAGAAAAGGGATTTCTTATCCAATTTTCACATGCACACATGAATGTATGAAAGGCATAAGTGAGTATGATGTCATTGTTAACCAGGGTGTAAGGTACAAGACCTACTTAGGAATACTTAAAGCCTCGCAACCCTAGGGTTGTCTAGACTAATATACCACTTTCCTTAAATACAAGCATACGTACAAAAGAAATGAATGGAAAAGAAAGTATGCAAAAGTTTGTGTTGGTTAATTTATTTTTGTTTATGAAATTTATATGTACAACTGTAGATATCCTTCTTAAGTAGTAGCATAGGAATAAATAGGAAATAAAATTAGGCAAGTGTTAGGTTCTTTTGAAATCAACTAAACACTTTGCCAAACCCTATTCAAAACTATACTAAAAGAGAGGAGAAGGAAAACTACACTAAGCACATTCTTATATTTTTACTCACATGCAAGCTTATAAATAAAATATAAGTAACACACTTTCTATTTTGGTAATTGATTCATATATTTTATAAATAATTTGGATTTAATAGTAATAATAGCCACTCATATTTCTATTTTAGCCAAAAACATGCAATTTGACATAAAAGAAATATTTCACTTTCATTTTGATTTCTAAAAAGAGTGAATGCATGAAATTCATATGACATACACATTTAGCATGTTGGGAAGGAACTAAAATGATGAAAGCATGTAAACACATTCACCTAATTAATTCTAAAGATAATCTTATGAAATAAGAAAGCTTAAAGAAAATCAAATTATTTTTAAAGAAGGTTTGGTTTTGTTTTGAGTTTGATTTAATTTGAGAAATGTGAGGTTAGTTTGCTATTCTTAACCCATTCCCACATGTGTATGATATTTAAGTTCAATTTTTAAATGATTAGATCCATTTTTATATTTTGATTAGGTTAAGGTATGAATTAAGTGTATTAATTAACCCTTACCTATACCACCTTAGCATATTTAATCAAATTATTATGAGCCAATGAGATGACATAAAACCTCACAAGGAATTTAAATTTGTAATGCACCTAGGAAGGAAAGGCCTAATGCAATTTGGCTCATGATTAATGATTAATTAAACTAAGGGATTTAACTTAAGTAATTTCATAACCCCTCTCACACATGTGAGTTGGATTTTGATTTCCTTAATGTACTTAGGCTCTTGAACATCTAAGCATCTATTCAAGATAGATTAATTAAGTTCTAGAAAGTTTTAAAATGTTATAAAATTAAGTAAGGGGTAATTAGTGAATTAACCCTTAATTAAGGATGGATTAAGGAATAAAAGGGGGTCTAGAGAATATCTCAAAGAAGTATCCCAAAAATATTCCCTAAACCTCACATTCACTTAATCAAAACTTAATTGACTCAATCAGAGAGTTAAACTACTAATTATACCCTTAATTAAGCTTAATTACATTAAGGGAGTAATTAAGGAATGAACTAGCAATTCTTCTAATTAAGCCACCAATAAATCCCAAGAAAATTTGGGGAGGAAAGAGCCATCCCACCAATTAAGAAAAAAAAGTTTGGGATTAATAAGAGGAGTAATTAAAGGGTAATTAGCAAATTAACATTCCCAATAAAATCCAAATTCAGATAAAAATACTATTTAAAATCCATTGAATCTAATTTTAGGATATTTTATGTTCAATTATTTCATATTTTTTTTATTTTTCTACACTTAGATATGAATTTTAGAAAGTTTGGTGATTAATTAGAATTTATTTAATTCCTAATTATATTATTAATCCCATCGGTGGCACGTGTGCTAACGCGCATGCCATATGTGTGACGGATTTGTGCCATTCGCATGGCTAGTACGCGCTTTCTCCATCAGGATCGCGGTTGAGATTAAAGTCGTGGATCTGAAGGAGAAAAATATGGATATTACACATTTTAATCTCAGTCATCCAACCAAAATGCATGGATGGCTCCATCATTGTCGCTCTTTGTGAGCCATATAGACTGTCCATGTTTAAATCCATGATCTGAGCTCGATTGAGCACGAATTGGAATGAAACTCAACCCACACCATCAACATGCAACCTAGATCACATCTAATGGCTAAGATTCTATGGGATTAACATTCATTTCACAAAGCTCCAAACCATAGCTAGATTATTTAAAATGCTAACCTCACTGAGGTGATCAGCCTATTCCTTGGAGAAGCTTCATCTGGTTGAGACGAAGCTATATTGAAGGATTGAGCTCTTGAAATTGGGTGGATGCTTCTATGGACCAGCTCCCCTTTACCTTGAGCTCAGTCTTGATCAAGATATCTCCCTTGCCTTGAACTTGGAAAGAACTTGGGTGAATTGATTGGGGTCAGGGAGTGCAAAGGGAATTGACGGTTTGAGTGTGGAGTGAATTTGGTTTTCAATGGAGCTCCCCTGTTTTCACACTGTGAAAACCAAGAAGATGAAGTTTGATTTCACTCTAGGCAGCTTAAGGAGGCTAAGGAATTACTTCTCTGACTTCCCTAGGTTCAATCAAATTGAGGAATGTTAAGTTTTAATGAATTAGGGGAGTATATCTCCTTGGCAATCGGTTGAACAAGAGCTTGCCATTTTGATCAATTGCCTTGATTTAGTGGGTTTGTTAGCTAGATGATTCAATTGATTTGGCCAGGAGTGGAATGGTGAACTCCCATGTGCTCAATAAGTGGAGACATGATTCCCATGTGGCACCAAGGGTCGGTTTGGCCATTGGGCTAGGTTGGGCTGATCCAAACTCATTGGGTTGGGTGCACCATACTCCCTAGTGTTCACTTGATCCACTAAGAGAGTGCCAAGTGGGTATGAAGAGTATTTGACCAAATTCCAAGTGGAATTGGCCAAAATTTACCCTATGGCCTAGGGGTAAAATGGTCATTTGACCTTGATTTCAATTTGGGTATGTTTGATATGATGAAAAAATAGGTTTGGCCAAGTTTCACTAAATTTGGAGTTATTTTGATGTGAGTTAGCTCTTGTGAACCCATTTAGGTCAAAATGGGTCAACTTGGGTCAAGTTGACCAAGTGGTCAAATTGGGTCAAACCAAGGGTTGGGTCAAGTTCATATAACCATTTGAAATGTTTTTGTGACTTTTGTTTGATTCAATTTGGATTAGCATTGAATTTGGTTCATATGATTTCATTTAGGTCAAATGGGTCAAGTTGACCAATTTGACCCATTTGACCTATTTAAGCTAAGTCATGGATAGGTTTAGGTTTGGTTTGTCATATGAAAGAGATTGGTATCTTTGTTTCCAATCAATTTTGGTTAAGTTTGAATTTGGCTCAATTTGACCCTTCAGTCAAGTTGGGTTCATGGTCAATTGGGCTAGGTTGGGTCTAGTTAGCCAATTGGGGCTTTGGTCAAGTTCAACAATCATTTAGAATGAACTTGCCCATTGGTTTCAATCAATTTGGCTTAGATCAAATTTTGACATATTTTAACTTTTTAGGTCAAGTTGGGTCAACTTGGGTCAAGTGGTCAATTGGGCTAGGTTAGGCTCAAATGTGACTTTGGTCAAGTTCAAACATTGATCATGAATGAACTTAGATCATTGGTTTCAATCAATTTGGCCTATGGATTTTGCTATGTTTTTATTTTAGCTAAGTGACTTGGTCAACCCTTAGGTTTGACTTGGTTTGACCCAATTTGAGTGATTGATCATCTCATCATGATTGTGATCATGATGAGAGGCTTAGGTGAGTTTGATTCAATCCAATTTGGTTAGGATTAGAATTTGGCTCATAAGGTACTTTGGTCACTTTGGGTCAAGTGAGCCTAAGTGGGTCAAATGGCTTGGTCAAAGCTTGATTTGAGTTTGATTGAACTCACATATGGACTTATGATTGAAATATAAATCCATTTACAAGTGGTTTGAAGTCAAATGGGTTTTGATTTATTTGACAATTTCAAGTTCAAAGGGTGAACATGAAATGGATTTTGGCTTGATTTTAAGTGATTGAAGTTTGTATTTATATTTGGATTCATGATTGAAGAATTGATTGAATCATGAAGCAAAATCAAGAGTTTGGCTTGATTTGAAGTTGATTTGGCCAAGTTCAAGAATTTGACTTGAAAGGCTTAGGTTTGATTTTGATTGAATTTAAGTTTGATTTTTGGAGTTGGTTTTGGTTGTTTGAATTTATATTTCATTTATATATGTGAATATAAATGAGAATATAAATGGGTTATGAGAAAATTTCATGAGTTTGAAGTGATTTGAACATGATCTAGGCTAAGTCCTTAAGAGAAAATTAAAGTGACTTAAGAAAGATTTGTGAATTTGGATATGAATTTTGGATTTAGTTTGATTGATTTGAATTTAAATTTCATTTATATATGAGAATATAAATGAGTTGTGAGAAAATTTTATGAATTTGAATTGATTTGAAGATGATTTAGGCTAATTCCTTAAGAGGGAATTAAGGACTTAAGTAGAATTTTGAATTAGGAATTTTAATCATGGATTTCAATCATGTGGCATTGATTTGAGTTTGGATAAAATCAATTAGGCTGGAATTGATTTAGATTTGATGTTGATTTGATTTGGAGCTTGACTTAAAGAAAGGAAGTGAGGAAAGTGGTTTAAGCTATAGGGTAGGCAAATTTTCGTAACACCCCTAAGGCATGACCTATTCCTATGGCTAACTCTTCTAAGTCTCTAGGGCTAGGTTGAGTGTCCACCTAATCACTAGATGTGTCTTAAGACTAAGGATCTCTTAAAGTCTAAGAGGTGTCCTATGTCTAAGATGGAGGAGTTGAGATCTCATCCTGAAAATGAGGTCAACAGTCCATAAGATAAAATCAAAGGGCCTAGGAAGGGATTTGGAGTTTGAATTTGGGATTGAATTTCAATCAATGGATAGTTGGATTTTATTTTAGAATTTGAATTTGAATTTGAGGTTTGGTTTGAAAAAGAAAGCAAAGATTGGGTTTGGGCTACAAGGTAGGAAAGTCTCTCCTAAATCCCTAATGCACAGTCATCACTATGGCTAACTCTTCTAAGTCTCTAGGATTAGGTTTAAGTGTTCACCTAATCACTAGAAGTATTTTAAGACTAAGAAACTCTTAGTATCTATGAGAGTCCTAGACCTATGATGAGGAAGCTGAGAGCTCACTCCAAAAGTAAGGTCAACAAAGGGCACCCAATATGTGTGGCGTGATTGATAAAGCGCACCGCACGTATTGGTGTTGACCAAGATGATCAAGAACGTTTGAAGGATCGCAAGCACTAATATAAATGATCTACTCCTAAACCTGAGGTGTAGAAGTAATCAAGATCTTAGTGCAATGCGACTCCACTCATGCCAAGGGCATAAGGGAGGAAGAAGGGATCCACAAAGGGATCAAGCACGTGAACCTTCCACTAGGGAAGCAGGTTCAAGTTATCCACTAGGATAAGAAGTTTGGACTTAGATGCAAGGTATGATTTTGGGTAGAGTATACACTATGGATTAGGATGTATAACCCACTAGGGATAGATGCATGAACTTTCCACTATGAAAGCAGGTTCAGGTTCTCCACCAGGGATAAGGAGAGTTTGGATTTCTTTTAAGGTGCACATACTGGGGAATGCAAGTTGAATTAGATTTGATTGATGTCTCACTAGGGAGAAATTGATTGATTATTTATTTGTTTTGATGATGAACCCATGTTTTATGGATGACTTGAGAAGGCTATGAGCCTTGGCCTATCTTCAGATTTACCAATCCAAAGGGTAGTCTCTAATACATGGAAGAACTATCTGACCTAAAGGGTTGTCTTTCAGTGTACAACAGCTATGTTAGGGAGAAAACATAGTAGACTTACATCTCCAAAAGTAAGGGACAAACACTAGGGTGATCTGTTGGATGAAACAAATCAACCCCAACCTAGGGCGACTACTGAATGAATGCTTCCAGGGGACTTACATCAACTCAGAATTAATCAAGATAATGCCATTTGATTGAATCACATTTGTTTTAATTTTACTTATTTTAACCTGATGGATCACCTTGATTTGCGATGGATCCACTAAGAAGGGGCTAATATCGACTAGATCTTAGATTTAATCTAAAGGATAGTCTCTGGTGGGGTAGAACTAACCAACCAAAGGGGTGCCTTTCGATTTGCAATGGTCATGTTAGGAAGAAAGTGTGAGGACTCACATCTTTCTAAATAAGGAACCACTGGAGTGATCGGCCGCTTGAGCAACAAATTGGACTTGACCTAGGGCTGCCCATCAGTTTGCAACGGATGTGCTGGAAAGAATGTGTAATAGACTTATATCTTTTAAAGCAAAGATGACCATCGGGGTAACTCATCGATGGCACAATAAGTTGAACCTGACTTAAGGAAAACTATTGAGAGAGTACCTACCTGGGGACTTATCTTAACTCAAAGTAGTCAGGCAATTCCTACAAAGAGTTTTGCTGACACTGCCCTAAAGATAGGATGCTTGCTTGGAAAAGGGGACATAGGGACTTGAATTTCTAATCCACAAGTGAAGATATATTTTATTTTTTTACATTTATGTGGACCTTGTTGGTTTGTGAGGGACCACACTAAGAAGGAGCTTATATCAGCCTAGTCCTATCTCAGACTTATTGGACCAAGGGAGAATCTGTGCATCCGTTGAACAAATTCTCAAACCATAGGGTGTAAAGGGGACTATCCAATCCAGTAACCAGGTAGTGTCTAAATGGGGTTGCTAAGTGTGATCCAAATAGAGTGCCCATGGGGAGGTGTGGGGGTATCAAAACCCTATGGCTGTGGTATTGGTGGCCAACTCAAGGAGAAAGCGGGACTCACATCTGAGAGTGTTGTATCCGGGTGGGTCTATCAACAATGACCAACCAACATAAGGTTCCCATCGATTTGCATCAATCATTCTAGAAAGAAGACGTGTAGACTTACATCTCTCCAAAGCGAACTGATCGCCTAGATAGTCTATCTACGGCTCGAGAGGGGCTATCTAACCTAGGGTGACTAAGGCGAGAGTCTTGTGTGGACTAAACCCAAGCTTAGTAGTGGGAAAGAGCCTATGGGGACTTATTATAAAAATACACTCAACCTAGTTAGTGCTTGATGGCTAGTTTGAGGAAAGCATGAGCATTCTCTTAAACAAAGTCAACATGGGGTAGCTTTGACTACACAGACCAAACTAATAAGGTGTTGGTTTGTAGTGGTCAAGTTCATTTGTCAAACAAGTTACCCAGGGTGACATATCTTGGAGGTATATGACCCTACCTAAAACTATTGAGTGAGTGCCACGGGGGCTTGCTCACACATTAAAGTAGCTTGAGACAAAGATATGTGTTTATTTATGTTATGAAAGAAGAAATAGGATGTCGCATGGGCTCTCTTACACCTATCCTAAACACATTGGAACGTTACTCCACTAAGAAAGGATGTCGCTTGGGTTCTCATCGGTTATGCTTGTCAAAATAGGATAGGTTGTTACACTATCCTAGTAGCATGATTGAATGTGGTTTATTTTTTTGAAGGGATAGGATGCGCAGTTCTCTTACACCTAAAACACATGCGGATTAGCAAAAGATGTTTCTAACACATAAGAGATGAAATTTAATATGAAAAGAAGTTTTATTGATAATTATCTTCAAATAAGATTTATGGATAATATTTCTTTAGGTAGAGCCCGTTGATTAAAAGCATAGGGCGCTCTCCCTTATAGTTTATGAGTTGATAAGATCCTCCATTGTAGGCTTTTTCTATGGCGAAAGGGTCTTCCCAAGTGGGTTCAAACTTACCTCCCATCTTTCGCAGCATTGGTCTCCCAACTAAACAACCTCCTACTTGAAAAGCTCTAGGACAAACCAACTTGTTGTGAGATTGAATCATTTTTCTTTGCACAACTTGAGGTTCTACTCCTTCTCTTTGACTCTTAACCACTACTTGGCATTACACTCTTGTTTCCATAGATATCCTTAGTGATGGGAGTTGGACTTATAATGGTATAATGGCTTTGGACTAAGGAAAATGGATATATTGAGTTGGAGTTCGTATGTGGATAGGCACAACTTCAACTTCTCATGATGGATCTTTAATTTTGATAGATAATTCCAAAATAGAAAACCCATGGTGAATTCAAATTCCAAAAATCTTTCATAAGCCCTTTGATTCTATCTTATGGACTTAACTCAAATCAAATCCAAATCAATACAAATTCAAGAAATTCTCTCATAACCCACTTATATTCTTATTTATATTCACATATATAAATGGAATATAAGTTCAAATCAATCAAATTGAATCCAAAACTCAAATTCAAATTCTAAAAATCTTTTCTAAGCCCTTTGATTCTATCTTATGGACTTAGCTCAAATAAAATCCAAATCAATTCAAATTCAAGAAATTTTCTAATAACCCATTTATATTCTCATTTATATTCATAAATATAAATGAAATATAAATTCAAATATCAAATTCAAAACTCAAATTCAAATTCAATAAAAATCCAATCTAAGCCTTTCAAGTTAAATTCTTGAACTTAGCCAAATCAAACTCAAACCAAGCCAAACTCTTGATTTTTCTTCATGATTCAATCAATCCTACAATCATGAATCCAAATATAAACATCAACTCCAATCATCAAACCAAAACTAAATTCACAAATCAAACCCAAGTCAAACTCATGTTCACCCTTTTGAACTTGAAATTGTCAAATGAAGCAAAACCCATTTGACTTCAAATCTCTTGTAAACGGAATTATATTTCAATCATAAATCCATATGTGAGTTCAACCACACTTGAATCAAGATCCTTGCCAAACCACCCAATTGGCTCACTTGACCCAAATGGCCAATTTGACCTACATGAACCAAAATTCAGTTCAATCCAAATCAAAGTGAATTAAGTCAATCCAAACTTCATGTCATGTTTGTTGATCATCATAGGTTAATCAATTATGATGAATTGGGTCAAACCAAGTCAACCTATCCCATTGACCAAGTCAATGCTTTAACTCACATGAACTCAAACTAGCCAAATTGATCGCAACCAATGGCTCAAGTTCACTCCAAATTGATTATTGAACTTGACCTAAGCCTCAATTAAACCCAATCAATTGGCCAACCAACTAGACCTAACTTAGCCCAATTGACCATGAACCCAACTTGACCAAAAGGTCAAATCAAGCCAAAATCAAATTAAGCCAAAATTGGTTGAAACCAAAGCTTGAAATATATTCCAAATGATCAACCAAACCCAAACAAAGCCATGATTCAAGCCAATTTGGTCAATTGGGTCAAATTAGTCAACTTAGCCCAAATTAACCTAGAGGTCAAATTGGCCAAAATCCAAATTAAACCAAATTAATTGAAACCAACTGAACCAATATACTCAAAATAGTCATTTGAACTTGACCCAACTCTTGGTTTGACCTAATTTGACCAATTGGTCATCCTAACCCATTTTGACCCAAGTGGGTCAAATTAACCCAAATTAAACCAAATGAACTTCAAATCTCATGCAATTTGGTCCAACTTACTTTTGACTCATTTAAAATATACCCAAATTAAATTCAATGTCAAATGACCACTTTTCCCTTGGGTCAAGGGCATCACATGAGAAAAGACACTTTCTCATGTGGTCATTTCTCTTCTTTAGCCACTTGGCATTCACCCATTGGTCCACATAGGCATTAAGGATAATGAGTTTCTGACCTAAGGAGAGGTTGGGCTAGCCATGACTCATGGGGAGGTGAAATTACCTCACCTCTCCCATTGGAACACTTAGCATGAAGAATCTCACCTCCCCTTGGCTACGATACCCATTTGTCCTTCACGATAGCTACTTTCCAAGCCTTAGCCAATCATAAGGAGCCACCTAGGATGATTCTCTTCCATTCCCAACCACCCCAAGCCAAATGACATGAGTTTGAAGCCAAAACTTTAAAAAAAAAGTTCATTTTCGTTCACTTTTTACTCCAAGGCATTAGAGGCTGAAAAAAAACACCCATTCCTCTCATTCTCCCTCTCCTAGAGCTCCCAAAGCCATTGGGAATCACCTCCACTTCATTTTGGAGATAAATACTTCAAAACTAAGTGGATTTCAATAAAAAAAAATCGTGATCACCAAAGGAAACTTCATGTTGACATGAAGGCGAGGATCCAAGCTCATTCTTAGGCCTCTTCCCTTTGCTTCAAGGTCATCACCCAAATCAACCTTGGTAAAAAAAACCATAGCCAGCCATAGGATCCTTCATTTTGTGATAGTTTTTCGCACGATTTTTAAAAATTTACCATAGATATTCCTACATTTTTACTTTAAATCATCTCAATTAGAAAATAAAATTTTTTTGGTGTGAATCGACGATAAAATGAGTTCATTTTGATAAGTTTTCACTTAGAATTTCTCATTTTTACAAAAAAAAACCCACTTCTTTCATCATGGCAGCGGTCATTTGATCCCCGGTTCATGGGATCAAGCGGCTCAAATCGCACATGATCGCGTGATCCCTTTGGACTTGATGCGATCGGGCCTTCATCGCTATTCGCCGATCGGCGACTGGATCACGACCGCGATCCTCGGATCACTTTGATCACACGATCCTCACCTCTGGATCCGCATCATCTGGACCATCGAAGGTGGACGATCCAGAATCCGTCAATGCACCCATGGGTTTCCGCCCATTTGGCTTCATGCGCCGCGCCAATCGTGGCATGGCGTGCATATTCCATCGCAGCATCAATCATGTACATTGCCACGTCGGTATGTATGACTTTGTTAAATAGGAAAATCCAATTTTTTGATTTAAAAAATTACTTTAAATAAGATAAAATTTCAAAATTTTCATAGAAAATAAAATTCTTATCCAAAAATTATAAACAAGAGCTCATTGGATTCTTCTTTCCAATAGGAATCCAAAAAAAATCTAAAGTCCCCAAATTTCACTAAATATTTTCAGCTTAATTTGAGTTTTAGTAAAAATTAAATTTTATTAATTAAACCAAAATTACATGTCAGATTAAGTTGAAATTTTTAGAGATTAAATTTATGTTAAAATACACCTACCACAAAAATTTCAAATCAAAATGACCTTTGGATTAAAACATATTGAATTTTGAGTGTCAAATGATTTATTTTAATAAAATAATTTAACAGAATTCATAAAAATCACTTAAATCAATTAAAACTTCCTAAATTCATAACTAATTGTAGAAATCAAAAATATAAACTCAGTTCATTTTAAAGATAAGTGGAAAATCTAATAAATCTATTTATAATTGAATTTGAATGTATATTTTTTTAGGTTTATGAAAACTTAATAACCTAATTACTCAATGATTAATTAATTTCAAACTTTTTAGGCATGTTTAGTGGGATAACTTTTGCCTCCCCTAATTTTCTTGGAATTTATTAAAAACTTAATTATGGAAATTAATTAATGAACCCTTAATCACTCTCTTAATGTAATTAAGCTTAATTAAGCATGTGAATAGTGGTTTAATTTTTTGATTAAGTTAATTAAACTTTGTTTAAGTGATTAGGAGGTTTATAGAATAATTTTGGGATATTTTTAAACTATTCCCTAAACCCCCTTTCTTCCTTGATCTAAACTTAATTAAGGGTTAATCCACTAATGACCTCCTTAATTAACTTGATAAAATTTTCAAAACATTCCAGAAACTTAATCACCTAAATCAATCCTTCTTGGGTAGATGCTTAGGTGTTCAATAACCTAAGTAACTTAAGAAAATCATACCTAACCCATATGTGTGGGAAGGGCTATGAAAGTAGTTAAATTAAAACCTTTAGCTTAATTAATCATTAATTGTGAGCCAATTGCATTAGGTATCTTTCTTTCCTAGGATTCATTTCTGATTTAATTCCTTGTGATTTTATGTCATACATTAGCTCATAATTATTTGATTAAATATGTTAAAGTGGTATAGGTAAGGGCAATTAATGAACTTAATCTACACCTTAACCTAAGCAAAGCATAAAATTGATCTAATCACCTAAAAATTAAACTAAAATAATAAACACATGTGGGAATGGGTAAGGACCAGCAAACCTTCTCACACTTTCTTAATTCAAATCAAACTTAAAACAAAATGAAAGTCTTTTTAAACAACTTTTGATTTTCTTTAAATGATCTTACTTCATAAGATTGTCTTTAAGAATTAATTAGAGTGAATGAAATTACATGCTTACATCACTTTATTTCTTTCCTAGCATGTTAAATGTGTATGTCATATGAGTTTCATACATTCATGCTTTTCAAAAATCAAATTCAAAATGAAATGTTTTTTCTGTCAAATTGCAAGTTTTTGCTAAAGTAAAAAAAATATGAGTGGCTATTATCACTATTAAATTCAAAACTATTTTCAAAATCTATAAATCAAATACCTAAAACTAGTGTGCTACTTATAATTATTTAAAACATGTGGATATAAATATCAAGTGCATAGTGTACTTTTTCCTTCTCTTTTCTTTTATCATAGTTTTGAATAGGATTTGGCAAAGTATACAGTTCATTTAAAAAGAACATAAAACTTGTCTAACTCCATTCCTATTCATTCTTATGCTATTACTTAAAGAAGGACATCCACACCTACACACATAAATTGCATAAATAAATCAAACAAACAAATACAAACTTTTGTATCTTTTTTTCCATTCATTTTTTTTGTACATATGCTTGTAGTTTGTAGTTAAGAAAAGTGGTATATTAGTCTTGACAACCTTGAGGTTGCGAGGCTTTAAGTATCTCTAAATAGGTCTTGTACCTTACACCCCTGGTTAACAATGGTGTCGTACCCACTTATGCCTTTCATACATACATGTGTGTATGTAAAAATTGGATAATAAAATCTCTTTTTTACTTAACAAAATCATGCATACATGAAAGATTCCAAATTTCCTTAAGCAACCTCTCGTAGCATTCTCTTTCCATGCATTTCTTTTTGTACATGCACATGTATTTAAGAAAAGTGGTATCTTAGTCTAGACAACCCCGGGGTTGCAAAGCTTTAAGTAGCCCTAAGTAGGTCTTGTATCTTACACCCCTCATGCTAACGATGGCACCGTACTCACTTATGTCTTTTATACTTGTAAATATACATATGAAAAATGGATAAAAGAATCACCCTCCTCTACTTAACAAAATCATGCATACATGAAACGTTCCAAATTTCTTTAAGCAACCTCTCTTAGCATTCATTTCTAAGGTGTGCTAAATACTTGCATCGCATGTATAGATATGCTTAGGATTCATTCATGTGCATGATACACATATGGGAAAGAAATAAAATGTTGTGTGTTTTGTGATAGTAATTCACTTTACTTAATCTTAAATTGCCTTTCTTTTTGAATAGGTTTGTTTAGGGAAAATCTAAATTTAGGATTAATTGAAACACATAATAAAAAATTCACTAAACAAAAATCATTAATGAATCTACCTTTGAAATCACTTAAGGTAGGGAGAAAAAGAAGTTCTCTTCCCTTTTCCTCTCTTTACAACCTTTAGTAATTAAGTAGGTTCATTCAAATTAAATCAAATCATCAAATAAAATTAACCCATATCAACTAAACAACTTAAATGAGACCACCCTTCTAAGTTAAACCTTTTCACACTTAGAAAATTCTAACCTTAAAGCTTAGCTAAGCATGGCACACACATTAGGCTAAGTCACGACTTCTTATGTTAGGGTGGTACATGATTTAATGTTTGCTTTTATTTAGTGATGTGATATTTTAGTCTGGATGTTAGGGTGTATGAGCATAGAATGAATGATAGGATGATTTAGTCTAATCATTATCTTCTGTGGGGGATTATGCTTAAGGGGCACTTTAATAAAATTGCTTTTATGTGGGTTGCTTATACCCTTAAGCATAATCCAAAATAGGCCAGATTGACTTGGTTACCTATGTGTGGGATGCTATGTCTAATTTGTTTATATACATGCTTGGGAATGTGTGGTTTTTCTAGCTAATCTCTATTTTGCAAGTTTTAATTAGATTTACTTTTTCCCTTTTCATGTACTTTTGTAGTTAGAATTTTGGAATAATTGTTATGGGGGGAATACGATGAGCATTGGTAATAAGATCACATCTTATGTACCATGTGAAGCCTTTGGAGTATCCACACTCCAACCATCCAAAAGAAGGAACTAAAAGAAGAAAGAAGAAAAGAAGAATGAAAAAATGAAGAATGAAGATCCCCATAACATGAATTCCTAGCTTAATTATAATTAATTCAATTATAATCTGGGTTGTATAAGGGTAGAGCTATTTATTTATTTTAGGTTTGTGGTGGTGTGACACTTATTCTTTTGTGATAACTTTATAAAATGTTTGATGTTTTTTTAGCTTATTCATTAGAAATGGCATGTTTTCCTAGTTTCTTTCTTATTTTGATGTATGGCCTAGATGGCGATTAGGCTCTTAAGGAAAAATAAATCTTCTACCAAATTAATCAACTCATAACTTCATTTAAAGCCTAAGTTAAAATCATGATAAAAGAATTAGCAACCCCTTAGTTGGATGAGCATTTCTTTCCTAACATCATGCATAAAAACATATTATTTCACTCTTGATTTGAGGTCTTCCACCTTTGCCAAAGAACTTGGCTTGATCTTTGAGAGCCATGGTGGAAACACCTCCCCCTTCTCACTGATTTTGGCCCATAATCTTATTTCTCATGCATTAGGCATATGAATCCTATAAGCCTGAGTCAAATACAACAACAACAAGCCTTTATCCAACTAAGTGGGGTTGGCTATATGAATCCTTCGTCTCCATTGTGTCCTATTATGTGTCAAATTATCATTTAATTCAAGTATACTAAGGTCATTTTTTATACATCTTAACCAAGTCTTTTTAGGTCTACCTCTACCTTTCTTAACATAAGAAAAATCTAATACATCCTCTCTGGGTCATTGGATGGTACGCTTTATGTGGCCAAACCATCTAAGGCGACTCTCTCCAATCTTATATGCCACCAAAGCTACTCCAACTTTTTCTTGAACATACTCATTTCACATTTTATCTCTAAGAATAAAGCCACTCATCCACCTGAGCATCCTCATCTATGTAACACTTAACTTAGTCTTATGCTTCTCTTTTATTAGCCAACATTCTGCACCATAAGTCATTGTAGGTCTTACCACCATCTTATAAAATTTTCCATTAAGTTTAAGTGAAACTTTTCTATCACACAATAGGCTAGATGCATTCATCCACTTCAACCATCCAACTTGAATTCTACTAATAACATCTCCATCTATTTCACCATCATTTTGAACAATAGAGTATAAATATTTGAATAGTTCACTCTTATTAATGACTTGTTCACAACTACTACCACTAAAACTTTTACAACTAAAATTACACTCCATATATTTGATTTAGATCTACTTAAATGAAAACCTTTAGACTCTAATGTTGACCTCCATAATTCAAGTTTCTCTTGAAAGTCCAAGCTTGGTTTTCTCTTGTGGAGGAAAAAAACTGGATACATTTTTGCCTTAGATTATGCCCCTTGATCTCCTAGATTTAGGTTGCTATTTCCCTTGAGTGACCATAAATCCTCACCTCTTATTTCCATGACCTTGCATCATGGAACTATAACTAAATTTCTAATAAAACCAACTCAAACAAATAAATCTTTTCAAATTTCAAAATGTAAAGTCAGGATAGTTTGAGATACCTAGGTTTCTTAGCATACATCCTTTGCTATCTCCCTTTAGCTTTGAAATCTTTGGAGAATACTCAAAATCTCATTTCTTAGGATAGTAACTATTGCTTGCCACCCAGAACTTAATGAACCCAGTTTAAAATAAAGCCACACTTTTCTTTTCCATGTAAAGTAGGGAAGAATCTCTCCATATGTCATAGAGTCCTTATTGAGGTAATTAGGTCCATTGTAGGGTGGTGTTGACCTCATTTTTAGAATGAGCTCTCAACCCCTCCATTTTAGACATAGGACTTCTCTTATACTTTAAGAGTTCTTTAGTCTTAAACACATCTAGTGATTAGTTGGACACCCAACCTAGCCCTAGAGACTTAGAAGAGTTAGCCATAGGAATAGGTCATGCCTTAGGGGTGTTAGGAAAAGTTGTCTACCCTTAGTTTGAACCATTCCTCACCTTCCTTCCTTCAAGTCAAACTCCAAATCAATCTTATTTGATTTTCTCCAAACTCAAATCAAATCCATGTGATTGAAGTCCATGATATAAATCCATGATTGAAACCCATGAATTAATATCCTAAGTCCAAATCTTTCTTAAAGACTTAGCCTAAATCATGATCAAATTAATTCAAACTCATGGGATTTTCACATAACTCATTTATATTCTCATTTATATTCATATATATATAAATGAAATATAAATATAAATCAATCAAACCAAATTCAAATTTTTAAGTCCTTAAATCCATGATCAATTCAAATTCATGGATTTTCTCATAACTCATATATAAATGAAATATAAATATAAATAAATCGAACCAAATTCAAAAATTCAAGCTTCAAACTCCAAAAATTTCCTAAGTCCTTTAAATCCCTTTTAATGGACTTAGCCTAAATCATGATCAAATCACTTCAAATCCTTAAAATTTTCTCATGATCCATTTATATTCTCATTTATATTCAAATATATAAATGAAATATAAATTCAAACAATCAAAACCTACTCCAAAAATTAAACTCAAATCCATTCAAAATCCAACCTAAATCTTTCAAGTCAAAATCTTGAACTTAGCCAAATCAATTTCTAATCAAGCTAAACTATTGATTTTCCTTCATGATTCAATCAACCTACAATCATGAATCCAAATATAAACAAAACTTCAATCACTAAATCAAAATCAATTCAAAATCAAACCCCAAATCCTTTCATATTCTTCCTTTGAATATGAAAGTGTCAAATGAATCAAAAACGACTTCAAACCACTTGCAAATGGATTTATATTTCAATCATAAGTCCATATACAAGTTCAATCAAACTCAAATCAAGCTTGACCAAGCCATTTGATATAGGCTCACGAGTGACCTAAGTACCCTTATAAGCCAAATTATAATCCTATTGATTGAATCAACTCACCTATTCATCATGATCATCATTATGGGATGATCAATCAATCAAATTGGATTAAATCAAGTCAAACTAAGGGTTGACCAAGTCAACACTTAGCCAAAATGAAACCTAACATAGCCAAAATCTACCATAGGCCAAATTGATTGAAACCATTGATCTAAGTTCATTCATGAACTATGTTTGAACTTGACAAAGTCAACATTTGAGCCTAACCTAGCCCAATTGGCCACTTTACCCAAGTTGACCCAACTTGACCTAAAAAGTCAAAATATGCCAAAACTTGATCTAAGCCAAATTGATTGAAACCAATGGATCAAGTTCATTCCAAATCACTTGTTGAACTTTACCAAAGCCTCAATTATAACTAGACAACTAACTTTGACCTTGAACCCAACTTTAAAGAGGTCATGTTGAGCCAAATTAAAACTTAACCAAAATTGATTGGAAACAAAGATACCAATCCACTTCATGTGATTAACCAAACATAAACCTACCCTTGACCTGGCTCAAATAGGTCAAATGGGTCAAATTGGTCAACTTGGCCCATTTGACCTAAATGAAGTCATATGATCCAAATTCAAAACTAAACCAAATTGAATCAAACCAATGCCACCAAAACATTTCAAATGGTCATATGAACTTGACCCAACCCTTGGTTTGACCTAATTTGACCAATTGGTCAACTTGACCCAAGTTGAACCATTTTGACCTAAATGGGTCAACATGAGCCAAAACATATCAAATGAATTCCAAATCCAATGAAACTTGGTCAAACCCATTTTCTCAACACCCAACATATTCAAATTCAAAAATTGACCAAATGACCATTCTACCCCTAGGCCGTAGAACAAATTTTTGTCAAATCCATGGGGAATTTGGTCAAGCACTCTTCATATCAACTTGATACCTTCCTAATAGGTCAAGTAAACCCTATAGAGAGTGGTGCACCCAACCCAATGGATTTGGGTCAACCCAAATGGAACCAAAACTGACCACCCAGCTCAAATTGGCCAATTTTGAAACCTCCCTCCACTAAATTTGAAGCACATGCAAGGTTGCTAATTCATCCTTGGCTCAAATCGACCATGTGCCAACTTCAAACAGCTTAAACAACCCTTTCCATATGGTTAAGTGGATCAAAATAGTAGCAGCCTATTTGCCATAGAGATACTCCCTAATTCAATTCAATTCACATCATTATTGATTGAGTGCTAGAGTGGGAGCCATCGAGAGCAATCTAACTTGGGAGGGGGAAATCAGATTCTCAATTTTCATCCTTTAAAATAGGGAGCTCAACGATTTCAAAACTTCTTCCACAATCCACTTCAATTCCCTTGCACACTCCCTGGGGACCAAATCGAGCTTGCTAGCTCCCTCAATTCAAAAGGCAAGGAGAAGTTTAATTGATCAAAGTCGCAATGGAGGAGGTGTTGGTCCAGAGCCATCCACTCAACCTCAAGAGCTCAAACTTTCAAAGCTTTTGTAAAGACTAGCCTCCAAGAGATTAGGTGATAACCTCCAGCGAGGTATGCCATTTTCTTACCATTAGACTTCAGAGGTGTTGGTCCTTTGTGAAATAAAGTATCATGGCATGAGAATTACACCATTGGATGTGAAATTCTATGCTTTTATGGTGTGTATTTTATCAATCAGCTCAATCCCGGATCTTAGATCATGGATGGTCTCCATTGATCCTCAGGGTAGAACAGGGATAATCCCAGCCATCCAACCGTGCATTTTGGATGAACGGCCAAGATTAATCGCATCATTATAAATCGATTTATCTTTTAAAACCACAGGATCTTGTTGATCCTTGATCGACGGATAAATCCCAATTGTGGGATGGGATGTTTAAGTGACCCTATGCGATGTAAGTGTGACCGTGCCATATGCGTGTGAGCTATGGGCTAAAAGGATTAATTAGGTTTTAATTAATTCTAATTATTCCCCTAAACCTCAAAAATTCATATCTCCCTAAATAAAAAATCAGAAAAATATGAGGTAAATTTCTACTGAAAGATAATTCAATCTAGAATATTTTAAATTTGATTCTAATGGATTTTGAATTATAATTTTTTTTCTGATTTTTAGTTTTAATGGAAATATTAATTTGTTAACTACCCCTTAATTAATCCTTTGATTAATCTCAAACTTCTTGGGTATGTTTTGGGAGCTTACTTCTACCTCTCCTAATTTTCTTGTATTTATTAAAGGCTTAATTGGGGGAATTTCAAATGCATTTCCTAATTACTCCCTTAACATAATTAAGGATAATTAAGGGTGTGATTAGTGTTTTAATCCCTCATTGGAGTTGATTAACATTAGATCCAATGAATAAGAGGCTTAGAGAATAATTTTGGGGTATTTTCTCTAAGCTATTCCCTTTTCTTTCTTTAATCCTTTCTTAATTAAAGGCTAATTCATTAATTACCCTTTAATTAATTTCTAAAAATTCTAAAACCTTCTAGAACTTAATTAATCTACTTGGGTAGATGCTTAGGTGTTCATGAGCCAAAGTTCAATTAAAGAAATCAAAATGAGAGGTGTTTTGAAATTACTTAAGTTAATCCCCTTAGCTTAATTAACCATTAATCATGAGCCAAATTGCATTAGGGCATTTTCTTCTTAGGTGCATTACAAATTTAAAATCCTTGTGAGTTTTTATGTCATCTCATTGGCTCATAATTGTTTGATTAACTATGCTAAGGTGGTGTAGGTAAAGGATAATTAACTTATTTAATTCATACATTAACCTAATTAAAATCTAAAATGAATCTAATCATATAAAAATTAAACAAAAATGTTAAACACATGTGGGAATGGGTTAGTAATAGCAAACTCAACTCACATTTTTAAAATTAAATCAAATTCAAAATCAAACAAAAATCATTTTAAATGAACTTTGATTTATTTTAAGCTTTCTTATTTCATAAGATTGTCTTTAGGATTTAATTAAAGTGAATGTGTTTACATGTTTTCATTACTTTAGTTCTTTCCCCAACATGTTAAATATATGTCATCATTTTCATACTTTTCAAATTTTAAATTTAAAAATGAAAATGTTTACTTTATGTCAAATTTACATATGTTGCCTAAAGTAATAATATGAGTGGCTATTATTACTATTAAATTTAAATTATTTTCAAAATATATGAATCAAATATCAAAACTGAAAGTGTGTTACTTATATTTTAATTATAAGCTTGCATGTGAGTAAGATATAAAGATGTGCTTTGTCTAGGTTTTCCTTCTTCTCTTTAATGTAGTTTTCAATATGATTTGGCAAGGTGTGTGGTCCATTTGAAAAATCTAACACTTGCCTAATTACATATCCTCTCCATTCCTATACTATCATTTAAGAAGGATACTTATGCTTGCACATATAAATTTCATTAACAAAATGAATCAATTAATATAAATTTTTTACATTCCTTCTTTTCCATCTCATTTCTTCTGTACATATGCTTGTATTTAAGAAAAGTGGTATATTAGACTGGACAACCCTGAGGTTGCAAGGCTTTAAGTAGCCCTAAGCAGATCTTGTACCTTACACCTCTAGTTAACAATGGCATTGTACTCACTTATGCCTTTCTTACTTTCATGTGTGCATGTGAAGATTGGATAAGAAATCCATTTTATACTTAATGAAAATCATGCATCATAAACTTCAAAATTTCTTTAAATGAATTACTTAGCATGCATCATAAAGTGTGTCAAAAATTCTCATTTGTTTGTATAGATATGCTTAGGGCTCATACATACGTATGTTATACATGTTGGGAAAGAAATGAACTGATGTATATTTTGTGAATTTAGTTTATTTTATTTAATCTTAAAATATCTTTCTTTTTGAATGGGTTTGTTTAGAGTTTATCTGAACTTAGGATTAATTAAAAGAATTAATCAAAATATTCATTAAACAAAACTAAAATATGAATCTACTATAGAAATTAACTTAAGTTAGGGAAGGAAAGAGAAGTTCTCTTCTCTTTCCCTCCCTTTATAACTTAGTAATTAATTGTAAGATTCACTTGAACCTAACTAAAACATGAAATAAAATCAACCCAAATCAAATAAATCACTTAAATAAAACCCTCCTCTAAGTTCAACATGCTTCACACTTAGAAAATTCTAACTTAAAGCCATAGCTAAGCATCCACACAAACCTCCAAAGCACACACATTAGCCTAAGTCACCACTTCTAGCTTTAGGTTAGGGTGGTGCATGGTTTGATGCTTGCTTTTATTTTGGGATATATATTTTAGATTAAATGTTAGGATGTATGCTCGTAGAATGAATGGTAGGGCGATCTTAGTCTACTCATTATTTTCTATAGGGGATTGTGCTTAAGGGGTGCTATAATAAATAAAAATATAATTGCTTTTGCTATGTAGGTGCTTATATACCTAAGCATAATCTAATAGGTTAGGTGGACTTAGTCACCCATGTGTAAGGTGATAAGTCCAATATACATGCTTGGGATTTTGTGGTTTGTTTTCCTAACCTTTGTTTTGCAGGTCTTAGCTAGATTTACTTTTCATGTAAATTTTACAATTAGGATTTTGAATGATTGTTATGGTGATTAGGATGAGCATTGGTCATAAGATCTTATCTTATGCACCATGTGAAGCCTTTGGATCATCCACCTTCCAACCATCCAAAAGAAGGAACCAAAGAAGAAAGAAGGAACCAAAGAGGAAAGGAAGAAAAGAAGAAGAAAGAAGAAAAGAAAATTGAAGAAATGAAGCTTGAAGACCCCCACAACAATGAATTCCTTGCTTAATTGTATTTAATTCATTTGTAATTCGAGTTAAATAATGGTAGAGCTTGGCTACCCAATTTATTTTTTGGGTTTTGTCTTACCACACACTCTTATTCTTTTAGTGATTAGCTTTATAAATTGATTGTTGATTTATTTAGCTTGTACATTAAGTGGCATCTTTTTTCTAGTTTCTTCTTTGCTTTATGTATGGCCTGGATGTGGATTAGGCTCTTAAAAAAAGTAAATCTTTTACCCAATTTAACAACTCAAAACTAAAAATAAAGAACTCATAACCTCACCTAAAGCTTAGGTTTAAAATCAAGACAAAAGAATTAGCAACCCCTTAGCTGGATGAGTATTTCATTTATAACATCACGCACAAATTCATCTTATTTTACTCTTGATTAGAGAGCTTCCACCATTACCAGAGAAAGTTGGCTTGACCTTTGAGAGTCATGGTGGAAACACTCCTCTTCCCTTCTCGCTGATTTTGGCCAATAACTTTATTTCTCATGCATTAGGCATATGAATCTTATTATCGTGAGTCAAAATAATTATCCAAAATTAAAAATAAGATGAAATATGAATTGCATTAGATTTAGGTCATTTGAAACATGTCCTTACATGATCTAGTCTCTTCAGGGAGTGAGTTTAAGGACTTAGTCTCTTTTTAAATAAATAATAGCCTAACTATCTTGTATAAAGCATATGACTTGGCTGCATGTATTTAACATCATAGGAGGAGATAATTGGTAGCCACCCCCACATGGTTGTAAGTACAAGAATGAACCAATCGATTGATAGTTCTTTCCTATTGAAATCTTTGAAGACAATGATCATTTACCTTAATCAAGAGTATTCTTAAGGGATCCCATCCCTTAGGATGTTTAATTATGGGGCTTGTCTTAAAAAAATTTAAAACCACTTTACTTTTCCATGTAAAGTAGGAGAAGAATCTCTCATACATATAGACCCTTAGGTCCTTGTTGTGGTGGTAGGTCCATTAAAGGGTAATGACTTCTATCTCTTGAGATAGTACACTATTCCTTGATGACATTCCCAATCACCTAAATAGGCACATCTGTGGATCTACTTGGTGTCCCAACCAACAAGGCGTATATTTCTATTTTCATTTATTCTCTTTAAAAAAGGATAGATGAAGGCAGGAATATTTTCACCACATTTTTTAAAACCCATTTTGGGATGGTCTCTCATCTGGTGGGTTTGTGTATGGGTCAAGACTATCATTCTTTTGTATTCTTTAGTTGAGTTAGCCAACATCTTTAGGTTTTAGAACCTCACTCGTTGGTCTTAAAACCCTTGGGTTCTCCAATGGGTAAAATTAAAAAGATCTAAATAAAAAGAAAACATTTAAAGACTTCCTCCTTATCATTTTTATGATAAGGAAAGGTTCATTCTAAAATAATAAAGATGATAAATTTTCCATAAGAACTTTGCTTTTCAAAAAAGCACTCTTTCAAAATGCACATAATAAAATATTTTCCACAAAAAAAAAAAAAATTTATCACCCTCATTTCACAATTCCCATAATTATTACATGTCAAAATTTTCAAAAATAAAACTAACAAAATTTTCCAAAAGTACAAATGAACATCTTCCTTCAATCCATTTTTGTTGAAGATTTCATTTTTACAAAATAAAATGAACAATCATCTTCCAAAAATCAAAATAAAAAATTAAAAAATAAAACTTTCAAAAAGAAGACATGAACCTTTCCATTCAACATACCTGCACCTATTGAATGGAATTTTCATTTTCAAATAAATTTAAATTTTCCAAAAGCACAAATGAACATCTTCCTTCAACTCATTTTGATGAATATTTTATTTTCAAAAATAAAATGAACAACCATCTTTCCAAAAAATCAAAATCAAAAATAAAGTTTTCAAAAAGCACACATGAACCATTCCATTCAATATACCCACACCTATTGAATGGAAATTTTATTTTCAAATAAATTTAAATTTTTCAAAAGAACAAATGAATATCTTCTTTCAACTCATTTTTGATAAAGATTTCATTTTCAAAAATAAAATGACCAATCATCTTTCCAAAAATCAAAATCAAAATAAAGTTTTCAAAAAGCACACATGAACCTTTCCATTCAATACACTCATACCTATTGAATGAATGTTTCATTTTCAAATAAAATTAAATTTTTCAAAAGCACATATACACCTAAATTTATTGAATGAAGATTTCTATCCCAAATAAAATTGATATCATTTGGAAATCCCACTTAAACATATCCCACATATGACTAAGTTGGAATTCCCTCTTTCAAAAAGCAATAATCACACACAAAACAAAATTTTTACATTTCAAAAATAAGATTGATTTCCATTTCTACATACCCAAATTTGTTGAATGGAAGTCCTCTTTTTAAAAATCAATAAAGAAAATCAACAATCATATTTTAAAATTTTCAAACACATTTGGAACTTCATTTAGCATACTCACTTTTGCTAAGTGAAGTCTCCAAATTCAAAAAATCAAAAATCAATAATCATATTTTAAAATTTTCAAACACATTTTGGAACTTCATTTTAGCATACTCAAATTACTGAGTGAAGTCTCCAAAATCCAAAATCAAAAAATTTCAAACATATTTTCGAACTTCATTTTGCATACCCAAATTTGTTAAGTAAAGTCTCCAAGACCAAAATCCAATTTTTCAAACAGTTTTGGAACTTCTTTCCTTAGCATACCAAATCTGCTATGGAGAAGTTTCCATTTTCAAAACCAAACTAAATCAAAATTTTGAATACATCTTTTGAAATTTCATTTAGCATACTCAAATTTTCTTAGTGAAAATTTCCATTTCACAAAACTAAGTGGAACGTCATCCTTAGCATACCATATTTGCTAAAGTAAAGTCTCCACTTTCAAATAAATCAAAACAAAAATGAAACACATTAGGATTTCCTTAGCATACCCAAATTTGCTAAGGATCCTACTCTTTCAAAAAAATTAAAACATCCAAAAACAAATGAAACGCTTAGGATTTTTTCTGAGCATACTTAAATTTGCTCAAAATCCTATTTTCAAAAATAAAATAAAACATACTTGGGTTCTTCACTTAGCATACCTAAGTTTGCTAAGTAGGAATTCCAATTTTCTAAAATCAAACAACAATTCACCCAAAAAAAATAAACAATCATTTTCAAACACTTCACTTAGCATACCCAAATTTGCTAAATAAAATTCCAAAATCACCAAACAAAAACAAAATCAATTGACCCTTACTTTAACATACCCAAATTTGTTAAAGGAAAGGGTCCTCAAATCAAAAATCTAAATTCAAACATGCATGAACCTATGGAAGCAACCTTCTCAGAATATTTGAATTTATCTTTCAACATACCCAAATTTGTTAAAGTTAGATTCATATTCAAAAATTCCTTAAATTTCTAAATCTTCTCCAATCTATTTGAACCCCACTTAACACTTCCAAGTTATTGGATGTGGGTTCAAATTTTCAATTCAAATTCAAAAAATCAACAAAGATAGAAATATGATCCAAGCTCATTTCCTATTGCAAATTCTCATCATCAGTTATAGTACAGTGATAGTTCAGTTTTTTAGTCTTTATAATTGATCTGAGATGACTGACTCGCAGAAGTTTGCTTTCACCTTCCCTCATGGTACGGATTTGGCTTTGAACCAAGCCAACTTTCATCGATTGGATCATACACATCTTATTCACTTCAGTAGAGGATTCAAGAGAGTGAGGATTACATGTGAGGGCACTCCCTCACGGCAACAATAGGACCAGTTGAAGCCAATCATCCGAATTTATCTACCCTCGATTGACATCTCTCAAGAGGAAAGCGGTGTGGTCCCACGGCCGGCGGTAGCAATACCAGTAGTGCCAACTCCAGTTTTAGTATGCCCCATGGTTTCTCGTGCTGCTCTAATGAGGGCTAGCACCCTCTCATCTGTATCCTCTAAGGGTAAGGCTCCCCTGATCTCAGGGATTGCCTCCCTTACTTTTGAGTATGGGTCTAGCTCTTACTCTTCCCATCCTACCAGGACATAGCATAGGAACAAGAACCACATGATCAAGCGGTACCACACTAGGATTGCTAGGGAGATGGAGGCAGCCACCCGTTCAGCTGTTGAGGAGTTCCCTGTTTGGACTTCACCACTGGTTACAGCAAACTAGTTCCATCCTCTCTCTGGTTCAGACAGATAGGATGTTAGGAGGATTTGGACATCACCTCCACCAGTGTTACAGCATCAGCTGGTAGTTACTAGGAGCAGGAGGTCATTTGCTATCCTCCGATCAGTCTTACGCTAGGTAGGTGGAGCTTATGGATGTTCAGAGTCTGGAGCTCAATTTGATCTGAGATCCATCATTCCCCATAGTGTGGGAAAACACATCCATCAGGAGAGGGCCAGAGAGTCCCATACATCTCAAATTACCAATAGGCGAGATTGTCACGTCAGACTTATTGACTTTCCAGACTATCCACTTCAACCACGACATCTTACTTACTAGGACCGGTCATCATGGGCCAGTACATAGAGAGTGGTGTCTCCACCTCTACCCCCTCCACCATCACCAGTCAGTCACATCACATCTCCACTCATCAGGAAGGCCATATCCAGAAATTGGTGATTCGGCTATGACCGAGGGTTCCTACCCCATCTACACCACCTATTTTGGTGAGGTGGAGCTCTCCCACTTGACATTCTACCCTAGTGGAGGTGCAGAAAGTGTGGCGATCCCGAAGCATCAAGGTCACCCCTTCACCAACTTTGCCAATTCAGCAGGATGTGGAGATGGTGACATTTATTTAAGAGGTGACATGATAGTCCAGCTACACCAAGAATAGTGGAACATCCTAAGAATGTCACACCTTTCATACCTAGTAGCAGTCAGGATTATCTCTCATCTAATGAGTATAGTCGGCATAGGATTGACTCTCTAGTGGTAGGCGAGGTTCGATGCCTCTCAGTGCACGATAATGATCACGTTGGTCAGTCTAGATTATTTGTACCTGCTCAAATTGATCATTTTTTAGATCAGATAGTAGCATATTATTTCATGGAAAAGAAGGAGATTTTAGGGTATGATTGGTAAAATGAAGAGAAAGGCAGCTTTGATCTCAATGAAGATGACTTGTTGGGAGACTCAGTTGGAGTCTCTATGGTTGATACCGAAGGATCTCTTCTCAGGGAGCAACAGGCCATGGAAGGTGATGAGATTGATGAAGATCCAATCAAGCACTCGACATCGTTGAAAGAGAGAAGATAAATAGGATGGCATGGTAGTTATAGGACTTATTAGCAGCAGTTTTAATACTCTAGAAATAAGCCCCATTAGTTCATCTACTACGGATTTAACATCAACTTGTCTGGACCCAAGCCTCCCATTGAACAAGGTAGCACTAGCATACAAAGGTAGTGGAAAGTACCTCTATACAAGAAAAAGACATAAAATCCATAGTTGAGCAGCAAGTGAGGGAAGCATTGGCTCAAGCCCGGGGAGGATCATTGGTTCCAAAGGGTATACCCTACCCGGAGGAATTTGATTCTATCCAGTATCCCAATATTTTGTGCCACCTTCCTTCAAAAGTTTTGATGGCAGTGGAAAACCAAGGCAGCACATAACACACTTTAGGGCCAGTTGTTGCAACATCGGTGGCAGCGACACTTTGGTTTTCTGCCTCTTCATTAGTAGCCTAGTAGGTATTGCTTTTGATTGGTATGTTGAACTAACCAATGGTTTAGTAAAGACATTAGCTAAGTTGGAGTCACTCTTTATCAAAAGGTTTATTATAGCTCAGCAAAGGGTTACTGTAGGTGATCTTGATATAACACAATAGCACCCAAGTGAGTCCCTTATTGATTATATTCTCCGATGGCATAACCTGAGAAGCATGCCATTAAGATTCTTTTGAACAATATATATGGCCTGGTCGCCTTTATGCTTAAGGGCTTCATTATCAAGACATTTGAGAAAGCAATTAATAAGTGATCTAAGGAGAGGCCAAACAGGTTTCCTTTTCAAGATCAGGTTGCCTAAAAGCAAAGCCACAAAAGGTCTATGAGGAAGAAGCCGGAGTAGTGGAGTGGTAGATGGAAGCGACCATGAGATCAGAGACCATGACCTCGGCCTCCACCTCGCACCATCTAGGCGACTACAGCCTCCACGGCCAATCCTTACCACCACCACAACACTCACCCCTACACCAGTTCCTGGTTCTCATAAGCTTAACACCTTATTCTTTTAAGAGAGGTAATCAAAAGATCCTTAAGAATCTCTTGAAGCAAGCTACTAGGAGGCTGGAGGGCAGGAGGTCGATCAAACTTTTTCCCCTACCACTATATTCTCGGCCATGTTTTGGAGGATTGCTTCACATTCAAAGACCGGTGAACCCAGGTGGTAGTTATCCCAAAGGGCCTTGTGAAAAGACCATCTAATTCCATGGGGGTAATCCTTGGGGATACATGTGATAACTAACTAAAGGTTGGGATATTTTTTTATCCAAAACTTCTAAGAAGATCATCCAAAAGATCAAAAACTTTCCTTCTGAGTCACCAAAACCCAACATCAGGAAGGTTTGCAAGTTGCCGATGCCAAAGAGAGGGCTTAGTAGTAGTAGCATGTAGACCATTGTGGCCAAACTCAGCCTCTTACAGTTGACTTCCACTCTTCTTCCACTTAGCTCTACTTCTTCTAGAACTCTTGTATCGATGGATAAGGGTATCAAATCCCCCCACTCACTTTACTTGATTTCTACTTTGTACCTCCAAATAATTCCAAGAAATTGAAGAATAAAGCTAGTTTGATACATATGTGTCACCGATGGGTTGTCTTCTTTCCTAATGATAACTCTTCAAGTCAAAATAACTATAATAATTACCTACCTCTTCGGTGAGTTGGACTTTTACTACTATGGGTTTCTTGAGAATTGGAATCATCTAATTTTGAGGGTCCCATAGGAGAAGCTGAAGGTGAGCTCGATATGCACAGAACCTTCCATTACCGCCACAAGAGATCCAAGTCAAGTGTGGTGGAAAGTTTCTATTTCCTAGGGTAGCATACAAAGATAGGGGAAATAAGTCATTGGTATCAGAAGTCCTTCCACAGTATACTTGGATAAGCTTGAGGACTATTATGTGGACTACAATGTCCTTTCTCATCTAAGAAAGTTATCATCTAAGCTACACATATACGATGCCCTTGTCTTATCCAAAGAGATGAGGGAATCATTAATCAAGGCTCTCTTTGATCCTAAAATATGCTTAGCTCAGCTGGCCACTATAGGTGAGGAGGCACATTATACAAAAGAAGCTCAGGGGATCACCTTCATAGATGATGACCTTCTTTTGGGTGACTTGGAGCACAACTATCCCCTCTACATCATAGTTGACATGGACAAGTTCAGACTTGCCAGAGTTCTCTTTGATCCAGGTGCATCAGCAAACATTATGAGTCTAAACACCCTTGCCTATTTGAGTATTGACATCTCCACACTCCAAGGAGATCGAATAATGTTGAGAGGATTCAATGAACAAGGTGTGTGGGCTTTAGGTTCTATAATGTTACCTTGAGATAGGTAACTAGAAAATTAAAACCAAGTTTTACATCATTGATTTGAATACTTCATTCATTGCTTTGCTTGGTAGGCCTTGGATATATCAGAACAAGATCATTCCATCCTCCCTCCATCAGTGCATTAAGTTCAGAAAAGATGGGATTGAATATCATGTCAATAGAGATGAAAAGCCATTTTCAATTAGAGAGGTTGAGATTTATGAGGATGCGACCTACTATCTTCCTCAAAACACCCTTTCTCATGAACTTGGACAAAATTCAAACTCAAAATCAAAAGAAAAAGAAAATAAAGGAAAAGAAAAGATAAAAGAAAATGAAAAGAAAATGGAAGTCCAAGGACACAAGAAATGGGAAATGAGGAAGCAATAGATCTGCATATCACATACCACCCATAGTTCATTCCATCATATGGACATGTGGGTAGGATGGCTCAACCTCCACTAGGTAGAGGCAGAGGTAGAAACAGAGGCAGTTCTAGAGGTGGGAGACTCCCTAGTTGGCCATCAGCCAATAAAGGTCATATTCCGGTTCATAGGAGTACCTCAAAATGAATCCCACAGTGTGCATTGGGTAGCTTGGGTTTGTTGTAGAGGAATATAGATCCAGAAAAGATTAAAGCTATCTTAGAAATGTCACCTCTTAAGAGTTTAACTTAACTCAGATCCTTTCATGGATAGCTGGCATATCTAAGATTCTTTATCTCTAACCTATCAGGGAGATGCAAGCTATTTTCAGCACTTGTCAAAAAAGATTCCAAGTTCAAGTGAGATGATAAGTGTCAGCATGCCTTCAAAGACATCAAGCAGTATTTGGTGATGCCGCCAATTCTAGCAGCTCCTATCTCAGTCAGGCCACTCATCCTCTACACTGCTGCATTAGATGACTCTTTTGGCACTCTGTTGGCCCAAGCCAATGATGAAGGGAAGGAGAGTGCTCTTTACTATCTCAGTCATCGTCTGATTCCTGCTAAAGCAAACTACCAACCTATTGAGAAACATTACCTAGCTTTGATCTTTACTTTCCAAAAGCTGCGGCATTATATGCTTTCTCATAATGTGAACTTGATCTCCAGAACAAATCCACTATAGTACCTTATGGCACAGCCAATGCTATCCGAACATTTGGCATGCTGGTCCATGATTCTCTCACAGTTTGATATCACATTCGTACCCCTCCGTGTGGTAAAAGGACAGGCACTAATGGATTTCTTAGCATCACAACCACTTCCTACTGAATCTCCGCTTAGTGACAATCTCCATGATGAACAAATCATGAACTTATGGGAGGCCGACAACCGATGATGAGAGATGTATTTTGATGGTGCAGCTTCTTTTCTCAAAGGGGAAGCACTACGATCTATTCTCTCAGGAAAGGTAGGGGTGGAGATAGTTCTCCTAACTCCAGACTACGATGTGAGGAGATTCTCATACTATCTTTCCAACCCCTGCACTAATAATGAAGTTGAATATGAGGCTTTGATTATCGATCTAGAGTAATCCATCACTATCAGTGTCAAGAGCTTCAACATCTTTGTGGATTCTCAATTGGTTATCAACTAGATCGTCGGGTCCTACCAGGTCCTCAAATGCAAGCTTCATCATTACTACGAGTATACCATAAAGTTGTTGGCCCAAATTCCTAAAGTCACCATCTACAAGGTTCCTCGAAGCAAGAATGCGTGCTTTGGCCAAACTTGCCAAAGAATTGGCATGTCCATGTACATGAGTCCATTTCAAATAAATAGCAAAGTCATATCCCTTATTGATGTTGAACTTGTTGAGAGACTTTCTCTTGAAGGGGAGGTTGCCATTGCCAAAATGGACAAGGAGCTAGATTGAAAGCAACCGTTCATAGATTACTTAAACACTGGCAAACTAACTCAAGAAAAGTCACAAGCCCATCAAAAAAAATAGAGAGATCTCTCCTATGCTCTTATTGATGGCACCCTGTACCGCCGATCCTTTGACCAAATGTGGTTATGTTGTTTAGATAAACATGAAGCTTGTGGCATTATAACCGAGGTAAACTCAAGTCTATGCAGAACACATCAATTCAATCTGATGATGAAGACAAAGATCAAGCAACTTCGATACTACTAGCCTTTGATGATTACAGACTGCATGGATGTAGGTAGAAGTTGCCATCAGTGTTAGGTACATGGTGTGGTCCTTCACCAAACACCCAACATTCTACACCCTACATTGGCTTCATGGCCATTTGAGTGTTGGGTGCGATCGATCCTCCTTCTTCCAAGGGGCATCGATTCATCTTAGCTTCCGACTACTTTTCTAAATGGGTGAAAGCCATCCCACTTAGAGGTCACATTTCGTATGTGCTTGTTTTAGGAACCATATATATATAGGTTTGGGGTGCCTCGATGAATTATATCGATAATGCGCATTCAAAAGCACCAAGATCAACAGCTTCGCTAAAAGACACAGTATAGATTGAAGATACTCCACCATCTACTACCCTAGAGCAAATTACTTAACAGAAGCATTCAATAAAACTCTCATCAAAATACTGATGATAACAAACGAAAGTGGAATGAGCAGTTGGTTGAAGCCTTGTGGACCTATCGCACCACATATTGAACTCCAACTCGGTACCCTATTTTTTGTATGGGTGCAGCCATTCTACCTTTAGAAGTTCAACTCTACTAGGATAGCATTGGTAACAAGATCACTCTGAGAATACAAAGTTTGGTTAGAAGAGCTCGAAGGTTTGGAGGAGAGTCTCCTACGGGCGTGCCAGAATCTCAATTTGTACAAAGCCAAAATGATTCAAGCTCACAATAAGCTGGTCCACCCTAAGTCTTTTCAAGTAGGAGAACTTGTGTTAGTCTTAAGGAGACCAATTGTTGCCCGTCGAAAAATGGGAGGCAAGTTTGACCCACTTGGGAAGGCCCCTATGTCAAGAGAAGGCCTACTAAGGAGGATTTATCAGCTTATTAATTGTAAAGGGGAACACCCGATGTTTCCAATTAATTGGCTCTATCTAAAGAAATATTACCCATGAAACAAATCATGTTTGAAAATAATTATTAATAAAAAGAACAAAAATCTGATTCCATACATCAATTCTTCTCTTCTTTCGAAGCATTATTTGCTTGTCTTGCGAATCCGATGTGACGTGTCTAGGGTAGGTGTAAGAGTCCCCCAGTGGCATCATATCCCTCTTTCACAACACAAACACAATCTCCCAACGCTATTAGAATAGGTGTAAGAGAACATGAGAGGCATTCTATTTCGATTACCACAACTAAGTTAGGTGTGAGAGAACCCAAGCGGCATCCTTTCTTAGTGGGTATTTTGGTTGTCATCTGTGGCACCATTTCATCAAATCCCTTGTGTGTTTAAGGTAGGTGTAAGAGTTCCCCAGAGGCATCCTATTCCTTTTAACACATGCACAAAAATATTGACAAATCTTTTATCTCAAGTTATTTAGATGTCGGAGCAAGCCCTCTATGGCACTCACTCATTAGCTGCTCTAGGTTGGGTCTATATGCTACCTCGTTAGTATTCCACCCCAGTGGTCATTTATTGAAGGATGTGAGTCCCTGTGCTTTCTTCCTAACTTGATCATTGCAAACCAACAAGCACCTTATTAGTATGGTAGGCTTCACTTCCCAGCCAGTAAGCTACCTCATGTTGACTTTGTTTAAGAAAATGTAAGTCATTGTGCTTTCTTCTTGAATTAGCCATCATGCACTAACTAGGTCGAGAATATTTGAGGTTTAGGATAACTCTCCCTGAGGCTCCTTTCCTCTTGACTACATTTGAAGTTGATATAAGTCCCCTAGTGGCACTCACTCAGTAGTCACCCTAGATCGGATAACACCTATCGAGCTGAAGATAGACTATCCCAGCAATTAGTTCTACTATAGGAGGATGTGTGTCCCCAAGCTTTCTTCCTAGGTTGATTGTTGCAAATCAAAGGGCACCTAAGGTTGGTTGATGTTCTCTATGCTGATAGCGACTCACCCGGTGGATACACCACTCTTGGTAGATATGAGTCCCCACGCTTTCTACTTGAGTTGGACACCGAATACCTATTGGATATATGACTAGAAATGTCATTTTCTCCAAGGTGTTGGACTAAGCTCTTAGAGACCCCATCCCCTGGAACTTTTCTGTTGGATCACATCCTTGACACTACCACAGTTACTTTAGACGGTCCCCCGGTCCCACTTTCACTGTGTAACCCACCCAGCGATTCAATTTGTTTAACAGATGCACAAATTCTCCCTTAGTTCGATAAATGCGAGATAGGTCAGGCATATAGCTCCTTCTGGGTTTGATCCCTCACAAAGGTCCATGATAAAATAAATAAATAAATATAATTTGTGCTTATGGATTAGGAATTCAAGCCCCTAAAAGGCCCCTTTTCCCAAGCAAGCATCCTATCTTTAGGAAGTGCGAGAACTCCCCATAGAATTTCGACTACACGAGTTGAGATAATCCCGGTTGGTACTCACTCATAGTAAGCCCTTGGGTTCAATCTATTTTTCCATAGCAGGTTACCCCGGCATGTAATCATTCCTCTTTGGAAGATGTAAGACTATAATGCATACTTTCTAGCATGATTGTTGCAAGCGACGGCGGCCCTAGGTTGGTTCATTTGTTTGCAGATCACCCAGTGGTCTTTTATAGTGGAAGATGTGAGTCCAAGCTTTCTTCCCTTCAATTGATCATTAGCAAAGGCACTCCTTTGGTGGATAGTTCTCCCATCGGTTGGAAGCTACTCCCTTTGGTTGATCTAAATAGGTCTAGGTGAGCTCTTCTCTTTGATCCATAAATGGAATCCATCAAAATAAATCTAAAAATGAAATTAATCTTGACTATCTTGAGATGATTTAAGTCCCCCAGTGGCATTCACTCAATAGTCAACCCTAGGTGGGGTTCGATTTGTTGCCCAATGCGTCACCCTAGTGGTTCCTTATTTAGATGTGAGTCCATGCTTTCTTCTTAAGACTTGACCATTTAAGAGGCACCCCTTTGGTTGGATAGTCCTACCTTGTGGTTGGTAGACTACTCCCTTTGAATTGGTAAATCTAAGTTAGGTCTAGGCCTCCATGGCCCTACCAGTATTCATCACAAACATGGGATCCATCAAAATAAACAAATTTAAAAAATGAAATTAATCTTGGCTATATTTGAGTTGATTTAAGTCCCCCAATGGCATTCACTCAATAGTCAGCCATAGGTTGGGTTCAATCTATTGCCTTGCCAATAGATCACGAACTTCTACTGGAGGATGTAAATTCCTGCTTTTCCTAGTACTGCATCAAGGCATCCCATTGGCTAGTCTACTATTGTTTAGTAGACTACCCTTTGATTGATAAACTTGAGTTGGTCTAGCCTCCACTCTATGGTCATCCATAAATAAATAATAGGGTTCATCTCAAAATTGAAACAAATTCAATCCTTTTCCCTAGTGGAAATTTCTCTAGTGAGACAAATCAAATCAAACTCTCATCCCTGTGGATGACTTGAACTGCTTCCAGTGGAAGGTTCACACATCCCCAATGGATTCTTCCTTCTCTCTTGTCTTGACATAAGTAGCCATTGCACTAAGCTAGATTCTTTCTACCTTGGGTTAGGATAGATTGTTTATTGTGCTTGTGATCTTTCAATGTTGATCATTTTGGTCAACACAATCGTGATGTTCTTGTCATCACACCACAAGGCCCTTTGTTGACCTCATTTTAGAATGAGCTCTCAACCCCTCCATCTTAGACATAGGACTTCTCTTAGACTTTAAGAGTTCTTTTGGTCTTAAGACACATCTAGTGATTAGGTGGACACTCACTAGCCCTAGAGACTTAGAAGAGTTAGCCATAGGAATAAGTCATGCCTTATGGGTGTCAGGAAAATTTGCCTGCCCTTAGCTTGAACCATTCCTCACCTTCCTTCCTTCAAGTCAAACTCCAAATTAATCTTATTTGATTTTCTCCAAACTCAAATCAAATCCATGATTGAAGTCCATGATTGAAATCATGAGAAACCCATGAATGAAATTCCAAGTCAAATCTTTCTTAAGTCCTTTAAATTCTCTTAAGGACTTAGCCTAAATCATAATCAAATCAATTCAAACTCATGAATTTCTCATAATTTTATACTCATTTATATTCTCATTTATATTCACATATAAATGAAATATAAATCAAATCAATCACAAATTCAAAATTCAAATCAAATTTCAAAATTCTTAAGTCCTTTTTTTAAGGACTTAGCCTAAATCATGATCAAATCAATTCAAATTCATGGATTTTCTCATAACTCATTTATATTCTCATTTATCACATATATAAATGAAATATATAAATCAATCAAACCAAATTCAAAATTCAAATTCAAACTCAAAATTTTCTAAGTCCTTTAAATCCTTTTAATGGACTTAGCCTAAATCATGATCAAATCACTTCAAATCCTTTCTCATGATCCATTTATATTCTCATTTATATTCACATATATAAATGAAATATAAATTCAAACAACCAAAACGAATTCCAAAAATCAAACTCAAATCTATTCAAAATCCAACCTAAGCCTTTCAAGTCAAAATCTTGAACTTAGCCAAATCAACTTCCAATCAAGCCAAATTCTTGATTTTTGTTCATGATTCAATCAACCTACAATCATGAATCCAAATATAAATACAAACTTCAATCACTAATCAAAATCAATTCAAAAATCAAACCCAAATCCTTTCATCTTCCTTTGAATATGAAATTGTCAAATGAATCAAAACCCATTTGACTTCAAAACCAGCAAATGGATTTATATTTCAATCATAAGTCCATATACAAGTTCAATCAAACTCAAATCAAGCTTTGACCAAGCCATTTGACCCACTTAGGCTCACTTGACCCAAAGTGACCTAAAGTACCCTTATGAGCCAAATTCTAATCCTAACCAAATTGGATTGAATCAAACTCACCTATGTCTCATCATGATCAACAATCATCATGGGATGATCAATCAATCAAATTGGGTCAAACCAAGTCAAACCTAAGGGTTGACCAAGTCAACACTTAGCCAAAATGAAACCTAACATAGCCAAAATCCACCATAGGCCAAATTGATTGAAACCATTGATCTAAGTTCATTCATGAACTATGTTTGAACTTGACCAAGTCAACATTTGAGCCTAACCCTAGCCCACACTTGACCCAAGTTGACCCAATTTGACCTAAAAGTCAAAATGTGTCAAAACTTGATCCAAGCCAAATTGATTGAAACCAATGGGTCAAGTTCATTCCAAATCACTTATTGAACTTGACCAAAGCTTCAATTAGCCAACTAGACCTAACCAAACCCATATTGACCTTGAACCCAACTTGACCTAAAGGGGTCATGTTGAGCCAAATTCAAACTTAACCAAAATTTATTGGAAACAAAGATACCAATCCACTTCATATGACTAACCAGACCTAAACCCACCCTTGACCTAGCTCAAATAGGTCAAATTGATCAACTTGACCAATTTGAACTAAATGAAGTCATATGAGCCAAATTCAAAACTAAACCAAATTGAATCAAATCAAAGCCACCAAAATATTTCAAATGGTCATATGAACTTGACCTAACCCTTGGTTTGACCCAATTTGACCAATTGGTCAACTTGACCCAAGTTGACCCATTTTGACCTAAATGGGTCAACATGAGCCAAATCATATCAAATGAATTCCAAATCAAATGAAACTTGGCCAAACCCATTTTCTCAACATACCCAACATATTCAAATTCAAAAATTGACCAAATGACCATTCTACCCTAGGCCATAGAACATTTATTTTGTCAAATCCATGGGGAATTTGGTCAAGCCCTCTTCATATTAACTTGATACCTTCCTAATAGGTCAAGTGAACCCTATGGAGAGTGGTGCACCCAACCCAATGGGTTTTGATCATTCCAAATGGACCCAAGGCCAAAACCGACCCCCTAGCTCAAATTGGCCAATTTGAAAACCTCCCTTCACTCAATTTGAAGCATATGGGAGGTTGCTAATCCACTCCTTCGCTCAAACTGACCATGTGTCAACTTCAAACAGCCTAATCAACCCTTTCCATATGGTCAATTGGATCAAAATGGCAGCCTTAGCTTCGGCCTTTCGATTTCCATATGGGGAGATATGCTCCCCCTAATTCAATTCAATTCACACATCCTCATTATCGATTGAATGCTAGAGAGTGTTAGGATCCATCAGAGGGCAATCCTGAGCTTCCTAGGAGGGAATTGAAATCAACATTCTCGGTTTTCATCCTTTGAAAATATGGGAGCTCAACTGATTTCAAAACTTCTTCTACACTACAATCCACTTCAATACCCTTTGCACAATCCCTCAGGGGACCAAACCGAACTTTCTTAAGCTCTCCCTCAATTTCCCAAGGCAAGGAGAAGTTTAAGTCAATCAAAGCCGCAAAGGAGAGGAGGAGGTGTTGGTCCATAGAGCCATCCACTCAACCTCAAGAACTCAAAGTTTCAGCAAAGCTTCATCTCAACCAGACGAAGCTCCTCCAAGGGAATCGAGCACCGGTGAGGTATACCATTTTTTTATCATTATACTTAAGAGGTGTTGGTCCTTTATGAAAAAAAGTGTCATGGCATGAGAATTCCACCGTTGGATGTGATCTTCTATGCTTTTTGATGGTGTGTGCAAAATCTTGTCCTAATCCGAGCTCAATCGAGCTAGGATCTTCCCTTAGATCATGGACGGTCTCCATTGATCCTTAGAGAAGAACAGGGATAATCTTGGCCATCCATCCGCACATTTTGGATGGATGGCCGAGATTAATCACATATTTTATAAATAGATTTATCCATTTAAAACCACGCGGTGATCCCTGGCCGTTCGATCCTTGATCAAACGGCGGGTATCAAGCATCGCCATGTAGTGATGGGATTTAAGAGACCCTCACGGTCATGCATGTAAAAAGCGTTGGCATTGTCGATGATATGGGCTAAATTAATTAGGTTTAAATTAATTAATCACCTAAACTTCAAAAATTCATATTTCCCTAAATAAAAATCAAAAAAATATGAGGTAAATTTCTCCCTTAATTAATCCTATGATTAATCTCAAACTTCTTGGGTATATTTTGGGGGATGACTTCTACCTCCTTTAATTTTCTTCAAATTTATTGAAGGCTTAATTGGGGGAATTACAAATGTTACTCCCTTAATGTAATTAAGGATAATTAAAGGTGTGATTAGTATTTTAATCCATCATTAGAGTTGATTAAGGTTCGATCCAGTGAATGGACTTGGAATAATTTTGGGATTCCCAAGCTATTCCCTAAACCCCATTTTCCTTAATCCTCTCTTAATTAAGACTAATTCATTATACCCTCTTAATTAATTTCTAAAATTTTAAAACCTTCCAACTTAATTAATCTACTTTGGGAAGATGCTTGGGTGTTCAAGAGCCTAGTAAATTAAGAAAATCAAAACCTCATATGTGTGAGGGGTGTTTTGAAATTACTTAATTAAACCCCTTTGCTTAATTACCATTAATCATGAGTCAAATTTTAGGCCCTTTTCTCTTGTGCATTACAATTTAAATTCCTTGTGAGTTTTATGTCATCTCATTGGCTCATAATATTTGGTTAACTATGCTGGTGGTGTAGGTAAGGGTTAATTAACTTGTTTAATTCATACCTTAACCTAATTAAAATCTAAAATGAATCTAATCATCTAAAAATTAAACAAAAATGTTAAACACATGTGGGAATGGGTTCGGAATAGCAAACTCAACTCACATTTTTAAAATTTAATCAAATTCTAAATCAAACAAAAATAATATTAAAGGAACTTTGATTTATTTTAAGCTTTCTTATTTCATAATATTGTCTTTAGGATTTAATTAAAGTGAATGTGTTTATATGCTTTCATTGTTTAGTTCTTTTCCCAACATGTTAAATATGTATGTCATGTGGCTTCATGCATCCATACTTTTCAAATTTTAAATTTAAAAATGAAAATGTTTCATTATGTCAAATTTACATGTGTTGGCTAAAGCAATAATATGAGTGGCTATTATCACTATTAAATTTAAATTATTTTCAAAATATATGAATCAATTATCAAAATTGAAAGTGTATTACTTATACTTTAATTATAAGCTTGCATGTGAGTAAGATATAAGGATGTGCTTAGTGTAGGTTTTCCTTCTCTTCTCTTTAGTATAGTTTTGAATAGGATTTGGCAAGGTGTGTGGTTCATTTGAAAAGAACCTAACACTTGCTTAATTCTATATCCTCTTCATTCCTGTACTATCATTTAAGAAGGATACTTATGCTTGCACATATAAATTACATAAACAAAATGAATCAATTAATATAATTTTTTTGCATTCCTTCTTTTCCATCTCAATTCTTTTGTACATATGTTTGTATTTAAGGAAAGTGATATATTAGTCTGGACAACCCCAAAGTTACGAGGCTTTAAGTAGCCCTAAGTAGTTATATTAGATCTTATCTTATGCACCATGTGAAGCCTTTGCATCACCTTCAACCATCCAAAAGAAGGTGAAGAAAAGAAAACAAGAAGAAAGGAAGAAAGAAAGAAGAAAGAAGAAAAGAAGAATGAAGAAATGAAGCTTGAAGACATAATAATGAATTCCTTGCTTAATTGTATTTAATTCATTTGTAATCTGTTGTATAAGGGTGAAATAGAATTTGTTTTAGGTTGTCTTTGAACAATACTCTTATTTTTTTTGCGATTAGCTTTATAATTTGATTGTTGATTTGTTTAGCTTGTGCATTAAGTGGCATCTTTTTTCTAATTTCTTCCTTGCTTTATGTATGGCCTAGATGTGAATTAGGCTCTTAGAAAAAAATAAATATTTTACTAATCAACAACTCAAAACTAAAATAAAAGCATAACCTCACCTAAAGCGGTTTAAAATCAAGATAAAAGAATTAACCCTTAAGGATGAGTATTTCTTTTATAACATCATGCACAAATGAATCTTGTTTCACTCTTGATTGGAGGGATTCCACCATTATCAGAGAAACCTGGCTTGACCTTTGAGTGTCATGGTGGAAATACGCCTGCTCCCTTCTCATTGATTTTGGCCAATAATTTTATTTCTCATACATCGAGCATATCAATCCTATTAGCCTGAGTCAAAATAATTATCCAAAAATGAAATAAAATAAAATTTGAATTGCATTAGATTTAGGTCATTTGAAGCATGTCGTTACATGATTTTGTCTCTTTAGGGAGTGAGTTTAAGAAATTAGTCTCTTTCTAAATAAACTATAGCCTAGCTATCTTGCATAAGCATATGAATTGCCTACATGTATTTAAAATCATAGGAGGAGTTAATTGGCGGCCACCCCCAAGCGGTTGTAAGTCTAAGCAGTCGGTTGGTTTGTCCTCTCTTATGGAGACAAACCAAATATCCATTTTCATTTTAGATTTAGATTGTGCTTTTGGTCTTGAATTGATTTATTGGCTTCTCCCCAGGGCCAAGCTTAATTCCTCACCTCTTAAGCATTTCCCTAATCTTGTGTTATGGAATCATAAGCCTTAAATTTCTAATGAAAATGTAACTCAAGCAAATTAAATCAATTTTAAAAATGTAAAGCTCAATCATATGATAGTTTGATATGCTCGCTAGGTTTCCCATCATTGTGGGCATCTCCTACTTATGTTTCTTTTGGCTTCGATAATAACTTTGCTTCTTTGATCAATCCCATTTGATCTTCAAAAATGAACTAATCGATTGATAGTCCTTTCTTATTAAAACTTTTGAAGACAATGATCATTTTCTTTAATCAAGAGTATTCTTGATCATCCCTTGATGTAATTAATTATGAGCTTTCCTCATAAAACTTATTAAAATAAATACTTTACTTTTCCATGTAAAGTAGGGGAAGAACCTCTAGTACATATGTAAACCCATTGTCCTTAGGAGTCCTTATTGAGGTGATTAGGTACATTAAAGGGTAGTGACTTTTATCTCCCGAGATAGTACATTATTCTTTGATGATGTACCCGATCACCTGAATAAGCACATCTACGGATCTACGTGGTGTCCTAACCAACAAAGCATATATTTTTGTTTTCATTTATCCTCTTCAAAAAAAGGATAGAGGAAGGCGAGAATATTTTCACCATAGGTGGTGACTTATCTTTTGAGATAGTACAGATCTCAATGTATATCATCTTTAAGAACATCTGCGATCTATGGTGTACCTAAATATATTTTATTTTCCTTTATTCTCTTCAATAAGATAGATGAAGGAAAAAATATTTTGCCACATATGTTTATGTTAATGATGGAGTTTAGGCTTTAGAACTTTATAGGACCTAGCAATTTGGTTGATGACAAGTGAGAATAAAGATCTTTGCTCTGATGCATAATGTAATGACTAACTCCAAATCAAATCAGCCTCATATTTAGTTTCATTGTTGCATGGATTGATAGATGATATGAGAATCTCATCACATCATGATAGTTGGGAGAACTATTCCTACCTCTGCCATCCCTGGAAGAGTAAATCATGGTTCTTCTCTATTTTGAGAGGAAGTTGCACCATCAAAATATCTCCCAATGGTGAATGCTAGTGTCCCTTGAGTTCATGATTTTTTCATCATGGAGGTCATCACTAAGCAAAGAATCAGCAAGAAGTAGATGTGCTCCTAAGAAATCTATTACATCTATCCTTTCCCAGTACGGAGGGGTACAAATGTGATGTCAAACTGTGATAAAATTATGGACCATCGTACCAACCATTCAAATAACGTTGGCCGTGTCATGAGATATTATAGTGGATTGATTCTAGAGATCAGATTCACCTTATGAAAAAGCATGTAATGTCGTAGCTTTTGGGATACAAAGATTAAAGCTAGGCAATGTTTCTTAATAAGTGGGTAGTTTGCCTTAGTAGGAATCAAATGATGACTGAGATAGTAAAGAGCATTTTTCTTTCATTTCATCATTGGTTTGAGCCAACAAGGCGCCAAGGGAGTCATATAATGCAGCGGTGTAGAGGATCAATGGCTTGCTTAGGATAGGGGTTGTTAGAACTGGCGTTGTCATCAGGTAGTGTTTGATGTCTTCAAATGCATGTTGGTACTTATCATCCCACTTGAACTTGGCATCCTTTTTTACACGTTCTGAGAATGGTTAGCATCTTCTTGATAAGTTTGATATGAAGCATCTTAGATATGCCAACCTCCCTTGAAATGATCTAAGTTGAGTTAAACATTTAGGGGATGGCATTTCTTAGATGGCCTTGATCTTCTCTGGGTCGATATATATTCCCTAGTGTTAGATAACAAACCCAGGAATTTCCGAAGTTACTCTGCACACTCGAGATTCATTTTGAGGTTAAATTATCTTAACTTGAAAACTACTCTCAAGTCAAAGAGATGGTCCTCCTTTTCTTTGCTTTTTACTAGATCATCAATAGCATTCAACTTGATGATGAATGAGTTCATTGAAGATCATGATCGGTATGTAGCACCGGCATTTTAAGGCAAAGGCATGACCTTATATAATAGATTTTGATCGATTTGAAAATAGTGTTTCTTTCATCCTCGGGGCCATCTTGATTTGGTTGTAGATGACCCATCCATAAAGAGAATCGCATGAGATGAGGCAATGTCCACCATCAATTGTATAGAAGTGAAAATTCATCTTTAGGACATGCCTTGTTGATCCTAAAATGGCATATGAATTTGTCCATTCTTTTTCTTAATTGGATGACATTGGTAACCGGTGGGATATTTTTCTTCCATGATAAAGTGGCATCGACCAATTTCTTGATTTCAGAAGTGACATGTTATTCAATGTCTAATCGCATGCGTCTAGCAGCTTGCTTGATAGGATTAGCATTAAGATCTATTACTAGCTTGCGGAATGCTACATCAGGAGATAAACCGGGCATTTCTTCATAACTCCATGTGAAGCAGTTCTTATTCAGGTAATAGCCTAACTAAGTCATTGGTTTCTTCTTTATTCAATAAGAAATTGATGTACGTCTAGCGTGGATCTTCTTTTGTTCTCAAGTTGATTTCTTTGAGTTCGTCAATGGTTGATCTAATTTCTTCTTCAAACTCTGGTGGTGCATCTTTGACTTCAGGATCATTTAGGTCATCCAAAGTTTCTAAACATGCCTCCTCATAAGAGTTAGCATGATTTGAGAAGAACCTATCAGACCCTAAATGAGCAGTGATGACTAGGCAATGGTTGTCATCATCTGGACCTTGTCTTTCTAGTCGATCTTGATTGAGTGCCTACTTTGGTTGTCCCATAATTTTTCAAAGTAGTTTGACGTGTTTAGACCAAGTATGGGATTAATCCCTTCTTTGCTAAGTTAATAACACAAGCAAATACCAATCAAAAGGTAGTTGTATTAAATCTTTATATGAATCATCCTCAAGCTACATTCGACTTCTTGACTTGAGATGATGCTCAAAAAAACCTCTTTGGCGACATCATGGATGACTTGGGAGCCTCAAAAACCTTCAACTTTAAGGAAAGAGGTTAGAGCTAAAGTTCCCAACTTGTTTTATTCTACATAATGATGATTTGGATACATTCATGCTTTGCTTGGAGTCTTCTTCACTGCTTGTCATCACCTCAAAGGGACCCAGAGGGTTGGTTGCATCTAATCACATGAGACTCATCCTCCGGACTCTAAGTCTATGTGGATTAGGGTACTCACGTGGCATAGCTCCTAAGGCGGCCATGAGGTCTTCCACCTCTAAATTGCCTGAATTTGCCTCTTCCTCTACGGTGGAGGTTGAGTCATCTACCCATGTGTTCATATGGAGGAACAATGGGAATCTCGCTCTACCTCTTCCTTGGTGTCTGATTCTCGCTCACTTATGCTTTCTTCTTCTTTTCTTTTTTTCTTTTCTTTTTCTTTTTCAATTTCTTTTTTTTTCTTTTATTTATTTTTCTTTTGATTTTGAACTTTCACCAAGTTCATGACAATAGACTTTTTTATTTGTAGGACGATAGTAGGTTGCATCTTCATAAATCTCTACCTCTCTAATTGAGAATGGCTTCAAGTCTCCTTTGACACAATACTCAATTCAACCTCTTCTAAATTTAATGCACTGGTGCAAAGAAGATTGAACCATATTGTTTGCATGTATCCAAAGCCTAACGAGCAAAGTAGTGAAAAATGTATCTGAATCGATTATGTCAAACTTGGCTTCTATCTTCCAGTCATCTATCTCTAGTGGTAACACTATGGATCCTAAAGCCTTCTCGCCTCATTCATTGAATCCTCTCAACATCATCCAATCTCCTCAGAGTTTAGAGATGTCGATCCTTTAGAGGGATTTTAGACTCATAATGTGATGCACGATCAACTAATTCCACGAGAGCTTGAATCTGTCCATATCTACTATGATGTAGAGGGGACGGTTGTCCTATGTTCTCCCCAAAAGAACATCTTCATCAGTGAATGTAACTCTCTGGGCTTCTCTTGAAAAACACGCCTCCTCTCTAATAGTGGTCACCTGAGCTAGGCATATTTCTATATCAAGAAGGGCTTTGATCAATGACTCCCTCATCTCTCTGGATAAGACAAGGGCATCATATATGCTTAGTTTAGCTGGTTACTTTCTTAGGTGAGCAAGGACATTATAGTCAACTCTGGGTTGGTCCTCCATAAGCATATTCATAGGTAGAACATCCTCCGAAGGGGCTTCTGGACTACTAGAACTTATGATTTATTTACCCTTATCCTGAGGTGCACCCTAGGAGGTAGAACTTTGCCACTATGAAGGTTGACTTCTATGACTTCATGATATGATTTAGTGGAAAGTTCTACCTACTCATCAGGTTCACCTATAGCTTCTCCTATAGGATCATCAGAGCCATATGACTCTAAATCAATCTCAATGGGTGAACACTGGTGATTTAGAAATGGGTAATCCATTTCAAAATCAAAAAGAAGTGGATCAAAATTATTATAATTATTAGTACTTGGAGAGCTTTCTAGGAATAAAATCATCAAGATCATCAAAGTAGAGAATGTAAGTGAATCAGTCTCTTCTTCATTAATTTCTTAGATTTGGATGAAGGTACAAAGTAGAAATCAAGTAAAGTGTAGAGTGAGGATTTGGCATCCATTGATACTGATACAACTACAGAAGAGCGGTTAAAGGAGCGTGGCACTCTGGAAGGAGTGATGGACTGCGTGGTTGCACTAATGTGCTATCCGGGCAAGTGGGCTCACTATTCTTTCTACCTCCCTAAGTTATCTTTGCAACTTACAAACCTTCCTTAGAGTTGGGGTTTGAGTACTTGGCACCAAGTAACTTGATCTTAGAAATTATTTTCTTGGAGGTTTGGGATAACGAGATATCCCAACCTTCCTCTATCTTGAGAAGATCGCGTGTATCTCTAAGGATTACTCTAATAGATCTAGAGGGTTGTTCAACTAAGTATTTCTTAAGATAATAATGGCACCCGACTTGTAGCTATGCTCAAGCCAGTCCTTAAAGGTAAAGCAATCTTTCAAGACATGACTTAGTATGCAGTGGCAAGGGAAAAAGTTTGGATCATGACTCTTGCCCACATCCTCTCCAGGCTGTGCGAAAATCAAGCTTCTTCAAGAGGTTCTTGAATATCTTCCTGACTACCTCCCTTTTGAATGAATAAGGTTTATTCATTTTGTCGATAAAAGTAGGTAAGTTATAGTTACCCAGTGTTGGATAAGAATATTATTGCTATTGCAGTGGATGGGGATCTTCGGCGGCCATGAGCTTTGTGGCGGTGATATGATGGTGAGGTGATGGTAAAGGAGGTGGTAAAGGAGGCTTATGAGCAGGTTTATCTAACCACTGCTTCCCCAACTACTTACCCGGCTTTTTTTAAAATGCCTTCCATGGCAGGCTTGGATCTTGGAAAGGTAAATATTTGGCCTCTCCTTGTAGGCTAGCCACCTTACTGATTAATTTCTCAAATGTCTTAATGGTGAACACTTTAAGCATGAAGGCGACCGGGCCATGAATATTCTTGAGTAGAATTTCAATGGCATGTTGTTCAGAAAGCTGTGGTTTGCATTTCAAACTTAAATAGTGTCATCTAAAAATGTAATCAACAAGGGATTCACTGAGGTGTTGATGAGCTACAACGAGATTGCCCACAGTTACTCATTGCTGAGCTCCAACAAATCTCTTAATAAAGAGCTACTCCAACTCAGCAAATATTTTCACTGAACCATTGGGCAATTTAGTGTACTAATCGAATGTGATGTCTATCAAGCTACTAATAAAGAGACAAAATAAGAGTGCATCACTGCCACTGGCATTACAACATTCAGCTTTGAAATGTGCTATGTGCTGCCGGGGGTTCCCACTGCCATCAAAAATTTTGATGGATGGAGGCACAAAGCCCTTAGGGTATTGGACACCATCAAATTTCTCTGGGTAGGGTCTACCCTTTGAAATAGATGAGCCACCATAGGCTTGGGCCAACACATCTCTCACCTGTTGTTCTACCATGTGTTTGATATCTTTTTCATGCATGGAGGTGCTATCCACCACATGCAAGCCACTCCCTCTCAGAATGCATGTAGGATGATCTAAAGTGTGTCCAACTCTACTACCACTATGGGAGAAGGTGAAATGGGGTGAATTCTCAATGCGACACTATTGCCATCAACTCTTTAATCTTCTTCCCCATTTGATCAATATAATCATCCCCTTTATAGTGGAGGAGGTCTTGAGTTGAATGAATCATCCTCTTCAACAATACCTTCATATGTTGATCTCTAAAGGGACCCCTAGTATCGACCATGAACTTGATCAAATCCTCAGAAGATCATCCTCATGGATCAAGGCGACCTTTCCCTCCTCACATCTAATCGGTCACTCCAGTCCTTCTTCTCAGAAATGTGCCAAAATCTCATAGAGAATGATTTAATCATGCTTATATGAATACGCATTGCTAGGTAAGGGTTGTGCTCACTACGAGAGATACTCTCACATCTTTGGAGTGCTAGGAGGGTCATGACTGCTGGAAGAGATGTGCTCATGACTACTCATGGGTGGAGTAGTGTCCCTAGTGAGATTAGCCATGGGCCCTATCCCCTTCCCTTCTATCTTTCCTCTGATGGTGGTGGTGGTGGTGGTGGTGGTGCGACCATGATGCTGCGGGGTCGCCACTCCTTCTTCTCCAAGATAGAAGCAGAAGGTCAAGTACGTGAACTCATCTTCATCTCAGTCAATGGAGTAGAAAAAGTGGGATCCTTTGGCCATAGTTGGATCACCAAGGGGCATTCTTCTCCCCCGATACTATATTATGTGCCTTTGTAGGCATGTTGGATGGTGGGACCTAAACTAGTGATGGTGGGCGAGGAGTGGATCGGTGTGGTGGAGAAAATAATGGTTCTACCCTCATTGGGGCTTTCCCCTATGGTGGTACTTCTATGTTATCTCTGTGGTACATGGCCATGGTGGAAAATCAACTAGAGCGGAGGCCCACTACTAATGAATCTCCTGCTCCCACTCCCGGTGACACTACAGGGCCTCTAATGCTCTATCATTATGAATGCACCTAGTAATACTTCTGGGGATGACCTCACATCAAATAATGTACTAGACTCTGAATGTTTGTGTACCCTGTCTACCTGCCATAATATCATACATAGATCGTCATAGGACTTCCTCCCATCCTAGTGAAACCTGGTAGGTAGAGGTGAGGCAATTATCCGATAGTCCTCTCTCCATCATCTTTGAGAGGGGTGGAACTAGTTGCTAGTCCGTAATAGGAAAACCTCATGGAGGGAACCTTTCTCTGATATGTGGGATGTAGCATCCATCTCCTGGCAGGTACGCTCGTGGTGTCACTTGATCTTGTGGCTCTATTGTCATTGTGTGGCTATGCAGTGAGCAAGGTGGTGTGAGCTAGATCTACCTCGAAGGTGGAAGGCTATCTCTAAAGCAGCCTTCCCTTAGAGGACCAATGAGGAGGTGTGCAGGCAGCTATGGGAACAACTAATAGCGAACTGGACTAGTGAGGAACCTCAACCCTTCCTCTTCAGGGAAGAATACTCGGTGTTAGAAGGTAGGTTGATGCAGATGGACCCACCTCATTTCCAGTGGTGAGGGTGCCCCTGTATGGAGCTCCCTCAAATCCTTGACCAAAGAACACTAGATGGGTGGAGTCAGTCTGAGGGAGGCTGGCCTAATCCAGGGCCAAATCCATCCCAAATAGAAATGTGAAAATAAACTTCTCAGAGGTCATGTGTGAAGGCTGCAAAGACTGCACTGACTGCTCTGAGTTGTATGTCTGCATTTGTTGAAATATAACTTGTATCAAATTCCTGCCTTGATATTTGTTCCATGTAAGTAATATATGTTTACAATTTTGAACCCACACTCAACAATCCAAATATGTTAAGTGGGGTTCAATGTAGAGATCTGGATGTTTTGGAGGAGAGTCTTTTGCCATTTGAATTTTGATTTTAGAACCCATACTCAACCAATTTAGGTAGGTTGGTTGGGGTTCAAAATTTTGAGGAGATTTCTTTCTTTTTGGAGATTGTTTGTGTTTTATGTTTCTTGTTTGAAAATATGGATAGTTTGAAAGAACCTCAACTTAGCAAATTTGGGTATGCTAAAAAGATGTTGTGATTGTGTGTTTGAAATATTTTTGCTTGTGAAGATTCGATTGTGTGATATTTTGATTTGAAAATGAGGCTTCCTACTTAACAAATTTGGTATGCTAAGTAGAGGCCACATGTGTTTGATTTGTGCTTGAAGATGAGACTTTCACTTAACAAATTTGGTATGTTAAGTGAAATCCCTAAATGTGTTTGAGATATGTTTATTTTCCTTTGAAAATGAGACTCTCACTTAACAAATTTAGTATGTTAAGTGAAAGCTAAAGTGTGGTTGATATGAAAAATTGGATCCTTCTTTAACAAATTTGGTATGTTAAAATAGGATCAAAGTTTGTTGAAACGAGACCCTCACTTAATGAATTTGGTATGTTAAGTGAAACCCTAAATATGTTTGATATTTTTTTTGAAAATGGGACTCCACTTAACAATTAGGTGTGTTAAGTGGTAATCAAAGTATGATATGACTTGAGAATGAGATTCCCACTTAACAAATTTGGTATGTTAAGTGGGAATCCAATATGTCATGTTATATGGTTCTTACTTAACAAATTTGATGTGTTTAAGTAGAACAAAATATATGCTTTGAAAGTGAAACTCTTTCTTAGCAAATTGGATATGCTAAGTGAAAGCCCAAATGTATATTTTTTTGAAAATGGGACCCTCACTTAACAAATTGAATATGTTAAGTGAAAGTCAAATTTTATATTTTTGAAATGAGACTCACTTAACAAATTAAAATTGTTAAGTGAAAGTCAAATTTTGTATTTTGAAAATGAGACCCTCACTTAACAAATTGGAATTGTTAAGTGAAGATCAAATTCATGTTTGAGAATGAGACCCTCACTTAACAAATTAAAATTGTTAAGTGAAAGTCATATTTTATGATTTGAAAATGAGACCCTCACTTAACAAATTAGAATTGTTAAGTGAAGATCAAATTCATGTTTGAATGAGACCCTCACTTAACAAATTGAAATGGTTAAGTGAAAATCAAATTCATGTTTTAAAAAAGAGACCCCACTTAACAAATTGAAGTTGTTAAGGGAAGATCAAATTTTATGTTTTGAAAATGAGACCCCCACTTAACAAATTGAAATTGTTAAGTGAAAGTCAAATTTTATGTTTTGAAAATGAGACCCCCACTTAACAAATTGAAAATGTTAAGTGAAGGTCAAATTATATGTTTTTATTTAAATAGAGATCCTCACTTAACAAATTGAAATTGTTAAGTGAAGGTCAAATTTATGTTTGATTTTTGATATGTTAAGTGGGAATCAACATGACATGATTTGTTTTTGAAAAGAAGCTCTATGTAGCAATCATGAGGGTTTTGATTTTGTGATTTTGTGAGTTTCTTGAAAGGTGCTTTTTGAAAGTGTGAAATAAATTATTTTCTTTAAATTTTATGATGAACCTCGCCTCGTAAAGCTAGTGGTGAGGAGATTCTAAATTTTTATTATTTCCCCTTTCATTGATAAGTTTTTTTTTCACCTATTGGGGAACCCAACAGAGGTTTCAAGTCCTACATGGAGTGAGGTCCTAAAACCTAAAGGATGTTGGCTAACTTGGCTTAAGAATGAAATAAGCTAAGCGCCAATGGAAAGAAAGATAGTCTTAAACTCACATGAAATGCAAGTCCACTATCGATGCTTAGAGACAACAATCATCAACTAGAGATGGAGAGATGAACCATCCCCAGCGGAGTCACTAGAAAAATCTGTGGTGTTTACTTATGTGTTGGGTGTGTTTGTGTGAGGGGACACCATGCAAATCTGAAGATATACTTATTAAATTGATCAGGTATGATATTAAGGAATAGTATATTATCTCAAGAGATAGAAGTCACTACCTATAATGGACCTAATCATCTAATAAGGACTCCTAAGGCATGATGGATCTTTGAATATGCCAGAGATTTTCCCCACATGGAAAAGTAGGGTTTATTTAAATTGGGTTCATTAAGTTCCCTATGGAGGCAAGCCTCCATAGTTAACTACATCTTAAGGAAGTGAATCCTTAAGAATACTCTCGATTAAAATAGGTTGTTGTCTAAGAATTCAAAAATAAAACTATCAAAAGATTAGTTGTATTTTTGAAAATCAAGTGGGGCAGATCAAAAGGGAAAAGTTCTTATCAAAACCAAGAGAGATGAGTAGGGAATGCTCATGATACTAGGAACCTAGTAAGCACTATAATCTATCCTATGGTTGGGCTTTATACATTTAAATTTGAGAAGATTTATTTGTTTGAGTTAAATTTTTATTAAAAATCTAGGACTTATAATTCCATAATACAAAATTGTGGAAATGCCTAAGAGGAAAGGATTTATGCTTGTAGCCAAAGAAAATAGTTTGAATAGAATTACCTCCTAGAGTGGCAAGTAACTCTATGCTTTAAATTCATGTAGGCAAGTCATATGCTTTGCAAGATGGTTAGGCTGTTATTTACTTAGAAAAGAAACTAAGTCCTTAAACTCACTTACTAAGAGACTAGATCATGGAGGCCATGAATAATGACTTAAATCTAATGCAAATTTTGATAAGTTTTATTTGATTTTTTGGACTTTTTATTTTGACATAGGCTAAAGGATTTTGTATGCCTAAATGCATGAGAAATTGATTGAGGGCTAAATCAAGAGAGAAAGAGGTGTCTTTCCATCAAAGGCATGTGGTGAAATTTTTATTATATATCTCTGCTTTCATCTAACCCCCTTTTGAAAAAAAAGGATAAATGAAATAGAAATATATAACACCTTTTCATGTCGGGACACCATGCAGATCCTAGATGTTCTTATTAGGGTGATCGGGTATGACATTGAAGAAAGGTGTACTATCTTAAAGATAGAAATCACCACCCTACAATCAACCTAATCACCTTAATAAGAACTCCTAAAGACTATGGGGTCTTCGGAATGAACCAGAGATTCTTCCCCAACTTTACATGGAAAAATAAAGCAGGGTTTATTTTAAGCAGGGTTCATTAAGTTCCCTACAGGGGCAAGCCCCCATAGTTAATTACATCTTAAGAAATAGGATTCCTTATGAATACTCTCAATTAAGGTAAATGATCATTATCTCCAAAGAATTCGAAAGGTAGGACTATCTATCGATTAGTTTATTTTTAGAAAAGTCAAGTGGGATCAATCAATAGAAGGGAGTTCTTATTGAAGCCAAATAAAGATAAGTAGGGGATGCTTAGGATACTAGGAAGCCTAGTAAGCACCCCAAACTATCCTATGGTTGGGCTTTACATTTTTGAAATTGAATTGATTCATTTGAGTTGAATTTTTATTAGAAATCTAGACTTATAATTCCATGATACAAGGTCATGGAGATGCCTAAGAGGTGAGGATTTATGCTTGTAGCTTGCAAAGGGAAGTAGCAACCTCTAAACCTAAATCTAGGAACTTTAGTGAGGGCCAAAAGTACATGACCTAAGTCTAAGGAGAAAATGGGTATTTTGTTCATCTCCACAAGAGAGGATGAACCACCCGATTGTTGGACTTACAACTAGGGGGTGGGGTATAACTCCTCCTGATTTTAAATTCATATAGGCAAGTCATATGTTTATGCAAGATAGTAAGGTTGTTGTTTAATTAGAAAAGAGACTAAGTCCTTAAACACACTCCTAAGAGACTAGATCATGTAGGGAATGATTTTGATGACTTAAATCTAATGCAAATTTTTTATATATTTTATTTTTATTTTGGACAATCAAATTAACACAGAATTTAGGATTCATATGCCTAATGCATGAGAATTTAGATTATGGGCTAAAATCAACAAGATTGGGAGGTGTGTTTCCACCATGGCTCTCAAAGGTCAAGCCAAGTTCTCTGGAAATGGTTGGAAGCCCTCCAATCAAGAGTGAAATAATATACTTTTTATGCATGATGTGAGAAAAGTAATACAACATCCAGCTAAAGGGTTGCTAATTATTTTATCTTGATTTATAGCCTAAGCTTTAGGTGAGGTTATGAATTATTTATTTTGAGTTTTTAGTTATTTAATTTGGTAGAAAATTTATTTTTTTTCTAAGAGCCTAATCATCATCCAGGCCATACATCAAAGCAAGGAAGAAATTAGGAAAAAATGTCATCTTAATGCACAAGCTAAACAAACATCAATCAATTTATAAAGCTAGCAAAAGAATAAAAGGTCATTTGTTATGATGAGCTCCCCAAAATAAATTGGGTAGCTCTACCCTTATACAACCCAGATTACAACTGAATTAAATACAATCAAGCAGGAATTCATTATTATGGGAGTCTTCATTCTTCATTCTTCATTTCTTCTTTCTTCTTTCTTCTTTCTTCTTTCCTCTTCCTTCTTTCTTCTTCCTTCTTTTGGATGGTTGGAATGTGGTTGCTCCAAAGCCTCACATGGTACATAAGATGTAATCTTATGATCAATGATCATCCTAATATCCCATAACAATCATTCCAAAATCCTAATTGTAAAATTACATGAAAATGGAAAAGTAAATCTAACTAAAACCTAAAATAGAGATTAGCTAAACAAACCATAACATCCCAAGCATGTATGTGTATAAATTGGACTTAGCACCCCACACATGGGTAACAAATCCCACCTAGCCTATTTTGGATTATGCTTAGGTATATAAGCACCTGCACAGCAAAAGGTAGTTATATTTTTATTATTGTGCCCCTTAAGCATAATCCCATGCAAAAGATAATGATTAGACTAAATCGTCCTACCATTCAATCAATGGGCATACACCGTAACATCCAGACTAAAATATTACATCACAAAATAAAAGAAAACATCAAACCATACACCGCCCTAACCTAAAGCTCGAAATGGTGACTTAGCCTAATGTGTGTGTCATTTAAGGTTTGTGTGGTATTTTTAGCTAGGCTTTAAGGTTGAGACTTTCTAAGTATGAAAAAGTTTCAACTTAGATGAATGGTTTTATTTAAGTGTTTTAGTTAGTTTTGGTTGATCTTATTTTGTATTTTGATTTGGTTTGAATGAATCTTACAATTAATTACTAAGTGTTGTAAAGAGAGGAAAAGAAAAGAGAACTTTTCTTTCCTCCCTACCTTAAGTAATTTCTAAGGTAGATTCATATTTGATTATTGTTTAGTGACTGTTTTATTATGTGTTTCAATTAATCCTAAGTTTAGATTTTTTTCCCCAAACAAACCTATTCAAAAAGAAAGGCATTTTAAGATTAAGTAAAGTGAAATACTATCACAAAGCACACATCACTTTGTTTCTTTCCCAACATATATAACATGCATATGGGTGAATCCTAAGCAAATATATACATGCAAATGGAAGTGTTTAGCACACCTTCATGATGAATGCTAAGTGATGTTACTTAAAGAAATTTGAAATGTTTTATGTATGCATGATTTTGTTAAGTACAAAAGGGTGATTCTTTTATCCATTTTTCACATGCACATTTATATGTATGAAAGGCATAAGTGAGTACGGCACCATTGTTAGCACCAGGGGTGTAAGGTACAAGAAATACTTAGGGCTACTTAAAGCCAAACAACCCTAGGGTTATCTAGACTAATATACTGCTTTCCTTAAATACATATGCATGTACAAAAGAAATGAATGGAAAAAAGAAAGATGCAAAGGTTTATGTTTGTTTGTTTAATTTGTTTATGCAATTTACATGAGTAAGTGTGAATACCCTTCTTAATTAATAACATAGAAATGAATAGGAATGGATTTAAGCAAGTGTTATGTTCTTTTCAAATGAACTATACACTTTGCAAATCCTATTCAAAACTATACTAAAAGAGAAAAGAAGGAAAATCACACAATGCACATCTTTATGCTCATACTCACATGTAAGCTTATAAATAATTATAAGTAACATACCTTTCAATTTTTATATTTGATTTAAAAGTTTTGAAAATAATTTTGAATTTAATAGTCATAATAGCCATTCATCTTCTTACTTTAGCCAAAACATGCAATTTTGACATAAAGGCAACATTTCATTTTTAATTTGATTTTTAAAAGACATGAATGTATGATTTTCATATGACATGCACATTTAACATATTAGAAAAGAAATAAAGTGATGAAAGCATGTAAATTCATTCACCCTAATTAATTCCTAAAGACAATCCTGTGGAATAAGATTATTAAAAGTAAGTCAAATTTGGTTTAAGGAAAGTTTGATTTTGTTTTTTAGTTTGATTTCAATTTGAGAAATGAAAAGGTTTGCAGGTCCTAACCCATTCCCACATGTGTATGATGTTTTAGTTTAATTTTTAAGTGATTAGATCAATTTTATGCTTTGGTTAGGTTATGTGAATTAAGTGTATTAATTACCCTTACACACCACTTTAACATATTTAATCAAATAATTATGAGCCAATGTATGACATAAAACCACATAAGAATTTAAATTAACAATGCACCTAGGAAAGAAAGGCCTAATTGGCTCATAATTAATGATTAATTAAGCTAAAGGGTTTAATTTAAGCACTTTCATAACCCTTCCCACACATGTGAGTTGGATTTTGATTTCCTTAAGCTACTTAGGTTATTGAACACCTAAGCATCCACCCAAGATGAATTGGTTAAGTTTTGGATTTATTTGAAAATTTTATCAAGTTAATTAAGTAGGTGATTAGTGGATTAGCCCTTAATTAAGTTTGGATTAAGGAAGGAAAGGGGTTTTGGGAATGGCTTAGGGAAAATTCCCAAATCCATTCCATAAACCTCTTCCCCACTTAAGCAAGCTTTAATAGACTTAATAAAAAGATTAAGCCACTATTCACATGCTTAATTAAGCTTAATTACATTAAAAGGGTGATTAAGAATTTAATATATGATTTCCCTAATTAACTCATCAATAAATCCCAAGAAAATTAGGGAGGCGGTCATCCCACTAAATACAAAAATTTGAAATGAATTAATGAAATAATTAGGGAGTAGTTATTAATTTTATTAAAACCCAATTAAAAATACACTATTCAAAAAATTATCAAATAATTTTAGATTATTCTTAAGAAATATCTTCATAATTTTTACTTTGTAATTTCAGATTTTTCTAGAATTAGTTATGTTATTTTGAAGTTTTCATGATTATCCATTAAATAGCCTAATTAAATGACTAATCCCATCGCACCATATGGAGGCTCATGCATTTAACGCGTGGCATGAGATTGGTCGGTTATCACATCCCTGTGTCGCATCAACGGTGGTGCTACACGCTTTCTCCTCACATATCCAATCAAAGATCGATGGTCAGATCCCATGTATTAAAGGATAAATCAGGATCCTATGCATCTTGATCATAGTCCATCCAAAATGCAGATGGATGGCCCATGATCATCCTCGAAGTCAATGGAGATGGCCACCGCCATCTTCTGTGGAAGATTCAAGTTTGATTGAGATCAAATTCAACCCACACCATCATGCAAGGGAGAAGACATCCAACAACCAATTTTTGAGATGAAAATTTATTTCACAAAAGACCACACACTCTATTCTGCTCTTTTCATCCATACCTCGGAGGCAAGCTCAATCCATCAAAGTAGCTTCCTAGTGGAGATGAAGCCTCTGAAAGTTTCAAGTCTGGGATAGAGTGATCCCATGGACCAAGCTCACCTTCAAATCCTTGTGGCTTGATAAGTCCCACTCCTTACTTGAGAACTTGGATGCTTTGAAGTTCGATTGAGTCCTCGAAGCTTGCAAGAGGAATTGGCTTGATTTTGTCTATTGAGTAAGTGAAAATGGTGGTGCTCCTATTTTGGTTTGAAGAACCAGAAATGGAGAAATGGAAATTATTTAGGAAGCTTGGAGAATTTCTTTGCCCTAAGCTCAATCGAATGTGAGTGTTGGATTCAAGTGAAATTAGGGGAGTATAATGATGGCTCAAGCTCTTCCTTCCATTTTGATCAATTCATATTCAATGGGTTTATTAGTGCATGGCATTTGGTTTTGGGTGTAGGGAGAAGGAAGCTCCCATGTGCTTAAATGAGTGGAGGAAGGATTCATGTGCTAACCAAGTGAGGTGGTCAGTTTTGACCTTAGGTTGGGTTTGGCTAACCCAACTCCAATGGATCATGTGCATCATCCTCATTAGTAACCATTTGGTCCACTAAGAGGATGTCAAGTGTCCATGAAAAGGAATTGAAAAAATTCCAAGTGCTTTTGATTTTAGGTTATCCCATGGCCTAGGGGTAAAATGGTCATTTGGCTTAGATTTTATTTTGAATATATTTGGTATGATTGAAAAATGGGCTAGGCCAAGTTTCACTAAATTTGAGTTGGTTTGATATGATTTGCTCATGTTGACCCATTTAGGTCAAAATGGGTCAACTTAATCAAGTTGACCAATTGGTCAAATTGTCAAACCATTGGGTCAAGTTCATATGACCAAAATATGTTGGCATCATTGGTTTGGTTCAATTTGATTTATATTTTTTGGTTCATTTGATTTCATTTAGGTCAAATGGGTCAAGTAACAATTTGACCATTTGACCTATTTGGTTAGGTCATGGGTTGGTTTAGGTTCATTGATCATATGAAATGGATTGGTATCTTTGTTTTCAATCAATTTGTTTGATTTGATTTTGGCTCAATTTGACCTTTAGTCAAGTTAGTTCAAGGTCAATTGGGCTAGTTAGGTCTAGTTGGCCAATTGAGCTTTGGTCAAGTTCAACAAGTGATTTGGAATGAACTTGACCCATTGGTTTCAATCAATTTGGCTTAGATCAAGTTTTGACACATTTTGACTTTTAAGTCAAGTTGGGTCAACTCGTGTCAAGCAGCCAATTGGGCTGTTAGGCTCAAATGATGACTTGGTCAAGTTTAAACATTGATCATGAATGAGTTTTGATCAATGGTTTCAATCATTTTGCCCTATGGTGGATTTTGGCTAGTTTAGGTTTCATTTTGCTAAGTGTTGACTTGGTCAACCCTTAGGTTTGACTTTGACCCAATTTGAGTGATTGATCATCTCATGATGATTGCTCACAATGTGAGGCTTAGGTGGGCTAGTTCAATCCAATTTTGGTAGATTAGAATTTCTCATGTACTTTGGTCACTTTGGGGTCACAAAGTATTGAAGTTTGATTGAATAATGATTGAATTGATTTAAATTGATCTAAGATGAACATGAGTTTAATGGTTTGATTGAATAGTTGGTTTTGAAGTTTATATTTTATTTGATTCATGATTGAAGGATTCATTGAATCAAAGAAAATGGGTTTCTTGATTTGATTTGATTTCAAGTTCAAGAATTTGACTTGAAAGGCTTAGGTTGAATTTTGATTGAATTTGAGTTTGGTTTTGAATTGATTGATTGATGATTGAAGTTTGTTTATATTTGGATTCATGATTGAAGGATTGATTGAATGGAAGAAAAAATCAAGGGTTTGGCTTGATTTGAATTTGATTTGGCTAAGTTAATTTGACTTGAAAGGCTTAGTTGATTTGAATTTGGATTTGATTTTTGAATTTAGTTTTGATATTTGTTTATATTTCATTTATATTGTGAATATAAATGAGAATATAAATGGTTATAGAAAATTTCGAATTTGATTTGATTTGGATTTGATTTCTAAAGTCATAAGATGGGAATCAAAGTGTCTTAATAGATTTTTTTGGATTTGAATTTTGGATTTGTTTGATTGATTTGAATTTATATTTCATTTATATATGAATATAAATGAGAATATAAATGGGTTGTGAGAAAATTTTGAATTTGAATTGATTTGGATTTGATTTAAGCTAAGTCCATGAGAGGAATCAAAGGACTTAGAAATATTTTGGAATTTAGATTTCAATCATGAGCTTCAATCATTTGAATTTTGATTTGAGAAATCCATTTGGAATTAATTTGAGTTTGAAGTTGATTTGATTTGAGTTTGGAGATGATTTGAATTTTGACTTGAAGGAAGGGTGAGGATTTGGTCAAGCTATAGTAAATTTTCAACACCCCTAAGGCGCCTATTTATGGCTAACTCTTCTAAGTCTCTAGTGTTGAGTCCCTAATCACTAAGTGTCTTAAGACTAAAGACTTTAGTGTCTAAGAGAAGTTATATGTCTAAGATGGAGGGGTTGAGAGCTCATCTAAAAATGAGGTCAACAAAGGCACCCAATAGTGTGGTGTGACACAAGGAATGCATTGGTGTTGACAAAATGATCAATAACAATCTCACAAGCAACAGAATGATCTACTTTAACAAGGTAGAGGAATCTGTGAGCTTAGTGTGACCACTTATGCCAACAACATAAGAGAGTAAAGGGGAATCCACAGGATAGAGTATGTGAACCTTCCACTGGGAAACAAGTTCAAATCATCCAAGGGAGATGAGAGGTTTGATTTGATGATTTCACTGGGAGAAAAAATTTGATTTGAATTATTTTGATTATTTTGATTTATTGACTCCACCGGGAGATTGATTGATTTGTTTTATATTTTTAAATTTTTTTTGAGATGAACCTTGCGATGGATCATACAGTGGGGAGCCATGGAGGACCTAACTCATTTACCAATCCAAAGGGGTAGTCTACCACATAAGTAGGGACTACAACCAAAGGGGATGCCTTGGTGTGCAGATTGTAAAAAGAAAGCATGTAGACTTACATCCTCCAAAGTAAGGACCATGGGTGATCTATTGGGCAACAAGATTGAACCCAACCTGACTATTGAGTGAATGCCTGGGACTTAAATCGCTCAAAGATAAGATTTTTTATTATTTTGATGATCTTATTTTACATGGATGTGACTGTAGCCATGGAGGCTGCTAACTCAAAATTTACCAATCCAAAGGGAGTACTCAACCATAGTAGGACTATCCAACCAAAGTGCCTTTTGGTTTGCAATGGTCAAATTAAGAAGAAAGTGGGACTCATCTTTAAAAACAAGGAACCATGATGGCAAGGCAACAAATTGAACCCGACCTAGAACTATTGAGTGAATGTCATGGGGACTTAAATCACCAAAGATAGTCAAGATTAATTTTATTTTATTTTGATGGATTCCATTTGTGATGGATCACACTAAGAAGGAGCTTATATTAGCCTAGACCTATCTCAGATTTACTGAACCAAAGGGAGTAGCTTCTCAGCCGAGGGGAGAACTATCCAACCAAAAAAGTGCCTTTAGTTTGCAATGATCAATTTAAGGAAAGAAAGCATGATGACTCACATATTCCACTACAAAAGACCACTGGGGTGATCATTTGCTTTGGGCAACAAATCAAACCTGACCTAGTCGCCGTCTTTGATGCATGCTAGAAAGAATGCATCTTACATCTTCCAAAGAAGAATGACTGTCCGGGTAACCTGCTTGTGGAAAAATAGTTTGAACTCACCCAACTGGTGACTAAGGAGTGAGTAACCAAGGATTTATCTCAACTCGTAGTCGCAATTCCTATAGGGAGTTCACGACACTTCCCTAAAGATAGATTCTTGCAGAAAAGGGCCCTTTGGGGCTTTGAATCCTCAAGAATATATTATTTGTTTGTTTAGTTTGTTTATCAGGACCCTAATTTGTGAGGGATCAAACGAGAAGGAGCTTATATCTTAGACCTATCTCGATTTATGAACCAAGGGAGAATTGCATCCACGAACAAATTCTCCAACCACGGGTGGCTAGGAAAGGGGACTGTCCAATCCAAGTAACCCGGTAGTGTCTAAATGGGTCAAAGGATGTGATCCAAATAGAGTTCCCATGTGGAGAGGGGTCCTAAGGCTTGATCCAAAACGGAGAAGATGACATGGCTAGTCATATATCAAATAGGTATTCTGGCAAACTCAAGGAGAAAGCGGACTCACATCTGCCAAGAGTGGTGTATCCACGGGTGAGTCCGATATAACATCAACCAACCTAAGGTGATTTGTAATCAGCCTAGAAGAAAGCTCGGGACTCATCTTCCTATAGGGAACTAATTGGGATAGTCTTTCGACAGTGTTATCCACGAACTACCGAGTGAATGACTGAGGACTTACAACTCAAATAAAGAGGAAAGGACTTATCCTAAACCTCAAATATACTGACCTAGTTAGATCATGATGATTAGTTCAAGAAGAAAGCTTGGGACTCACATCTTCTTAAATAATCAACATGAGGTAGCTTAGGCAAGGAAGTACCATAACTAACAAGCACTCATTGGTTTGCAATGATCAAGTTAGAAGAAAGTGGGGACTCACATCTTCCAAACAAGTGACCATTGGGTGACATACTAAGGTAGTATGTAAACCTTAAAGCAACTAATGAGTGAGTGTCACAGGGGCTTGCTCTCACATCAAAGTAGAGATAAAAGATTGTGTTTGTGTTATGCTTGTGTAAAGGAATAGGATGTCTGGGTTTTATACACCTACCTTAAACACATTGGGGATCCTGATGAAATGATGCCATGGATGGCAATGGGAATTCCCACCGTGAAAGGATGTCGCTCGGGTTCTCTTAAACCTAACTTGGTTGTGTAAATTGAAATAGAATGCCTCTTGGGTTCTCTCACCTATTTAATAGCATCGGGAGATTGTGTTTGATTGTATTTGTGTTGTGAAAGAGGGATAGGATGCCTCTTGGGTTCTCTTACACCTATCTAACATGGATTCACAAGATAAGCAAACAATGCTTCAAAGAAGAGAAGATTTTGATGAAATGGAATCAATTTTGTTCTTTTGATAATAATATTTTCAAAGTTTTATGGGTAATATTTCTTCAAATAGAGCCCATTAATTTGAAGCATCGGGTGTTCCCCTTTACAATCAATAAGTTGATAGATCCTCCTTGGTAGGCCTCTCTATGACATGGGGCCTTCCCAAGTGGGTTCAAACTTGCCTCCCATCTTTGACAACAATTGGTCTCCTTAGGACTAACACAAGTTCTCCTACTTGGAAAGACCTAGGGTGAACCAGCTTATTGTGAGCTTGAATCATTTTGGCTTGTACAACTCGAGGTTGCATGCAGACTCTCCTCCAAACCTTTGAGCTCTTCTAACCAACTTTGCATTCTTATGTGATCTTGCTACCCAATGCTATCCTTAGTGATGGGAGTTGAACTTCTAAAGGAATGGCTTCAAACCCATACACTAAGGAAAATGGGTAGATTGAGTTGGAGTTTGTATGTGGTGTGTATGCCCACAAGGCTTCAACTGCATTCCACTATCGCTTGTTATCATCAAGTGTCTTCTTTAGTATTTGGATGAGAGTTTTGTTGAATGCTTCTAAGCCATTTGCTCTGTAGATGGTGGAGTATCTAATCTATACCATGTCTTCTTGGCAAAGCTTGATCTTGGTGCTTTTGAATGCGCACATTATCGGATATAATTCATCGAGGCACCAACCTATATATGCATATGGAAAAAATTGAAGCACCCGAGATGTGACCTGAATGGGATTGCCTCACCCACTTGGAAAAGTAGTTGGTGGCGCCTAAGATGAACCGATGACCCTTGGAAGAAGGAGGATCAATAGGACCCACAATATGTACCTTAACACTCAAATGGCCATGAGGCCAATGTAGGGTGTAGAATGTTAGGTGGTTGAAGTAAGACCACACCATGTACCTAACATTGATGGCATCTCCTAGCTACATCCATGCACTATGTAATCATCGGAGGCTAGTAGTATCCTAGTCTCTTGATCTTCATCTTCATCTTTGGACCAGATTGATGTGCCACATAGACCGAATGTACCTCCTTATAATGCCATGGGTTCATGTTTATCTAAACAATGTAACCAGTCAAAGGATTGTCGATAAGGTGCCATCAACGAGAGCATAGAGAGCTTTCACGATGGGCTTGTGACTTTCTTGAGGTAGTTTGCCGTGTTCAAATAGTCTATGAATGTTGCCTCCCAGCCTCCTTGTCCTTATAGGCAACAACCTCCCCTTCAAGAGAAAGTCTCGATGAGTTTAGCATCAATAAGGGATAGACTTGTCTATTTTGGACCCTTATTGGAATGGACTCATCTTCTACACCAATTCTTGGCAAGTTTGGCCAAAGCATCTATTGCATTCTCTACTTGGGGAACCTTGTAGATGGTGACTTCAGAGATTTGGCCCAACAGCTTCATTATATACTCATGGTAATGACGAAGCTTGTGTTTGAGAACCTTGTAGGACCCGATAATCTGGTTGATGACCAACTAAGAATCCCCAAAGATGTTGATGTTGTTGGAAAAGACTGTGATGGCTAACTCCAGGCTAGCAATCAAATCCTCATACTCAACTTCATTGTTTGTGTAGGGATTGGAAAGATAATATGAGAATCTCATCACATCGTAGTCTGGAATTAAGAGAATTATTCTTACCCCTACCTTTCCTGGAAGAGTAAATCATGGTGCTTCTCCTTTATGAAAAGAAGCTGCACCATCAAATTACATCTCCCATCGACAGTTGTCAACCTCCCCTAAGTTCATGATTTGTTCATCGAGATCATCCAAGAGAATCAACAGAAGTGGGTGTGCTTAAGAAATGCTAGCTTCCTTTATATGGCAAAATGTGATATCAAACTAAGAGAATCATGGACCATCACCAAACATCCGATAGCATTGGTCATGTCATGAGATATAGTGGATTGGTTCGAAATCAAGTTCACCTTATGAGAAAGCATATAGTGTCAAGCTTTTGAGATGCAAAGATCAAAGCAAGCAATGTTTCTCAATAGGTAGTTCACAGAATGAGGACAGGTAGTAGAGAGCACTCTCCTTCCCTTCATCATTGGCTTTAACAAAGCCCGAGAGTCATCCAATGCAACAATAGTAGAGGATGAGTGGCCCGCCTGATAGGGCTACTAGAACTGTGGCTTCACCAAATACTACTTGATATCTTCAAAGGCTGATGGCACTTATCATCCCACTTGAACTTGGCATCCTTTTTGACAAGTGCTAAGAACGGCTTGCATCTCTCCGATAGGTTGGAAATAAAGCATCTTAGATACACCAACCATCCTTGGAAAGATCTGAGTTGAGTTAAGCTTTTAGGAAGTGGCATTTCTAAGATAGCTTTGATCTTTTGATCTATTTCTATTCCCCGATGTCAGATAACAAACCCAAGGAATTTCGCTACTCAATGCACACTTGGGGATTCATTTTGAGGTTATATTATCTTAACCATTCAAAACTACTCTCAAGTCAAAGAGATGGTCTTCCTTTTCTGCTTGACTACTAGATCATCAACATAGCACTCAACCCGATGATGGATGAGTTCATTGAAGATATGAGTCATGGCCCGGTATGTAGCACCAAAGATTTTAAGGCGAAAGGCATGACCCTATAACAATAGATTTGGGGTTCAAAAGGTGTTTCTTTCATCCTCGAGCCATCTTGATTTGTTGTAACCAGATGACCCATCCATAAGGAGAAAATTGCATGAGATGAGGTGATGTCCACCATTAATTTATAGGGAAGAGGAAACTCATCCTTAGGACATGCCTTATTTAAGTCCCCATGCATATGTGAATTTCATTCTTCTTAACTATGACACTAGCTAACTGTAGATATTTTTCTTCCTATGAAACCAAAGATCGATCCTTGACTTCAAAAAATGACCTGTTATTTGATTTCTAATCACATCTAGAGCTTGCTTGATAGTTAGAAGATCTATTGCTACTTTGTATGGACTATATCGAAGATAATCGGGCATTTCTTCATAACTCCATGCAAAGTATTAAACTCAATCAATAGCCTAACTAAGTCATTGGTTTCTTCTTCATTCAACAATAAACCGATGTATGTCGGGCATGGATTTTCTTCCATCCCGAGGTTGATTTCTTTAAGCTTGTCAATTATTGAATGGATCTCCTCTTCAAATTTTGGTGGTGCATCCTTGATTTGGAGATCATATGGATCATTTGAAGTTTCTAAACATACATCCTCATAAGAGTTAGGGTGGTGTGAAAAGAACCTATCAGACTACAGATGGTTGGTGACAACTAAGCAAGAATCATCATCTGACCCATTGTACCAAATCCTAGTCAATCTTGATTGTTTCCCCGCCTATGTTGTTCCATAGCTTTTGTACTCTAACGCTTAGACCATGTATAAGGAATCAAACCCTTCTTTGCAAAGATTAAGAACACAAGGAGTAAATCAAAAGGCAATTCCATTAATTCTTTATATGAATTCTCCTCAAGTTCTACATCAACTTTGGACTTGAGGATGATGATCCCAAAAAGAATCTCTTGGCTCATCATGGAAGACTTAGGGGCTTCCTTAACTACTAAACCTTCAACTTTTGAGATGAAAGTGAGGTTAGAGCTAAGGTTCCCAACTATCCGATAGTTTCACATACATTTGATTCAATACTTTGCTTTGTTTGGAGGCCTTCATCATTGTTGTTGCTCAGTGTCACCTCCAATGAAACCCACAGAGGGGGTTGGTACTAATCACATTAGACTCATCCTCGAGCTAGATTGGTTCTATGTGAATAGGGGTACTCCTATGAACTGGAACATAACCCATTGATGGCCAACCAGGGGTCTTCCACCGAAATTGCCTCTATTTCCCCGCCTCGGAGGTGGAGAGTCATCCTACCCACATGTCCATATGATGGAATGAACTATGGGTGGAATGTGATATGCGGCTCTATTTCTTCTTCAATTTTCCTTTCTTGTTCACATAGATTTTCATTTTTTTTCTCTTTCTTCATCTTTTTCTTCTTTTTCTTTTGAATTTGAATTTGAATTTTCCAAGTTCATGAGAAAGAGTATTTTGAGGAAGATAGTAGGTCGCATCCTCATATATCTCAACCTCTCTAACTAAAAATGGCTTTTCATCTCCTTTGACATAGTACTCAATCCCATCCTTCCTGAACTTGATGCACTAATGGAGGGAGGATGGAATCATCTTATTCTGATGTATCCAAGGCCTACCAAACAAATTAGTGAACGAAGTATTTGAATCAATGATATAAAAATTGGCTTCATTCTTCTAGTCACCTATCTCCAAAGGTAACACTATGGAACCTAAAGCCTCTCACCTTGTTCATTGAATCCTCTCAACATCATCCTCCTTGTGGAGATGTCGATCCTCAAATAGTAAGGGTCTTAGACTCATAATACCACGATGCACTGGATCGATGAGAACTCGCAAGTCTAAATCTTCCATGTCAACTAATGTAGAGGGACTTGTGCTCCATGTCCCCGTAAGTAGGTCTTCATCTATGAAAGTGATTCTCAGCTTCTCTGAATAATGTGCCTCCTCTCCAATAGCGTCACCGAAGCTAAGCATATCTCATCAAGGAGAGCCTTGATTATGATTCTCATCTCTTTGATAAGATAAGGGCATCATATGCTTAGCTTAGATGGAACTTTCTTAGGTGAGAGAGACATTGTAGTCCACCTTGGGATCCTCCACAAGCATATCCAAGGGTGGAGCATCATGGAGGGGCTTCTCGATCCTAAACCAATGACTTATTTTCCCCATCTTGAGGTGCCCTAGGAGGTAGAACCTTGCCACTATGAGGTTGACTTGGTGATCTCTGTGGCAAGGTAATGGAAGATTCTACGCATCAGCTCACCTATAGCTTCTCCTATGGGACCCTCATTGGATGATTCCAAGTCTATCTCAGGTGAACCCGTAGTATTCAGAGAAAATCCAACTCAATCAAAGAGGAAGATCAAAATTATTATAATTATGTATTTAGACTTGAAGAGTTATCATTAGAATAGATTTAGACAACCCATCGTGACATATATAATTCAAGCTAGCTTTATTCTTCAATTTCTTGGATTTGATAGGAGGTACAAAGTAGAAATCAAGTAAAGTAAGAGGGTGAGGGATTTGATGCCCTCATCCATCCATACAAGATGTCTACTAGAAGAAGAACTAGTAAAGTAGAGGTCGCTAAGCAAGTGGTAGCTATATTATGGGCTGAGGCTACTTGGTTGCACCCACTTGGCTATCCCGAGCAAGATAAGCCCCAAGTTGCAAAAACCTTCCTTGATGTTGGAGGTTTGAGCATCTCGCAGCAAGGAAAGTTTCTTGATTTTTGATAATTTTTCTGAGGTTTTGGATAAGGAGATATCCCAACCTTCTTTGGTTTTGGAAGGATCAAGTATCCCCAAGGATTACCCTAATGGAACTGGATGGTTGTTCCATAAGGTATTCCTTTGGATAACTATAGCACCCTTGAAGCTATGTTCAAGCCACCCTTAATGTGAAGCAATCTTCCAAAACATGACCTCATATGTGGTAGGGCAAAAGTTAGGATCATTGCTTTTGCCCACTTCCTGGTTCTAGTTGCTAGCTTCTTTAAGAGATTCTTAAAGATCTTCTGATTACCTCTTAAATGAATAAGGCTTGTTAAGTTTATCCAAAAGAGTAGGTGGACCATAGCTACCGCTGTGTATGTACCACATGATGATGTGGTCAGGAGGAGGTGGTAGGCCATGGAGGCTACCATGGAGGCCGTAGGGTGCCTGATGGTGGTGAGGTGGAAAGCTCACTACTGGTGGGCTTCTTCTCAAAATCTTATGTGGCTTCCGCTTATTGATTAGTCTGAAAAGGTGATTGGCTTCTCCTCAGTTAGCGCCTTGATTAATTTCTCAAAGTTTTGATGGTGAAACCTTGAGCATGAAGGTGACTGCCATGGATATTCTTAAGCAATCTCAATGGTTGTTCGCATGGTTTATTTCATACTCAAATTATGCCATCCGAGAATGTAATCAATAAGGGACTCACCGATTTTGTTGAGCCACAATGAGATCACATACCACCTTTGTTGAGCTCCAAAGAAACCTCTTGATGAAGAGTTGCTCCAACTCAAGAAAGTCTTCATAAACTATTGGAAGTTCACATAATCAAAAGGCTATGCTAAGCTACTATAAGAGATGGAAGAGTAAAGCATCACTACCACCGTTGCAATAATGCCCAAAAATGCAATGTTTCCTGGGTTCCCACTACATTGAAGAAAGAAGGGAGAAACCCTGATATTGGCATCAAATTCCTCTAGGTCTACCCTTTGAACGATGATCCTCCTCGCTTGAGCCAATGCTTCCCCACTACCAACCATGCTTGATATATCTTTTTCTATATGGAGGTACTATCCACTACCTTCATACATCTTGGTGCTACCTTGCTCTAGAGGTAAAGTCTTGTTGGATCCAAGACATACCAACTCTCTATAGTAGGATGGATGTGCTTTATTTTTAAGTGCTAAGATGCTGCTAACAAGCCTCATCTACATCTTTGATCATCTTTTCATTTTTTATTTGCTGAGGTGTCGTAGTTGGTATGTCTTCTGCCTCACCAACACCTTCCATAGTCTACTCAAGGAGAGAACCCATGTATCACAAACCCCATAATCTCTAATATCATCTCATTGGGATCAAAGCTAATCTCCTCATCATCATATCCAAGATCTCCTTCCATGAGATAATGGCAATATCATCTAGAGAATGATCAACATGCAAAAGATCGGTGGTGGGATCACTATCATGTATGAGGCACCGACCTCCGCTGAGAATTAACCTTGAGGTGTACTGGAAGAAATATGCCCTCTATCACCGATCGGAGTGGGTACACTCCTAGAGGATCTATCATGAACTATCACCCTCCTCCTAAGCAATCTCCATCATGTTGGTGGTGGTGGTGATGACAACTATGATACTTGAGGTCATTCCTTTCACCACTAGGGGCGTAAGGTCAGAGAGTCGGCCTCACCACGTAGGGTGTAGATGGAATGGGATCTCCCATCGGATCACCAACTTCTCTCCCCGATGTGCCTTCATGGCCTTGGCAAATGCTGACAGATAAAAAATGGAGAAGAGTGGTGGAGGCACCAGACTCTCTGGATAGAGCACCTCCCATGATGTGTAGTCCCGTAAGATAGATATCGACATGGTAGTAGCTCAGAAAAAATATAAGTGTGGAGGGCCGACTCTATATACCTCTCGTGAAGTGACAATAGTGGGCCACTCCCCTCTCCTATAATGCTTCCACGCGTGGGAATGATTGATCTCAAATCAAACTGAGCCCTAAACTCATCTTCAGAAAAAAAAAAACCTATTCTCAACGGTGCTTCAAACTAAACTCTGGAGGTGAAGAAATCCTCCTAGCCTCTCTCTAGACCCAGAGAGGGTGGAACTTTGTAACTGGAAACCATCATGGATCTCCTCTACAATAATCGGTAGCCTAACTCCCTAGCAATGAAAGTGTGGTATACTTTATCATGTGATTCTTGTTTCTTTTTTGGGTCTGGTGGGGTGAGCAGAGTAAGAGCTAGACCCAACCTCAAAAGTAGGGGAGACAATCCCTGGGATCGGGAGCCTTCCCCTTGAGGGGGTGCTGAGTGGTACTAACTGGGAAGCATGGGGAACAACCATGCACACTGCATCACAACACCGCCGGGAACCGCCTCTTCAAGTGAGGGAATATCCAGTGATGGCATGTCGATCTGATGACGAGCCGTCACCATGCTGCTAACATCATGAGGGGTGCCTCACATGTAATCCGCCCCCTCAAAGCCTACCAAAGTGGATGAGGGGCATAATCGAGCATGGAAGGGTCATCTAGGCCAAGTCCATCCCATGAGGAAATGAACACATACTTTGCCGCCATTATCAATCAACTAAACTAATCCGAATTGAAAGTCCCAATGTTGAAAACAAACTTAAATTAGATTCTTATTTTTGTTGCATTTTGAATTTGAATTTTAGAATTTGAACCCACACTCAACATCTTGAAAGTGTTAAGTCTCAAATGGATTTAGAAGAGATTTTGAGATTGATTGAAAAGAGATTTTAATGTAGAATCCACTTTCAACAAATTTATGTTGAAAATGGGTTCAAATATTTTTGAGAGATGCTTCCATAGGTTCATATTTGAATTTTGATTTTGATTTTGAGGACCCTTTATTTAACAAATTTGGGTATTTCAATGTAAAGGGTCAATAAATTTTGTTTTGATTTGAGATTTTTAGAATTTACTCACTTAGCAAATTTGGGTATGCTAAGTGAGGTGTTTGAAAATAATTCTTCTTTTTTTTTTGTTTGTTTGTTTTGTGAATCATTTGTGATTTTGAAAATGGAATCCTCATTTAGCAAATTTGGGTATGCTAAATGAAGAATCCAAGTGTGTTTTGTTTTTTGAAATTTTTGAAAATAGACTTAGCAAATTTAAGTATGCTAAGAAAATCCTAATGTTTTTTTTTTTTATTTGATTTTGAAAATAGATTCTTAGCAAATTTGGGTATATGCTAAGAAAATCCTAATGTGTTTCTTTTTTTGATTTTGTTTTGAAAATGGAGACTTCAATTTTAGCAAATGTATGCTAAATGAAGTTCCAATGTGTTTTTGAATTTTGTGAAAATGGAGATTTCACTTAGCAAATTTGAGTATGCTAAATGAAATCTAAAATGTGTTTCAAATTTTTGTTTTGAAAATGGAGACTTCATTTTAGCAAATGGTATGCTAAAATGAAGTTCCAAATGTGTTTTGAAAATTTTGTGAAATGGAGATTTTACTTAATTTAAATAGTATGAAAAATTCCAAAAATGTGTTTCAAATTTTGTTTTGAAAATGGAGACTTCATTTTAGTATGGTATGCTAAAATGAAGTTCCAAATGTGTTTGAATTTTGTGAAATGGAGATTTCACTAGCAAATTTGAGTATGCTAAATGAAATTCCAAAATGTGTTTCAAATTTTATTTTGAAAATGGACTTACTTTAAATATGGTATGCTAAAATGAAGTTCCAAATGTGTTTTGAATTTTGTGAAATGGAGATTTCACTTAGCAAATTTGAGTATGCTAAATGAAATTCCAAAAATGTGTTTCAAATTTTGTTTTTGAAAATGGAGACTTCACTTTAGCAAATATGGTATGCTAAAAATGAAGTTCCAAATGTGTTTAAAAAAATTTTGTGTTTTATTGATTTTGAAATAACAAATTTGGATATATAAGATGAAAATCAATTTTTGAAAGAGGAAATCCCAACCTGATCATATATGAAATATGTTAAGTGGGGTTTCAAAATAGTATCATTTTATTTAGAAATGAAATCTTCATTTAATAAATTTGGGTATACTGAATGGAGATATTCATGTGTGCTTTTTGAAAGTTTATTTTTGATTTTGAATGGAGATGAAATTTCCATTCAATAAATGTGGGTATATTGAATGGAGAGGTTTCATATGTGCTTCTTCTTTTTTTGAAAGATGAAATTTCCATTCAAATATTGAATGGAGATATTCATGTGTGCTTTTTGAAAGTTTATTTTTGATTTTGATTAGAGATGAAATTTCCATTCAATAAATGTGGGTATATTGAATGGAGAGGTTTCATATGTGTTTTTTTTTTTTAAATTGATTTTTGATTTTGATTGGAGATGAAATTTCCATTCAATAAATGTGGATAGATTGAATGGAGATATTCATGTGTGCTTTTTGAATGTTTATTTTTTGATTTTGATTAGAGATAAAATTTTCATTCAGTAAATGCGGGTATATTGAATGGAGAAGTTTCATATGTGCTTTTGAAAAATTGATTTTTATTTCGATTGGAAATGAAACCTCCATTCAATAAATGTGGGTATATTGAATGAAGAGGTTTCAGATGTGCTTTTTAAAAAATATGATTGTTGGTTTTATTTTTGAAATGTCCCTACATGTAATAATTATTAAAATTTGTTAGATGTATTGTAAAATACTTTATTAAGTGTATTTTGAAAAAGTGCTTTTGAAAAGCAGGACTTTTTATGAATAATTTATTTTGTCTTTATTTTTGGAATGAACCTTTCCTTACCATAAAAATGTGGTAAGGAGGAAGTCTTTGATCATTTTATTTTCATTAAATTTTTATTTTCACCAATTAGGGAACCCAACGGGGGTTTTAAGACCAACACGGGTGAGGTCCTTAAACCTAAACATGTTGGCTAGCTTAACTTAAGGATGAAATAAGATAAGTGCCAACGGAAAGAAAAGATAGTCTTGGAATCATACAAAAGTACAAACCCACTATCAATATGGAGATGATCATTTACCAAAGATGGAGAGAGGAACCATCCCGGTGAGTGCTAGAAAAAATGTGGTGAAAATTTTTATATATCTCCCCATCCCTTTGGAAAAAGGATAAATGAAAACAAAATATATAACACCTTTTCATGGGGACACCACGTAGATCAAATGTTCTTATTAGGATCGGTACCACATTGAGGAAAGGTGTACTATCTCGAAAGATAGAAGTCACCACCTACAATGGACCTAATCACCTTAATAAGGACTCTAAGGACTATGGGTCTTGAATGTGAGATTCTTCCCCTTTACATAAAAAAATAGGGTTTATTTTGAGTTTGTTAAGTTCCCTACAAGCCCCATAGTTAATTACATCTAAGGAAGATTCCCAGAATACTCTCAATTAAAATAAATGATCATTATCTCTAAAGAATTCGAAAGATAGGACTATCAATCGATTGGTTTATTTTTAGAAAAGTCGAGTGGGATCGATCAAGACAAGGGAGTTCTTATCGAAGCAAAATGAAGATAAGTAGGGGATGCTTAGAATACTAGGAAGCCTAATTAGCACCCCAAACTATCCTATAGTTGGGCTTTATATTTTTGAAATTGAATTGATTCATTTGAGTTTAATTTTTATTAGAAATCTAGGACTTATAATTCCATGATACAAGGTCATGGAGATGCCTAAGAGGTGAGGATTTATGCTCATAGCCCGCAAAGGGAAGTAGCAACCTTTGAACCTAAATCTAGGGAGCTTTGGTGAGGGCCAAAAGCATGACCTAAGTTTAAGATGAAAATGGGTATTTGGTTCATCTCCATAAGAGATGATGAACCACCTGACTGTTGGACTTACAATCGCCTGGGGGTGGCCATCAACTAACTCCTCCTACTATTTTAAATTCATATAGGCAAGTCATATGATTATGCAAGATAGCAAGGTTGTTGTTTATTTAGAAAAGAGACTAAGTCCTTAAACACACTCCCTAAGAGACTAGATCATGTAGGGCATGATTTTAATGACTTAAATCTAATGCAAATTTTCATATGTTTTATTTTTATTTTGGACAATCAATTTGACACAAGCTTTAGGATTCATATGCCTAGTGCATGAGAAATTAGATTATGGGCTAAAATCAACAAAATAAGGAGGTGCGTTTCCACCATGGCTCTCAAAGGTCAAGCCAAGTTCTGGAAGGCCCCTCAAGAGTGAAATAATATACTTTTATGCATGATGTGAGAAAAGTAATACAACATCCATAAGGGTTGTTAATTCTTTTATCTTGATTTATAAACTAACTTTAGGTGAGGTTATGAGTTATTTATTTTGAGTTTTGAGTTGTTTAATTTGGTAGAAAATTTTCTTTTTCTAAGAGCCTAATCATCATCATCCCATACATCAAAGCAAGAAGGAAAAAAAAAGATGTCATCTTAATGCACAAGCTAAACAAACATCAATTAATTTATAAAGCTAGCGCAAAAAAATAAAAGGTTGTTTATGGTCAGGCTCTACCACACAAACCCGAAAAATATATTGGGTAGCCGAGCTTTACCCTTATACAACCCGGATTACAAATAAATTAAATACAATCAAGCATGAATTCATTATTATGGGGGTCTTCATTCTTCATTTCTTCTTTCTCCTTTCATCTTTCTTCTTTCTTCTTCCTTCTTTCTTCTTCCTTATTTTGGATGGTTGGAATGTGGTTGCTCCAAAGGCCTCACATGGTACATAAGATATTATCTTATGACCAATGTTCATCCTAATACCTTATAACAATCATTTTAAAATCCTAATTATAAAATCATATGAAAAGAAAAAAAGTAAATCTAACTAAAACCTGCAAAATAAATATTAGCTAAACAAACCATACAATCTCAAGCATGTATGTGTATAAATTGGACTTAGCACCCCACACATGAGTAACCAAGCTCATCTGGCCTATTTTGGATTATGCTTAGGGGTATAAACACCTGCACAAGAAAAAGTAGTTATATTTTTATTATCATGCCTCTTAAGCACAATTCCCTACAGAAGATAATGATTAGACTAAATCATCCTACCATCATACACCTTAACATCTCATAAACATTGCATCATAAAATAAAAGCTAACATCAAATCATGCACCGCCTTAACCTAAAGCTAAAAATGGTGACTTAGCCTAATGTGTGTGCCATTTAAAGTTTGTGTGGTATGTTTAGCTAGGATTTAAGGTTGAGATTTTCTTAGTATTAAAATATTCAACTTAGATGGGTGGTTTCATTTAAGTGTTTTAGTTGTTTTGGTTGATCTTATTTTGTATTTTGATTTGGTTTGAATGAATCCTATAATTAATTACTAAGTGTATAAAGAGAAGAGACCTTCTCTTTCCTTCCTACCTTAAGTAATTTCTATGGTAGATTCATATTTGATTATTGTTTAGTGAATATTTTATTATGTGTTTCAATTAATACTAAGTTTAAATTTTTTTCCTAAACAAACCTATTCAAAAAGAAAGGCATTTTAAGATTAAGTAAAGTGAAAAACTATCACAAAGCACACATCACTTTATTTCTTTCCCAACATATATAACATGCATATGGATGAATTCTAAGCATATATATACATGCAAATGCAAGGGTTTAGCACACCTTCATGATAAATGTTAAGTGATGTTACTTAAGAAAATTTAGAATGTTTCATGTATGCATGATTTTGTTAAGTAGAAAAGGGTGATTCTTTTATCCATTTTTCACATGCACATTTATATGTATGAAAGGCATAAGTGAGTATGATGCCATTGTTAGCACCAAGGGTGTAAGGTACAAGACCTACTTAGGGCTACTTAAAGCCTCGCAATCTCAGGGTTGTCTAGACTATTACACCACTTTCCTTAAATACATATGCATGTACAAAAGAAATGAATGGAAAAAAGAAAGGTGCAAAGGTTTATGTTTGTTTGTTTAATTTGTTTATGCAATTTATATGTGTAAGTGTGAATACCATTCTTAATTAATAACATAGAAATGAATAGGTATAGATTTAAGCAAGTGTTATGTTCTTTTCAAATGAACTATACACTTTGCAAATCTATTCAAAACTATACTAAAAGAGAAAAGAAAGAAAATCACACAATGCACATCTTTATGTTCATACTCACATGTAAGCTTATAAATAATTATAAGTAGTATACCTTTCAGTTTTGATATTTGATTTAAAAGTTTTGAAAATAATTTTGGATTTAATAGTCATAATAGCCATTCATATTCTTACTTTAGCCAAAACATGCAATTTTGACATAAAGAAATATTTCATTTTAATTTGATTTTAAAAGACATGAATGTATGATTTTCATATGACATGCATTTAGCATTAGGAAAGAAATAAAGTGATGAAAGCATTTAAATTCATTCACCCTAATTAATTCCTAAAGATCTGATGGAATAATATTATTTAAAGTAAGTCAAATTTGGTTTAAGGAAAGTTTGATTTTGTTTTGAGTTTGATTTCAATTTGAGAAATGTGAGAAGGTTTGCTGGTCCTGACCCATTCTCACATGTGTATCATGTTTTAGCTTAATTTTTATGTGATTAGATCAATTTTATGCTTTGGTTAGGTTAAGGTGTGAGTTAAGTGTATTAATTACTCCTCACCTACACCACTTTAGCATATTTAATCAAATAATTATGAGCCAATGTATGACATAAAATCACACAAGAAATTTAAATCACTAATGCACCTAGGAAAGAAAGGGCCTAATGTAATTGGCTCATAATTAATGATTAATTAAGCTAAAGGGTTCAATTTAAGCACTTTCATAACCCTTTCCACACATGTGAGTTGGATTTTAATTTTCTTAAGCTACTTAGGTTATTGAACACCTAAGCATCTTCCCAAGATGAATTGGTTAAGTTCTAAATTGATTTCAAAATTTTATCATGTTAATTAATTAAGTGATTAGTGGATTAGCCCTTAATTAAGTTTGGATTAAGGAAGGAAAGGGGTTTAGGGAATGGCTTAGGGAAAATTCCCCAAATCCATTCCATAAACCTCTTCTTCACCTAAGCAAGATTTAATTAACTTAATAAAAGGATTAGGCCACTATTCACATGCTTAATTAAGCTTAATTACATTAAAAGGGTGATTAAGCATTCATTATATGATTTTCCTAATCAACTCAACAATAAATCCAAGAACATTAAGGGGGGTAGAGGTCATTCCACTAAATACACCAAAAAATTTGAAATGAATTAATGAAAAAATTAGGGAGTAATTAGGGTTATTAAGTTTTCATTAAAACCCTAATTAAGGAAAATACATTATTTAAAATCCATTGGAAATAATTTTAGATTACTCTCTAATTATAATATGCATTTTACTTTGTATTTTTATGATTTTTCTAGAATTAGTTATGTTATTTTGAAATTTTCATGATTATTCATTAATTAAATAGCCTAATTAAATGACTAATCTCATCAGCACCACATGGAGGCTAATGTGGCCCTCGCTTTCCACGTGGTGTGATGGGATTGGTCACTTAAGTTATCACATCCCATTACATCGCGGCTGCTGCTTTCTCCCAGTCGATTAAAGATCGGACGGTTGAGATCAAGCCCGTGGTATTAAAAGGATAAATCAGAGGATCCTACATGTCTTGATCATGGCCCTCCATCCAAAACATGCGGATGGAGGGCCCATGATCCATTCCTGATCTCGCTTGTGAGAGATGGCCACCATCCATCTTCTAGGGCAAGATTCAAGCTCGATTAAGCTCGGATTGATCTTAAATTCAACCCACACCATCATCATGCAAGGGAGAAGACATCCAATGGCCAATTTTACTTGAGATAAAAATTTCTTTCACAAAAGACCACACTCTCCCTATTCTAAGCTTGATTTTGATCCATTCCTCACGGAGGCTATCACCAAATGAGGTAGCTTCGTTTAGTAGAGACGAATCCCTGTTGAAAGTTTCAAGTCTTGGGATAGAGTAGATCTTCTTACGGACCAAGTTCACCTTCAAATCCTTGCGGCCTTGATCAAAGTCCCTCTTCCCTTGCCTTGAGAACTTGGATTAAGCTTTAGGCAAGTTTGATTGAGTCCTCTGAAGAAGCTTGCAAAAGGAATTGGCTTGATTTTGTCTATTGACTAAGTTGGAAAAATGGTGGAGCTCCCCTTTTTTGACTTGACAAAATCAAGAAATGGAGAAATGGAAATGGGTTAAGGAAGCTTGGAGGAACCTCGGGGTGCTAGCTCTGAGTTCCCTAAGCTCAATCGATTATGTGAGTGTTGGATTCAAGTGGAATTAGGGGAGTATATCTCCCTAGGTGAATCAGAGCTGCAGCTTCCTTCCCATTTTGATCCAATTCACCTTTAATGGGTTTGTTAGGCGTTTAGAGTGGCATGGCATTGATTTTGGTGTGTAGGTAGTGAAGCTCCCATGTGCTTGAAATGAGTGGAGGAAGGATTCCCATGTGCTCATGTCAAGTGAGGTGGTCGATTTTGACCTTTGGTTGGGTTTGGCTGACCTAAACCCAATGGGTCATGAGCACCATCCTCATTAGTGACCATTTGGTCCACTAAGGAGGATGTCAAGTATCCATGAAAAGGAATTGACCAAATTCCAAATAGTTTTGACTTTATGTTACCCTATGGACTAGGGGTAAAATGGTCATTTGGCTAGGATTTTCTTTTGAATATGTTTGGTATGATTAAAAAATGGGTTAGGCCAAGTTTCATTGAATTTGGAGTTGGTTTGATATGATTTGGCTCATGTTGACCCATTTATGTCAAAATGGGTCAACTTAGGTCAAGTTGACCAATTGGTCAAATTGGGTCAAACCAAGGGTTGGATCAAGTTCATATGACCATTTGAAATGTGTTGGCATCATTGGTTTGGTTTGATTTGATTTATATTTGAATTTGGTTCATTTGATTTCATTTAGGTCAAATGGGTCAAGTTAACCAATTTGACTCATTTGACCTATTTGGGTTAGGTCATAGGTTGGTTTAGGCTTCATTGATCATATGAAATGATTTGGTATCTTTGTTTTCAATCAATTTTAGTTTGATTTGATTTTGGCTCAATCTAACTATTTAGGTCAAGTTGTTCATGATTAGGCTTGGGTCTGGTGACAGTCAAGGCTTTGGTCAAATTCAACAAGTGATTTGGAATGAACTTGACCTATTGGTTTCAATTTGGCTTAGATCAAGTTTTGACACATTTTGACTTTTAGGTCAAGTTGGGTCAACTTGGGTCAAGTGGCCAATTGGGCTGGGTACTCAAATGAAAGTTCAAACATTGATCATGAATGAGTTTTGATCAATGGTTTCAATCAATTTGGCCTGATAGATTTTGTAGTTTAGGTTTCATTTTGGCTAAGTGTTGACTTAATCACTTAGGTTTGACTTGGTTTGACCTAATTTGGTGATTGATCATCATGATGATTGTTGCTCATAATGTGAGGTCTAGGTGGGTTTAGTTCAATCCAATTTGGGATTAGAATTTGGCTCATAAGGGTACTTTAGGTCACTTTGGCAAGTGAGCTAAGTGGTCAATTGACTTGATCAAGGCTTGAACAAGTTTGGATCACATATAAAATTGATTGAAATATAAATCCATTTGCAAGTGATTTGAAATCAAATAGGTTTTGATTCATTTGATAATTTCAAGTTCAAAGGGTGAACATGAGTTTGACATGGGTTTGATTTTTGAATTTAGTTTTGGATTGGTGATTGAAGTTTATGTTCATATTTAGATTCATGATTGAAGGATTGATTGAATCATGAAGAAAAATCAATGGTTTGGTTTGGTTTGAGTTTGATTTGGCTAAGTTCAAGAATTTGACATGAAAGGCTTAGGTTGAATTTTGATTGAATTTGAGTTTGAGTTTTGAATTGATTTTTGGATTGATGATTGAAGTTTGTATTTATATTTGGATTCATGATTGAAGTATTGATTGAATCATGAATAAAAATCAAGGTTTGGCTCAATTTGAATTTGATTTGGCTAAGTTCAAGAATTTGACTTGAAAGGCTTAGGTTGGATTTGAGTTGAATTTGGATTTGAATTTTGAATTTAGTTTTGGATATTTGAATTTATATTTCATTTATATTTGTGAATAAAAATGAGAATATAAATGAGTTATGATAAAATTTCTTGAATTTGATTTGATTTGGGCTAAGTCATAAGATGGGAATCAAAGTGACTTAGAAAAGATTTTGGTTTGGATTTGAATTTTGGATTTGGTTTTGGTTGATTTGAATTTATATTTCATTTATATATGTAAATATAAATGAGAATATAAATGGATTGTGAGAAAATTTCTTGAAATTGAATTGATTTGGATTTGATCTGAGCTAATTCCATAAGAGGGAATCAAAGGACTTAGGAAATATTTTTAGAATTTAGATTTCAATCATGGGCTTCAATCATTTGGAGTTTCTTTGAGTTTGAGAAAATCCATCAAGTTAGAATTAATTTGAGTTTGCAGTTGATTTGATTTGGAGTTTGGAGCTGATTTGAATTTGACTTGAAGGAAGGAAGTGAGAGTTGGTTTAAGCTATAGAGTAGGTAAGTTTTCCTAACACCCCTAAGGCATGACCTATTCGTATGGCTAACTCTTCTAAGTCTCTAGGGTTAGGTTAAGTGTCCACCTAATCACTAGAAGTGTCTTAAGACTAAGAAGACTCTTAGTTTCTAAGAGAAGTCCTATGTTTAAGATGGAGGAATTGAGAGCTCATCCTAAAAATGAGATCAACATGGCTCTAATAGGTTAAGCCTTTATTCTCTGGCATAGATGGAAGCCCTCTCTTAGAAAGAGTGGAAGAATATGATATGCATGATATTATACATTCAATCATCCAGCTAAGGGGTTGCTAAAAATTTTATTATCTTGATTTAATTTCTAAGATTTTATGTGAGATTATGAATTATTTTAAAATTTTATTATGAGTTGTTAATGGGATAGAAAATTTATTTTTATTCTAAGAACTGTCGCATCGATCACCAATCATAAAGAAACTATGAAGAGGCATGTTATATATAATGCACAAGCTAAACAAAATATCAAACAATTTTATAATGCTATCGTAAAAGAATAAAAGGCTGGTGCGATCGAAACCGAAAAAAATGTGGGTAGCTGAGCTCTACCCTTATACATCCCGATACAATGAAGGAATAATTACAATTATGAAATGATAAGTGTTATGGTGGTCTTCATTCTCCATTCTTCACTTTTCATCTTTCATTTCTTTATTTTTTATTTGCTCCATTTCTTTTTTTTTCTTTTGGCTTGATTGGGATATTGTTTGCTCCAAAGGCATCATATTGTATATAATATATGGTCTTCTAACCAATTCATCCTTAATCCTCATAACACTTATCCTAATCTTAATGCAAAAAATTACATTAAAAAGAAAGGATGAAAATCTAGCTACACCTGTAAAATAAATGTTAGCTAAACACATCATACAACCCAAGCAGTTATAAGAATAATTTGGACTTAGCACCCCACATATGGGTAACCAAGTCCACCTGTCCTAACTTGGGCTATGCTTAGGCTAACGCAACGCAAAAAATATTTATATTTTTTTATTACACCTTGCGCCCTGCATAAAATATGATTAGGTTAATATTACATTTACATTTTATATACACCCAACATAGTCTAAAATAATACATCATAAAACTAAACATTCATCAAATCATGCACCTAACATAAAGCTAGAAATGGTGACTTAGCCTAATGTGCATGTGTTAGAGCTTGTGTGGTATGCCTTAACTAGGATTTAGAGTTATGATTTGCTAAGTGTGGGGGGTTTAATTCATAAAAGGTATATTTCTCTTTAAGTGGTTTAGTTGATTTGGGGATTTTTGCTTAGTATTTTTCTTTTATTTCATATAGCCTACACTTAGCAACTAGGTGTTATAAAAAGAAGAAAAAGAGAGAGTCTCTCTTTTATCCTTACCTTAAGTCATTTCTAAGGTAAGGTGATTAATGAATTTCTTTTAGTGAATGATTTATTATGTGTTGTAATTAACCCTAAGTTTAGATTCATTCTAAATAGTCATATTTAATAAGAAATGCATATTAGGATTAATTAGGATGGATTACTATCACATAACACACACTCATCCTTTTCCTTCCATCATGTATATCATGCATTTGAATGACACCATACATGCAATGTAAATCTTAGCATATTTTAATGATGAATGCAAAGAAATGTATTTGGAAATTTAAATATTCCATTTATTTATCGAATTATGAATGCATGTCTTTGTTATGTAGAAGATAAGGATTTTTCATCCATTAGCTAAATACATATTCTCATGTATAAAAGTTATAAGTGAGTGCACATTATTTTCTACAGGGGTATAAGGTAAGAAGACTACTTGGGTACTTAAAGCCTCCGAGGAATGTCCATTAATATATCACTTTATATACATGTAAATGTATGAATAACTATAAGGATAAAAAAATCAATGCAAAAGTTATATTTTATTTATTTGATTTTTTATTCTTTTTCATTGGCCACATCACACATGCATGTGTATAACAGTTTTAAGTGAGTACGACGCCATTATTTTCTACACTTTTAAAGTAGAAGAAAGATTCACAAGATGCGTTTTGAAAAATTCATCAAAGAAATTAGTTGAGAAATTCCTCAAGGGATTTCCATGCATAGATTTTTGAAGGAAAAAGTGATCGAGTTAGACTTCACTCTTCGTTCATTCCTAGTCCGGATTATTTCCCATATGACGAATTTTGAGCACTGTATCACTGAAAGTTTTAGCTCATCACCAAAAGATTTGCTGATTTTAAAAAATCAAATAATTAATATAAGAGTGACGATGATTAGAATGATGATCATCAAAACATATGTATGTAGTCTGATCTCTCAAATGTGAAACTGCAGATTACATCAGAAACAACTAAACTTCTGCACCAAAAGTCCAACTTTAAGCACTTCATGGACAAAGAAACGAACATTTGCAGCCAGAGTTATTTCACGAAGTGACAGGAACATCAGCTTATCTTCCCTAAAGTATCTCATGGATCAACTTCAGAACGTTGTTTTCCAACATTGCCCACACATCGAAGACTTCTCTGTAACAATTGGACTCAGACCTCACTTTCGAGTTCTCAATTTCATCCAAGTATGATGGTGTGCCAATACTTCGGGTACCATACTCATATATAAAATCTGTCACATTTTTAAAATCTATGCAGCAACCTAATAATTAATGTTGTTAGGTGCAACGTGTTTAGTTTAAGAGTACAGAAATAAGAGTAGAACCCATGCCAGACATTGCTCTAAAACTTGGTTTTCTTTTCACCAGGGAAAAAACATAGGAAAATTCTTATTCAAAATATTTAACTTATTTTGAATAATTATATTGAGAGAATTTAAATTCATAAGATGGCGTATATGAACAAGAATAACAAAAAAAAAATGTGTAGGACTCTCCAAAGCCTAATTCCATGCCTAAGCATAACTTAAATACTTAACAGCTCTTCTTCCAAGGGAAGAAACACCGTCACCTTCATTAAAGGTAACAGTAGCACTTCTAAGCCTTCTATATAAGACATCAGTAGTATACATAAAAAAAATGATAAAATTGGAGGGTAGGCTACCTATAACATGAACAGTCGAACATAATACAAGTTAAATAAGCAATGATATTATTCTTAATAATGATAAAATAAAAACAGATATCAATAATATTTTTAGGGCAGTCACCAAATAAATATAATAGAAAGCCACCAAGCTTCACCTATATACAAACAACACTATAAAATTTCAATCTAATATGATGTTCTATATAATTCACTCTATATTTATATGTATTAAAATATTTTATAATAAAATTTCATGAAGGAAAAAGAAAGACCTAAAATTTGCATTATGTAATTACAAAATTAATTGCCACATTGCTTAATGATGTTTAATTGCATATCACCTTCATGCTTTTCTTTCTAGAATTGGAGCTTCAATGGACAGTGGAGTGCATGTCCTATGTATATTTTCATACTTCAAATTTCAGCCATCCTTGGAAAAGAGTAAATCAAAATAATGACTCTTAAGAAGATCAATTTATTCTTCAATTGCTCCATCCTTAGTTAAAAATGTTGATGGTACATTATTTCATAAAAAATATATATAATTCTTTCTTTATTCATATACAACAATAACAATAACAACAATCCTTTATCCCAAGACGTAAGATTATATCTGAATCCTTCATATCCGTGTCCTAAGTGACAAATTCTCATTTAATTATAATAAAAAAGTTCATTTTTTTTTACGCCTAACCAAATCTTCTTAGGTCTACTTCTACCTTTCTTGGCATAAGTCAAATATTATACATCCACTCTTCTAACTGGGTCACCAAATGGTAGACGTTTCATATGATCAAATCATCTAAGGAGACTCTCTCAAATCTTATTTGCCACTAGAGCTACTCCAACCTTTTCAACATATATAATCGTTTTGTATGTTGTCTCTAAGTGTAAAGCCACTCAACCACCGGAGCATCCTCATCTTTGCAACACTTAATTTCATGCTTCTTTTATTGGCCAACATTCTACTCTATAAATCATTGTAGGTCCTACCACCATCTTATAAAATTATTGCTTAAGTCTAAGCGGTACATTTCTATCACATACAAGCTAGATGCATTCCTCCATCAACCATCCAACTTAAATTCTACTAATAACATCCCCATCTTTCGTTATTCATATAATGAAATTAAATAATAAATTCTTTCCAAATTTAGATGATGGATAAAATGTTAATAAACCTCTTCTATAATGATAAAAAATAAGAATTGTCAAAAAAATTCATAAATTTTTTAAGATGTATTATTTTCATAAATATATTATAATTGTCTTTTTTCTGTTATATTTTGATGATCAACTTGTTATACATCAATGATTCCGTTTAAACAGTACATCAAAATCTTATACCAAAATCAAATTTTTGCACCACCAAAGAAATAGATTTTAGTGGACTTTCTTGTTTTGCATTATTTTCCACCACACTTAAGAAACTCTATCCTCAAAGTTTAAAATACTTATGATAAATTGTCATAACATTGCTTACATGACAAAAATCATAAAATCAACATCAAAATGGAGAGTAACCATTCTTCCTATAAAGAGGATAAATATCCATCACATTGTACAAATTTAATTTTGTGCGTTCCTTAATAACATCAATACACGCAACTTTACAGCAAGATCATGAAAAGGCAAGAAATTATCGCATTAAATCATGACTGAAAATCAAACTAAAATCCAAGCACATACAACAAGAAAGACAACCGTTAGCACACATCAAAATATTTTGGGCTCAAATAAGATAAAGAACAAACGCCCGCCAAGACGCTTCAGCTCCAGGAATTACCTTTAATCTAGCAAAATTGACGGAGTAAAACGTAGAAAATTGGCTAAAACACTTCAAAAAAAGAGAATGAGAGGCAAAAGTATACCAACACCTCATTATAAGTCTCTTCCAAAATATAGGCAATCATGAAAGCAATCAAAAAAAAGAAATGAATATGGAGACAGATTGCAAAGTATGATCAAACATTCTCATTCTATATGATAAGGAAATTCCATACCTAACTCTACTCCTTTCTCTCACCACAAGGTCCCCACTTGTCCCCCACTCTCACCAACAACAGCATCTGTCACCAGTGCAATTGGGCGGTGCTCAATGACCTCATCCACAAGCCCTAATTCCTTGGCCTCCTCTGGGGACAAGAATGTATCACGGTCAAGGAATTTCTCGATCTTCTCAAGCGATTGTCCGGTGTGTTTGTTGTAGAGGGCCTTGAGCCTCGTGCATCTTGATGATCTCCTTTGGATGTCAATATCCACACGACAAAATGCCGGAGGCAGAAGGTTGGTGTACCATGATGCGGGAATTGGGGAGGGCGCGGCGTTCCCCGGGTGCACCGGCAAAGAAGAAGAGATCCCATGGAAGCTGCCACAATGCAGTGGTGACCGGCGACCGAATGTATTGGATGGTATCGAGATCGCAAGACCGGAAGTGATGACGCCACCGGGGAGTTGATGTAGGTGAACGGGTTTCGATGGGTTCTGGATTCGAGGAAAAGAAGCTGGGCAACCACGAGGCGGTGTCGTCGAGATGGAACCGTTATGATACGATCCGCTCCTTGAGAGACGGGAGAAGATGTCGTAGGCGTTCGCCGCGAGGTTTGCTCGATTGGGATCATAGGAACGGTGAGTATGCCGCAGGCGGGAGGATGGAATGAGGCGCTGGCGGAAAGATGAACTGACACCAGACATCTGGGGTTTAGGTTTTGCTTGGGGAGCAAGGTGGATTCAGATTTGTTTAGGCGCTAAATGCTTACTGATTTAGAGAAACTGAGAGAGAGAGAGACAGAGACGCCAAAGAAGAAATTTCAGTTTTTTTAGGAAAATTTATGTATATAGCATACAAATTGTATACATTTATATATCTAATACGTAAATTTTAATATTTATAAATATAATATATTTTCTATACTTCAAAAATTGAATTTTACTTTAAACAAATTAAGAAAAGGATTAATTTTATTATAATAATTAAAATTTAAGTGTTATGTATATAAATATTTATATTTAGGTATTAGATATATAAATATAGAAGAATTGTGTGCTATGTATGTAAATGTCCCTTTTCTTTAATCTTTTAAAAAATCTTAATTATAAATGATTCATTTAATTACTAATTTTTTCTTAATTAAAATATTATGATAAAATTACTTTTAATTTAATATTATTAACTATTTATTAATATGTAATTATAAGTTAATTATAAATTATTAATTGTGATTATTAATTAGATTTAAGTAATTTTAGCTAATATAATAGTTGATTGTTTTAATTTAATTTAACTTTATTTAAATTGATTTAATAAAATATTATTTAAGATTAACTTATAAGTTATTAAAATTAAATTATAATTTAGTAAGTATAATTATAATTGTTATAAATTTGATAGTTAATTAATTGAAAATTTGAAAGAATTGCATTTTATCTCTTCACATGCTTTAATATAATTTTATTCTTTAGATATTAATCTACTAATATAATTTAATAGGTATAAATTTTAATTAATTAATAGTTAATATTAATACATAGTATTTTAAATTAATATTGATACTATTAATTAATTAATTAATATATATTTAAGTTAATTTTAATTATGTACTATTAATAACTTATTGATTAGAAAAACTTTTTAAAATCCTAACAGATTTAAATTTTCAAATAACATACCAAACATCTTTTAGGATTTAGCAGGATTTAACTAATCCATTACCAAATATTTTTCAGGATTTAACAGCTCAGGATTTACTAAATTCAGATTTACTGGATTTACTAAATACTACTTGAAATAATTCAAATCTGTTGCCAAACACCCCCTTCAGTGGACAAGGGGAGATAGCACAGAGGCAACTAAGGGGAAATCGAGGGGCTGTTTGATATGCAAATTAAGTTTATTGCATTCAGAACCGAGGGATTTAAAAAAAAATTATAATTTATTTGATAATTTTGATTTGTAATGTAAAATTTTAATGTATTTAAAAATTTTCATTTAGTTTAAATTTAATGTGTTTAGAATTTATTCGATTTGGGTGAATTATAAATATGTCGTTTGGTATAAAGTGAAAATCATTATCGGCAGCCGTTCATCACCATCTATTAGCCACCACTAATAGTTGACCGCCACGCCGCCAAATATATCATCACTCTGATCGCTACCATCTGCATCGCATGCCTTCACGCCATCGCCAATGATCACCGCCAACCACCGCATGCCGACCACATTGTCGCCATCAATTATCACCAGCATAAACCATCACCACAACCACTCTCACCGACTATCCGTTGTCACTACTATCAGAACCACCACTACCAACTACTCATCCACCACCATCATACCACCGCTATCGAATTATCACCATCGCCACACCCATCTTTGCCCACCACTGGTGCCCACCCCCACCCTAACCACTACCACCAATCACAACCTACCATAAATCTCATTGATCCCCACCAAATATATGATATTATATTCACAAGAAAAAATAAATCCCTAAATTTATAAGATTTTCATCCAAACAATTATACAATAATCAAAATATATTGTATTTTATTTTCAAGCAACCAAATAGTTCCTAAATGAAACAAGTTTGGGGAAATCAAAGCCTTGTGTAAAAAGTTAGTGTAGGTATTACAATTTTTTTTAAAAAAGTTAAATCATAGACTTTTGACAAGCATGACACTTTACTAAGAGTCTATTTGGAGCAACTGCACTTTCTATAAAGATGATTGTAAAACTACTGTTAGGAAAGTTACTTTTTGAAAAGTTGTTTTGGATGTTGCAAATATTTTCTTTTTAAAAAATTTCAAATAATAGAGTTCTGACAAATACTATATTTTAATAGTTATCAAAAAAACAAAAGAAACAAACGTTAATACTCAAACGCAACTATGATTACTTTTTGAAGAGCAAAACAATCAGAAAGTTATCCCAAACGCACCCTAAATCAAATTGAAAAACACAACTTTTTCATCACAAATTCTTCAAAATGCATCTAAAATTCACTTTTCAAATAACACATGTAGTAAGTTTCACCGCACCACAACCATCGCCCCAAACAAAGCCTAAACTCAAGCTCAAGCTAGAGCTTAGCGACTGCTTATTTTAAAATACTTTAGATGTAAGGTAAAAAATCTTGGTGGATTTATACATACCACACAATTCTTATATATACATATCTATATATATATATATATATATATATATATATAAAATACCTAACTTTAGATATTAGATAGGTAAATAGAAAAGATTTGTGTGGTATGTTGTAAATCTTCCTAAAATCTACTATGATATTGATTAGAGGTATAAAAAAAATAACTTAATCTAACTCAATTTATAAAAAAAAAAAAAAGCTAAATTCAAGTCATATCGACACTATTACTAGTTAGGCTTGGGTCACTAGATTTAACTAGATTATTATTAAGGTTAATTGTGGTTTGACTTGAATAACCTAAAATAAATATGAATGTAGCTTAATTACTTTCAAGTTAAGGTTAAGTGCGTTAGGTATAGGTTAATTGAGTTATATGGGTAATATACAAGTTAATTAAATTATATTGATTAAAAAAATCACATAATCCATATAATAATTAGGTTAGATGAGTCGACTTTTAGTCAAAGTTTTTGTCTCATAAATTAAAACGAGTTCGAGTCAAATATAATCAAAACAGATTACTTTTAAGTCAAACTAAAATATAACCCGTCAACCTAAATTGACACTTCTAATTTTGATAAAAGTTTTGAAAAATATTAAGATTAAAATACTTGAATCTATTTTTTAAGATATGTGTAATATATAATTAAATAGCTTTACACTAATCTCCAAAAATATTTAACTGCTTTGAGCCTCTTCTTAACACAAATTTTTATAAAAATATAAAAAATTAATTGTTTTGTTGGATGAAAAAATAAAAGAATATTTGAGTTTATTTACTTCATATTAGTGAAAATTGGAAAGAAATCCTGCTTTTTTTTGAATAAATATGCTAGAAAATACCCTTAAATTCTTAAATCCTCACTATTGGAAGAACAATCTCCTACCTTTTCATACATAAACCTTTATATTCCCAAAATTAAGAGAATGACACCTTACCTTTTTCCATACATCGATGTTCTATCATTTAATATTTATTTTCTGTGATAAGAAGATCATAGCATCAAAGTTCAATATTTATCTATTTATTATATTTATATCACATTTAGTAGTTTAGTTCATTTTCATGGAGCCCTTATGCAAATCTAGATATAGTATCAAAGATAGCATTTAACCTTCTTAGAACATGTGTTTTAAATTATATAGAAACTTTTTGAAGTATAACAAAACATTGTTTCTACATATTCAAATATAAATTCAAGCCTCATTGGAATCATATTTTTTGATCATGTTCAAATCTTGTTCAAACATATGTTTTGAACCTTATCATATTCGATCATCGAATATGTTTGAACATAGTTCAAACTATGATCGAACAACACAATTTGAAATGTTCTACTATCAAATAAGATTTAAGCATGATTCAATTTTGATCAATTCTTTTCTAAAGGTAAACTAAGTATTAACATTCTTGTAGTGCAAGGATGGGAAAGAAAAGAAGACAAGTAAGTTGATTGGATAATTACAAAAAAATAGAGCAAAAGATTGATGGTGCAAAGAAGTATTCCCTTGATGATCTAATAGATTTTTTATACAAAAAAGTCATCTATTAATAGAAGTCAAATTGTCTGAAATTAAAAGTGATCTACCACTTCTATGGAGCAAAGTCAACAATTTCATTATGACCTTACATTTTTTTTTTCTTAGATGAAATATTCATATTCATAAATACAATATATGTATTTACTGCTTCCAAAAAGATTTTTAAACTAAAATTTTTTCTAGAAAGGAAAATTGATGTAAGATCAATCAATTTATCTTCTACAAGTACAAATGATGATGGAAACATGTCACAAGCAAACTTATGTGATGCTTTGGACATATTGCATGTAAATGTAAATGATACTGTGGATAAATAAGCTATGGAAAATAGTGGCTCCATGGATCATGCAATACTAAAGTGTTCATTAAATATATGACCCCTACATGTGACCAACTTGAAATTAATAAATGGATGAGATTTTTTTTTTTTTTTTTTTAGTGTGCCTTGGGGCTAAGAGTAACACAATAATATATGATTAACACATGTATAACTTCCATAATACAAGAGTGAGTGTTTGAAAACAACTAGAATTCAATGGCTATTAATATAATGGCTTTATGTTTTAGTTGGTCCTAGTTCATTTAGTGGTTGATCATCTTTTAAGCAACAAAAAAGAGTTAAATCAATTGTCACATCTAAATGTGATGAAAAGAATTAATTCAAGATGAGGATATCAAAAATAATATTATGACATATATATTATAGTTAGAGAAATACTTTGGAGATTATGAGCCACAAACTCGAATATGTTTGATATTAGAACTTATGAAAAAAATACCTACACTTTAGATGTTGAAACTGATGACTACCAACAAAATCAAGCATGACTCATATGATAAGACTTGTAGTGTTATGAATGGCCTAGCACTTATGTAAGAGAGTTCACCAAAGCATCATTTTAAAAGTCTTCATATTGTTTATTTGCATTACACAAAAAACTAAGAATAATAATTGATCTACAACTTGATAATGAAAGTTGTTTTAAATATGTGTATTTTAATTAGGTGTTTATGTTCAATGCATCATGAATGCTTGTCACTTAAAGTTAAGTGTGAATGGATTATTTTCTAATACATAATATCAAGGTACTTGAGCAATACTATAAAATACTAATACTCAGACTTATCTCATGACATTTATAATTGTTAGTGCAAAAAAAAAAGAGTCATAATTACTTTTCTTGATAAATCTAAGAGACTTAACAAGCATAATGAAAAATGTGGTATTAATTTATAACATACATAATAACATTGTTAAGCATGGGAATTGCACTAATCAAGTGACAATGAATATCTCAATAAAGAAAGTTTAAATTTGAAAGTTACCAAAAGAAATATCACCTAGCTTTGAGATTTATGGAAGAGTTGATCTATATAGGAACTTCAACAAAATACATATAAAGAACACAACAATAACTATTTATGATGTAGCACATCAAAGGAGTAAAGGGCCTACTTCAAGATCCCAAACCAAGGTTTGAACTTATGAGAATTTTATTATATTTTATGAATTGTGAATTGATATTTTATGTATTGTATTATATAATAGTAGATGTATTTGATCATGTTTAAGTGTTGTATAAGAGTTGTGTTTAAAAATATGTTAGTATATATGTTAAATTGCATAGTTAGTATGGTTTAGCGCTTATTATGGGGCATTAACACCGTGCATTAGTATTTAAAACATAATGAAAAATGTGGCATTTATTTATAACATACATAATAACATTGTGGGATTTGCACTATTCAAGTGACAATGAATATCTCAATAAAGAAAGTTTAAAGCATAATGAAAATGTGGTATTTATTTATAGCATACATAATAACATTGTTAAGAAATTGCACTAATAAAGTGACAATGAATATCTCAGTAAAGAAAGTTTAAAATTAAAAGTTACCATAAGAAATATCACTTAGCTTTGAGATTTATGGAATAGTTGAGTTATATAGGAACTTCAACAAAATACATATAAAGAACACAACAATAACTATTTATGATGTAACACATCAAAGGAGTAAGGACCTACTTCAAGATCCCAAATCAAGGTTTGAACTTATGAGAATTTTATTATATTTTATGAATTGTGAAATTATATTTTATGTATTGTAATATATATAATAGTGGATGTATTTGATCATGTTTAGGTGTTGTATAAGAGTTGTGTTTTAAAATATGTTAGTATATATGTTAAATTGCATAAGTGTCCATCTGTCTGGCACCTAGGTGCTGCTTTTATGGGTTATTAACATTGCTAGTATGTAGGGACTCTCCAAAGCTTAATTCCATGCCTAAGCATAAATCCTTAATGCTCTTCTTCCAAGGGAAGAAACACCGTCACCTTCATTAAAGGTGTAGCACTTCTAAGCCTTCTATATAAGACATCAGTATACATAAAAAAAATGATAAAATTGGAGGGTAGGCTACCTATAACATGAATAGAACAACATTAAATAAGCAATGATATTATTCTTAATAATGATAAAATAAAAGCAGATATCAATAATATTTTTAGGGCATCACCAAATAAATATAATAAAGCCACCAAGCTTCACCTATATACAAACAACACTATAAAATTTCAATCTAATATGATGTTCTATATAATTCACTCTATATTTATATGTATTAAAATATTTTATAATAAAATTTCATGAAGGAAAAAGAAAGACCTAAAATTTGCATGATGTAATTACAAAATTAATTGCCACATTGCTTAATGATGTTTAATTGCATATCACCTTCATGCTTTTCTTTCTAGAATTGAGCTTCAATGGACAATTGAGTGCATGTCCTATGTATATTTTCATACTTCAAATTTCAGCCATCCTTGGAAAAGAGTAAATCAAAATAATGACTCTTAAGAAGATCAATTTATTCTTCAATTGCTCCATCCTTAATTAAAATGTTGATGGTACATTATTTCATAAAAATATATATAATTTCTTTCTTTATTCAAATACAACAACAACAATAACAACAATCCTTTATCCCAAGACGTAGGTTGGCTATAATCCTTCATATCCGTGTCCTATTAAGTGACAAATTCTCATTTAATTATAATAAAAAAGTTCATTTTTTATACTACCTAACCAAATCTTCTTAGGTCTACTTCTACCTTTCTTAGCATAAGTCAAATATTATACATCCACTCTTCTAACTCGGGTCACCAAATGGTGACGTTTCATATGATCAAATCATCTAAACTCTCTCAAATCTTATTTGCCACTAGAGCTACTCCAACCTTTTCAACATATATAATCGTTTCACATGTTGTCTCTAAGTGTAAAGCCACTCAATCACCTGATCATCCTCATCTTTGCAACACTTAATATCATGCTTCTTTTATTGGCCAACATTCTACTCTATAAATCATTGTAGGTCCTACCACCATCTTATAAAATTATTGCTTAAGTCTAAGCGTACTTTTCTATCACATACGCTAGATGCATTCCTCCATCAACCATCCAACTTAAATTCTACTAATAACATCCCCATCTTTCATTCATATAATGAAATTAAATAATAAATTCTTTCCAAATTTAGATGATGCATAAAATGTTAATAAACCTCTTCTATAATGACAAAAAATAAGAATTGTCAAAAAAATTCATAAATTTTTTTAAGATGTATTATTTTCATAAATATATTATAATTGTCTTTTTACTGTTATATTTTGATGATCAACTTGTTATACATCAATGATTTTTAAACAAGACATCAAAATCTTATACCAAAATCAAATTTTTGCACCACCAAAGAAATAGATTTTAGTGGCCACTTTCTTGTTTTGCATTATTTTCCACCACACTTAAGAAACTCTATCCTCAAAGTTTAAAATACTTATGATAAATTGTCATAACATTGCTTACATGATAAAAATATCACAAAATGAAGAAAAAAAATAAGAATAGAAGAAATTAGAAGCAAAGTAAGATAACCATCCTTAAGATAAAAAAAATTAAGTTATTCTTCTCAAGTAATTCTTTAAAAAAGGGTAACACTTACTAAAGAATCAATACTAGCAAGCCACCGAGCCTTAAACTTTATGCAAGATTAACAAATGAAAATTTATGAAAGGCCAAGAATAAGTCATAAAAACATCATAAGAAAAATAAATTTACTTTAAAAATGATTTTTCAAAGACGATTGAAAATCATCAAAGTAACATCACACGATGATCACCATGATCTTAACTTTTTAAAGGATTGATGAAAATAAAATTTTAAAAGTTTGTGACCCACAATGGGATAAATATTACAAGCATTTACATACATAACACCTAATTCTTATATATTTACATATCTAACAACAAAACTTTAATATTTACATATATAACACTCAATTCTTTAATATTACATCAAAATATAGCAACTTTATTAATTTTAAAAGTGAAATGCACCTTTTCAAGTATAAGAAGGTTCTATATTTGTAAATGGGATTAAGACCAAATCGACTATTAATGAGGGACCAATTTAGTCCCTGACTTAATGTGAAGACCAATTTGGTCCTCCGACTATTTGAGGAGGGACCAAATTGGTCCTTCCGTTTGATATTTAACGGAAAAGTGTAAAAATTTAAGGAATGGCGCAGGGCATTTCCGGAATTAAAAAAAAGGAAAGCGTTGTTATAACAAAATCGATCGAGAAATTGTAACCCTACCTTCGTCATTTGCATTCACGCATGACAATGGCAGTGGCAGTGGCGGCACCATGTATTACTCCAAGCAAGAGAAGATAATGGTCGTCGGTTCTCACAGAGGCATTTCAGTAGAGGAATCTCGTGGTGGAGACGGAGGCATTTCGGCGGAGGAATCTCATGGCGAGACGATGGGTGAGGGTAGCTGGGTCGTTAGACGCTATTCATCGCACAGAGCCCGGAGTTTCTGTCGGGAGTGTCTCAGAGGTGCTTCGCAGTGGAGTTCATCTTCGAGGCTATTCCGACGCGCCGAGGAGGATTTATCGAGCTCCTAACGAGTGCACCGAACTATCGACAGGGTCGCCCGAGGCGGGGTTCGTCAAATTATAGAATGTATTGTTTATAATTTTCGACCAAATTATAGAATATTATAATTTAGGGTTAAATTCAACTCATTTTATTTTATAATTGTTATTAGATTTGATTCCAAGAAATACAAGAACCAGAGAAAGAATTGATCGCGAGGTTTTATCATCTACGTTAAGGTATATCTTTTGATTTTATTTGTTGTGATATATTTTGAAAATTATGTTGTAATTTGAGTGAAATTATTGATGCGCTTAATAGAAAAAATAATCATGGCAATGAAAGAAGATGTGATACTATTGCTGATGAAGACAATGAAGATAGGAATGATTTGTTTGATAATTTAGAAGAACGAAGAATTTTATGGCGGATGCTTTGTTTGAAGATAACTCTTATCGCTTTGTTGAGTTTAATGATAATTCTGATAAAGTAAAGCAAGCTATTGATGATGATGAAGCACTTATATAAATTTGTTAAGGGAAGAGATTGTGATGTGATTGCATGAATTCTGATGATGATGACAGATAATTGATGATGAAGATAATATAACTTTTTTAATCCAAGAGTTGATCTTGATAAGATTACCTTTGAAGTTGGGATGTTATTCTGTAGTAAGGAAGATTTTAAAGAAGCGGTAGAGAATATATCAATTCATATGGGAAAGACAGTTAAATTTATTAAAATGATAAAAGAGAGAAAGATTTTGTAGAAGGCCGAATTGTCCTTTTGTCATATATATTTCAAGGCATGAGGGGAGTGACAAATGGCAAATTAGGTCATTTAAAGAACACACATGTACTTGGAACAATAAAACTTTGACTTCAACAGTTATTGCAAAGAGATATGTGAGTAAGATTAGGATCAATCCACATATAAAATGCAATGTTTTTGGAAGAGAAGTGATTACTGATTTGAAATTATATGTTTTTTAAGTACAAGCTAAGAAGGCTTTGAAAAAGGCACATATGCTAGTTCATATGAAAGAGGAAGACCAATTTAATAAAATTTGGGATTATTATTTGGAGATTGCAAATACCAATCGGTCTACTATTGTACAAACAAGTGAAGATTTAGATTTGCATGTTCGAAGATATTTGATAAATTATATGTTTGTCGCTTGCAAGAAAGGTTTTCTAGAAGGAACTATTATTGTTTTTTGAAGGGACATCAAGGGGGTCAACTTCTAACAGCTGATTACACTTGATGGGAACAATAGCATATTTCCAATTGCATGGGCAGTCGTGGGGGCAGAGACTAAGAGTAGTTGGGAGTGGTTTTTGCATTTGCTTGGAAGGGACTTAGGATATTTGAAAATCAGGAGAAATTCATTCATTCATTATAAAATTGATTCCTCATGTACTAAATGTCACTAATTTCCATGCTTGAGAGCATTAGAGTTATGGTAGAAGAATATTGGAGAATAAAGAGAAGTGCTTTAAATGGGGAAAATTATGCCCAAGGATCGTGGAGGTCCTTGAGAAAAATATTCGAAGCATGCATTTGTGTCAAATCTGACATCCATTATGAGATTATCACTATGTATGGAGCAATATGTAGTAGATTTAGCATCTAAATCATGAGAAGATGGGAGTTGATACATGTGTACATGTTTGGTTATTCATACAATAATAGGAGATTGTGAAGATTATGTTGATCAATATTACTCTGTGAAAACTTACAAAAAACTTATGAATGCAATAGCATGCCTTTAAATGGGCCTGAAGAATGGTCTAGAAGTGATAAAATTCCACCATTGCCTCCAACATATGAGAAGTCTAAACGGTAACCATCGCCAGAAAAGGCTGATGAAAAAAATATAATTCCCAAAGAAAAAAGTAGAAGTGAAGCTACATTGTAGTGTAGAAAAGTGGTCATAATAGAAAGACATGCAACAATAAGGACTTCATATAAAGAAAATGAAATGATAAGTGATATAGTTATAAAGAATTTCATAAGGATAATTTTATTTTTATAATGAAACACTTTCTTTCGTGAGTGCACAAGTTGAAAGTAGAGGTAGGGAATGTCCTCAAGAATCACAAACATGATTGATGACTTGGTGAGCAATATATTGTATTTCAATTATTGATTTATATATCATAATCTTTTGTATAATACTTTTTCGTGAATATGAGCTAACATTTGATACATCCACTCAAGCTTCTACAAGTAATACTTTGATGGTAAGTTTTTAATTATAGTTTACATAATGTCTACATTCATTTATTGATTTTTTTTAAATAATTTATTTTGTAGGTATATAGCTCCAGGAGAAAGAAGACTAACTGAATGGGATTTTGATAACTTTTTGTTTCCATTATTTGATGCTTTGATGTAATTCTGTATCTGTACTAAATTATAATGTCTGAATATTTTGTTGGTGATTAATCAGTATGTCCAGAGTATGAAATTTCCTTTCAAAATTTATTTGTCTTCTTGTGCTTTCAAAATTTCCTTTCAGGCTATAATAATGGCATTGTGAAACGCAAATGTTTTAAATTTTCCGCAATGCAGATAGGTAATTCAAAAATAATCATTAGTTTATTTCACTCATAGCTCTCATATCCTACTCAACAAACACCAACTATTTTGAGCTTTAGCTACTTTTTTTACGTGATTAAACACAAAGTTTTAGTAAGCATATTTTAAGTATATATTTAAGATATGATTACAAGAATAATATTCTTTGTAAATGAATTAAAAAATAGAATAACTATGCTTTTTTTTTTTGTAAATTGTACTTACTTTTAATAATAATTATTATTTTGCTTAAAAAAAGAAGAGCATTAACCAAACTAAATATATTTCAACATATATGTTTCAAAGGAAATATAAAATATGTGACAATTAATTGAAATGTAATTATTTTTTTTTTATTTTAATATTTCAAATCCTTGGAATCAAACCAAAACCAATAGAAATATTCTAAAAGAATTTATTTATTAACAATCGACTAATAAACAGCAAAGAATACATTAGTTTAAGAGAAGAAAATGATGGATTTTATGGCCTCAATCTTTCTCACAAACAAGTGGCTCCTCATTACTCTTGAAGTTGCTCTTCATATATATCCACATTATTTTAATTTTGTGACAATCAGCACATCTAATAATTTTGAAAAGGAGAGCCACCTTAAAAGAAGTAAAGTAAAATTAATTTCTAAATTATGTGAACGAAAGCAACGGAAATCAATACATAAAACATGCATTTCAATTATTACGTGAACACAAAAGAAATTTATCTATACTACTTAAAAATTATAAATTATCAAAGGAAATTTCTCTACGGAAATGCACTATTTTTAAATTATTACTTAAAATTTAATAAATTTATCTATACTGCTTAAAAATTAAAAATTTATCAAAGGAAAATTTATCTGAAATGCAATTGAAATACACAACGAAAAAAATTAATTTAAAAATTCAAAATACTAATTTTAACATCTAATTATATATAACGGAAGACCAATTTGGTCCCTCCTCAAATAGTCAGAGGACCAAATTGGTCTTCACATTAAGTCAGGGATTAAATTGGTCCCTCATTAATAGTCGAGGGACCAATTTGGTCTTAATCCTATTTGTAAATATTAAACTTTAGGTGTTAAATATGAAAATGCATAAGAATTGTGCTATGTATGTAAATTTTCTTAAATATTATAATGAGAGGAATCACCAAACTTTACTAGTATGTCATAGATATCTAGGCATTTAGTTTTAATACTAAGTGATTAAAGAATAGAGGGTGATAATAATCACAAAAAGAAGATACTATTATTCAAAGAAAATAATAAAATAAAATAAGATACAAATAATATTTTTAAACAACTTAACAAAAAGCCCTAATAGAAAAAAGCTGCCAAATTTTATCTTTCATTACATACAAACAATAATTTATATTATTTCAATCCAACAATTTTTTTTTATATAGCTCCTTATTTATAAGTATTAAAATACATGTTATTGCATAATTTTATATAAATAAAAAAGGTCCAAAATCTTCATGATTTAATTACAAAATTGATTATTGGATTATTTAATTGAAGAAATCATAGATTAAAAGCATCTAAAATTACTTTCATTGTAAGGGAGCCTTAGTTTTGAGAGAGCTTTTAGTGCTTTTGCTTTTGAGAGGAATTTTAATTTTGATACCGCGTTTGAATAGTGCTTTTTTTGAAATTGTTTTTTAACTCCATCTCACCCAAAGTTTAGCTTTTTAAAAGCAAAAGACAAATAGCTTTTCGAAACTTTTAAACCAACTTTTCGAATCAAAAAAGCCAAACAAGCCTTAATGGTGAGAAAAGAGTGCATCTAAATATGTAGAAATAGATTATGTTCAAATGAAAAGAGAGTGGTTCCATAATGTGCCTTAAACATTCAGTATCCAAAACCACATGCCTTTATCAGTCCCTTGATGAATGCATATTATTTTTTTAGCATTAAGATGATTTTTTAATTAAAAAATGTGAATCAAGATTTGCATGATCATTTCTTTACTTGATACTTTTTTTGAACTCTTAATCATTAAATTTAAATAAAGTTTCATTCAAGTCATCATAATTCAAGCATTCATTTACCTCGTCTCGATTTCTAGTAAGCCCTAAAGCATTAACAGAAATACATTTACTTCTTCATTACTTGGATCAATGTCCTGGGTTCCTTGCTATCAGAATCAACAAGTCACGTTGAGTGTTTTTAAGCTCTTTGTAAACTTATGCTCTCCTTGTTGAAGGGCATTCACATTGAAAATATCCATGCTTTCTACAATTATAACATGGTTGTGTCTTTTCCATTTTTTCTCTTTAACTTGTAGAGGTTCTTGACATTTATTTATAAAGTCTTATGTTATTTTTCTTACATTTAAACTTGTGATAATGTCTCTTCGTCATCCTCCCAAACCTCTTGGAGGGTCACAATCATTGTTACTTTCAGACATAGATGTGCCATATGAGCTTTAGCATTTAAGTGCCACAATCTTTGATTTTTTAGATGATTCCTCTTCTTCACCATTGGAACTAAATTTTTGTTCTTGTACAACTAAAAAACAATGCAATTAATTACTTGTAATAGCTTGTCCCTAAGAAATAGTTTAGGTCTCATTGTTTATACCAAAAACGTACAATCTTACCTTTTTACCTCTTAATGAATTTCATACAAAAAGAATGCAGTCCATAGAAAGTTTTTTGAATCTACTGAACATTTCAATGATTGATTCACTGACTTCTATTTTGGAGAGTTCACAATTCTACATGAGCAAGTTAATTCTTATTTCTTTTACCTCATCCTATCTTCATACGTTATGGCTAGTTTATCACATTTTATTTCATGTTTTCTTAAAACACAGATCTTCATATATTCATCATATTTTAACACACAATATAAAGCAATAATACTCACCATTTAGGCTTCGTTTGGGTAAACTTTTACTTTTAAAAAAATTTGTTTTAAAATCATTTTTAGAAACACTACTTTAAAAGTAGACATACCTAAACACCTTTTTATAAAGAGAGGAAAATGACGTTTTGTAAAAAGTGCAGAAAATTCAAACGAGTTTTAAAATTTATAAACTCCATTTTAAAAAACGGAACGCAGGAAAAAAGCTGAAACAAACGAGACCTTAGTTGTCTGAGATCAACTCGACAATAGTTCATTCTTCATTGGTTTGGTAGCCTATAACCCTTCAAGACCAAGTTTCAATTGTGCAAAACACAAGATTATCAATGCATCATCATTATATTTTTCCAAGAGTCAAATGAGAAGCAGCCAAATAAAATCAACATAGCGATCGACTAAAGTTTAGGTAGCCTGGAATCAACGCTTGAGCATGAAGCAAGATAATAAAGTTGAGGATCCTGAACAATCCTAGAATCAACTTTTTGAATCTACAAAACATTTTTATGAAACAACCCTGATCTTCAGTTCAACTGGTACACATAAATAAATTAGTAACCCTTCACTATATAATGATGGAAGAAATAGATTTTTAAACCATGCATACATCTGCAAGCCTCTGCTCAATCATCACGTCCTTGATACTAATTCCAAAGATCATCTTTTTTTCAGTCACATACTCTATGTAAGTGTTCTTCATTCACCCTCCTTATTACAAAACAGTTTCAGCAGAAAGAATGGCGGATATGTAGTTTTTTCAGCTCTCTTATTACCTCAAATCCGTATTCACAAGTTTGATAAGGCTGAACTTTTTATGCGAAAGATTGGCTGCAGAGTTCAACAATGGCACTGATCAAAGAACATGCAAATAAGAGGCATTCATTCCCAGTCATAAATCCGCACAAATCACCAAAGAATGCAAAACTTAGCTATAGCATACTTGTAAAAGGATATCCATAGTACCTTAGTTCATGTGTGGTGTACAAGTCATCAGTGGCGATGTATTCCTCTATGATTATAAAAGCCTTATTCTTAGCCTTCTCAGATTTGCACGTTGTCCACAACAGATTTGGAAGTATCCTAATATGGGAAAAATCTGGTCAAACGGAAATGCACTATTAGTATTGGAATAAAAATAAAAATAAAGAACCCAAAGAAGGAAAGAAAACATGCACTGTGTAAGTTGCAGTGACTATGTGAATAACCAAAAAAATAGCTATATTTATCCTGTAAAAAATGATATCCATGAACGACAATGCTGACAATGTGGTACGTTGGGTTGATAATTACTATCTTTAAGAAAAACTTGCTCTCAAAATAATGGTTATTATCTTTATGTTAGCAACGTACTAGCAGTCGGTTGCGGAATACTTCTAGGACTAAGTAATTAATGCAATCACTAACTGATGAATGTAACTCAAGGGATTTGTTCTCATATTTATATCCGCTCCAATTATTTCTTCGTCGATGTTGAACTGGCCCATAGTGATAGCTACTCTTTCATGTTAAGCCGAATATGAAAGGATAGGGCCCTTTCAAGAAATTCTAAAGAACCACATCTTATTTTTCCTATGCCTTTTTTAGTCTTTTTAAAGCTCTGTTAAAGTTCTGCTAGCTTACGCTTAAGTCTGGTATAACAAGCCTCATGATTAGGAATGCAATGAAACAATACAACAACAACAACAATAAACAACAAGCCTTAATCCCACTAGGTGGGGTCGGCTACATGAATCCTTCGTCTCCATTGTGTCCTATTATGTGTCAAATTCTCATTTAAATCAAGTATACTAAGATCATTTTTATACATCTTAACCAAGTCTTTAGATCTATCTCTACCTTTCTTAACATAAGGCAAATCTAATGGATCTACTCTCCTAATCATCTGACGGACGCTTTATGTGGCCAAACCATCTAAGGCGACTCTCCCTAATCTTATCGCCACTGAGCTACTCCAACTTTTTCCGAATATACTATTTTCGATTCTATCTCTAAGAGTAAAGCCACTCATCCACCTAAGCATCCTCATCTCTGTAACACTTAACTTAGTCTTATGCTTCTCTTTTATTGGCTAACATTCTGCACCATAAGTCATTGCAGGTCTTATCACCATCTTATAAAATTTTTCTTAAGTTTAAGTGGAACATTTCTATCACATAATCCAAATGCATTCCTCCACTTCAACCATCCAACTTGAATTCTACTAATAACATCTCCATCTATTTCACCATCATTTTGAACAATAGAGCCTAAATATCTGAAATGCTCACTCTTATTAATGACTTGTTCACCTAATGTCACAACACTACCACTAGAACTTCTACAACTAAAATTACACTCCATATATTCAGTTTTAGATCTACTTAAACAAAAACCTTTAGACTCTAGAGTTGACCTCCATAATTCAAGTGGACTCCTCTCTCAGACTTATCAACAAGAAGAATGTCATCGAAAAAAAGCATACACCAAGGTATATCTTCTTGTAAATGCTTAGTAAGAACATCCATAACTAAAGTAAAAGGTAAGGGCTTAAAGCTGATCCTTGATGTAATCCAAAAATAGGAAAATATTTTCAATCCTCCTTACAAGTAGTATACATATCCTTAATGACTTGAATATAACCAATATTAACATGCTAGAACTCTCCAAAGATTTTGAAACATAAATCAATAAATATATGTAGATCCTCCTTACTTTCTATATGCTTCTCCATCAAACCCCTTAACAAATGTATAGCATCCATAATAGATCTACCGCATGAAACCAAACTGACAGAGAAACTTCAGATCACATCGGAACCTATGATTACTCTCTCCCATAATTTTAATGTATGACATATTAACTTAGTTTTCTATAATTTGCACTCTTGTGCATCACCTTTATTCTTATAAAACCAACAAACTCTTTCTCCACTCATCCGCATCTTTTAGTCTTTAAAATGACATTAAAAAAGATTTGTAAGCCAAGAAATTCCTTGATCTCCTAAGCATTTCCACACTTCTTTTAAAATATTATCCGGTCCTACTGCTTTTTCACATTTCATTTTCTTTAAAGCTTCACTAAAATGCAATGAAACAATAGACTGACAAAATTCCATTCTTATCTTTTGTCCAACCACATTCTGATTTCCATATCAATAAACAAGCAAGAACTATGAAATTTGTGAAGTCAATCACCGCAACAAAATTTCAACACTCTTAAATTACTCATCTCCTTATAAAATAGCATAGATCAATCAAACCGTATAAGAAAACTACAAACACTTTGGAATATTAGCTCAATAATCATTTTATATAATTATATACCAATAGAAAATTCATCTAATGAAGTGAGAATTTTATGTCACAGAAAACTTTAGTATTTAGCCTAATTTTTTGGAAATAAATTCAAGACATCCAAGCAAACATATGGTTAAAACAATACAATTCAACTAGATGAATCCAACAATACCAACAACACATTGATCAAAGTCCAAATATGCCTAAAGCAAGAACCAGAAGCATAATTTAAAATTTATTGAGGCTATTGAGTATGTTAAATTTCCTTTAAACTCTATGTGCTTACAATCAAAATGAGCATCTCCATCAAATAAATCCAATGAGTATAAAATTGCTTAATAACAAGCTCATAAGGCAGCAAGATGCCCAAGAAACATCAAATGATCAAGGGGGCCTTCAAATCATCTTATGAAGTGTTTAGGATTGCAGTCTTAATAGCAAAACACCTCAACAAAAATTTATAAATAAATTTTATTTTTGCATATTCATGGGAGGCTTTTTAGAAAAGAGAGATTTGAGATTCCCAAAGATTTTAGAGTTCAATTCATCATCTATCTATTATAGTCCCTCATTAATTGATACTAACAATCATCATTGCTTGTCCGCCATCAACCATCGACACCAATGTTGACGTCCATCATCGCCCTCTCATCATCGTCTATTGTAGATTGACGCCGATACTATCATTCATTCATATATTTATCGTTGACCATCGCTAGCAATCGCCAATGTCTTCCACTAACCAATGTCAGATTCATGATCACCGAACGTCATTGCTTGTTGTTGACCGACAACAACATCGACATCATTGTATGTCCAACATTGTCCATATTCAACTAACGCCAACATTCATCATCTCTTGCCATCTACCCACCAACATGAACACCTCCCAATACACTCTACCTCCATTGCAAAAAAAAAGCAACAATTTCAATTCAAACCTTATAATCTTGCACCCTCCAATTGTGGGGAATGATAGATCTTTGTAAGCTTTAACATGCACAATGGAAAAGTTTAAGTTGGGTCAAGCCCCATAATTTTTGTTTCATTTTAGAATTTTCCACACAAAAATCATATTTTTAAGTGTTGTGAAAAGCTAATTCCTTTTTTTCTAACTAACCCTTGACATTAACTCTAATGACAAAAAAGTATAGCATTTTAACTCCCATCATTCAAAGACCCTTCTCTACATCAATGACAATTAACCTCCCAATCAAAAAAATGTGCCAACAAAGATATCACTATCACCACACATCTTTAGAGAACAATATCAATTGCATATAATAATTTCAGGTTGAGATCCTCCATCTTGTGAATCTTGTCAAATAGGAGCCTCACATCAAAATGTTGTTGAATCCTCGCCATCTTTCACTGCAGATTAAAGTCCATCAACTTGAGGATGTTCAATAAAGTATCTCCTACCACCATTGTTAAGGCACCACATCCATCTCCACAATCAATCAAAACCTTTATGATACAACCAACTTCACTCACCCAATTATGCAAGCCCATAACCCATGGCTTCTCATAAGGGATAGATTCCAACCATAGCACTCTTCAAACTTCAGATTCATCTCCCCCACGTATAGCATTATATAACACATCTTATTCCAATACAATTCAATTTTTTTATTGTATCCAAATTACAGTAGATAAGGCTATTAAATCTTGCTTGTATCAAGAATGATTGGGCTCTTACTAGAGATAAGGTGGTTATGCATATTAAAGGAAAGCACTGTTGAAAAGGTAGATTTTGATGTACTCTACATGCCTCACTCGTTAGGGACCATGTAAGATTAGTGAGACATTAGCCAAGTAAATGTCAATGTATAAGGTTAATGGCTCCAAATCTAGCCTTTAATAAAAGACGACATAAAGCTAACTTCTTAGAACTTATCAAGACATTGACAAAGTCATGGCAACCAGGAAATATTGAGAGACATTGATAGGATATATCAAGATGAAAAATGAGGCAACTAAAATCAGTTCCTCTAAAAAATTATCAACATGTTGGTGAACCACAATTGCAAATAAAAATTTGAAAAAAAAAAACAACAAGAAATGCCATCAGTAAGATGAGAAGGGGTCATCATCCATAATGTTGAAAGAGGTTGACCATGGTGCTAAGAAAGTCGCCAATGAGATGATAAAAAAAACTCCACATAGCATAAGTATGCAAGTAGCAACGCAAAGAGGAATACGTCCACAGAGCGGTGGGAAAGATGTTGATAGACCATTGATAAATATGTAAGTGGGGGACAAGAAAGATGCCAGTGGAAGGATGGAAAAGGTGCCAACAGGGTGATAGAAAAGATGTCAACCATAACACCGAGAAGTCATCGACCATAACCCAAAACTAAAACCATGTGGCTAAGAACACAGTGTAATTGCTCCAAGTATTAAAGAGTGATTGACCCTTCTACATTAAAGAGGACGGTTCAAGAAAATGAAAAAGTTGTCAGCTAAGGAGTTAGTCGAAGCTGTCGAGCCACAATATGAAAGCATACATTCCAAAACATTGAATAAGGATTGAAGCATTAGAATGACTTGAAAGCATGTGAATTGATAATAAATGAGTCTAAAAAGGAGATAAATATAAACTAAGCAAAAAAAACCATTGGTGACCTTACCTGCTCAGAAAGGAGAGAGTTATTCACACAAAGCAACATTCAAACAAACATAAAAGCTCGCAACAAGAAGCTTAATGGCCACTCCGATAGAGAAAATAGAAACAACCAAGAGATCAATGGCTCCCTCCTCACCCACCTCAATAGTCCCAATAGTAGCATCAACTACCTAACTACTCTATAAAATATATCCAAAGCGAGCATCCTAATAATGATCCAGAATATTAAGCACCTCAAGAGGTCAAAGCCACTGAAAAAATAATAATGGATATCAGTCTACACAATCATTTCCATCATTCAAGAAAATATTCAATTAAAAAATCTTCCTCTGTAGAAAAAGATTGAATTTTTTATTCACCAAAGATACAATATCCGCTTCTTGAAATGGCGTACAAGCTTCTAGTTTCACAACAAACAAAACTGTACAACCCAAAGCAAAGAAATCGTTGGAAATGTGGAGATTATTATAGTAGGTGACAGCATATCCTTCCTCTTACTCCAAAAGAGGCCCAAGAGAATAACCAAATTACTTTCGATGGCTCCATTTTTGATGGAATATATTATCCACACTAGTTTCTCTTATCATCTCGGCTAGAATTAAAGCTCCCTCCATAAATACTTCAAAGTCTATAAATAAGCAAGCGACAAAAAAGTTTAGTATGAAAAATTATGAAAAGATTATATTAAAATTATTCAAGCATTCTCTCATCTTTTGCATTTAGCCATCTTCCTCTAGATTTTTTTTTTCTCAACTTGTATGTGTATATTTCTTGTTGTTGTCATAAATTAGAATCAATTTTATTTGTCATCAACTAGCTTATACTTTATTTACTTATTGGAACTAAAAAAAGGCTTTTATTTACTTGAGAAGTGAGAATTAGTAACACTCCTCTCTATTATAATAACATGTCATTATAAAATTTCTCTATCGAATTTACAAAAGAGACATTGACTAGATCTCAAGTAAGAGAAAGATCAGAAAGTGAACATAGGCTAAGTTCGCACCAAATCACTATAAATTTCAATTTTTATTTTATAACTTCAAATATTCACTTATTTCTTTTCAATATTTTTTTCTTAAATCTAAAATAAGTAGGTTTCTTTTGATTCATGTGCGGAGAATTGATGTTCCATTCAGAGCATGGAAGACTGGCCTGATCTAGGGCCAAGTCCATCCCATGAGGAAACATGAAGACATACTTTTGCACTGCCATAACAATCAACTGAAACTAATGCTGACTGAAAGTCTGCAATGTTGAAGACAAACTTGAATTAGATTCCTATTTTTTCTTGTTGATTTTTTAATTTAATTTTTTAGAATTTGAACCCACACTCAACATCTTGAAAGTGTTAAGTGGGGCTCAAAATGGATTTAGAAGAGATTTTGAGATTGATTGAAAAGAGGATTTTTTTTTTGTAAAATCCACTTTCAACAAATTTGGGTATGTTGAAAATGGGTTCAAATATTTTTGGACAGATGCTTCCATAGGTTCATGTTTGAATTTTGATTTTTTATTTTGGGGACCCTTTATTTAACAAATTTGGGTATGTTAAAGTAAAGGGTCAATTGATTTTGTTTTGTATTTGTGATTTTTGAAATTTACTCACTTAGCAAATTTGGTTATGCTAAGTGAGGTGTTTGAAAACCATTTCTTCTTTTTCTTTATTTGCTTGTTTTGTGAATCATTTTGTGATTTTGAAAATGGAATCCTCTTTTAGTAATTTAGGTATACTAAATGAAGAATCCAAGTGTGTTTTGTTTTATGAAATTTTTTTAAAATAGGATCCTTATCAAATTTAAGTATGCTAAAGAAAATCCTAATGTGTTTTTTTTTTTTTTTTTGATTTGATTTTGAAAATAGGATTCTTAGCAAATTTGGGTATGTTAGGTAAATCCTAATGTGTTCCTTTTTTTTTTTGAATTTTGTTTTGAAAATGGAGACTTCACTTTAGCAAATGTGGTATGTTAAAATGAAGTTCCAATGTGTTTTGAATTTTGTGAAATGGAGATTTCACTTAGCAAATTTGAGTATGCTAAATGAAAAATCTAAAAATGTGTTTCAAATTTTGTTTTGAAAATGGAGACTTCACTTTAGCAAATATGGTATGCTAAAATGAAGTTCCAAATGTGTTTTGAAACTTTTTGCGAAATGGAGATTTCACTTAGCAAATTTCAGTATGCTAGATGAAAAATCCAAAAATGTGTTTCAAATTTTTTTTTGAAAATAGAGACTTCATTTTAGAAAATATGGTATGCTAAAATGAAGTTCCAAATGTGTTTTAAAAGTTTTGTGTTATGGAGATTTCACTTAGCAAATTTGAGTATGCTAAATGAAATTCCAAAATGTGTTTCAAATTTTATTTTGAAAATGGAGATTTTACTTTAGCAAATATGGTATGCTAAAATGAAGTTCCAAATGTGTTTTGAAAAAAAATAAATTTGTGTTATGGAGATTTCACTTAGCAAATTTGAGTAAATGAAATTCCAAAATGTGTTTCAAATTTTGTTTTTGAAAATAGAGACTTCACTTTAGCAAATATGGTATGCTAAAAATGAAGTTCCAAATGTGGTTTACAAAAAATTTGTGTTTTGTTGATTTTGAAAAGAGAGATTTCCACTTAACAAATTTGGGTATATAAGATGAAAATCAATTTTTGAAAGAGGAGATCCCAACCTGATCATATATGGAATATGTTAAGTGGGCTTTCAAAATAGTGTCATTTTATTTAGAAATGAAATCTTCATTAAATAAATTTGGGTATACTGAATGGAGATATTCATGTATGCTTTTTGAAAGTTTAATTTTGATTTTGAATGGAGATGAAATTTCCATTCAATAAATGTGGGTATATTGAATGGAGAGGTTTCAAATGTGCTTCTTTTTTTTTGAAAATTGATTTTTGATTTTGATTGGAGATGAAATTTCCATTCAATAAATATGGGTATATTGAATGGTGATATTCATGTGTGCTTTTTGAAAGTTTATTTTTGATTTTGATTAGAGATGAAATTTCCATTCAATAAATGTGGGTATATTGAATGGAGAGGTTTCATTTGTGTTTTTTTTTTTAAATTGATTTTTGATTTTGATTGGAGATAAAATTTCCATTCAATAAATGTGGATAGATTGAATGGAGATATTCATGTGTGCTTTTTGAAATTTTATTTTTTGATTTTGATTAGAGATGAAATTTCCATTCAATAAATGTGGGCATATTGAATGGAGAGGTTTCATATGTGCTTTTGGAAAATTGATTTTTGATTTGGATTGGAAATGAAACCTCCATTCAATAAATATGGGTATATTGAATGAAGAGGTTTCATATGTGCTTTTTGAAAAATATGATTGTTGGTTTTATTTTTGAAATGTCCCTACATGTAACAATTATTAAAATTTGTTAGATGTATTGTAAAATATTTTATTAAGTGTATTTTGAAAAAGTGCTTTTGAAAAGCAGGACTTTTTATGAATAATTTATTTTATCTTTATTTTTGGAATGAACCTTTTCTTACCATAAAAAAGTGGTAAGGAGGAAGTCTTTGATCATTTTTTTTCATTAAATTTTTATTTTCACCCATTAGAGAACCCAATAGGGGTTTTAAGACCAACATGGGGTGAAGTCCTTAAACCTAAAGATGTTGGCTAGCTTAACTTAAGGATGAAATAAGATAAGTGCCAACGGAAAGGAAAGATAGTCTTGGATTCATACAAAAGTACAAACCCACTATCAATACATGGAGACAATGATAATTTACCAAAGATGAATAGAGGAACCGTCCCCAGCAGAGTCGCTAGAAAAATCTGTGGTGAAAATTTTATTATATATCTCTTCCTTCATCTAACCCCTTTGGAAAAAAAGGATAAATGAAAACAAAAATATATAATACCCTTTCATGTCGGGACACCATGCAAATCTGTAGGTGTTCTTATTAGGGAGATCAAGTACGACATTGAGGAAAGGTGTATTATCTCAAAAGATAGAAGTCATCACCCCACAATGGACTTAATCACCTTAATAAGGACACCTAAAGACTTATATTCCATGAGGAACAGGATTCCTTAGGAATACTCTTAATTAAAATAAATGATCATTGTCTCTAAAGAATTTGAAAGATAGGACTATCAATCGATTAGTTTATTTTTAGAAAAGTCAAGTGGGATCGATCAAGAGAAGGGAGTTCTTATCGAAGCAAAATGAAGATAAGTAGGGGATGCTTAGGATACTAGGAAGTCTAGTTATCACCCCAAACTATCATATGGTTGAGCTTTATATTTTTGAAATTGAATTGATTCATTTGAGTTTAATTTTTATTCGAAATCTAGGACTTATAATTTCATGATACAAGGTCATGGAGATGCCTAAGAGGTGAGGATTTATGCTCATAGCCCGCAAAGGGAAGTAACAACCTATGAACCTAAATCTAGGGAGCTTTGGCGAGGGCCAAAAGCACGACCTAAGTTTAAGACAAAAATGGGTATTTGGTTCATCTCCACAAGAGATAATGAACCACCTGACTGTTAGACTTACAATCGTCTGGGGGTGGCCGTCAACTAACTCCTCCTACGATTTTAAATTCATATAGGCAAGTCATATGATTATGCAAGATAGCAAGGTTGTTGTTTATTTAGAAAAGAGACTAAGTCCTTAAACACACTTCTTAAGAGACTAGATCATGTAGGGCATGATTTTAATAACTTAAATCTAATGCAAATTTTTATATGTTTTATTTTTATTTTGGACAATCAATTTGACACAGGCTTTAGGATTCATATGCCTAGTGCATGAGAAATTAGATTATGGGCCAAAATCAGCAAAATAGGGAGGTGTGTTTCCACCATAGCTCTCAAAGGTCAAGCCAAGTTCTCTAGCAAAGCTGGAAGCCCTCTAATCAAGAGTGAAACAATATACTTTTTATGCATGATGTGAGAAAAGTAATACATATCCAACTAAGGGGTTGCTAATTCTTTTATCTTGATTTATAGCCTAAGCTTTAGGTGAGGTTATGAGTTATTTATTTTGAGTTTTGAGTTGTTTAATTTGGTAGAAAACTTATCTTTTTTCTAAGAGTCTAATCGTCATCCAGGCCATACATCAAAGCAAGGAAGAAAAAGATGTCATCTTAATGCACAAGCTAAACAAACATCAATCAATTTATAAAGCTAGTACAAAAAATAAAAGGATGTTTATGGTCAGGCTCTACCACACAAACCCGAAAAATAAATTGGGTAGCCGAGCTTTACCCTTATACAACTCGGATTACAAATGAATTAAATACAATCAAGCAGGAATTCATTATTATGGCAGTCTTCATTCTTCATTTCTTATTTCTTATTTCTTCTTTCTTCTTTCTTCTTTCTTCTTTCTTTTTCCTTATTTTGGATGGTTGGAATGTGGTTGCTCCGAAAGCCTCACATGGTACATAAGATATTATTTTGTAATCAATGTTCATCCTAATATCCTATAACAATCATTCTAAAATCTTAATTGTAAAATTATATGAAAAGGAAAAAGTAAATCTAACTAAAACCTGCAAAATAAAGATTAGCTAAACAAACCATACAATCTCAAGCATGTATATGTATAAAGTAGACTTAACACCCCACACATGAGTAACCAAGCTCACCTGGCCTATTTTGGATTATGCTTAGGGGTATAAACACCTGCACAGCAAAAAGTAGTTATATTTTTATTATCATGCCCCTTAAGCACAATTCCCTATAAAAAATAATGATTAGACTAAATCATCCTACCAATCAGTCTACGCACATACACCTTAACATCCAGACTAAAACACTGTATTACAAAATAAAAGCTAATATAAAATCATGCACCGCCCTAACCTAAAGTTAGAAATGGTGACCTAGTCTAATGTGTGTGTCATTTAAGGTTTGTGTGGTATGTTTAGCTAGGATTTAAGGTTGAGATTTTCTTAGTATTAAAATATTCAAATTAGATGGGTGGTTTCATTTAAGTGTTTTAGTTGTTTTGGTTGATCTTATTTGTATTTTGATTTGGTTTGAATGAATCCTATAATTAATTACTAAGTATTGTAAAGAGAGGAAAAGAGAAGAGAATTTTTCTTTCCTCCCTACCTTAAGTAATTTCTAAGGTAGATTCATATTTGATTGTTGTTTAGTGACTGTTTTATTATGTTTTTCAATTAATCCTAAGTTTACATTTTCCCTAAACAAACCTATTCAAAAAGAAAGGTATTTTAAGATTAAGTAAAATGAAATACTATCACAAAGCACACATCACTTTATTTCTTTCCCAACATATATAACATGCATATGGATGAATTATAAGCATATATATACATGCAAATGGAAGGGTTTAGCACACCTTCATGATGAATGCTAAGTGATGCTACTTAAAAAAATTTAGAATGTTTCATGTATGCATGATTTTGTTAAGTAGAAAAGGGTGATTCTTTTATCCATTTTTCACATGCACATTTATATGTATGAAAGGCATAAGTGAGTATGATGCCATTGTTAGCACAGGGGTGTAAGGTACAAGACCTACTTAGGGTTACTTAAAGCCTCGCAACCCTGGGATTGTCTAGACTAATATACCACTTTCCTTAAATACATATGCATGTACAAAAGAAATGAATGGAAAAAAAGAAAGATGCAAAGGTTTATGTTTGTTTGTTTAATTTGTTTATGAAATTTACATGTGTAAGTGTGAATACCATTCTTAATTAATAACATAGAAATGAATAGATATAGATTTAAGCAAGTGTTATATTCTTTTCAAATGAACTATACACTTTGCAAATCCTATTCAAAACTATACTAAAGAGAAAGAGAAAAAAATCACACAATGCACATCTTTATGTTCATACTCACAAGCTTTTAAATAATTATAAGTAGCATACCTTTCAGTTTTGATATTTGATTTAAAAGTTTTGAAAATAATTTTGGATTTAATAGTCATAATAGTCATTCATATTCTTAGTTTAGCCAAAACATGCAATTTTGACATAAAAAAAAAATATTTCATTTTTAATTTGATTTTTAAAAGACATGAATGTATGATTTTCATATGACATGCACATTTAGCATATTAGGAAAGAAATAAAGTGATGAAAGCATTTAAATTCATTCACCTTTTAATTCCTAAAGACAATCTGATGGAATAATATTATTTAAAGTAAGTCAAATTTGGTTTAAGGAAAGTTTGATTTGATTTTTTATTTCAATTTGAGAAATGTGAGAAGGTTTGCTAGTCCTGACCCATTCTCACATGTGTATGAAGTTTTAGGTTAATTTTTAAGTGATCAGATCAATTTTATACTTTGGTTAGGTTAAGGTGTGAGTTAAGTGTATTAATTATCCCTTACCTACACCACTTTAGCATATTTAATCAAATAATTATGAGCCAATGTATGACATAAAATCACACAAGAAATTTAAATCACTAATGCACCTATGAAAGAAAGGGTCTAATGTAATTGGCTCATAATTAATGATTAATTAAGCTAAAGGATTCAATTTAAGCACTTTCATAACCCTTTCCACACATGTGAGTTGGATTTTAATTTTCTTAAGCTACTTAGGTTATTGAACACCTAAGCATCTACCCAAGATGAATTGGTTAAGTTCTAGATTGATTTCAAAATTTTATCATGTTAATTAATTAGGTGATTAGTGGATTAGCCCTTAATTAAGTTTGGATTAAGGAAGAAAAGGGGTTTAGGGAATGGCTTAGGGAAAATTCCCCAAATCCATTCCATAAACCTCTTCTTCACTTAAGCAAGGTTTAATTAACTTAATAAAGGATTTGGCCACTATTCACATGCTTAATTAAGCTTAATTACATTAAAAGGGTGATAAAGGATTCATTATATGATTTCTCTAATTAACTCATCAATAAATCCAAGAACATTAAGGGAGGTAGAGGTCATTCCACTAAATACACCAAAAAAATTTGAAATGAATTAATGAAATAATTAGGGAGTAATAAGGGTTATTAGTTTTTCATTAAAATCCTAATTGAGGAAAATACATTATTTAAAATCCATTGGAAATAATTTTAGATTACTCTCCTAAGAAATATCTTTATAGTGCATTTTACTTTGTATTTTTATGATTTTCCTAGAATTAGTTATGTTATTTTGAAGTTTTCATGATTATCCATTAATTAAATAGCCTAATTAAATGACTAATCCCATCGGTGCCACGTGAAGGCTAACGCGGCCCGCGCTTTCCACGTGGTGCGATGGGATTGGTCACTTAAGTTGTCACATCCCTGTGCCACATTAGTGGTGGCACTACGCGCTTTCTCCTCACCCGTCCGATTAAAGATCTGACAGTTGAGATCAAGCCCGCGGTATTAAAAGGATAAATAAGAGGATCCTACACATCTTGATCATGGCCCTCCATCCAAAACATGCGGATGGAGGGCCCATGATCCATTCCTAAGCTCGCCTGTGGGAGATGGCCACCGTCCATCTTCTAGGGCAAGATTCGAGCTCGATTAAGCTCGGATTGATCTTAAATTCAACCCACACCATCATCATGAAAGGGATAAGACATCTAATGGCCAATTTTACTTGAGATAAAAATTTCTTTCATAAAAGACCACACGCTCCCTATTCTAAGCTCGATTTTGATCCATTCCTCATCGGAGCCTATCACTGGCACTCAAATCTATCGAGGTAGCTTCATCTAGTGGAGACGAAGCCCTGCTGAAAGTTTCAAGTCTTGGGATAGAGTAGATCTTCTTATGGACCAAGTTCACCTTCAAATCCTTGCGGCCTTGATCAAAGTCCCTCTTCCCTTGCCTTGAGAACTTGGATTAAGCTTTAGGCAAGTTCGATTGAGTCCTCTGAAGAAGCTTGCAAAAGGAATTGGCTTGATTTTGTCTATTGAATAAGTTGGAAAAATGGTGGATCTCCCCTTTTTTGATTTGAAGAAATCGAGAAATGGAGAAATGGAAATGGGTTAAGGAATCTTGGAGGAACCTCGGGGTGCTAGCTCTGAGTTCCCTAAGCTCAATCGACTATGTGAGTGTTGGATTCAAGTGGAATTAGGGGGAGTATATCTCCCCCTAGGTGAATCAGACAGTCACAAGCTTCCTTCCCATTTTGATCCAATTCACCCTATTTAATGGGTTTTTTAGGTCTTTAGAGTGGCATGGCATTCGGTTTTGGGTGTGTAGTGGAGTAGTGAAGCTCCCATGTGCTTGAAATGAGTGGAGGAAGGATTCCCATGTGCTCATGTCAAGTGAGGTGGTTAGTTTTGACCTTGGGTTGGGTTTGGCTGACCCCAAACCCAACGGGTCATGAGCACCATCCTCATTAGTGACCATTTGGTCCACTAAGGAGGATGTCAAGTATCCATGAAAAGGAATTGACCAAATTTCAAATGGTTTTGATTTTAGGTTACCCTATGGACTAGGGGTAAAATGGTCATTTGGCTTGGATTTTATTTTGAATATGTTTGGTATGATTGAAAAATGGGTTAAGCCAAGTTTCATTGAATTTGGAGTTGGTTTGATATGATTTAGCTCATGTTGACCCATTTATGTCAAAATGGGTCAACTTAGGTCAAATTGACCAAATGGTCAAATTGGGTCAAACCAAGGGTTGGATCAAGTTCATATGACCATTTGAAATGTGTTGGAATCATTAGTTTGGTTCAATTTGATTTATATTTGAATTTGGTTCATTTGATTTCATTTAGGTCAAATGGGTCAAGTTAACCAATTTGACTCATTTGACCTATTTGGGTTAGGTCATAAGTTTGTTTAGGCTTCATTGATCATATGAAATGATTTAGTATCTTTGTTTTCAATCAATTTTAGTTTGATTTGATTTTGGCTCAATCTGACCATTTAGGTCAAGTTGGGTTCATGGTCAATTGCACTAGGTTAGGTCTAGTTGGTCAATTGAGGCTTTGGTCAAGTTCAACAAGTGATTTAGAATGAACTTTACCTATTGGTTTCAATCAATTTGGCTTAGATCAAGTTTTGACACATTTTGACTTTTTAGGTCAAGTTGGGTCAACTTGGGTCAAGTGGCCAATTGGGCTAGAGTAGGCTCAAATGATGACTTGGTCAAGTTCAAACATTGATCATGAATGAGTTTTGATCAATGGTTTCAATCAATTTGGCCTGTGGTGGATTTTAGCTAGTTTAGATTTCATTTTGGCTAAGTGTTGACTTGATCAACCCTTAGGTTTGACTTGGTTTGACCTAATTTGAGTGATTGATCGTCTCATGATGATTGTTGCTCATAATGTGAGATTTAGGTAGGCTTAGTTCAATCCAATTTGGGTAGGAATAGAATTTGGCTCATATGGGGTACTTTAGGTCACTTTGGGTCAAGTGAGCCTAAGTGGGTCAATTGACTTGATCAAGGCTTGAACAAGTTTGACTGAGCTCACATATAGACTTATGATTGAAATATAAATCTATTTGCAAGTGATTTGAAGTCAAATAGGTTTTGATTCATTTGACAATTTCAAGTTCAAAGGGTGAACATGAGTTTAACTTGGGTTTGATTTTTGAATTTAGTTTTGGATTAGTGATTGAAGTTTATGTTCATATTTAGATTCATGATTGAAGGATGGATTGAATCATGAAGAAAAATCAAGGGTTTGGTTTGATTTGAGTTTGATTTGGCTAAGTTCAAAAATTTAACATGAAAGGCTTTGGTTGAATTTTGATTGAATTTGAGTTTGAGTTTTGAATTGATTTTTGGATTGATGATTGAAGTTTGTATTTATATTTGGATTCATGATTGAAGTATTGATTGAATCATGAATAAAAATCAAGGGTTTGGCTCAATTTGAATTTGATTTAGCTAAGTTCAAGAATTTGACTTGAAAGGCTTAGGTTGGATTTGGTGAATTTGAATTTAGTTTGGATATTTGAATTTATATTTCATTTGTATTTGTGAATATAAATGAGAATATAAATGGGTTATGATAAAATTTCTTGAATTTGATTTGATTTGGATTTGATTTGGGCTAAGTCATAAGATGGGAATCAAAGTGACTTAGAAAAGATTTTTGGTTTGGATTTGAATTTTGGATTTAGTTTTGGTTTATTTGAATTTATATTTCATTTATATTATGTAAATATAAATGAGAATATAAATGGATTGTGAGAAAAATTTTTGAAATTGAATTGATTTGGATTTGATTAAGTCCATAGAGGAATCAAAGGACTTAGGAAATATTTTTAGAATTTAGATTTCAATCATGGGCTTCAATCATTTGGAGTTGCTTTGAGTTTGAGAAAATCCATCAAGTTGGAATTAATTTGAGTTTGAAGTTGATTTGATTTGGAGTTTGGAGTTGATTTGAATTTGACTTGAAGGAAGGAAGTGAGGAGTTAGTTTAAGCTATAGAGTAGGTATGTTTTGCTAATACCCCTAAGGCATGACTTATTCATATGGCTAACTCTTCTAAGTCTCTAGGGTTAGGTTGAGTGTCCACCTAATCACTAGAAGTGTCTTAAGACTAAGAAGACTCTTAGTTTCTAAGAGAAGTCCTATGTCTAAGATAGAGGGATTGAGAGCTCATCCTAAAAATGAGATCAACATGGCTCTAATAAGTTAAGCCTTTATTCTTAGGCACAAATGGAAGCCCTCTTGTAGCAAGAGTGGAAGAATATGATATGCATGATATTATACATTCAATCATCCAGCTAAGGGGTTGCTAAAAGTTTTATTATCTTGATTTAATTTCTAGGATTTTATGTGAGGTTATGAATTATTTTAAAATTTTAGTTATGAGTTGTTAATGGGATAGAAAATTTATTTTTATTCTAAGAGCCTAATCGCATCCACGCAATCACCAATCATAAAGAAACTATGAAGAGGCATGTTATCTATAATGCATAAGCTAAACAAAATATCAAACAATTTTATAAAGCTATTACAAAAGAATAAAAGATCATGCGACAGTATCACAGAAAACCCAGAAATGATTACTTATATACATTCGATACAATGAAGGAATAATTATAATTATTAAATGATAAGTATTATGGTGGTCTTCATTCTCATTCTCCACTCTTCATCTTTCATTTCTTTATTTTTATTTTATTTATTTTCTTGGCTTGATGGGATGTTGTTTGCATCATATTGTATATAATATATATGATCTTCTAACCAATGCTCATCCATAATCCTCATAACACTTATCCTAATCTTAATGCAAAAATTACATTAAAAAGAAAGAATGTAAATCTAGCTACACTTGTAAAATAAATGTTAGCTAAACATACCATACAACCCAAGCAATTATAGGAATAATTTAGACTTAACACCCCACATATGGGTAACCAAGTCCACCTGTCCTAACTTGGGCTATGCTTAGGGGCTAAGCAACCTACACAGCAAAAAAATATTTATATTTTTATTACTGCCTTAAGCACACCTGATAAAACATGATTAGGCTATGTCTAACATTCTTTACGATATACACCCAACATCCGCCTAAAATAATACATCACAAAACTAAACATTCATCAAATCATGCACCGCCCTAATATAAAGCTAGAAATGGTGACTTAACCTAATGTGCATGTGTTAGAGCTTGTGTGGTATGTCCTAACTAGGGTTTAGAGTTATAATTTGCTAAGAGTGGGGGGTTTAATTCATAAAAGGTAGATTTCTCTTTAAGTGGTTTAATTGATTTGGGGATTTTTACTTAGTATTTTTCTTTTATTTCATAGAGCCTACACTTAGCAACTAGGTGTTATAAAAAGAAGAAAGAGAGAGTCTCTCTTTTATCCCTACCTTAAGTCATTTCTAAGGTAAGGCGATTAATGAATTTCCCTTAGTGAATGATTTATTATGTGTTTTAATTAACCATAAGTTTATATTCATTCTAAATAGTCGTATTTAATAAGAAATGCATCTTAGGATTAATTAGGATGGATTACTATCACATAACACACACTCATCCATTTCCTTCCATCATGTATATCATGCATTTGAATGACCTTAAGCACACCTATACATGCAATATAAATCTTAGCATATTTTAATGATGAATGCAAAGAAATGTATTTGGAAATTTAAATATCTCATTTATTTATTGAATTATGAATGCATGTCTTTGTTATGTAGAAGAGAAGAATTTTTCATCCATTAGCTAAATACACATTCTCATGTATAAAAGTTATAAGTGAGTACGGCCATTATTTTCTACACCAGGGGTATAAGGTACAAGACCTACTTAGGGCTGCTTAAAGCCTCGCAGCCCCGAGATGTCCAGATTAATATATCACTTTTCTTATTTACATGTAAATGTATGAATAACTATAAGGATAAAAAAAATTAATGCAAAATCTATATTTTATTTATTTGATTTTTTATTCTTGTTCATTGGCCACATCACACATGCATGTGTATATGAGTTTTAAGTGAGTACGGTGTCATTGTTTTCTACAGAGTAAGGTACAAGACCTACTTAGCTACTTAAAGCCTCGAACCCGAGATGTCCACTAATATACCACTTTTCTCAAATACATATGAATGTACAAAAAAGAACCAAATGGATAAGGAATCATGCAAGATATTTTGTTTGATTTGGTTGTATGATTTACATGAATAATATGAAATTCTTCCTTAAGTCTTAACATGGAGATCGTCAGAAATAGATTTAGGCAAGTGTTGTGTTCTTTTCAAATGAACTATACACTTGCAAATCCTATGTGAATCCATGTTAGGGTAGGGAAAGAGAACTTCACATTACACATATTATACTATCATCACATGTAAGCTTATAAGTACTTATAATTAAATTACTTCATTTGTAATAATTGGTTTATATATTAAAAATAAATTTAGGTTTAATAGTGATAATACTCACTCATATTCTTAATTCTAACCAACACATGCAATTTGACATAAAAGGAAATATTTTATTTAATTATTTTTCAAAAGAAATGAATACATGATTCCATATGGGAAATAATATTTAGTATGATTGGAAAGAAATTAAGGAATATAAACACATGATTTCATTCACCCCAATTAATTCCTATGGACAATCATATTAAATAAGGCTATTTAAAATGAGCTAAAATCCTTTAAAGGCATTTTTATCTTTGAATTCGATTTGATTTAGGAAATATGAGAGAGGTTTGTTAATCCAAACCCATTTCCCCATGTGTGAATTAATTTGGTTTAATGAAGAATATTTAAGTTAATTTTAAGTTTTGATTAGGTTAAGGTAGGAATTAAATGAATTAATTATCCCCTACCTATATCACCTTAAGTTAATTAACAAATCAATGATAAGCAATATGATATGCAACCACATGAAAAGTAAATTTGTAATGCTCCTAAGAAATGAAAGGGGCTTAATGCAATTGGCTTATCATTAATAGTTAATTAAACTTAAGGGATCTTACTTAATTACTTTTATGATTTTCTCACACATGTGAGCCAATCATAATTTCATTATCTCTCACCTTGGGTTATTGAATACCCAAGGAGCTATCCAAGATCAATTAAAGGTTGTTTAAGTGTAGATGAATTGATTTTTAATTTTAACTTCATTAAGCTTTTAATGGATTGATTTTTCCTTGCTTATGCAAGTTCGCATTACATGGGAACTTCTCAAAGTTTAGCCCAACAGTAAGGCAAACTATGAAATTTCAAAAATTATGTTTTTCTCTCTAGTGTTAAATATAATTGAGTTTCCCTCATTCTTAGCATCACTTATCCATCCTTAATAATATTTAATGAACAAAAACACTAAATAAATCGCATCTCAAGAGTTTCAAAGAACTAACTATAGGGAGATCTTTGTGAATTGCCAAAGAGGCCATTAGCCTCAAATAGTTTGATCAATTTTTCTATTACACCCACAGCCTATGCAATAACTCAATCAAAATGGTGCCTTCAAATTAGTAAAATCAATTTAGACACCCAAATGCATAATTAGCATTCATTCAAACTTGATCAAATGATCTCAAAAGACTCTTCAAGTAGAATCAAATCAACTTTTAAAGTATCATCCAATAAAATTGAATCACAATTTAAAAACTAGTTCAATGATTGATCATCGTTTAAATCATCATGAAATAATGATTGAATCATCTTAAAAAAAGATATGGCTTGAAGTATAGTTTGAAAATTATCGATCAACGATTTGAAGCATCTCAAATAGTGATTGAAGATTTTGAGATTCATAATAGGTGATTCAAATATGAATATGACTCAATATTGGATTGAAGAATGCTCAAATATGAAACAATTATTGTTTGAAGAAGGTTTTAGTATATATGATATCTAATGTCAATATGGCTTTATAGATATATCTAACTTTAATGTTTATAGTGCGACTGCCTACTTCCTTTCCCATATCTATTCTCTTCTAAATAAACTAAATGCATAGCATAACTAGCTTTTACAAATGATCAATACAGATCAGTTATCACTATGAAAAATCACCATAGCCCAGTGCTTGTATGCGAAAAGTCATGCAACACTATTTAATTCTATTAAAGTGTAAATAAAGTCAGATTTCTTTATAAGATACTAAATTTTTTGTGAGTTAAATAAATAAATAGTTTCTTAGATATAAACAATAACATCTTAATATACCTTAAAATTTATTTCTAGTTCAAATTTTAAAATTGAATTACTTCAAATATATGATAATTTAAGAATAAATATTATAAAAAATAAAATTTAATTAAGATTAATTTTTTTTTAAAAAAAATAAAATTTTAAAAGTTGATGAAACCTTAATTAAGCAAGTCACCGCTACCTAAAATCAAATCATTCTAAGCGTAAGAGTGGATCACCTCTTCTTTTATATAAGAGGGTCATTGTAATAATTAATCTATGAAAGTGCTTGTAATGTCACTATTTCACCTAACTAGTCATCGAGAATCGATCAATTACTATTTTTAGAGCCCAAAATGTAATTATTTGATATTGAATGCCACATGATGGTCTATATTAAGCCATATTGGTGGTTAATTGCATTCTTATATCTACCGTCTCTTGCTTTGGGGCGGCGAAGGCTGAACTGCCGTTTGATCTCTCCAGGGCGGAGTTCTTGAGGGATATCAGATTTACGCGGATAATGAATGTGGGGATTAGTCACAATATCCTCACCACAAGATGGGATGTTGGGTGGATACTAGATACCCTTCAAAAAAAATAAATAAATAAATAAAATTGCATTCTTATGTGATGTTGACCTATCAAAAATGTTAGGCACGTTCAAAGTATAGGTATCTGACATATATCAATATTATCTTAAGCTATATATCAAATGTTAAAATCTTATTAGGCAATCGATCATCATCCTCTTCCATATTATCATATGGCCAACCTTAGCTTCTTGATCCATACACGTCTTACCAACTAATCGCTATTAAGGGAGATTTTATCCCTCAAAAGATGGATATCACTTCATGATTCTTTTACATAACCATTAATTAGAATTGAAAAAAAAAACTTTTTCTTAAATTTTTTTTTAAAAAAATTTGATGTTATACTTTCTTTATTCTTTTTTAGAATTGAGCAATACGTAACCGAAGCACAAGAAAAATCAACTTTTATTATAAGAGAATTTTGGGAGGGGTGAGATGATCTGATTTACTCAAGGCAGCTTAATTTTAGCCAGTGTGAGCTTGATCAATCTAGATTCGCTCAAATCCTTATACACGATTATGTATGAAGTTTACGATTAAATTGGTTCAAATATCCCAAAAAAAAAAAAAAAAAGGATATGGCACCCCACATGTCGGGCTTGGGTGATGACATGTACTAAGATGGTGGCAACGTGTAACGATTCATACCTAGATTTGAAAATTATACATATCTATTTTCAAATCATATATCAATCATAGTCTAACACTAATTCATATGATTATAAAAAAGTTATTTTACATTATAAAATTTTAAAATGCAAAAAAAAAAAATTATATTTCAATTAAAATGCGTAATAGTTGTTTTAAAAATAAAAAAATACTAATATAATATAAATATATATTACATCGAATCTTTTTTACATTAATTGGGTGTATCAACGCATCAACAATTTTAGAATAAAAAGCAATAATTAATGGTTAATTTATGCAGAGCTAATCAACTTTATTTTGCTAATTAAATTAATATAATGCTAACAAGCTTCGATCAATTTGAATTAATGGCTTAAACATATTTTGAAGTTTTTTTTAATCATCCGGCGGCAATGTTCAGAAATCAATCAATAAATACATTTAATTTGATCTGATATGGCTCTCAAAATATGACTAGTCAAAGCACAAATCTTGATCGAAAAGCGAGCATATGATTTTGAGTCAAAACCGATCAAGATCAAGACTTAAAATATCATGGAATCTTTACATCAATTAACCCAAAATAGCTCTCATGAGTGTTTATAGTCAAATCGAGCCTCGAATGAAATGGATCTAACGAGCCTAAGATCTCATAATTCGACTTCATTTGGGCATCCAAATGCTCAAAATACATCAAATGATCAAGGAATCATCTCCGTCGAGGAGTGGTAGCTTTACATGAATTTACAAGAATGCCCTCCTCCCATCTATAAAATTCATTCCTCACATGACCAAGAAGCCAAGGAAGTGAAGTGAAGTGAAGAAGAGGAAGAGTCCAAGCAAGGAAGAAGAGGAAGAGTCAAGGGAAGAAAAGGAAGAGTCCAGAAGAAAGGAAGAGTCCGAGGAAGAAGAGGAAAAGCCCAAGTGAGGAGGAAGAGAGAGCTCAAGTTCAAGATCCTCCAAGCAAGATCGCACTCAAGAAGATCAGAGCTTTACCATCAACCACCGCCACCCACCACCGTGTCACTAATCACTGATTTCCACCGGTTACTGTGATCTCCACCATCGCGACAATAATGATTGTTACACGCTTCTCATATGCATCCTGAATCCGTATCGAAGACTTTGTACTCAAACATACATAGTGAAAACTTTTACAAGTCTGGTTTTTCCCCTCTTTCGAGGTTTTCCACGTTAAAATTTGAGTGTCTGCTCGCTTTAATTATCTCTGTTTGACTAATCGACAAGGCGAACTTTCACTCTACAGGGTTTTCTAGCACAAGCATTGTCGTGGGAAGTCGATTCATTATTTCATCTTGTATACCAAGTTTTCCAACAAGATCAAAATCACCATCGAGGTGGAGCATTTCAAGCTTTTAAAGAGCGCAGTTTAAGAATGAAGATTCATCAAACTTTGTTCCTTGATTCGTCCGAATCGGGGCAACTTAATCTCAAAAGATAAGCAAGTCAAGAACACCAACTAAAAGGCAAAGATCAATGGTCAACTCGAACATGCAAATATTCACCTCTTCCATACGTTAACGCCATCGGTAAACATTCGACAAACAATCTAGATAGTCAAAACGTCCTTGGACTCTGATCTTCCATACAATGTCATGGCAAAGCTCGACAACAACCAGAAAGGTCAAAACTTTGTTCCACTCAGATGGTTAATGCCATCGGATAACACTGATAAACAATCTGGATAAAATTCATCGCCGCTGTCACTACTGCAACTGCCGCCGGCCATCGCCACCATCGCCGCAAATCTTCGCCGGATCACTCATTGTCGCCATATGGCTGACCATCGATGCCGACGCCGACTACTGCCGTTTGTGCCGCTGACCATCGCCGTGACACATTGCCGGCATCAGCCAATATCGCTGCCGGTCACCGCTGACTATTGTCACCTTGCTCAATTATCGACGATTTTACCGCTCTATTACTGCGCCGCTGCATCGTTGCAACCATCCGCAACCGCTGACATCTGACGGCTACTGCCGGACACCTTCGCAATAATCTCGACGGTTTATCTCAATTTTTGTTACCACTAACGTCTGGTCATCTCGCTTACTACGCTGATTCAAATTGCTGCTGCTAATTACTCTTCCGGCCGCTTAACCAGAGGTTACGCTGTGATACGCTGCCGTCACCGCTAAATTATCGCTGCATCTTCGCTGTCACTAATTTTGGGCTACCGCTGCTGACTACTGCTGCCGGTCATCGTTGCCAATCGCAGCCGCGCTGCTGATAGCTGACGGCACTGTCACATAACTTCGCAACAATCTCGATTTCTTCTGAATTATCACACCAGCGTTTTATCTCGCTTACACACGCTGCCGATTATCGATTGCCGCTATCTGGCTGAATAGGCCGCCAACCGCAATCGTCACGCTCCGATACTATCGCTGGGTCACCACATCGCTAATCGCCGGACCACATCTCGCCGATTATCTCGCTGACTACCATACCGCCAATTATCATTACTTTGCATTGTTGCAATTGTTGTGGACTTTCCATACGAACGCTATCAGTAAAACTCGACTCAACCGGGATAATAAACGTCTTGGATTTCACTCTTCCATACGGGTTAATGTCATCGAGTAAAAGCTCTACAAACAACCTGTGATAGTCAAAACGCCCTTGGTGGACTTCCACGCTTCCATACGTTAATGTCATCAAGCAAAAAACTCGACAAACAACCCGAAAGGTCAAAAGGTCCTTGGTGGACTTTCCACGCTTCCATACGTTAGCGCCGACGATAATATTCGACTAATAACCCAGAAAGGTCAAAACTTTGTACCGCCCACACAGTTAACGCCATCTAACACCGACAAACAACCTCGATAGTCAAAATCGCCGATTCAATTTGACATCTTCCATACGTTAACGCCATCTAACACTCGACAAATAACTCGACGGGTCAAAATCCAAAGCGATTCAATTACCTCTTCCATAGGTTAACGCCATCGGCACACAAATAACCTGAGCAAGCGATCTAATTGACCTCTTCCATACAGTTAACGCCATCGGGTCAAACCTCGAAAACAACTGACGGTCAAAGATCACATTAATTAATTCTTCCATACAGCAGATCGAAGTCACACTCGATAAACACCGGATAGGTCAAAGATCCTGCCGCCAACCACTGCCGAATTGGCCGCTACCACTGTTTGGCCGCCAACCATCGCTGCCATCATCGCCATCAATTATCGCTGATAATTCAATTTATCGACGCGGCTGCCAATTGCCGACTAGTTTTGTTGTCGTTGTCGAACACCTCGGCCGCTAACACCGCCACACTATCTGCCATTTCGCTGCCACCATACGGGAATCTCCGCTGTCACCACCATCGGGTTATCTCACCGACACTGCCGCAGCCGCCATCGTCGAGCATTGAACCCGTCCGGCATTTCCTTGATCACCTTCCTAACCGGACGGTCGACGAGGCCAAACCGAATAACGACGATACCGGGCCTTGATCGCTCCTAACCCGGACGGTTCGACGGCGAAACGGAACCACGACGATACCGTGGGCCTTGACGCTTCCTAACCCGGACGGTCCGACATGGTGAACCGAACCACGATGTACCGCCTTGATCGCTTCAACCCGGACCCCGACTCGTGAACCGGAACCACGACGATACCGCGGGTTTTGATCGCCTCGACGGTCGACGGGTGGTAAACCGAACCACGATCGGTGGCCTGACGCTTCCCCGGACGGTCCGACGCGGGTAACCGGAACCACGACGTATACGGCCTGATCGCCTTAACCGGACGGCCGACGGGTTTGGAAACCGGAACCACCACGATACCGTGGGCCTTGATCGCCTCTAACCGGACGGCCCGACGCGTGGTAAACCGGAACCACGAGCGGCCTTGATCGCCTCAACCCGCAGACGGTCCGACGCGTCGGTGAACCGGAACCACGACGATACCGGGGCCTTGATCGCCTCTAACCCGTGACTCCGACGAGGCGGTGAACCGGAACCACGACGTATACCGGCCTGATCGCTTCCTAACCCGACGGTCCGACGAGGCGGTGAACCGAACCACAGAGTACCGTGGGGCCTGATCGCCTCTAACCTCGACGGTCCACGACGGTAAACCGGAACCACGACGATGGGCCTTGACGCTTCCTAACCCGGACGGCCCGGGAAAACCTAACCACGACGTATACCGTGGGCCTTGATCGCCTCTAACCCGGACGGTGACGGCCGGTAAACGGAACCACGATACCACGCCTTGATCGCCCTAACCCGGACGGTTCGACGGGCCGCGAACCAAACCACGACGATACCGTTTGATCGCCTCCTGATCGCCTCCGAACGCTTCGATTGCCTTCGATTGCCTCCAAAGGACCTTCACTCAAGAAGAAAGGAGAGGGTCTCCTCTTATCCTGTATATACCTCCCAAAGTAAAAGGGTAAAACCTATCAAAACGCTCAAAAATGGCACAAACGGCTCAAAATGGCACAAAACGGCCACAAATGGCCCAAAACGGCTCAAAACGGCTAAAATCCCTCAAAACGGAAAACTGCCGGCGGCCAGCTGCGACGCTACAGACAGACGCCGCTGGCTCTCCGGCCACTGCTCGGCCGGAGGTCGTGGCGACCGACCGTCAGCTGACGTTAAACGCCACGCTGACGGACCGTCGTGGCGACCGAACCGTCAGCGACCAACCAACTCACACGAACGACCGATGGCCCGTGGCGCTCACCCGTCATGACAGCCTGCGCAGTTGCGGCGGCCAGACGCATGCAGATGAGACGCCAATGGGCGCACGCATGACAGCGCCGCAGGTCCCTGAACGCTTAAAACTTCCGTAAGAATTCAAATAATGTAACCTAAAATCTCATACGCTACACATCTACTTCTATAATCATAATATTGTATTTTTATGATGATTTATTCTCTCAAAATGTATGATTCATGGGCCCGCACGTTTCGTTGAAGAATTTTATTTTCGAGTTGACATATATTTTGGATGATTAAGCTAATGTCATCCAAAAATAAAGAATATATTCAAAATATGACTAGTCAAAGCACAAATCGATGTCGAAAGATATGATTTTGAGTCAAACCGATCAAGATCAAGCACTTAAAATATCATTGGAATCTTTGGGACATCAATTAAATCCCAAAATAGCTCGATGGAGTGTTTATAGTCAAATCGAAGGCTCTGAAGATCTAATGAGCCTAAGATCTCATAATTCGACTTCATTTGGGCATCCAAATGCTCAAAATACATCAAATGATCGAAGGAATCATCCCGAGTCCGATCGAGGGGAGTGACGCTTACATTTAATTTAGAACGCCTCCTCCCATCTATAAATAGATTCATTCCTCACAAGTGAGGAGGAAGAGAGAGCTCAAGTCAAGATCCTCCAAGCAAGATCGCACCCCAAGCAAGATCGCACTCTCCGCCGGCCATCAACCACCGCCACCGACCACCGTTGTCACTAATTGTACCATGTATTTCCACAAGTTACGATCTCCACCATTGACAATTACAACTCGACGCATACGCTTATTATTCCTCTCTCATATGCGATCCTGTAATCCCGTTATCAGGAAGACTTTGTACTCTGAAACAGATACATAGTGAAAACTTTTATCTGCCAGGTTTTCTTTCTTTTTTTTCCACGTTAAAAATTCCTGTGTCTCGCTTCTTTAATTATCTGTGTACTAATTAATCGAGGAGAACTTTCACTCTACAACGATTTTCTAGCACGCAACAATTATGTAGCAATTATAACACTTAATAAGGCTTTACACAGATTTTTCAAAATTAAATAAAATGCTGTTAGTTTTCTTGCAAGTAGGGTTGACAACCACGTAATTTACTTGAAAATATGCAAACAATATAATTAATTTGTACTATTTGTTTAGCAGATCATTTTGTCATAAGTCTTAGCTTAACAGTAAAGCATCTTTAAAGTACTTTCCAGTATTAATACCATTTATTATTAATAAATAAATAATCACCCTGCTTGCATTTTTTTGTCTTTTTTTCCCCCCAAAAGCGGTAATCAAATAGTCTTTTAATGCTTATAAATATGAGCTAATAAGCTTTATGTTTTTTTTAATTTTTGAGATTAAATATTTTGCTAGAGAATTATTCTTCACTTGTTTAGTAAAAATAAATAATTATATTTAAATACTTTATATTATTTAGTACTCTCTTACACCAACTCTAAACTCTTTATAGACTTCTCCAATTCATTAGCATCACCCAATATTAACAAACAACTAACTAAAGCCTTGCAACCATTTAGACACCTCTATGTAAAAGTGTGAGTAAAGCCTACACATGAGGTAGATTAAGCTTAGCATGAGAAATGACTCGTGAGCTGAACTCAACGCTAACAAGCTAAGCTTTAATTACTCTCTAACTCGACTGCCCATAGCTCATGAGCCAACTCATTTAAGATTTGTTAATAAAATATATTTAAAATAAATATTTTAAATATACATTTATTTAAATTATTTCATATATCATAGCAATACGTAACTGAACGAAGTACAATGATTCATGTTCATTTTATTACTTCCATACTAAATACCTTAACTCGAGCTCAAGCTCGAACTAGATTGATTAATCAAGCTCAAGATAAAGCTGAGTGACTTAAGCTCAACTCGACTTATTTACACCCCTACCTCCATAAAGCTCTTAGCCAAACTATAAAACATTAGAACCTAGTTTTGTTCCATACATGTTGATATACCCTTAAAATTCACAATTTGCTACCATTACTCAAAGTTTTAAGTTAACATTCTAAGCTAACTATCCATCATTATTTTCAACTATTTACCTCATCTAAAACTCATTCCCTAGAAGCTCATTTGAAGATCCAAGTTATTTCACCAAACAAAATCACCAAATATCCTATAACTATCACAAAAAAAAAAAAGAATTATATATGCAATTCAATGCTATTCAAAACTCTACACATCAAAAAATAACTTTTTTTTTTTCAATTAAAATTAGTCATTACAAAATTCCAACGTATTGATAATCAAATGAGGTATTAAGTTCTTTGAATCATAAAATCAACATCAAAATGGAGAGTAACCATTCTTCATATAAAGAGGATAAATATCCATCACAATGTACAAATTTAATTTTGTGCGTGCCTTAATAACATCAATGCACGCAACTTTACAGCAAGATCATGAAAAGGCGAGAAATTATCGCATTAAATCATGACTGAAAATCAAACTAAAATCCAAGCACATACAACAAGAAAGACAACCGTTAGCTCACATCAAAATATTTGTGGGCTCAAATAAGATAAAGAACCGCAACCTGACCTGCTCAAGCAGATTGCTAACAGTCCCACTGGGAATTACCTTTTAATCTAGCAAAATTGACGGTGTGTAGAAAAATGGCTAAAACACTTCAAAAAAGACAGAATGAGAGGCAAAAGTATACCAACACCTCATAATAAGTCTCTTCCAAAATCTAGGCAAATCAGGGACAAATATCATGTTAGTATTTCCTTCTAGGAATTTTAGAAGAAAGAAAAATATAAAACTCGCATGTGGACATTTTTTTCCTAGTCCAAATGTTTTTTTGCAATTTTTTGCAATACATCTCTAACAAAGATTGAGATACATTGTCTAATTTAAAAAAAAATGATCTTCGAACAAATCTCCGGTCATAAGTGCTTTGTAGGTAGGTTCATGAATTAAATACATAAATCTTGATGCAAAACAGCATTTATTATTTTGATGTTTTATATACAAAGATAACTCTAAACTTTCAAGAGAGACTTGTTCTTATAAAAACACAACTTTTAAAACAGAAGAAAGATTCACAAGATGCGTTTTGAAAAATTCATCAAAGAAATTAGATGAGAAATTCCTCAAGGGATTTCCATGCATAGATTTTGAAGGAAAAGTGATCGAGTTAGACTTCACTCTTCGTTCATTCCTAGTCCGGATTATTTCCCATATGACGAATTTTGAGCACTGTACCACTGAAAGTTTTAGCGCATCACCAAAAGATTTGCTGATTTTAAAAATCAAATAATTAATATAAGAGTGACGATGATAGAATGATGATCATCAAAACATATGTATGTAGTCTGATCTCTCAAATGTGAAACTGCAGATTACATCAGAAACAACTAAACTTCTGCACCAAAAGTCCAACTTTAAAATGCTCAAGACTGGAGCTTTCTTGAGCAATTCATGGACAAAGAAACGAACATTTGCAGCCAGAGTTATTTCACGAAGTGACAGGAACATCAGCTTATCTTCCCTAAAGTATCTCATGGATCAACTTCAGAACGTTGTTTTCCAACATTGCCCACACATCGAAGACTTCTCTGTAACAATTGGACTCAGACCTCACTTTCGAGTTCTCAATTTCATCCAAGTATGATGGTGTGCCAATACTTCGGGAACCATACTCATATATAAAATCTGTCACATTTTTAGGGCAGTCACCAAATAAATATAATAGAAAGCCACCAATCTTCACTTATATACAAACAACACTATAAAATTTCAATCTAATATGATGTTCTATATAATTCACTCTATATTTATATGTATTAAAATATTTTATAATAAAATTTCATGAAGGAAAAAGAAAGACCTAAAATTTGCATGATGTAATTACAAAATTAATTGCCACATTGCTTAATGATGTTTAATTGCATATCACCTTCATGCTTTCTTTCTAGAATTGGAGCTTCAATGGACAGTGGAGTGCATGTCCTATGTATATTTTCATACTTAAAATTTCAGCCATCCTTGGAAAAGAGTAAATCAAAATAATGACTCTTAAGAAGATCAATTTATTCTTCAATTGCTCCATCCTTAGTTAAAAATGTTGATGGTACATTATTTCATAAAAAATATATATAATTCTTTCTTTATTCATATACAACAACAACAATAACAACAATCCTTTATCTCAAGTAGGTCGGCTATACGAATCCTTCTTATCCACTGTCCTATTAAGTGACAAATTCTCATTTAATTATAATAAAAAAAGTTCATTTTTTATACTACCTAACCAAATCTTCTTAGGTCTACTTCTACCTTTCTTAGCATAAGTCAAATATTATACATCCACTCTTCTAACTGGGTCACCAAATGGTAGACGTTTCATATGATCAAATCATCTAAGGAGACTCTCTCAAATTTATTTGCCAGAGCTACTCCAACCTTTTCAACATATATAATCGTTTCGCATGTTGTCTCTAAGTGTAAAGCCACTCAACCACCTGAGCATCCTCATCTTTGCAACACTTAATATCATGCTTCTTTTATTGGCCAACATTCTACTCTATAAATCATTGTAGGTCCTACCACCATCTTATAAAATTATTGCTTAAGTCTAAGCGATACTTTTCTATCACATACAAGCTAGATGCATTCCTCCATCAACCATCCAACTTAAATTCTACTAATAACATCCCCATCTTTCGTTATTCATATAATGAAATTAAATAATAAATTCTTTCCAAATTTAGATGATGCATAAAATGTTAATAAACCTCTTCTATAATGACAAAAAATAAGAATTGTCAAAAAAATTCATAAATTTTTTAAGATGTATTATTTTCATAAATATATTATAATTGTCTTTTTACTGTTATATTTTGATGATCAACTTGTTATACATCAATGATTCCGTTTAAACAGTACATCAAAAATCTTATACCAAAAATCAAATTTTTGCACCACCAAAGAAATAGATTTTAGTGGACTTTCTTGTTTTGCATTATTTTCCACCACACTTAAGAAACTCTATCCTCAAAGTTTAAAATACTTATGATAAATTGTCATAACATTGCTTACATGACAAAAATCATAAAATCAACATCAAAATGGAGAGTAACCATTCTTCCTATAAAGAGGATAAATATCCATCACATTGTACAAATTTAATTTTGTGCGTGCCTTAATAACATCAATACACGCAACTTTACAGCAAGATCATGAAAAGGCAAGAAATTATCGCATTAAATCATGACTGAAAATCAAACTAAAATCCAAGCACATACAACAAGAAAGACAACCGTTAGCACACATCAAAATATTTTTGGGCTCAAATAAGATAAAGAACCGCAACCTGGCCTGCTCAAGCAGATTGCTAACAGTCCCACTGGGAATTACCTTTTAATCTAGCAAAATTGACGGTGACAGAAAACTGTAGAAAATTGGCTAAAAGCACTTCAAAAAAAGACAGAATGAGAGGCAAAAGTATACCAACACCTCATAATAAGTCTCTTTCAAAATCTAGGCAATCATGAAAGCAATCAGAAAAAGAAATGAATATGGAGACAGATTACAAAGTATGATCAAACATTCTCATTCTATATGATAAGGAAATCAATTCCATACCTAACTCTACTCCTTTCTCTCACCACCAGAAGGTCCCCCACTGCTGTTGCTGCTCCCCCCACTCTCACCAACAACAGCATCTGTCACCAGTGCAATTGGCCGGTGCTCAATGACCTCATCCACAAGCCCTAATTCCTTGGCCTCCTCTGGGGACAAGAATGTATCACTTGGAATTTCTCGATCTTCTCAAGCGGTTGTCCGGTGTGTTTGTTGTAGAGGGCCTTGAGCCTCTCGTGCATCTTGATGATCTCCTTTGCATGGATGTCAATATCCACGGCCTGACCGCTAATGCCGGAGGCAGAAGGTTGGTGTACCATGATGCGGGAATTGGGGAGGGCGCGGCGTTCCCCGGGTGCACCGGCAGCAAGAAGAAGAGATCCCATGGAAGCTGCCTGACCAATGCAAAGGGTGGTGACCGGCGACCGAATGTACTGGATGGTATCGTAGATCGCAAGACCGGAAGTGATGACGCCACCGGGGGAGTTGATGTAGAGGTGAACGGGTTTCGATGGGTTCTCGGATTCGAGGAAAAGAAGCTGGGCAACCACGACAGAGGCGGTGTCGTCAGAGATGGAACCGTTTATGCATACGATCCGCTCCTTGAGGAGACGGGAGAAGATGTCGTAGGCGCGTTCGCCGCGCGAGGTTTGCTCGATTACCATTGGGATCAGGCCGTAGGAACGGGTGAGTATGCCGCAGGCCGCGGCGGAGGATGGAATGAGGCGCGGGACTGCGCCGAGTGCGGCAGATTGACCCCGGGCTAGACCGAGACGCCACATCTCAGTAGGGTTTAGGGTTTTGCTTGGGTAGCGAGGTGGATTCGGATTTGTTTAGGCTGCTAAATCCTGCTTACGGGATTTAGAGAAACTGGCGCGCGAGAGAGAGAGAGAGAGACAGAGACGCCAAAGAAGAAATTTCAGCTTTTTAAGGGAAATTTATGTATATAGCACATAAATTTTATACATTTATATATCTAATACGTAAATTTTAATATTTATAAATATAATATATTTTCTATACTTCAAAAATTGAATTTTACTTTAAACAAATTAAGAAAAGGATTAATTTTATTATAATAATAAAAATTTAAGTGTTATGTATATAAATATTTATATTTAGGTATTAGATATATAAATATAGAAGAATTGTGTGCTATGTAAATGCCCCTTTTCTTTAATCTTTTAAAAAATCTTAATTATAAATAATTCATTTAATTACTAATTTTTTCTTAATTAAAATATTATGATAAAATTACTTTTAATTTAATATTATTAACTATTTATTAATATGTAATTATAAGTTAATTATAAATTATTAATTGTGATTATTAATTAGATTTAAGTAATTTTAGCTAATATAATAGTTGATTGTTTTAATTTAATTTAACTTTATTTAAATTGATTTAATAAAATATTATTTAAGATTAACTTATAAGTTATTAAAATTAAATTATAATTTAGTAAGTATAATTATAATTGTTATAAATTTGATAGTTAATTAATTGAAAATTTGAATTAGAATGATTTTATCTCTTCACATACCTTAATATAATTTTATTCTTAAGATATTAATCTACTAATATAATTTAATAGCTATAAATTTTAATTAATTAATAGTTAATATTAATACATAGTATTTTAAATTAATATTGATACTATTAATTAATTAATATATATTTAAGTTAATTTTAATTATGTACTATTAATGACTTATTGATTAAAAAAACTTTTTAAAATCCTAACAGACTTAAATCTTCAAATAACTTACCAAACATCTTTTAGGATTTAGCAGGATTTAACTAATCCATTACCAAATATTTTCGTGATTTACTCGATTTACTAAATTCAAATGTCCTGGATTTACTAAATCCTACTTGAAATAATTCAAATCTGTTGCCAAACACCCCCTTCAGTGGACAAGGGGAGATAAGGGAACAGGAAATCGAAATTGTTTGATATGCAAATTAAGTTTATTGTATTCAAAGAGGGATTTAAAAAAATTATAATTTATTTGATAATTTTGATTTGTAATGTAAAATTTTAATGTATTTAAAAATTTTCATTTAGTTTAAATTTAATGTGTTTAGAATTTATTCGATTTGGGTGAATTATAAATATGTCGTTTGGTATAAAGTGAAAATCATTCTACTGCTCATCACCATCTATTAGCCACCACTAATAACCGCCACCACGCCGCTGCTATTGTCATCACTACTGATCGTTACCCATCCATCGTTACCGCTTCGCCGATATCGCTGATCACCGCCTCTAACCACCGTATTGCCGACCACCATGGTTGCCATCGACCATCACCGCTTACTAACCATATCACTTACACCACTTCGCCAAATTATCATCGTGTCCACTACTATCGAACACCACTACCAACTACCTCCATCCACCATTATCATCGCTTTCATCCATCGACCATCACCACTGCGCACCACTACTCACCACACCACTGCTTACCCCACCCTAACCACTGCCACCAATTACAACTTACCATAAATCTCATTGATCCCCACCAAATATATGATATTACATTCAAAAGAAAAAATAAATCCCTAAATTTATAAGATTTTCATCCAAACAATTATACAATAATCAAAATATATTGTATTTTATTTTCAACCAAATAGTTCCTAAATGAAACAAGTTTGGGAAATCAAAGCATTATGAAAAGCTGTTGTGTAAAAAGTTAGTGTAGGTATTACAATTTTTTTTAAAAAAGTTAAATCATAGACTTTTGACAAGCACGACACTTTACTAAGAGTCTATTTGAGCAAGCACTTTCTATAAAGATGATTGTAAACTTTAGGAAAGTAACTTTTGAAAAGTTGTTTTGGATGTTGCAAATATTTTCTTTTAAAAAATTTCAAATAATAGAGTTCGACAAATACTATATTTTAATAGCTCGTTATCAAAAACAACTTAAAAGCAACCAAACGCATACTCAAACGCAACTATGATTACTTTTTGAAGAGCAAAACAATCAGAAAGTTATCCCAAACGCACCCTAAATCAAATTGAAAAACACATCTTTTTCATCACAAATTCTTCAAAATGCATCTAAAATTCACTTTTCCAAATAACACATGTAGTAAGTTTCACACCGCACCACAACCACCGCCCCAAACAAAGCCTAAACTCAAGCTCAAGCTAGAGCTTAGCGACTGCTTATTTTAAAATACTTTAGATGTAAGGTAAAAAAATCTTGGTGGATTTACATACATACCACACAATTCTTATGTATATACACTATATATATATATATATATATATATATAAGTGTTAGATGAGTAAATACCTAACTTTAGATATTAGATAGGTAAATAGAAAAGATTTGTGTGGTATGTTGTAAATCTTCCTAAAATCTACTATGATATTGATTAGAGGTATAAAAAAAATAACTTAATCTAACTCAATTTATAAAAAAAAAAAAAAAGCTAAATTCAAGTCATATCGATTACTATTCGAGTTAGACTTGGGTCACAAGATTTAACTAGATTATTATTAAGGTTAATTGTGGCTTGACTTGAATAACCTAAAATAAATATGAATGTAGCTTAATTATTTTTCAAGTTAAGGTTAAGTAGGTATAGGTTAATTGAGTTATATGGGTAATATACAAGTTAATTAAATTATATTGATTAAAAAAATCACATAATCCATATAATAATTAGGTTAGATAAGTTTTAGTCAAAGTTTTTGTCTCATAAATTAAAACGAGTTCGAGTCAAATATAATCAAAACAGATTACTTTTAAGTCAAACTAAAATATAACCCACGTCAACCTAAATTGACACTTCTAATTTTGATAAAAGTTTTGAAAAGTATTAAGATTAAAATACTTGAATATATTTTAAGATATGTGTAATATATAATTAAATAGCTTTACACTAATCTCCAAAATATTTAACTGCTTTGAGCCTCTTCTTAACACAAATTTTTATAAAAATATAAATAATTAATTGTTTTGTTGGATGAAAAATAAAAGAATATTTGAGTTTATTTACTTCATATTAGTGAAAATTGGAAAGAAATCCTGCTTTTTTTTTTGAATAAATATGCTAGAAAATACCCTTAAATTCTTAAATCCTCACTATTGGAAGAACAATCTCCTACCTTTTCATACATAAACCTTTATATTCCCAAAATTAAGAGAATGGCACCTTACCTTTTCCATACATCGATGTTCTATCATTTAATATTTATTTTCTGGGTGATAAGAATGATCATAGCATCAAAGTTCAATATTTATCTATTTATTATATTTATATCACATTTCAGTAGTTTAGTTCATTTTCATGGAGCCCTTATGCAAATCTAGATATAGTATCAAAGATAGCATTTCGAACCTTCTTAGAACATGTGTTTTAAATTATATAGAAACTTTTTTTGAAGTATAACAAAACATTGTTTCTACATATTCAAATATAAATTCAAGCCTCATTGGAATCATATTTTTTGATCATGTTCAAATCTTGTTCGCTCAAATATGTTCAAACATATGTTTGAACCTTATCATATTTCGATCATCCGAATATGTTTGAACATAGTTCGAACTATGATCGAACAACACAATTTGAAATGTTCTACTATCAAATAAGATTTAAGCATGATTCAATTTTGATCAATTCTTTTCTAAAGGTAAACTAAGTATTAACATTCTTGTAGTGCAAGGATGGGAAAGAAAAGAAGACAAGTAAGTTGATTGGATAATTATAAAAAAAATAGAGCAAAAGATTGATGGTGCAAAGAAGTATTCCTTGATGATCTAATAGATTTTTATACAAAAAAGTCATATATTAATAGAAGTCAAATTGTCTAAATTAAGTGATCTACCACTTCTATGGAGCAAAGTCAACAATTTCATTATGACCTTACATTTTTTTTTCTTAGATGAAATATTCATATTCATAAATACAATATATGTATTTACTGCTTCCAAAAAGATTTTTAAACTAAAATTTTTTGTGGAAAGGAAAATTGATGTAAGATCAATCAATTTATCTTCTACAAGTACAAATGATGATGGAAACATGTCACAAGCAAACTTATGTGATGCTTTGGACATATTGCATGTAAATGTAAATGATACTGTGGATAAATAAGCTATGGAAAATAGTGGCTCCATGGATCATGCAATACTAAAGTGTTCATTAAATATATGACCCCTACATGTGACCAACTTGAAATTAATAAATGGATGAGATTTTTTTTTTTTTTAGTGTGCCTTGGGGCTAAGAGTAACACAATAATATATGATTAACACATGTATAGCTTCCATAATACAAGAGTGAGTGTTTGAAAACAACTAGAATTCAATGGCTATTAATATAATGGCTTTATGTTTTAGTTGGTCCTCAGTTCATTTAGTGGTTGATCATCTTTTAAGCAACAAAAAAGAGTTAAATCAGTTGTCACATCTAAATGTGATGAAAAAGAATTAATTCAAGATGAGGATATCAAAAAATAATATTATGACATATATATTATAGTTAGAGAAATACTTTTGGAGATTATGAGCCACAAACTCGAATATGTTTGATATTAGAACTTATGAAAAAAAAATATCTACACTTTAGATGTTGAAACTGATGACTACCAACAAAATCAAGCATGACTCATATGATAAGACTTGTAGTGTTATGAATGGCCTAGCACTTATGTAAGAGAGTTCACCAAAGCATCATTTTAAAAGTCTTCATATTGTTTATTTGCATTACACAAAAAACTAAGAATAATAATTGATCTACAACTTGATAATGAAAGTTGTTTTAAATATGTGTATTTTATTTAGGTGTTTATGTTCAATGCATCATGAATGCTTGTCACTTAAAGTTAAGTGTGAATGGATTATTTTCTATTACATAATATCAAGGTACTTGAGCAATACTATAAAATACTAATACTCAGACTTATCTCATGACATTTATAATTGTTAGTGCAAAAAAAAAAGAGTCATAATTACTTTTCTTGATAAATCTAAGAGACTTAACAAGCATAATGAAAAATGTGGTATTAATTTATAACATACATAATAATATTGTTAAGCATGGGAATTGCACTAATCAAGTGACAATGAATATCTCAATAAAGAAAGTTTAAATTTGAAAGTTACCAAAAGAAATATCACCTAGCTTTGAGATTTATGGAAGAGTTGATCTATATAGGAACTTCAACAAAATACATATAAAGAACACAACAATAACTATTTATGATGTAGCACATCAAAGGAGTAAAGGGCCTACTTCAAGATCCCAAACCAAGGTTTGAACTTATGAGAATTTTATTATATTTTATGAATTGTGAATTGATATTTTATGTATTGTATTATATAATAGTAGATGTATTTGATCATGTTTAAGTGTTGTATAAGAGTTGTGTTTAAAAATATGTTAGTATATATGTTAAATTGCATAAGTGTTAGTATGGCGCCTAGGCGCTGCTTTTATGGGGCATTAACACTGCATTCCGTAGTATTTAAACATAATGAAAAAATGTGGCATTTATTTATAACATACATAATAACATTGTTAAGCATGGGATTTGCACTATTCAAGTGACAATGAATATCTCAATAAAGAAAGTTTAAAGCATAATGAAAATGTGGTATTTATTTATAGCATACATAATAACATTGTTAAGCATGGAAATTGCACTAATAAAGTGACAATGAATATCTCAGTAAAGAAAGTTTAAAATTGAAAGTTACCATAAGAAATATCACTTAGCTTTGAGATTTATGGAATAGTTGAGTTATATAGGAACTTCAACAAAATACATATAAAGAACACAACAATAACTATTTATAATGTAGCACATCAAAGGAGTAAAGGGCCTACTTCAAGATCCCAAATCAAGGTTTGAACTTATGAGAATTTTATTATATTTTATGAATTGTGAAATTATATTTTATGTATTGTATTATATAATAGTGGATGTATTTGATCATGTTTAGGTGTTGTATAAGAGTTGTGTTTTAAAATATGTTAGTATATATGTTAAATTGCATAAGTGTCAATCTGGCACCTAGGTGCTGCTTTTATGGGTTATTAACATTGCATTTCATAGTATGTAGTAGGACTCTCCAAAGCTTAATTCCATGCCTAAGCATAACTTAAATCCTTAACAGCTCTTCTTCCAAGGGAAGAAACACCGTCACCTTCATTAAAGGTAACAGTAGCACTTCTAAGCCTCTTATATAAGACATCAGTAGTATACATAAAAAAATGATAAAATTGGAGGGTAGGCTACCTATAACATGAACATAACATAATACAAGTTAAATAAGCAATGATATTATTCTTAATAATGATAAAATAAAAAACGGATATCAATAATATTTTAGGGCACCAAATAAATATAATAGAAAGCCACCAAGCTTCACCTATATACAAACAACACTATAAAATTTCAATCTAATATGATGTTCTATATAATTCACTCTATATTTATATGTATTAAAATATTTTATAATAAAATTTCATGAAGGAAAAAGAAAGACCTAAAATTTGCATGATGTAATTACAAAATTAATTGCCACATTGCTTAATGATGTTTAATTGCATATCACCTTCATGCTTTTCTTTCTAGAATTGGAGCTTCAATGGACAATTGAGTGCATGTCCTATGTATATTTTCATACTTCAAATTTCAGCCATCCTTGGAAAAGAGTAAATCAAAATAATGACTCTTAAGAAGATCAATTTATTCTTCAATTGCTCCATCCTTAATTAAAATGTTGATGGTACATTATTTCATAAAAAATATATATAATTTCTTTCTTTATTCATATACAACAACAACAATAACAACAATCCTTTATCCCAGTACGTAGGGTCGGCTATACGAATCCTTCATATCCACTGTGTCCTATTAAGTGACAAATTCTCATTTAATTATAATAAAAAAAGTTCATTTTTTATACTACCTAACCAAATCTTCTTAGGTCTACTTCTACCTTTCTTAGCATAAGTCAAATATTATACATCCACTCTTCTAACTGGGTCACCAAATGGTAGACGTTTCATATGATCAAATCATCTAAGGCGACTCTCTCAAATCTTATTTGCCACTAGAGCTACTCCAACCTTTTCAATATATATAATCGTTTCACATGTTGTCTCTAAGTGTAAAGCCACTCAACCACCTGATCATCCTCATCTTTGCAACACTTAATATCATGCTTCTTTATTGGCCAACATTCTACTCTATAAATCATTGTAGGTCCTACCACCATCTTATAAAATTATTGCTTAAGTCTAAGCGGTACTTTTCTATCACAAGGCATTCCTCCATCAACCATCCAACTTAAATTCGACTAATAACATCCTCATCTTTCATTATTCATATAATGAAATTAAATAATAAATTCTTTACAAATTTAGATGATGCATAAAATGTTAATAAACCTCTTAATAATGACAAAAATAAGAATTGTCAAAAAAATTCATAAATTTTTTAAGATGTATTATTTTCATAAATATATTATAATTGTCTTTTTTTTAGTGTTATATTTTGATGATCAACTTGTTATACATCAATGATTCCGTTTAAGACATCAAAAATCTTATACCAAAATCAAATTTTTGCACCACCAAAGAAATAGATTTTAGTGGCCACTTTCTTGTTTTGCATTATTTTCCACCACTTAAGAAACTCTATCCTCAAAGTTTAAAATACTAATGATAAATTGTCATAACATTGCTTACATGATAAAAATATCACAAAATGAAGAAAAAAATAAGAATAGAAGAAATTAGAAGCAAAGTAAGATAACCATCCTTAATATAAAAAAAATAAGTTATTCATCTCAAGTAATTCTTTAAAAAAGGGTAACACTTACTAAAGAATCAATACTAGCAAGCCACCGAGCCTTAAACTTTATGCAGGATTAACAAATGAAAATTTATGAAAGGCCAAGAATAAGTCATAAAAACATCATAAGAAAAATAAATTTACTTTAAAAATGATTTTTCAAAGACGATTGAAAATCATCAAAGTAACATCACACGATGATCACCATGATCTTAACTTTTTAAAGGATTGATGAAAATAAAATTTTAAAAGTTTATGATAAAAAGACCCACAATGGGATAAATATTACAAGCATTTACATACATAACACCTAATTCTTATATATTTACATATCTAACAACAAAACTTTAATATTTACATATATAACACTCAATTCTTTAATATTACATCAAAATATAGCAACTTTATTAATTTTTAAAAGTGAAATGCACCTTTTCAAGTATAAGAAGGTTCTATATTTGTAAATGGGATTAAGATCAAATTGGTCCCTCAACTATTAATGAGGGACCAATTTAGTCCCTCACTTAATGTGAAGACCAATTTGGTCCTCCGACTATTTGAGGAGGGACCAAATTGGTCCTTCCGTTTGATATTTAACGGAAAAGTGTAAAAATTTAAGGAATGAATGAGGCATTTCGAATTAAAAAAAAGGGAAAGCGTTGTTATAACAAAATTGATCGAGAAATTGTAACCTACCTTTTTGCATTCACGCACGATGGCGGTGGCGTGGCACCATGTATTACTCAAGCAGAGAAGAGAATGGTCGGTTCTCAGGAGGCATTTCGGAGGAATCTCGTGTGGTGGAGGAGGCATTTCGGCGAGGAATCTCGGCGAGACGTGGGGTAGTGCGGTTACGCCGCGTTGGCTCATCGCGCCACGAGCACGGAGTTTGCCTCGTGGAGTGTCTCTGCCGTGGCACCAGGGAGTTCATCTTCGGCTATTCCGCAGGAGGATTTATCGAAGCTCTAACGAGGCCGCTATCCGTCGGGTCGTCTGCGTATGGTCGTCGAGCACTATAGAATTTTCACCGAGGAGGAGGATGTCGAGGTATGTTTATAATTTTCATGACCCGTAGAATAATATTATAATTTAGGGTTAAATTCAACTCATTTTATTTTATAATTGTTATTAGATTTGATTCCAAGAAATACAAGAGAGAAAGAATTGATCAGGTTTTATCATCTACGTTAAGGTATATCTTTTGATTTTATTTGTTGTGATATATTTTGAAAATTATGTTGTAATTTGAGTGAAATTATTGATGCGCTTAATAGAAAAAAATAATCATGGCAATGAAAGAAGATGTGATACTATTGCTGATGAAGACAATGAATATAGGAATGATTTGTTTGATAATTTAGAAGAACGTGAAGAATTTTATGGCAGTGATGCTTTGTTTGAAGATAACTCTTATCAGTTTGTTGAGTTTAATGATAATTCTAATAAAAGCAAGCTATTGATGATGATCGAGCACTTATATAAATTTGTTAAGGAAGAGATTGTGATGTAGATTGCATGAATTCACGAAGATGATGGCGATAATTGATAGTGATGAAGATAATATTGATAAGTATCCAACTTTTAATCCAAGAGTTGATCTTGATAAGGTTACCTTTGAAGTTGGGATGTTATTCTGTAGTAAGGAAGATTTTAAAGAAGCAGTAGAGAAGATATCAATTCATACGGAAAAGTTAAATTTAAAAATGATAAAAGAGATGTAGAGTGATTTGTAGAAGGCGAATTATCCTTTTGTCATATATATATTCAAGGCATGAGGGGAGTGACAAATGGCAAATTAGGTCATTTAAAGAACACACATGTACTTGGAATTATCACTGTAAAACTTTGACTTCAACAGTTATTGCAAAAAGATATGTGAGTAAGATTAGGATCAATCCACATATAAAATGCAATATTTTAGAGAAGTGATTCGATTTGAAATTACATGTTTTAAAGTACAAGAAGGCTTTGAAAAAAGGCACATATGCTAGTTCATATGAAAGAAGAAGACCAATTTAATAAAATTTGGGATTATTGTTTGGAGATTGCAAATACCAATCCGGGGTCTACTATTATTGTACAGACAAGTGAAGATTTTAGATTTGCATGTTCGTAAGATATTTGATAAATTATATGTTTGTTTCTTTGTTGTAAGAAAAGTTTTCTAGAAGGATGCACTATTATAGGTGTTGATGGTTGTTTTGAAGGGACAAGGGGGGACATCAACTTCACTTGTGGGAATAATAATATACATATTTTCAATTGCATGGGCAGTCGTGGGGGCAGAGACTAAGAGTAGTTGGGAGTGGTTTTTGCATTTGCTTGGAAGGGACTTAGGGATATTTGAAAATCAGGAGAAATTCACATTCATTTCAGATAAGCAGAAAGGGTTGATTCCTGCTTTTGAACATGTACTACCAAATGTCACTAATTTCCATGCTTGAGAGCATTAGAGTTATGGTGATGAGTAGAATATTGGAGAATAAAGAGAAGTGCTTTAAATGGGTTGGAAAATTATGCCCAAGGATCGTGGAGGTCCTTGAGAAAAATATTCGAGAAGCAGGAACATGCATTTGTGTCAAATCTGATGACATCCATTATGAGATTATCACTATGTATGGAGAGCATATATGTAGTAGATTTAGCATCAAAATCATGCACTTGTAGAAGATGGGAGTTGACAGGAATACCATGTGTACATGTTTGTGCTGTTATTCATACAATTATGAGAGATTGTGAAGATTATGTTGATCAATATTACTACGAAAACTTACAAAAAAACCTATGAATGCAATATCATGCCTTTAAATGGGCCTGAAGAATGGTCTAGAAGTGATAAAATTCCACCATTGCCTCCAACATATGAGAAGCCTAAACGGGGTAGGCCAACTATCAGGCGCAGAAAGGCTCCAGATGAAAAAGCTGATAATTCCCAAAGGAAAAAAAATGAGTAGATCTACAGTGAAGCTACATTGTAGTATATGTAGAAAAAGTGGTCATAATAGCAGCACATGCAACAATGAGGACTTCATGACGGAAATGAAATGGTAAGTGATATAGTTATAAAGAATTTCATAAGTTAGGATAATTTTATTTTTATAATGAAACACTTTCTTTTCAGGAGTGCACAAGTTGAAAGTAGAGAGGTAGGGGAATGTCCTCAAGAATCACATACGCATGATTTCGTTGATGACTTGGTGAGCAATATATTGTATTTCAATTATTGATTTATCTAGTATATCATAATCTTTTGTATAATACTTTTTCAGGAATACTCACAGGCGGAGCTAACATTTGATACATCCACTCAAGCTTCTACAAGTAATACTTTGATGGTAAGTTTTTAATTGTAGTTTACATAATGTCTACATTCATTTATTGATTTTTTTTAAATAATTTATTTTGTAGGTATATAGCTCCAGGAGAAAGAAGACTAACTGAATGGGATTTTGATAACTTTTTGTTTCCATTATTTGATGCTTTGATGTAATTTTGTATCTGTACTAAATTATAATGTCTGAATATTTTGTTGGTGATTAATCAGTATGTCCAGAGTATGAAATTTCCTTTCAAAATTTATTTGTCTTCTTGTGCTTTCAAAATTTCCTTTCAAAATTTCCTTTCAGGCTATAATAATGGCATTGTGAAATGCAAATGTTTTAAATTTTCCGCAATGCAGATAGGTAATTCAAAAATAATCATTAGTTTATTTCACTCATAGCTCTCATATCCTACTCAACAAACACCAACTATTTTGAGCTTTAGCTACTTTTTTTACTGATTAAACACAAAGTTTTAGTAAGCATATTTTAAGTATATATTTAAGATATGATTACAAGAATAATATTCTTTGTAAATGAATTAAAAATAGAATATAACTATGCTTTTTTTTTACTTTGTAAATTCGTACTTACTGTTTTTAATAATAATTATTATTTTGCTTAAAAAAAGAAGAGCATTAACCAAACTAAATATATTTCAACATATATGTTTCAAAGGAAATATAAAATAAAAAAAATATGTGACAATTAATTGAAATGTAATTATTTTTTTTTATTTTAATTTCCAATAGTTCAAATCCTTGGAATCAAACCAAAACCAATAGAAATATTCTAAAAGAATTTATTTATTAACAATCGACTAATAAACAACAAAGAATACATTAGTTTAAGAGAAGAAAATGATGGATTTTATGGCCTCAATCGCTCTCACAAACAGTAGCTCCTCATTACTCTTGGAGTTGCTCTTCATATATCCACATTTATTTTAATTTTGTGACAATTCATCTGATAATTTTGAAAAAAGAGAACCACCTTAAAAGAACAGAAAGTAAAAATTAATTTCTAAATTATGTGAACGGAAAGTAACGGAAATCAGTACATAAAACATGCATTTCAATTATTACGTGAACACAAAAGAAATTTATCTATACTGCTTAAAAATTATAAATTATCAAAGGAAATTTATCTACGGAAATGCAGTATTTTTAAATTATTACTTAAAATTTAATAAATTTATCTATACTGCTTAAAAATTAAAAATTTATCAAAGGAAATTTATCTAAATGCGATGATTGAAATACACAACTGAAAGTAAAAATTAATTTAAAATTTTAAATTCAAAATACCCTAATTTTAACACAATTTGTTATACCAACGGAAGGACCAATTTGGTCCTCAAATAGTCAGGACCAAATTGGTCTTCACATTAAGTCGATTAAATTGGTCATTAATAATGAGGGACCAATTTGGTCTAATCCTATTTGTAAATATTAAACTTTAGGTGTTAAAATGAAAATGTAAAAAATTGTGCTATGTATGTAAATTTTCTTAAATATTATAATGAGAGGAATCACCAAACTTTACTAGTATGTCATATCTAGGCATTTAGTTTTAATACTAAGTGATTAAAGAATGAGGGTGATAATAATCACAAAAAAGAAGATACTATTATTCAAAGAAAAATAATAAAATAAAATAAGATATAAATAATATTTTAAACAACAACAAAAAAGCCCTAATAGAAAAAAGCTGCCAAATTTTATCTTTCATTACATACAAACAATAATTTATATTATTTCAATCCAACATTTTTTTTTATATAGCTCCTTATTTATAAGTATTAAAATACATGTTATTGCATAATTTTATATAAATAAAAAAGGTCCAAAATCTTCATGATTTAATTACAAAATTGATTATTGGATTATTTAATTGAAGAAATCATAGATTAAAAGCATCTAAAATTACTTTCATTGTGGGGAGCCTTAGGCTTCGCTTTGTGAGGCTTTTTAGTGTGTTTTGCTTTTGAGATGAATTTTAATTTTGATACCCGTTTGAATAGCTTTTGAAATTGTGTTTTAACTCCATCTCACCGAAAGTTCGCTTTTAGCCCATTTTTAAAAGAGACAAAACTTTTCGAAATACTTTTAAACCAATTTTTCAGGAATCCGAAAAGCTTAGCCAAACGAAGCCTTAATGTCAGGTAGAAAAAGAGGAGAGTGCATCTAAATATGTAGAAATAGATTATGTTCAAATGAAAAGAGAGTGGTTCCATAATGTGCCTTAAACATTCGTATCCAAAAACCACATGCCTTTATCATTGATGAATGCATATTATTTTTTTAGCATTAAGATGATTTTTAATTAAAAAAATGTGAATCAAGATTTGCATGATCATTTCTTTACGCTACGATTTTTTTTTTGAACTCTTAATCATTAAATTTAAATAAAGTTTCATTCAAGTCATCATAATTCAAGCATTCATTTACCTCGTCTCAATTTCTAGTAAGCCCTAAAGCATTAACAGAAATACATTTACTTCTTCATTACTTGGATCAATGTCCTGGGTTCCTTGCTATCAGAATCAACAAGTCACTTGAGTGTTTTAAGCTCTTTGTAAACTTATGCTCTCCTTGTTGAAGGGCATTCACATTGAAAATATCCATGCTTTCTACAATTATAACATGGTTGTGTCTTTTCCATTTTTTCTCTTTAACTTGTAGAGGTTCTTGACATTTATTTATAAAGTCTTACGTTATTTTTCTTACATTTAAACTTGTGATAATGTCTCTTCATCATCCCAAACCTCTTGGAGGGTCACAATCATTGTTACTTTCAGACATAGATGTGCCATATGAGCTTTAGCATTTAAGTGCCACAATCTTTGATTTTTTTTAGATGATTCCTCTTCTTCACCATTGGAACTAAATTTTTGTTCTTGTACAACTAAAAAACAATGCAATTAATTACTTGTAATAGCTTGTCCCTAAGAAATAGTTTAGGTCTTCATTGTTTATACCAAAAACGTACAATCTTACCTTTTTACCTCTTAATGAATTTCAAACAAAAAGCATGCAGTCCATAGAAAGTTTTTTGAATCTACTGAACATTTCAATGATTGATTCACTGACTTCTATTTTGGAGAGTTCGCAATTCTACATGAGCAAGTTAATTCTTATTTCTTTTACCTCATCCTATCTTCATACGTTATGGCTAGTTTATCACATATTTTATTTTTAAACACAGACATTCATATATTCATTCTCATATTTTATTTCAGGTTCTCTCAAAACACAAATCTTCATATATTCATCATATTTTAACACACAATATAAAGCAATAATACTCACCATTTATTTCATTTGGCTTTTACTTTTAAAAAATTTGTTTTAAAATAGTTTTTAGAAACATTTTAAAAGACATACCTAAACACCTTTTATAAAGAGAAAACGACGCTTTGTAAAAGTGCAAAAAAATTCAAAAAGTTTTAAAATTTATAAACCCGCATTTTAAAAAACTAACGTTAAAAAAAGCAAAACAAACGAGACTAAGTTATCTGAGATCAACTCGACAATAGTTCATTCATTGGTTTGGTAGCCTATAACCCTTCAAGACCAAGTTTCAATTGTGCAAATCACAAGATTATCAATGCATCATCATTATATTTTTCCAAGAGTCAAATGAGAAGAAGCCAAATAAAATCAACATAGCAATCGACTAAACTTTAGGTGCATTACTCAAGAGTGAGTGCCAGCGTGCAAGTGGACAATACCAGAATCAACTTGAGCATGAAGCAAGATAATAAAGTTGAGGATCCTGAACTAGAATCAACTTTTTGAATCTACAAAACATTTCTATGAAACAACCCTGACCTTCAGTTCAACTGGTACACATAAATAAATTAGTAACCCTTCACTATATAATGATGGAAGAAATAGATTTTTAAACCATGCATACATCTGCAAGCCTCTGCTCAATCATCACGTCCTTGATACTAATTCCAAAGATCATCTTTTTTTCAGTCACATACTCTATGTAAGTGTTCTTCATTCACCCTCCTTATTACAAAACAGTTTCAGCAGAAAGAATGGCGGATATGTAGTTTTTTCAGCTCTCTTATTACCTCAAATCCGTATTCACAAGTTTGATAAGGCTGAACTTCTTTTTATGAGAAAGATTGGCTGCAGAGTTCAACAATGGCACTGATCAAAGAACATGCAAATAAGAGGCATTCATTCCCAGTCATAAATCCGCACAAATCACCAAAGAATGCAAAAACTTAGCTATAGCATACTTGTAAAAAGGATATCCATAGTACCTTAGTTCATGTGTGGTGTACAAGTCATCAGTGGCGATGTATTCCTCTATGATTATAAAAGCCTTATTCTTAGCCTTCTCAGATTTGCACGTTGTCCACAACAGATTTGGAAGTATCCTAATATGGGAAAAATCTGGTCAAACGGAAATGCACTATTAGTATTGGAATAAAAATAAAAATAAAGAACCCAAAGAAGGAAAGAAAACATGCACTGTGTAAGTTGCAGTGACTATGTGAATAACCAAAAAAATAGCTATATTTATCCTGTAAAAAATGATATCCATGAACGACAATGCTGACAATGTGGTACGTTGGGTTGATAATTACTATCTTTAAGAAAAACTTGCTCTCAAAATAATGGTTATTATCTTTATGTTAGCAACGTACTAGCAGTCAGTTACGGAATACTTCTAGGACAAAGTAATTAATGCAATCACTAACTGATGAATGTAACTCAAGGGAGTTGTTCTCATATTTATATCCGCTCCAATTATTTCTTCGTCGATGTTGAACTGGCCCATAGTGATAGCTACTCTTTCATGCCGAATATGAAAAGATAGGGCCCTTTCAAGAAATTCTAAAGAACCACATCTTATTTTTCCTATGCCTTTTTTAGTCTTTTTAAAGTTCTGTTAAAGTTCTGCTAGCTTACGCTTAAGTCTGGTATAACAAGCCTCATGATTAGGAATGCAATGAAACAATACAACAACAACAACAATAAGCCTTTAATCCCACTAGTGCGGCTACATGAATCCTTCGTCTCCATTGTGTCCTATTATGTGTCAAATTCTCATTTAAATCAAATATACTAAGATCATTTTTTATACATTTAACTTTTTTTAGATCTCTCTACCTTTCTTAACATAAGGCAAATCTAATGCATCTACTCTCCTAATCGTCATCTGACGGCCGACGCTTTATGTGGCCAAACCATCTAAGGCGACTCCCTAATTTATCTCCACTGAACTACTCCAACTTTTTCCCGAATATACTCATTTTCGCATTCTATCTCTAAGAGTAAAGCCACTCATCCACCTAAGCATCCTCATCTGTAACACTTAACTTAGTCTTATGCTTCTCTTTTATTACAACATTCGCACCATAAGTCATCTGTCTTATCACCATCTTATAAAATTTTTCTTAAGTTTAAGTGGAACATTTCTATCACATAATAGGCCAGATGCATTCCTCCACTTCAACCATCCAACTTGAATTCTACTAATAACATCTCCATCTATTTCACCATCATTTTGAACAATAGAGCCTAAATATCTGAAATGCTCACTCTTATTAATGACTTGTTCACCTAATGTCACAACACTACCACTAGAACTTCTACAACTAAAATTACACTCCATATATTCAGTTTTAGATCTACTTAAACGAAAACCTTTAGACTGTAGAGTTGACCTCCATAATTCAAGTTTGGACTCCTCTCTAGTCTTATCAACAAGAAGAATGTCATCACAAAAAAGCATACACCAAGGTATATCTTCTTGTAAATGCTTAGTAAGAACATCCATAACTAAAGTAAAAGATAAGGGCTTAAAGCTGATCCTTGATGTAATCCAACCCGAAATAGGAAAATATTTTGTCAATCCTCATTGTGTTTGGATACAAAGTAACTTCTAGTATACATATCCTTAATGACTTGAATATAACCAATATTAACTCTTTCTCGTTCTAGAACTCTCCAAAGAACATCTCTTGAAACTTTATCATAAGCTTTCTAAATCAATAAATATTATATGTAGATCCTCCTTACTTTCTATATGCTTCTCCATCAAACCCCTTAACAAATGTATAGCATCCATAGATCTACGGCATGAAACCAAACTGACAGAGAAACTTCTATATCACATCGTAACCTATGCTCAATTACTCTCTCCCATAATTTTAATGTATGACATATTAACTTAATTCTATAATTTGCACACTCTTGCATCACCTTTATTCTTAAATATAAAACCAACAAACTTTTCTCCACTCATCTCGTCTTTAAAATGACATTAAAAAATTTGTAAGCCAAAAATTCCTTGATCTCCTAAACATTTCCACACTTTTATTAGAATATTATCCGGTCCTACTGCTTTTTCACATTTCATTTTCTTTAAAGCTTCACTAAAATGCAATAAAACAATAGACTGACAAAATTCCATTCTTATCTTTTGTCCAACCACATTCTGATTTCCATATCAACAGAAACAAGCAAGAACTATGAAATTTGTGAAGTCAATCACCTGCAACAAAATTTCAACACTCTTAAATATACTCATCTCCTTATAAAATAGCATAGATCAATCAAACCGTATAAGAAAACTACAAACACTGTGGAATATTAGCTCAATAATCATTTTATATAATTATATACCAATAGAAAATTCATCTAATGAAGTGAGAATTTTATGTCTCAGTATTTGGCCTCATTTTTTGGAAATAAATTCAAGACATCCAAGCAAACATATGGTTAAAACAATACAATTCAACTAGATGAATCCAACAATACCAACAACACATTGATCAAAGTCCAAATATGCCTAAAGCAAGAACCAGAAGCATAATTTAAAATTTATTGAGGCTATTGAGTATGTTAAAATTTCCTTTAAACTCTATGTGCTTACAATCAAAATGAGCATCTCCATCAAATAAATCCAATGAGTATAAAATTTCTTAATAACAAGCTCATAAGGCAGCAAGATGCCCAAGAAACATCAAATGATCCAAGGGGCCTTCAAATCATCTTATGAAGTGTAGGTTGCAGCCTTAATAGCAAAAACTCAACAAAAATTTATAAATAAATTTTATTTTTGCATATTCATGGGAGGCTTTATAGAAAAGAGAGATTTGACATTCCCAAAGAATTTAGAGTTCAATTCACCATCATCTATCTATTATAGTCCCTCATTAAGTATACTAACAATCATCGCTTGTCCGCCATCAACCATCGACACCAATGTTGGCGTCCATCGCCTCTCATCATCCTCATTGTAGATTGACCAGCTACTATCATTCATTCATTCATATTATCGTTGATCATCGCTAGCAATATCAACAATAATGTCTTCCACTAACCAATGTCGCATTCATGATCACCGAACGCCATTGTTTGTTGTTGACCGACAACAACATCATCATTGTATGTCCAACATTGTCCATATTCAACTAACGCCAACATTCATCGCTCTTGCCATCTACCCACCAACCAACACCTCCCAATACACTCTACCTCCATTGCAAAAAAAAAGCAACAATTTCAATTCAAACCTTATAATCTTGCACCCTCCAATTGTGGGGAATGATAGATCTTTGTAAGCTTTAACATGCACAATGGAAAAGTTTAAGTTGGGTCAAGCCCCATAATTTTTTGTTTCATTTTAGAATTTTCCACACAAAAAATCATGTTTTTTAAGTGTTGTGAAAAGCTAATTCCCTTTTTTTTTTCTAACTAACCCTTGACATTAACTCTAATGAAAAAAAAGTATAGCATTTTAACTCCCATCATTCAAAGACCCTTCTCTACATCAATGACAATTAACCTCCCAATCAAAAAAATGTGCCAACAAAGATATCACTATCACTACACATCTTTAGAGAACAATATCAATTGCATATAATAATTTCAGGTTGAGATCCTCCATCTTGTGAATCTTGTCAAATAGGAGCCTCACATCAAAATATTGTTGAATCCTCCATCTTTCACTGCAGATTAAAGTCCATCAACTTGAGGATGTTCAATAAAGTATCTCCTACCACCATTGTTAAGGCACCACATCCATCTCCACAATCAATCAAAACCTTTATGATACAACCAAGTTCACTCACCCAATTATGCAAGCCCATAACCCACTGGCTTCTCATAAGGGATAGATTCCAACCATAGCACTCTTCGAAACTTCCAGGATTCATCTCCCCCACGTATAGCATTATATAACACATCTTATTCCAATACAATTCAATTTTTTTATTGTATCCAAATTACAATAGATAAGGCTATTAAATCTTGCTTGTATCAAGAATGATTGGGCTCCTACTAGAGATAAGGTGGTTGTGCATATTAAAGGAAAGCACGGTTGAAAAGGTAGATTTTGATGTACCTACATGCCTCACCTGTTTAGGGACCACGTAAGATTAGTGACATTAGCCAAGTAAATGTCAATGTATAAGGTTAATGGCTCCAAATCTAGCCTTTAATAAAAGATGACATAAAGCTAACTTCTTAGAACTTATCAAGACATTGACAAAGTCATGGCATCCAGGAAATATTGAGAGACATTGATAGGATATATCAAGATGAAAAATGAGGCAACTAAAATCAGTTCCTCTAAAAAATTATCAAGATGTTGGTGAACCACAATTGCCAATAAAAATTTGAAAAAAAAAACAACAAGAAATGCCATCAGTAAGATGAGAAGGGGTCATCATCCATAATGTTGAAAGAGGTTGACCATGGTGCTAAGAAAGTCGCCAATGAGATGATAAAAAGGACTCCACATAGCATAAGTATGCCACTAGCAACGTAAAGAGGAATACGTCAACAGAGCAGTGGGAAAGATGTTGATAGACCAATGATAAATATGTAAGTGGGGGACAAGAAAGATGCCAGTGGAAGGACGGAAAAGGTGCCAACAAGGTGATAGAAAAGATGTCAACCATAACACCGAGAAGTCATCGACCATAACTCAAAACTAAAACCATGTGGCTAAGAACACACAGGTAATTGCTCCAAGTATTAAAGAGCAGATTGACCCTTCGGGTACATTAAAGAGGACGGTTCAGTAGAAAATGAAAAAGTTGTCAGCTAAGGAGTTAGTCGAAGCTGTCGAGTTACAAAAGCATACATTCCAAAACATTGAATAAGGATTGAAGCATTAGAATGACTTGAAAGCATGTGAATTGATAATAAATGAGTCTAAAAAGGAGATAAATATAAACTAAGCAAAAAAAAACCATTGGTGACCTTACCGCCGTAAAAGGAGAGAGTTATTCACACAAAGCAACATTCAAACAAACATAAAAGCTCGCAACAAGAAGCTTAATGGCCACTCCGATAGAGAAAATAGAAACAACCAAGAGATCAATGGCTCCCTCCTCACCCACCTCAATAGTCCCAATAGTAGCATCAACTACCTAACTACACCCTATAAAATATATCCAAAGCGAGCATCCTAATAATGATCCAGAATATTAAGCACCTCAAGTGGTCAAAGCCACTGAAAAAATAATAATGGATATCAGTCCCTACACAATCATTTCCATCATTCAAGAAAATATTCAATTAAAAAATCTTCCTCTGAAGAAAAAGATTGAATTTTTTATTCACCAAAGATACAATATCCGCTTCTTGAAATGGCGTACAAACCTCTAGTTTCACAACAAAGAAAACTGTACAACCCAAAGCAAAGAAATCGTTGGGAATGTGGAGATTATTATAGTAGGTGACAACATATCCTTCCTCTTACTCCAAAAGAGGCCCAAGAGAATAACCAAATTACTTTCGATGGCTCCAATTTTGATGGGATATACTATCCACCAAGGGCGACCCACGTTATTATGAGGGTGGGCAATTGCGCACCCTCAACTTTATTATGAGATGGGCAAAAATATAATTTTGCCCATCTGCCCTAATACTCTCAAAACAACCCAAGCCCGTTGAGCCGCACAATCGATTCTCGCAAATCGCAACTCCTCTTCGCCTCTATCAATCTCCCCTCTTCGCCTCTCTCAATCGCATCTCCACGGACCACGAAGTTTGAATTCCTTCCACGCCCAGCATCCATCCCATCGAGGCCAGAAAGTGGCCACCGGAGGGACTCTCCTCCGCTTCTTCATTAGAAGCCGTTCCCACCACCAGGTATTTCCCTTCAATTTATGCCCCGCTTTTCATTGTTTTCATCGAATGTCCTTTCTTTCTTGCAAGCATGAGTAAAAAGTTTTGATTAAGTGACAATGTTTCCTTTTAGCAAGCTCGCTTTTGTTCTAGAGTATATAGACAAGTCATCTAATGTGTTATGCTATGATTAGTGAAGAAGTTTTTAAGTGGCATTAACAAATTTGCCTCCTATGTCCGATTGAAGTATTTTAATGGTTTTATTGAATTGTGTTTGAATAAACTTATAAAATTGCTTAATTTAGTAACACCTCATTTTTCGTGCTCGTAGGAAAAAGGATTTTGATCATCATATCCCGATAGCCTTTTCTTTTGAATGGTTTCAAAATTCTAACCAAAATGCAAAACAGAGTAGAAAATTGTAGGCATGGTTTCATTTTGAAGAAAAGAAATGGCTAAGCTTATATACAGGACAATTTCATCCGGAACAAGCATGTCATCCATGTATTCTTTTGCTTTCTTTCCAATATCACCTGGATGACACTTCAGCCCTCAATAAATCTCCAAAGGGAAATGTGAATCAATCCATACTGAAAGAAAAGCACAGAGTTATCAGTTATGCTAAAAGAGCTATATCATGGATTCATGAACAGATTTAGCAACCATAACCATATTGTTTCATAAACTATGTTTATAAATTGTTCATCAAACTAATTCACAGAGATCGCATGACATAATTGAATAAAATCCTAAGAAAAAGTAAGCATTCATCATGAGAGAATATTGCACGTCCAGGATTCAAAATCTCAATTCCCACACATTCAACCATGCCTACAATTTTCTACACTCTGTTTTGCATTTCCGGTCAGAATTTTCTACACTTTGTTTTCCTACAAGAGCACATTCGTATTTGATAAAAAATGTTTAGCTAAGGATTAATAATACACTAGATTTTATCCATTTGGAGTCACTATTGATTATTATCAATTTGTTGATGTACTTTTGTGATGTAATAGTATAGTCTTGATATTAAATTTTCATGATATTAAAGCTATTTTTTATCACATGTAATCATTAGTTATATGCTTTATGTAGTGATATTGAAAGATTAGCTATTCAATAATATTTTTCATAAACATTCTTCACAATCAATTAAGGATGTGAATAGCATTTTTAATTTTAAACAATCAAAGTGTGCCTTTTAAGATATTATTGGTTTAATTTTATTTTAAAAGTATGCCTTTTTTAAATATTGGTTTAATTTTATTTTAAAAAGTGTGCTATTATTGAGATATTATGAATTTGTTTGAAAAGGTTGAAAGTGTATTATTTATTTATTTTATTTGCATTCTACTATCATATTTAGGATTTTCTAAATGGATCGTTATTTAAAAGAAAAGAACGAGTTGATCTTGATATCGATAATCTGATCGATCCCGTCACGATTTGGAGTTATGATGTTAATGCAAGATAATAATGTAGAGCATATTTGGTAAAAGGCCACATCAACCAAAAGTTATAATTTTTCTCAAACAATGATAAAGTACACGCAGATTTAATTCAAAGTGGTTTGAGGAATATCCATATTTGAATATATACGAAAAGATGTATATTATTTATATTGCTATTTATTTAAGCCTCAAGAACAAGTTACTATAAATCAAGGAGGTGGAGATTCATTTATCGAGAGAAGGATTTAAAATTGGAAAATAAAGAAAAGTTTTACACGAACAATAGTGCTCATAAAAAGACAAAAAAGTGTGAAGATCTAATGAAGCCTCAAACACAAAATATCTCTACTATATGGTTGACTAAAGATGAGAGAAAAAAAAAAAAGAGTATATAGGGTAATTGATGGTTAGATTTATTTATGACAAGGATTATCATTTCGCTCAATGAATCTTTTAATTCGCTTAACCAAGGAAATTATTTAATTATTCCATTTTCTTGCAGATCATAATGAAGAAATTAAAAAGTTACATTTGAAAATGCTATAAAATTACAATTGACTTCACCAAAGTGACAAAAAAATAACTTTGGTGATCATCCGAGACTTTAAATTCTATAATCAAAGATATCGATTCTTACTTTTCTATTATCTATGCTCGATGTATCAACAAAGGAACAATTAGCTATCGCCAGATATGTTGATAAAAAAAGGTCAAGTTATTGAAAGATTTATTAAGATTAAATATGTTTCTTCAACACAACACTTTGAAGTTTATACAAGCATTCATTAAGCTTGCTGATAATGAGGTCAAGGCTATGGGGCATCCAATATGCGGAATTTAATTTAATGGTTTGACTCATTCTTAATGATAATCCTCGCATTTTATGTTCATTGTTTTGCCCATCACTTCAATTATGTTTAGTCAGAAGAAAAAATATTGGCAAGTGAAGCATCTTTTGAGTTCACTTCAAGAATTTTAAACACAATTGGAAGTTCTTGTAAGAGAAGGTAAAAAAACTATTCAACATGAAAAGGTTATTTTACATCTCCAAATAGGGATTTAATTAAGGATGTGGTTTGAATCAAGAACTAACCTACAACAAATGGTGACACTCGCTTGGAGTTCACATTTTCATAATTTAATTAGTCTTATGAAGATGTATGCATCTGTGTCAAGTGCTTGAGATAAAAGAGGATGGAGTACATGATCATCAATCAATCAGTTCTGTTTTAATCAATGAATGGAGTCTTTGATTTTGTATTTACTATGCATTTGATGATTGATATTTTAGGTATCGTAAAATGAATTATCACAATCTCTGAAAGAAAAGACCAAGATATTGAAAATGCAATGAAATTAGTGATATCCAAGCAACGACATGATAATGAGAAATAGTGGATGGAATTCCTTATTACATGAAGTGTCTCTTTTGAGATTGAGCATTCCAGTTCTACATTTAAAACTCATCGACGAGCTATACGGGAGGTGAAGAAAATGATCACTCACTATCGATTGAGTTATTCTATACTATAATTGATATGCAACTTCAAACCTGAATAATCATTTTTCAAGCAAGCACGAGTTACTTTGTGTGGCATGCTTAAACCCAAGATTCATTCTTTGCTTTTGATAAAAAAAACTTATTCGACTGAAGTTATATCCTACCATTTTTTCAGCTTGAGCAACCCTCAACATCGCTTTCCACTTATATTATCGATAAGAAGTGATGATTTCTCATCTTTAAATGGTATTTGATCTTACCAAACAAATTGTCGATAAAAGGATGGTGTGTATCCTTTAATTTATAGACTTATTATTTTGGCACTAACTTTACCAGTTACTACAAATACAGGAGAGAGCATTTTCTACAAGAAGATTGTTAAACATCATCAGTAAGAATGAGTGATGACGGCTCAATGATTGTCTTTATACCTTATATTGAGAAAGAAGTATTTGAATCGATTCCCCAATGAATCTATCATGCAATATTATCGCATAACGCAAAATAGATTAAGAAGTTTGTAAACATTTTTTATTGATGATAATGTAATACAATTCATCCTTTTGATTTATTTATTGTTAACTTAACCTTTTTTTTTTTAAATTACTTTTTGCCCACCCTGAAAATAAAGGCTGGTTCCGCCCCTGCTATCCACACTAGTTTCTCTTATCATCTCGGCTAGAATTAAAGCTCCCTCCATAAATACTTCAAAGTCTAATCGACACAAAGTTTAAAAGATACATATTCATAAATACATATGTGTGTGAGTGTCTCGAGCATACACATGAAAAAAGTTTGCACATGCAGTAAATATAGTGCAATTGGAATGTTGTCTGTGATTAAAGAATACATTAGAGTACATGCATGTATGTATCATCTTTTAATGCACGGAGTTGATTTCCTTGCCAAAAGCACACAATAGCATACCTTGGAGATAACATTTGCAGCAGAATTCAAATCACTTGATGCAGACATAAAACCTTCCATGGAGAAACATATCTGACTTTGACTATGTTTTCAACTAGTTTAAGAAAATAACAAATGAGTTAATTGATCATATCAAACAAATGAAATGATCACTATCATAATGCGTACCTTCCTTCAATACCCATGCCAAATAAGTAAGCTACCCATTTGGATAGCTCCTAAACTTATATGATTCAATTTCTTCTTTGAATTGCCCACTTTTTTTCATATGCTCCAGTAAATTCAAGATTGAACTAGTGTCATTCTGCTTAAGGTAGCCTTTAAACAAGATATCATAAACAACCACATCAGGAACTATTCCACTTTCCAGCATATCATCAAAGACCTCTCTTGCTTCTATCATAAGTCCTTTACAGGCCAGACCCCAGATAAGCGTGCTGTAAGTAAGCAGGTCGGCCTCTGCTCCCTTATGAAGCATTGTTTTTTTGCATTTTGAAAGCTTCCAAAACATCACCTTCTTTGCAAAATCTGGCAATTAGTGATGTGTAACTGTACTTGTCTGGAACCAAACCAACCTCTTGCATTTCTAAAAATGCCTTCTCCGCCTCACTTCTATCTCCTTTCTTGCATAGTCCATCGATGAGAATAGTGTAAAAAACCTCATTGATTTCACTAGCTTTTAAAAAACACTCTTTTGCTTGCTCTAAAAGGCCATGCTTGCAGAGCCCATCCAATAGTGCCGCATGGGTAAAAACATCTGGCTGTAACTCTCTCTCTAACATCTCTCTATACAAATCCAAACCCTTCTCCACATTCCCGGTTTTGAAACAAGCATCCATCAGAGCAGTCATGATAATTTTATCTGGAAAAGGCGCTATCTTCCATCTCTTTTCTCATCTCCATAGCTTCATCCAGCCTACCACAACTACAAAGTCCTGATATAGCAACTCCATAAGCCTTCATATCAAGCTTCAATCCAGTGACTCTCATTCTACTCAAATACCTCATTGCAGCTCCTGAATCGGCTTTCTTGAAGTACCCATCCATCATTGAAGTGTAAATCACAGCATTTGCTTCAATCCCTTCCTTGTGCACCTTTACAAGAACCTGGACTGCTCTCTCCATCATTCCTTTTTTGCAAAGCCCGTCAATAAGAGCAGTACAAGTAACCACATTTGGAAACAGTGACAGGTGCAGCATTCTGTCGAATAATTTGAGTGCAGAATCCAAAAAACCATTCTTGCAGTACCCGTCTATCAAAGAAGTAAAGGTAACCACATTTGGAGAAATTTCGGAAACTTGCATGTCATCCAGCGCAGAGTGGGCATAATCCAGATTGCCCAGCTTGCAGAACATGTCGATAAGGATCCCATACGTGATCACGTTGGGCAAACGGGACTTCCACATCAATCCCAAATAACCGAGAGCAAACTTTGGCATCTTATGCTTGAGTACGGAGCCAATCATAGTGTTATAGGTAATGGCATCGGGCAGTGGCCCGAAGCGCTGGAGGCGGATCACTAACAGAGATGCGTGGTAGAGATTTCCAGCACGGCAGTGGCCGTCGATAAGGGAGTTGAAGGTGACTAGGTCAGCAAAGCCGAGAACGGGAAGGGAGGCGACAAGGCGTTCGGCAGCGTGGGGCTGGCTGAGGCGGCAGAGAAATGCGACGATGGAATTGAGACAAGGAAGGTGAGGGCGGATACCATGGGCGATAAAAACTGGGAGGAGCTTGAGAGGAAGAACTCCGATGCCGGAGCCAACGAGGCGGATGAATTGGAGGTTGCAAGCTGTAGGGTTGGGAGGCTTGGTGGAGCCTAGAACTGCGGCGAAAAACTCTAAGGTTTCTCTCGGCATTAAACTTGGAAGAAGCAAGAAGGCATCTTCTTCACTGCCTTCTATGTTTTGGCGACTTGGAGGAAGAACAGACATGGAAGACTGCGGGGCCTGCATCTAGGGATGACGTTTTGGTTCTGGCGGTTGCCGCCAGTTCTGAGATGACAACCGGCGAATCAGACGGTCAAGACATCCCTTGGATGGTGGACGGTTCTGTTCGCTTCCCTATATTTGGTTATTTTTTTCCACCATTTTATTTTTAAACTATTATCACATTTTTTTTTATTTAATTATTATTATTTTATTATTTTTCATAAATTTTAATGATAAAAAGTAAACAATTATAATCATGCTTTCAATATATTGATGTTTATTTTTTTTTCAAAAATACTATTTATAATATTCCCAATAATAAAAAAATTTATTTTTTTCATGATTATTTTGCACTACTTAAAAAAAAACCAGACCATTTTAGTCATTAAATAATAAATAAGAGAACCCATAAACCCTAAATCCAACACATATCAAATGTGAGATTGGAGATTAAAGGGAACCTCAACCATAAGACCAAATAGTGATTGCAGCTATTTATAAGACGATATGACAATAAAATTTATTTTAGTAGCCGAAATCTTGATGTAAGCGATCATCGTAAGTCAGCCCAGTCAGTTGGCTCAAAATATCATTGAAAATTTTGAGATATCGCTTAAATCCCAAATAGTTATAAATATTATTTATGATCAATCGAAATCTTGATAAGTTTGGATCTAACAAGCACAAGATCTTTTGATTCTGATGTGGAAGGAAATTAACTTTAAAGTATCATCCAATAAAATTGAATCACAGTTTAAAAACTAGTTCAATGATTGATCATCGTTTAAATCATCATGAAATAATGATTGAATCATCTTAAAAAAGATATGGCTTGAAGTATAGTTTGAAAATTATCGATCAACGATTTGAAGCATCTCAAACAGTGATTGAAGCTTTTGAGATTCAGAATAGGTGATTCAAATATGAATATGACTCAATATTGGAGTGAAGAATGCTCAAATACGAAACAATTATTGTTTGAAGAAGGTTTTAGTATATATGATATCTAATGTCAATATGGCTTTATAGATATATCTAATTTTAATGTTTATAGTGGGACTGCCTACTTCCTTTCCCATATCTATTCTCTTCTAAATAAACTAAATGCATAGCATAACTAGCTTTTACAAATAATCAATACAGATCAATTATCACTATGAAAAATCACCATAGCCCAGAGCTTGTATGCCCGAAAAGTCATGCAACACTATTTAAGAGTTCTATTAAAGTGTAAATAAAGTCAGATTTCTCTTTAAGATACTAAATTTTTTGTGAGTTAAATAAAAAAATAGTTTCTTAGATATAAACAATAACATCTTAATATAGCTTAAAATTTATTTCTAGTTCAAATTTTAAAATTGAATTACTTCAAATATATGATAATTTAAGAATAAATATTATAAAAAATAAAATTTAATTAAGATTAATTTTTTTATAATAAATATAAAATTTTAAAAGTTGATGAAACCTTAATTAAGCAAGTCACCACTACCTAAATTCAAATCATTCTAAGCATAAGAGTGGATCACCTCTTATTTTATATAAGAGGGTCATTGTAATAACTAATCTATGAAAGTGCTTGTAATGTAAGCCTTAATTAAATTGCTCTCTCAGGAAAAGAAAATTAACTATAGAAGGCATGCACTTGATGGAAAAAAAAACTTTAAATTAGAAAAATAAAATCCTTACAAGAGAACAAATTCCTAAAAAAAATCTTGTCACTATTTCACCTAACTACTCATCGAGAATCGATCAATTACTATTTTTAGAGCTCAAAATGTAATTATTTGACATTGAATGCCACATGATGGTCTATATTAAGCCATATTGGTGGTTAATTGCATTCTTATACCCACCGTCTCTTAGCTCGGTTGGTGAAGCGTCGGATCGCGTTGATTCTCGGTGGAGGTCTTCTTGATATCAAAGGATATTATCGTTGGTGATGAATGCTGAGAGATTAGTTATGACATCTCAAAGAGAGGGGTGTTGGTGGATAACCTTCAAAAAAAAAAATTTCCATTCTTATGTTATGTTGACCTATCAACCAATGTTAGGCACGTTCAAAGTATAGGTATCTGACATATATCAATATTATCTTAAGCTATATGTCACATGTTAAAATCTTATTAGGCAATCGATCATCATCCTCTTCCATACTATCATATGGCCAACCTTAGCTTCTTGATCCATACACGTCTTACCAACTAATCGCTATTAAGGGAGATTTTATCCCTCAAAAGATGGATATCACTTCATGATTCTTTTACATAACTATTAATTAGAATTGAAAAAAAAAACTTTTTCTTAAATTTTTTTTAAAAAAATTTATGGTATACTTTCTTTTCTTTTCATTTTTTTTTTTTTTTTTTGTAATTATAATAATTAGCACAAGAAAAATCAACTTTTTATTATAAGAGAATTTTGGGAGGGGTTGAGATGGTTGTGATCAAGTATTGACTCGTGTCTGAGAAGCATGGCCTTAATTTTGAGAAACCAGGCTTTCAAGTCTTGTTAAAGACTTGACACATTATGTATGTAAGTTTAGGATTAAATTAGTTCAAATATCCCAAAAAAAAAAAAAAAAAAGGATGTGGCAACGTGTAACGATTCATACCTAGATTTGAAAATTATACATATCTATTTTCAAATCATATATCAATCATAGTCTAACTCTAATTCATATGATTATAAAAAAAGTTATTTTACATTATAAAAATTTTAAAATGCAAAAAAAAATTATATTTCAATTAAAATGCGTAATAGTTGGCTTAAAAAAATAAAAAAATACTAATATAATATAAATATATATTACATCGAATCTTTTTTACATTAATGGCTTAAACATATTTTGAAGTTTTTTTTTTTAATCATCCGGCGGCAATGTTTAGAAATCAATCAATAAATACATTTAATTTGATTATGTAGCAATTATAACACTTAATAAGGCTTTACACAGATTTTTCAAAATTAAATAAAATGCTGTTAGTTTTCTTGCAAGTAGGGTTGACAACCACGTAATTTATTTGAAAATACGCAAACAATATAATTAATTTGTACCATTTGTTTAGCAGATCATTTTGTCATAAGTCTTAACTTAACAGTAAAGCATCTTTAAAGTACTTTCCAGTATTAATACCATTTATTATTAATAAATAAATAAGCAAACAACAGCTTGAAAATGTCTTTTGATTATGATGACTTTTGATTATGATGATGGAGCATTACTTAGGGTGTGTTTGGCACACCGATGATTGTCCAATGCATTTAAACACTGGCATCATATCACAGTATTATTTGAAAATTATGTTCTGATCATATTTTGAAAAATATACGATAAAAAATTTGTGTTTTACGATCTGACGTGATAAAATTTATAATACTCATCACAACTTTTTAAATAATAATTTCTTTAATAATAAGTCCAATACTTCTTACATCATAATCTATACAAAATAACAAATCTACCGACCCTCTCCTTAAGAAGATAATTCCAAATTTACCTTAAATGAATATTATCTCCTTATAAACAGATATAATTTCAATTTTTATTAATTTAACATTTTTCTTATTTAAACATGAAACATGTTTGGCCAACCATTCATATAAGAATTGATGTTGGAATAGAAAAATTATTGTTTGTTGAAACTCTTCCTCACATTAATGACTAATCACCCTACGTGCATTTTTTGTCTTTTTTTCCCCCAAAAGCGGTAATCAAATAGTCTTTTAATGCTTATAAATATGAGCTAATAAGCTTTATGTTTTTTTTAATTTTTGAGATTAAATATTTTGCTAGAGAATTATTCTTCACTTGTTTAGTAAAAATAAATAATTATATTTAAATACTTTATATTATTTAGTACTCTCTTACACCAACTCTAAACTCTTTATAGACTTCTCCAATTCATTAGCCTTGCAACCATTTAGACACCTCTATGTAAAAGTGTGAGTCAAGCCTACACATGAGGTAGATTAAGCTTAGCATGAGAAATGACTCGTGAGTTGAACTCAACGAGCTAACAAGCTAAGCTTTAATTAGCTCTAACTCCACTGCCCATAGCTCGCGAGCCAACTCATTTAAGATTTGTTAATAAAAAATATATTTAAAATAAATATTTTAAATATACATTTATTTAAATTATTTAATATATCATTTTTTATTATTTAATTATAATATTTGTTTAATTCGTGTTCATTTTCTTACTTCCATACTAAATACCTTAACTCGTGATTCGACTAGAACTCATATAATAAAATTTGAGCTCAAGCTCGAACTAGATTGATTAATCAAGCTCAAGATAAAGCTGAGTGACTTAAGCTCGACTCGACTTATTTACACCCCTACCTCCATAAAGCTCTTAGCCAAACTATAAAACATTAGAACCTAGTTTTGTTCCATACATGTTGATATACCCTTAAAATTCACAATTTGCTACCATTACTCAAAGTTTTAAGTTAACATTCTAAGCTAACTATCCATCAGTATTTTCAACTATTTACCTCATTTAAAACTCATTACCTAAAATATTTACTAAATCAATCCAAATTAGTCCAATCTACACTAATCTTATATTCCTTCCACCTAACTCATCTTAACCCTTCATCTCTCCACCATAAATACTAAAACATATCATTAGATATTAGACTATAGACATAGCCATTTTCCTCAAATAATTTCACCAAAAAGCCACCCACCACAATAGCTAGAGTTATCTAACATAGGTGAGGGCTGGCAATAGGTTTGATATTATTTATAATTTAGGGATTTTGGTATGCAAATAAAAATAATAAAATGATAGATACATAAATAGATATAAATGAAGTGATATAACAAAAGCAAATGTCTCATAAAAATAGTAGATACAACAATAAAGTTGAGTTAATAAACAAGTTCAACTATTTTCATGATATACAAGCCTTCATCAAACAAATGAAAAAAGAATTCAAGCAAAAAGAAAGTACATATAGAAGCTCATTTGAAGATCCAAGTTATTTCACCAAACAAAATCACCAAATATCCTAAACTATCATAAAAAAAAAAAAATTATATATGCAATTCAATGCAATTCAATGCTATTCAAAATTATTCATTACAAAATTCCAACGTATTGATAATCAAATGAGGTAATAAGTTCTTTGAATCATAAAATCAACATCAAAATGGAGAGTAACCATTCTTCCTATAAAGAGGATAAATATCCATCACAATGTACAAATTTAATTTTTTTGTGCCTTAATAACATCAATGCACAACTTTACAAAAGATCATGAAAATTATTGCATTAAATCATGACTGAAAATCAAACTAAAATCCAAGCACATACAACAAGAAAGACAACCGTTAGCTCACATCAAAATATTTGTGGGCTCAAATAAGATAAAGAACCGCAACCTGACCTGCTCAAGCAGATTGCTAACAGTCCCACTGGAAATTACCTTTTAATCTAGCAAAATTGACGGTGACAGAAAAATGGCTAAAAACACTTCAAAAAAAGACAGAATGAGAGGCAAAAGTATACCAACACCTCATAATAAGTCTCTTCCAAAATCTAGGCAAATCAGGGACAAATATCATGTTAGTATTTCCTTCTAGGAATTTTAGAAGAAAGAAAAATATAAAACTCGCATGTGGACATTTTTTTTTCCTAGTCCAAATTGTTTTTTGCAGTACTTTTTGCAATACATCTCTAACAAAGATTGAGATACATTGTCTAATTTAAGGAAAAAAAAATGATCTTCGAACAAATCTCCGGTCATAAGTGCTTTGTAGGTAGGTTCATGAATTAAATACATAAATCTTGATGCAAAAACAGCATTTATTATTTTGATGTTTTATATACAAAGATAACTCTAAACTTTCAAGAGAGACTTGTTCTTATAAAAACACAACTTTTAAAACAGAAGAAAGATTCACAAGATGCGTTTTGAAAAATTCATCAAAGAAATTAGATGAGAAATTCCTCAAGGGATTTCCATGCATAGATTTTTGAAGGAAAAAGTGATCGAGTTAGACTTCACTCTTCGTTCATTCCTAGTCCGGATTATTTCCCATATGACGAATTTTGAGCACTGTACCACTGAAAGTTTTAGCGCATCACCAAAAGATTTGCTGATTTTAAAAAATCAAATAATTAATATAAGAGTGACGATGATTAGAATGATGATCATCAAAACATATGTATGTAGTCTGATCTCTCAAATGTGAAACTGCAGATTACATCAGAAACAACTAAACTTCTGCACCAAAAGTCCAACTTTAAGCACTTCATGGACAAAGAAACGAACATTTGCAGCCAGAGTTATTTCACGAAGTGACAGGAACATCAGCTTATCTTCCCTAAAGTATCTCATGGATCAACTTCAGAACGTTGTTTTCCAACATTGCCCACACATCGAAGACTTCTCTGTAACAATTGGACTCAGACCTCACTTTCGAGTTCTCAATTTCATCCAAGTATGATGGTGTGCCAATACTTCGGGAACCATACTCATATATAAAATCTGTCACATTTTTAGGGCAGTCACCAAATAAATATAATAGAAAGCCACCAATCTTCACTTATATACAAACAACACTATAAAATTTCAATCTAATATGATGTTCTATATAATTCACTCTATATTTATATGTATTAAAATATTTTATAATAAAATTTCATGAAGGAAAAGAAAGACCTAAAATTTGCATGATGTAATTACAAAATTAATTGCCACATTGCTTAATGATGTTTAATTGCATATCACCTTCATGCTTTTCTTTCTAGAATTGGAGCTTCAATGGACAATTGAGTGCATGTCCTATGTATATTTGCATACTTCAAATTTCAGCCATCCTTGGAAAAGAGTAAATCAAAATAATGACTCTTAAGAAGATCAATTTATTCTTCAATTGCTCCATCCTTAATTAAAAATGTTGATGGTACATTATTTCATAAAAAATATATATAATTTCTTTCTTTATTCATATACAACAACAACAATAACAACAATCCTTTATCCCAGTACGTAGGGTCGGCTATACGAATCCTTCATATCCACTGTGTCCTATTAAGTGACAAATTCTCATTTAATTATAATAAAAAAAGTTCATTTTTTATACTACCTAACCAAATCTTCTTAGGTCTACTTCTACCTTTCTTAGCATAAGTCAAATATTATACATCCACTCTTCTGGGTCACCAAATGGTAGACGCTTCATATGATCAAATCATCTAAGGCTCTCTCAAATCTTATTTGCCACTACTCCAACCTTTTCATATATATAATCGTTTCACATGTTGTCTCTAAGTGTAAAGCCACTCAACCACCTGATCATCCTCATCTTTGCAACACTTAATATCATGCTTCTTTTATTGGCCAACATTCTACTCTATAAATCATTGTAGGTCCTACCACCATCTTATAAAATTATTGCTTAAGTCTAAGCTTTTTCTATCACATACAGGCTAGATGCATTCCTCCATCAACCATCCAACTTAAATTCTACTAATAACATCCCCATCTTTTTATTCATATAATGAAATTAAATAATAAATTCTTTCCAAATTTAGATGATGCATAAAATGTTAATAAACTTCTTCTATAATGACAAAAAATAAGAATTGTCAAAAAAATTCATAATTTTTTTAAGATGTATTATTTTCATAAATATATTATAATTGTCTTTTTATTGTTATATTTTGATGATCAACTTGTTATACATCAACGATTCCGTTTAAACAGTACGTCAAAAATCTTATACCAAAAATCAAATTTTTGCACCACCAAAGAAATAGATTTTAGTGGCCACTTTCTTGTTTTGCATTATTTTCCACCGCACTTAAGAAACTCTATCCTCAAAGTTTAAAATACTTATGATAAATTGTCATAACATTGCTTACATGATACAAATATCACAAAATGAAGAAAAAAATAAGAATAGAAGAAATTAGAAGCAAAGTAAGATAACCATCCTTAATATAAAAAATAATAATAAGTTATTCATCTCAAGTAATTCTTTAAAAAGGGTAACACTTACTAAAGAATCAATACTAGCAAGCCACCGAGCCTTAAACTTCATGCAGGATTAACAAATGAAAATTTATGAAAGGCCAAGAATAAGTCATAAAACATCATAAGAAAAATAAATTTACTTTAAAAATGATTTTTCAAAGACGATTGAAAATCATCAAAGTAACATCACATGATGATCACCATGATCTTAACTTTTTAAAGGATTGATGAAAATAAAATTTTAAAAGTTTCTGATAAAAAAGGCCCACAATGGGATAAATATTACAAGCATTTACAAACATAACACCTAATTCTTATATATTTAGATATCTAACAACAAAACTTTAATATTTACATATATAACACTCAATTCTTTAATATTACATCAAAATATAGCAACTTTATTAATTTTTAAAAGTGAAATGCACCTTTTCAAGTATAAGAAGGTTCTATATTTGTAAATGGGATTAAGATCAAATTGGTCCTCGACTAATGAGGGACCAATTTAATCACTTCATGAAGACCAATTTGGTCCTATATTTGAGGAGGGACCAAATTGGTCCTTCCGCTTGATATTTAAAAAGTGTAAAAATTTAAGGAATGGCGGCATTTCGGAATTAAAAAAAAAAGCGTTGTTATAACAAAATTGATCGAGAAATTGTAACCCTACCTTCATTTGCATTCCGCCGCAACGATGGCGGTGTATGGCGACATATATTACTCAAGAAGAGAATGGTCGGTTCTCACGGAGGCATTTCATGAGGAATCTCGTGGAGTGGAGGCGAGGCATTTGGAGGAATCTCGCGGAGGCATGCGGTGAGGGTAGCTCAGTGCGCGCGCGTTGGCTCATCGCCTAGCACAGTTTCGTCGGCTGGAGTGTCTTCAGGTGCCGTGCGGAGTTCTCTTGAGGCTATTCCGCAGGAGGATTTATCGAGCTCTAACGAGTCATTGCGCCTGTATTAGTGTCGTGGCGTTGTGAAACACTATAGAATGAGGAGGAGGATGTAGGTATGTTTATAATTTTTGACCTGACCGTAGAATATTATAATTTAGGGTTAAATTCAACTCATTTTATTTTATAATTGTTATTAGATTTGATTCCAAGAAATACAAGAACCAGAGAAAGAATTGATCGCGAGGTTTTATCATCTACGTTAAGGTATATCTTTAGATTTTATTTGTTGTGATATATTTTGAAAATTATGTTGTAATTTGAGTGAAATTATTGATGCACTTAATAGAAAAAATAATCATGGCAATGAAAGAAGATGTGATACTATTGATGAAGACAATGAATATAGAATGATTTGTTTGATAATTTAGAAGTACGTGAAGAATTTTATGGCAGTGATGCTTTGTTTGAAGATAACTCTTATCAGTTTGTTGAGTTTAATGATAATTCTAATAAAATAAAGCAAGCTATTGATGATGATCGAAAACTTATATAAATTTGTTAAGGGAAGAGATTGTGATGTAGATTGCTTGAATTTTGAAGATGATGACAGTGCAATTGATAACGATGAAGATAATATTGACAAGTATCCAACTTTTAATCCAAGAGCTGATCTTAATAAGGTTAATTTTGAAGTTGGGATGTTATTCTGTAGTAAGGAAGATTTTAAAGAAGCAGTAGAAAAGATATCAATTCATACGAAAGACAAATTAAATTTATTAAAAATGATAAAAGAGATGTAGAGTGATTTGTAGAAGGCAATTATCCTTTGTCATATATATTTCAAGGCATGAGGGGAGTGACAAATGGCAAATTAGGTCATTTAAAGAACACACATGTACTTGGAATTATCACAGAAAACTTTGACTTCAACTTGCAAAAGATATGTGAGTAAGATTAGGATCAATCCACATATAAAATGCAATATTTTTAGAAGAGAAGTGATTACTGATTTGAAATTACATGTTTCAAGCAAAGAAGGCTTTGAAAAAGGCACATATGCTAGTTCATATGAAAGAGGAAGACCAATTTAATAAAATTTGGGATTATTATTTGGAGATTGCAAATACCAATCCGGGGTCTACTATTATTGTACAAACAAGTGAAGATTTAGATTTGCATGTTCAGAAGATATTTGATAAATTATATGTTTGTTTTGCTGCTTGTAAGAAAAGTTTTCTAGAAGGATGCAGACCTATTATAGGTGTTGATGGTTGTTTTTTGAAGGGACATCAAGGGGGTCAACTTCTAACAGCTGTTACACTTGATGGGAACAATAGCATATTTCCAATTGCATGGGCAGTCGTGGGGGCAAAGACTATGAGTAGTTGGGAGTCATTTTTGCATTTGCTTGGAAGGGACTTAGGGATATTTGAAAATCAGGAGAAATTCACATTCATTTCAGATAAGCAGAAAGGGTTGATTCCTGCTTTTCAACATGTACTACCAAATGTCATTAATTTCCATGCTTGAGAGCATTAGAGTTATGGTGATGAGTAGAATATTGGAGAATAAAGAGAAGTGCTTTAAATGGGTTGGAAAATTATGCCCAAGGATCGTGGAGGTCCTTGAGAAAAATATTCGAGAAGCAGGAACATGCATTTGTGTCAAATCTGATGACATCCATTATGAGATTATCACTATGTATGGAGCACAATATGTAGTAGATTTAGCATCTAAATCATGCAGCTGTAGAAGATGGGAGTTGACAGGAATACCATGTGTACATGTTTGTGTTGTTATTCATACAATAATGGGAGATTGTGAAGATTATGTTGATCAATATTACTCTGTGAAAACTTACAAAAAAAACCTATGAATGCAATATCATGCCTTTAAATGGGCCTGAAGAATGGTCTAGAAGTGATAAAATTTTACCATTGCCTCCAACATGAAGCCTAAGCAGGGGTAAAATCAGAAAGGCTCTTGATGAAAAAGCTGATAATTCCCAAAAGAAAAAAAATGAGTAGATCTACAGTGAAGCTACATTGTAGTATATGTAGAAAAAGTGGTCATAATAGCAGCACATGCAACAATATGAGGACTTCACAGACAGTAAATGAAATGGTAAGTGATATAGTTATAAAGAATTTCATAAGTTAGGATAATTTTATTTTTATAATGAAACACTTTCTTTTGAGTGCGCACAAGTTGAAAAGTAGAGGTAGGGAATGTCCTCAAGAATCACATATGATTTCGTTGATGACTTGGTAAGCAATATATTGTATTTCAATTATTGATTTATCTAGTATATCATAATCTTTTGTATAATATTTTTTCAGGAATACTCACAGGCGGAGCTAACATTTGATACATCCACTCGCTTCTACAAGTAATACTTTGATGGTAAGTTTTAATTGTAGTTTACATAATGTCTACATTCATTTATTGATTTTTTTAAATAATTTATTTTGTAGGTATATAGCTCAGGAGAAAGAAGACTAAGCGAATGGGATTTTGATAACTTTTGTTTCCATTATTTGATGCTTTGATGTAATTTTGTATCAGACTAAATTATAATGTCTATTTTGTTGGTGATTAATCGATGTCAGAGTATGAAATTTCCTTTCAAAATTTATTTGTCTTGTGCTTTCAAAATTTCCTTTCAAAATTTCCTTCAGTATAATAATGGCATTGTGAAAAATGTTTTAAATTTTTCACAATGCAGATAGGTAATTCAAAAATAATCATTAGTTTATTTCACTCATAGTCATATCCTACTCAACACACCAACTATTTTGAGCTTTAGCTACTTTTTTACTGATTAAACACAAAGTTTTAGTAAGCATATTTTAAGTATATATTTAAGATATGATTACAAGAATAATATTCTTTGTAAATGAATTAAAAATAGAATATAACTATGCTTTTTTTTTACTTTGTAAATTACTTACATTTTTAATAATAATTATTATTTTGCTTAAAAAAAGAAGAGCCTTAACCAAACTAAAAATATTTCAACATATATGTTTCAAAGGAAATATAAAATAAAAAAATATGTGACAATTAATTGAAATGTAATTATTTTTTTTTTATTTTAATTTCCAATATTTCAAATCCTTGGAATCAAACCAAAACCAATAGAAATATTCTAAAAGAATTTATTTATTAACAATCGACTAATAAACAACAAAGAATACATTAGTTTAAGAGAAGAAAATGATGAATTTTATGGCCTCAATCGCTCTCACAAACAGTAGCTCCGCTCCTCATTACTCTTGAAGTTGCTCTTCATATATATCCATATTTGTTTTAATTTTGACAATTCGACATCGATAATTTTGAAAAAAGAGAACCACCTTAAAAGAACAGAAAGTAAAAATTAATTTCTAAATTATGTGAACGGAAATCAGCAATCAAACATAAAACATGCATTTCAATTATTAAATTGAACACAAAATTTATCTATACGCTTAAAAATTATAAATTATCAAAGGAAATTTATCTACGGAAATGCAGTATTTTTAAATTATTACTTAAAATTTAATAAATTTATCTATACTGCTTAAAAATTAAAAATTTATCAAAGGAAATTTATCTACGGAAATGCAGTAATTGAAATACACAACGGAAAGTAAAAATTAATTTAAAATTTTAATTCAATAAAATAATTTTAACATTAATTGTTATACCAGCGGAAGGATAATTTGGTCCCTCCTCAAATAGTCAGAGGACTAAATTGGTCTTCACATTAAGTCAGGGATTAAATTGGTCCCTCATTAATAGTCGAGGGACCAATTTGGTCTTAATCCTATTTGTAAATATTAAACTTTAGGTGTTAAATATGAAAATGCATAAAAATTGTGTGCTATGTATGTAAATTTTCTTAAATATTATAATGAGAGGAATCACCAAACTTTACTAGTATGTCATAGATATCTAGGCATTTAGTTTTAATACTAAGTGATTAAAGAATAGAGGGTGATAATAATCACAAAAAAGAAGATACTATTATTCAAAGAAAAATAATAAAATAAAATAAGATATAAATAATATTTTTAAACAACTTAACAAAAAGCCCTAATAGAAAAAAGCTGCCAAATTTTATCTTTCATTACATACAAACAATAATTTATATTATTTCAATCCAACATTTTTTTTTTTATATAGCTCCTTATTTATAAGTATTAAAATACATGTTATTGCATAATTTTATATAAATAAAAAAGGTCCAAAATCTTCATGATTTAATTACAAAATTGATTATTGGATTATTTAATTGAAGAAATCATAGATTAAAAAGCATCTAAAATTACTTTCATTGTAAGGGAGCCTTAGGCTTCGTTTGTGAGGGCTTTTTTAGTGTGTTTTGCTTTTGAGAGCGTGAATTTTTAATTTTGATACCCGTTTGAATAGTGTGCTTTTTGAAATTGCGTTTTAACTCCATCTCCGAAAATTCGCTTTAGCCCATTTTAAAAGCAAAAGAATAATTTCGGAAATACTTTTAAACCAATTTTGAATCAGAAAAGCTTTAAACGTTAATGTCGAAAAGAGGAGAGTGCATCTAAATATGTAGAAATAGATTATGTTCAAATGAAAAGAGAGTGGTTCCATAATGTGCCTTAAACATTCGTATCCAAAAACCACATGCCTTTATCAGTCCCTTGATGAATGCATATTATTTTTTTAGCATTAAGATGATTTTTTAATTAAAAAAATGTGAATCAACATTTGCATGATCATTTCTTTACGCTACGATACTTTTTTTTGAACTCTTAATCATTAAATTTAAATAAAGTTTCATTCAAGTCATCATAATTCAAGCATTCATTTACCTCGTCTCAATTTCTAGTAAGCCCTAAAGCATTAACAGAAATACATTTACTTCTTCATTACTTGGATCAATGTCCTGGGTTCCTTGCTATCAGAATCAACAAGTCACCTTGAGTGTTTTTAAGCTCTTTGTAAACTTATGCTCTCCTTGTTGAAGGGCATTCACATTGAAAATATCCATGCTTTCTACAATTATAACATGGTTGTGTCTTTTCCATTTTTTTCTCTTTAACTTGTAGAGGTTCTTGACATTTATTTATAAAGTCTTATGTTATTTTTCTTACATTTAAACTTGTGATAATGTCTCTTCATCATCCTCCCAAACCTCTTGGAGGGTCACAATCATTGTTACTTTCAGAAATAGATGTGCCATATGAGCTTTAGCATTTAAGTGCCACAATCTTTGATTTTTTTTAGATGATTCCTCTTCTTCACCATTGGAACTAAATTTTTGTTCTTGTACAACTAAAAAACAATGCAATTAATTACTTGTAATAGCTTGTCCCTAAGAAATAGTTTAGGTCTCATTGTTTATACCAAAAACGTACAATCTTACCTTTTTACCTCTTAATGAATTTCATACAAAAAGCATGCAGTCCATAGAAAGTTTTTTGAATCTACCGAACATTTCAATGATTGATTCACTGACATCTATTTTGGAGAGTTCGCAATTCTACATGAGCAAGTTAATTCTTATTTCTTTTACCTCATCCTATCTTCATACGTTATGGCTAGTTTATCACATATTTTATTTCATGTTCTCTCAAAACACAGACATTCATATATTCATTCTCATATTTTATTTCAGGTTCTCTCAAAACACAAATCTTCATATATTCATCATATTTTAACACACAATATAAAGCAATAATACTCACCATTTAGGCTTCATTTGGAAAAACTTTTACTTTTAAAAAAGTTTGTTTTAAAGTAGTTTTTAGAAACGCTACTTTAAAACGATATACCTAAACACCTTTTATAAAGAGGAAAACGCGGTAAAAGTCAAAAAAAAAAAAACAGTTTTAAAATTTATAAACTCCGCTTTAAAAACTAACGCAGGAAAAAACAAACAAGACTTGGTTAGATCAACTCGACAATAGTTCATTCTTCATTGGTTTGGTAGCCTATAACCCTTCAAGACCAAGTTTCAATTGTGCAAATCACAAGATTATCAATGCATCATCATTATATTTTTCCAAGAGTCAAATGAGAAGAAGCCAAATAAAATCAACATAGCAATCGACTAAACTTTAGGTGCATTACTCAAGAGAAATGAGTGCCAGCGTGCAAGTGGACAATACCAGAATCAACTCTTGAGCATGAAGCAAGATAATAAAGTTGAGGATCTTGAACAATCCTAGAATCAACTTTTTGAATCTACAAAACATTTCTATGAAACAACCCTGACCTTCAGTTCAACTGGTACACATAAATAAATTAGTAACCCTTCACTATATAATGATGGAAGAAATAGATTTTTAAACCATGCATACATCTGCAAGCCTCTGCTCAATCATCACGTCCTTGATACTAATTCCAAAGATCATCTTTTTTTCAGTCACATACTCTATGTAAGTGTTCTTCATTCACCCTCCTTATTACAAAACAGTTTCAGCAGAAAGAATGGCGGATATGTAGTTTTTTCAGCTCTCTTATTACCTCAAATCCGTATTCACAAGTTTGATAAGGCTGAACTTCTTTTTATGAGAAAGATTGGCTGCAGAGTTCAACAATGGCACTGATCAAAGAACATGCAAATAAAAGGCATTCATTCCCAGTCATAAATCCGCACAAATCACCAAAGAGTGCAAAAACTTAGCTATAGCATACTTGTAAAAAGGATATCCATAGTACCTTAGTTCATGTGTGGTGTACAAGTCATCAGTGGCGATGTATTCCTCTATGATTATAAAAAGCCTTATTCTTAGCCTTCTCAGATTTGCACGTTGTCCACAACAGATTTGGAAGTATCCTAATATGGGAAAAATCTGGTCAAAAGGAAATGCACTATTAGTATTGGAATAAAAATAAAAATAAAGAACCCAAAGAAGGAAAGAAAACATGCAGTGTGTGTAGTGACTATGTGAATAACCAAAAAATAGCTATATTTATCCTGTAAAAAATGATATCCATGAACGACAATGCTGACAATGTGGTACGTTGGGTTGATAATTACTATCTTTAAGAAAAACTTGCTCTCAAAATAATGGTTATTATGTTTATGTTAGCAACGTACTAGCAGTCAGTTACGGAATACTTCTAGGACAAAGTAACTAATGCAATCACTAACTGATGAATGTAACTCAAGGGATTTGTTCTCATATTCATATCCGCTCCAATTATTTCTTCGTCGATGTTGAACTGGCCCATAGTGATAGCTACTCTTTCATGCTAAGCCGAATATGAAAAGATAGGGCCCTTTCAAGAAATTCTAAAGAACCACATCTTATTTTTCCTATGCCTTTTTTAGTCTTTTTAAAGTTCTGTTAAAGTTCTGGTATAACAAGCCTCATGATTAGGAATGCAATGAAACAATAGACTGACAAAATTCCATTCTTATCTTTTGTCCAACCACATTCTGATTTCCATATCAACAGAAGCAGGAACTATGAAATTCGTGAAGTCAATCACCCGCAACAAAATTTCAACACTCTTAAATATACTCATCTCCTTATAAAATAGCATAGACCAATCAAACCGTATAAGAAAACTACAAACACTGTGGAATATTAGCTCAATAATCATTTTATATAATTATATACCAATAGAAAATTCATCTAATGAAGTGAGAATTTTATGTCTCAGAAAAAAACTTGTATTTGGCCTAATTTTTTGGAAATAAATTCAAGACATCCAAGCAAACATATGGTTAAAACAATACAATTCAACTAGATGAATCCAACAATACCAACAACACATTGATCAAAGTCCAAATATGCCTAAAGCAAGAACCAGAAGCATAATTTAAAATTTGTTGAGGCTATTGAGTATATTAAATTTCCTTTAAACTCTATGTGCTTACAATCAAAATGAGCATCTCCATCAAATAAATCCAATGAGTATAAAATTGCTTAATAACAAGCTCATAAGGTAGCAAGATGCCCAAGAAACATCAAATGATCAAGGGGGTCTTCAGATCATCTTATGAAATGTTTAGGATTGCAGCCTTAATAGCAAAACACCTCAACAAAAATTTATAAATAAATTTTATTTTTGCATATTCATGGTAGGCTTTTTAGAAAAGAGAGATTTGAGATTCCCAAAGATTTTAGAGTTCAATTCACCATCATCTATCTATTATAGTCCCTCATTAATTGATACTAACAATCATCATTGCTTGTCCGCCATCAACCATCGACACCAATGTTGACGTCAACCATCGCCCTCTCATCATCGTCTATTGTAGATTGACGCCGCAGCTTACCATCATTCATATTAGCCTATCGTTGACCATTCGTAGCAATGTCTTCCACTAACCAATGTCAGCATTCATGATCACCAGAACGTCATTGCTTGTTGTTGACCAACAACAACATCGATCATTGTATGTCCAACATTGTCCATATTCAACTAACGCCAACATTCATCATCTCTTGCCAACTATCCACCAACATGAACACCTCCCAATACACTCTACCTCCATTGCAAAAAAAAAGCAACAATTTCAATTCAAACCTTATAATCTTGCACCCTCCAATTGTGGGGAATGATAAATCTTTGTAAGCTTTAACATGCACAATGGAAAAGTTTAAGTTGGGTCAAGCCCCATAATTTTTTGTTTCATTTTAGAATTTTTCACACAAAAAATCATGTTTTAAGTGTTGTGAAAAGCTAATTCCCTTTTTTTTTTCTAACTAACCCTTGACATTAACTCTAATGACAAAAAAGTATAGCATTTTAACTCCCATCATTCAAAGACCCTTCTACATCAATGACAATTAACCTCCCAATCAAAAAAATGTGCCAACAAAGATATCACTATCACCACACATCTTTAGAGAACAATATCAATTGCATATAATAATTTCAGGTTGAGATACTCCATCTTGTGAATCTTGTCAAATAGGAGCCTCACATCAAAATGTTGTTGAATCCTGCCATCTTTCACTGCAGATTAAAGTCCATCAACTTGAGGATGTTCAATAAAGTATCTCCTACCACCATTGTTAAGGCACCACATCCATCTCCACAATCAATCAAAACCTTTATGATACAACCAAGTTCACTCACCCAATTATGCAAGCCCATAACCCACTGGCTTCTCATAAGGGATAGATTCCAACCATAGCACTCTTCCTTCCAGGATTCATCTCCCCAATAGCATTATATAACACATCTTATTCCAATACAATTGATTTTTTTGTATCCAAATTACAATAGATAAGGCTATTAAATCTTGCTTGTATCAAGAATGATTGGGCTCCTACTAGAGATAAGGTGGTTGTGCATATTAAAGGAAAGCACTGTTGAAAAGGTAGATTTTGATGTACTCTACATGCCTCACTCGTTAGGGACCACGTAAGATTAGTCAGACATTAGCCAAGTAAATGTCAATGTATAAGGTTAATGGCTCCAAATCTAGCCTTTAATAAAAGACGACATAAAGCTAACTTCTTAGAACTTATCAAGACATTGACAAAGTCATGGCATCCAGGAAATATTGAGAGACATTGATAGGATATATCAAGATGAAAAATGAGGCAACTAAAATCAGTTCCTCTAAAAAATTATCAAGATGTTGGTGAACCACAATTGCCAATAAAAATTTGAAAAAAAAAAAACAACAAGAAATGCCATCAGTAAGATGAGAAGGGGTCATCATCCATAATGTTGAAAGAGGTTGACCATGGTGCTAAGAAAGTCGAGATGATAAAAAGGACTCCACATAGCATAAGTATGCCACTAGCAACATAAAGAGGTATACGTCAACAGAGCAGTGGGAAAGATGTTGATAGACCAATGGAAGGACGGAAAAGGTGCCAACAGGGTGATAGAAAAGATGTCAACCATAACACCGAGAAGTCATCGACCATAACCCAAAACTAAAACCATGTGGCTAAGAACACACAGGTAATTGCTCCAAGTATTAAAGAGCAGATTGACCCTTCGGGTACATTAAAGAGGACGGTTCAGTAGAAAATGAAAAAGTTGTCAGCTAAGGAGTTAGTCGAAGCTGTCGAGCCACAATACAAAAGCATACATTCCAAAACATTGAATAAGGATTGAAGCATTAGAATGACTTGAAAGCATGTGAATTGATAATAAATGAGTCCAAAAAGGAGATAAATATAAACTAAGCAAAAAAAACATTGGTGACCTTACCTGCTCAGAAAGGAGAGAGTTATTCACACAAAGCAACATTCAAACAAACATAAAAGCTCGCAACACTGCTCAGAAAGGAGAGAGTTATTCACACAAAGCAACATTCAAACAAACATAAAAGCTCGCAATAAGAAGCTTAATGGCCACTCCGATAGAGAAAATAGAAACAACCAAGAGATCAATGGCTCCCTCCTCACCCACCTCAATAGTCCCAATAGTAGCATCAACTACCTAACTACACCCTATAAAATATATCCAAAGCAAGCATCCTAATAATGATCCAGAATATTAAGCACCTCAAGTGGCCAAAGCCACTGAAAAAATAATAATGGATATCATTCCCTACACAATCATTTCCATCATTCAAGAAAATATTCAATTAAAAAATCTTCCTCCGAAGAAAAAGATTGAATTTTTTATTCACCAAAGATACAATATCTGCTTCTTGAAATGGCGTACAAGCTTCTAGTTTCACAACAAAAAAACTGTACAACCCAAAGCAAAGAAATCGTTGGGAATATGGAGATTATTATAGTAGGTGACAACATATCCTTCCTCTTACTCCAAAAGAGGCCCAAGAGAATAACCAAATTACTTTCGATGACTCCAATTTTGATGGGATATACTATCCACACTAGTTTCTCTTATCATCTCGGCTAGAATTAAAGCTCCCTCCATAAATACTTCAAAGTCTAATGGACACAAAGTTCAAAAGATACATATTCATAAATACATATGTGTGTGAGTGTCTCGAGCATACACATGAAAAAAGTTTGCACATGCAGTAAATATAGTGCAATTGGAATGTTGTCTGTGATTAAAGAATACATTAGAGTACATGCATGTATGTATCATCTTTTAATGCACGGACTTGATTTCCTTGCCAAAAGCACACAATAGCATACCTTGGAGATAACATTTGCAGCAGAATTCAAATCACTTGATGCAGACATAAAACCTTCCATGGAGAAACATATCTGACTTTGACTATGTTTTCAACTAGTTTAAGAAAAAATAACAAATAAGTTAATTGATCATATCAAACAAATGAAATGATCACTATCATAATGCGTACCTTCCTTCAATACCCATGCCAAATAAGTAAGCTACCCATTTGGATAGCTCTAAACTTATATGATTCAATTTCTTCTTTGAATTGCCCACTTTTTTTCATATGCTCCAGTAAATTCAAGATTGAACTAGTGTCATTCTGCTTAAGGTAGCCTTTAAACAAGATATCATAAACAACCACATCAGGAACTATTCCACTTTCCAGCATATCATCAAAGACCTCTCTTGCTTCTATCATAAGTCCTTTACAGGCCAGGCCCCAGATAAGCGTGCTGTAAGTAAGCAGGTCGGCCTCTCCCTTATGAAGCATTGTTTTTTGCATTTTGAAAGCTTCCAAAACATCACCTTCTTTGCAAAATCTGGCAATTAGTGATGTGTAACTGTCTGGAACCAAACCAACCTCTTGCATTTCTAAAATGCCTTCTCCGCCTCACTTCTATCTCCTTTCTTGCATAGTCCATCGATGAGAATAGTGTAAAAAACCTCATTGATTTCACTAGCTTTTAAAAACACTCTTTCGCTTGCTCTAAAAGGCCATGCTTGCACAGCCCATCCAATAGTGCCGCATGGGTAAAAACATCTGGCTGTAACTCTCTCTCTAACATCTCTCTATACAAATCCAAACCCTTCTCCACATTCCCGGTTTTCAAACAAGCATCCATCAGAGCAGTCATAATAATTTTATCTGGAAAAAGGCCGCGATCTTCCATCTCTTTTCTCATCTCCATAGCTTCATCCAGCCTACCACAACTACAAAGTCCTGATATAGCAACTCCATAAGCCTTCATATCAAGCTTCAATCCAGTGACTCTCATTCTACTCAAATACCTCATTGCAGCTCCTGAATCGCCTTTCTTGAAGTACCCATCCATCATTGAAGTGTAAATCACAGCATTTGCTTCAATCCCTTCCATGTGCACCTTTACAAGAACATGGACTGCTCTCTCCATCATTCCTTTTTTGCAAAGCCCGTCAATAAGAGCAGTACAAGTAACCACATTTGGAAACAGTGACAGGTGCAGCATTCTGTCGAATAATTTGAGTGCAGAATCCAAAACCATTCTTGCAGTACCCGTCTATCAAAGAAGTAAAGGTAACCACATTTGGAGAAATTTCGGAAATTTGCATGTCATCCAGCGCAGAGTGGGCATAATCCAGATTGCCCAGCTTGCAGAACATGTCGATAAGGATCCCATACGTGATCACGTTGGGCAAACGGGACTTCCACATCAATCCCAAATAACCGAGAGCAAACTTTGGCATCTTATGCTTGAGTACGGAGCCAATCATAGTGTTATAGGTAATGGCATCGGGCAGTGGCCCGAAGCGCTGGAGGCGGATCACTAACAGAGATGCGTGGTAGAGATTTCCAGCACGGCAGTGGCCGTCGATAAGGGAGTTGAAGGTGACTAGGTCGGGAGCAAAGCCGAGAACGGGAAGGGAGGCGACAAGGCGTTCGGCAGCGTGGGGCTGGCTGAGGCGGCAGAGAAATGCGACGATGGAATTGAGACAAGGAAGGTGAGGGCGGATACCATGGGCGATAAAAACTGGGAGGAGCTTGAGAGCAAGAACTCCGATGCCGGAGCGGATGAATTGGAGGTTGCAAGCTGTAGGGTTGGGAGGCTTGGTGGAGCCTAGAACTGCGGCGAGAAACTCTAAGGTTTCTCTCGGCATTAAACTTGGAGAAGAAGCAAGAAGGCATCTTCTTCACTGCCTTCTATGTTTTGGCGACTTGGAGGAAGAACAGACATGGAAGACTGCGGGGCTTGCATCTAGGGATGACGTTTTGGTTCTGGCGGTTGCCGCCAGTTCTGAGATGACAACCGGCGAATCAGACGGTCAAGGCATCCCTTGGATGGTGGACGGTTCTGTTCGCTTCCCTTTGGTTATTTTTTCCACCATTTTATTTTTAAACTATTATCACATTTTTTTATTTAATTATTATTATTTTATTATTTTTCATAAATTTTAATGATAAAAAAGTAAACAATTATATTCATGCTTTCTATATATTGATGTTTATTTTTTTCAAAAATACTCTGTATAATATTCCCAATAATAAAGGGGTTTTATGATATAACAGCTATTTTACTCATTTAACATGTGCTTTATTATTACTTGAATAGTAAAGTTCATACCACTCTTCTGAAATGAAAAAATGAATTACACTTTGTTTTTGTGGTACAAGTAATAATAAAGTTTCATGTTAAATGAGTAAAATAGGTTGTTTTGAGTGGTATGTATGTAAAACCCCTAAAAAAATTTATTTTTTTCGTGATTATTTTGCACTACTTAAAAAAAAAATCAGATCATTTTAGTCATTAAAAATAAATAAGAGAACCCTTAAACCCTAAATCCAATACATATCAAATGTGAGACTAGAGATTAAAGGGAACCTCAACTATAAGACCAAACAGTGATTGCAGCTATTTATAAGATGTGATATGGCACTAAAAATTTCACTAGTAGAAATACGAATCTTGATGTCAAGAGCAATCTGAACATAAGTCGAAACTAGTCCAGATCAAATACACAAAATATCATTGAAAATTTTGGGATATCAATTAAATCCCTAAATAGTTCATAAATATGGAGTATTTATTATCAAATCGAGGGTCTTGATAAGCTGGATCTAACAAGTACAAGATCTTTTAATTCTGATGCGGAAGGAAATCAACTTTAAAGTATCATCCAATAAAATTGAATCACAGTTTAAAAACTAGTTTAATGATTGATCATCGTTTAAATCATCATGAAATAATGATTGAATCATCTTAAAAAAGATATGGCTTGAAGTATAGTTTGAAAATTATCGATCAATGATTTGGAGCATCTCAAACAGTGATTGAAGCTTTTGAGATTCATAATAGGTGATTCAAATATGAATATGACTCAATATTGGATTGAAGAATGCTCAAATACGAAACAATTATTGTTTGAAGAAAGTTTTAGTATATATGATATCTAATGTCAATATGGCTTTATAGATATATCTAACTTTAATGTTTATAGTGCGACTGAATGCATAGCATAACTAGCTTTTACAAATAATCAATACAGATCAGTTATCACTATGAAAAATCACCATAGCCCAGAGCTTGTATGTCCGAAAAGTCATGCAACACTATTTAAGAGTCATCTCAAACTATAGAAGGCATGCACTTGAAGAAAAAAAAACTTTAAATTAGAAAAATAAAATCCTTACAAGAGAACAAATTCCTAAAAAAAATCTTGTCACTATTTCACCTAACTACTCATCAAGAATCGATCAATTACTATTTTTAGAGCCCAAAATGTAATTATTTGATATTGAATGCCACATGATGGTCTATATTAAGCCACATTAGTGGTTAATTGTATTCTTATACCCATCTCTTGCTTCGGTTGGTGACGATCGGGGGAACAGCGTTGATTCTCTGAGCGAGGGGTATCTTGAGATATGCTCAGGGGATCATTACATTGGGTGATGAAAGTGGCTGTTTAAATTAGTGATCCAGATGGGTGGGGTGGATACCCTTCAAAAAAAAAAAAAAAAAAAAATTGCATTCTCATGTGATGTTGACCTATCAACCAATGTTAGGCACGTTCAAAGTATAGGTATCTGACATATATCAATATTATCTTAAGCTAGATGTCACATGTTAAAATCTTATTAGGCAATCGATCATCATCCTCTTCCATACTATCATATGGCCAACCTTAGCTTCTTGATCCATACACATCTTACCAACTAATCGCTATTAAGGGAGATTTTATCCCTCAAAAGATGGATATCACTTCATGATTTTTTTACATAACCATTAATTAGAATTGAAAAAAAAAACTTTTTCTTAAATTTTTTTTTAAAAAAAATTTATGTTATACTTTCTTTTCATTTTTTTTTTTTTTTTTGTAATTATAATAAATAGCACAAGGAAAATCAACTTTTTATTATAAGAGAATTTTGGGAGGGGGTGAGCTGATTGTGATCAAGTACGTGACTCGTGTGCAAGGCACCTTAGCCTAGTGGCTGAGAGCTTTGGTTTTCAATAAATAGATCTTGAGTTCAAATCCTTGTACATGCATTATGTATGTAAGTTTACGATTAAATTGGTTCAAATATCCCAAAAAAACAAAAAAAAGGATGTGGCACGCCACATGTCGCTTGGGTGATGACATGTACTAAGATGGTGGCAACATGTAACGATTCATACCTAGATTTGAAAATTATACATATCTATTTTCAAATCATATATCAATCATAGTCTAACTCTAATTCATATGATTATAAAAAAAGTTATTTTACATTATAAAAATTTTAAAATGCAAACAAAAATTATATTTCAATTAAAATGCGTAATAGTTGCCTTAAAAAAATAAAAAAAATACTAATATAATATAAATATATATTACATCGAATCTTTTTTACATTAATTGGGTGTATCAACGCATCAACAATTTTAGAATAAAAAGCAATAATTAATCCAAATTAGTCCAATCTACACTAATCTTATATTCCTTCCACCATAAAAACTAAAAACTAAAACTATAGACATAGCCATTTTCCTCAAATAATTTCACCAAAAAGCCACCCACCACAATAGCTAGAGTTATCTTAACTTAGGTGAGGGCTGGCAATAGGTTTGATATTATTTATAATTTAGGAATTTTGGTATGCAAATAAAAATAATAAAATGATAGATACATAAATAGATATAAATGAAGTGATATAACAAAAGCAAATGTCTCATAAAAATAGTAGATACAACAATAAAGTTGAGTTAATAAACAAGTTCAACTATTTTCATGATATACAAGCCTTCATCAAACAAATGAAAAAAGAATTCAAGCAAAAAGAAAGTACATATAGAAGCTCATTTGAAGAATTCACCAAACAAAATTACCAAATATCCTATAACTATCATAAAAAAAAGAATTATATATGCAATTCAATGCTATTCAAAACTCTACACATCAAAAAATAACTTTTTTTATCCAATTAAAATTATTCATTACAAAATTCCAACGTATTGATAATCAAATGAGGTAATAAGTTCTTTGAATCATAAAATCAACATCAAAATGGAGAGTAACCATTCTTCCTATAAAGAGGATAAATATCCATCACAATGTACAAATTTAATTTTGTGCGTGCCTTACTAACATCAATGCACGCAACTTTACAACAAGATCATGAAAAGGCGAGAAATTTATGCATTAAATCATGACTGAAAATCAAACTAAAATCCAAGCACATACAACAAGAAAGACAACCGTTAGCTCACATCAAAATATTTTTGGGCTCAAATAAGATAAAGAAGAACCCTGGCTGCTCAAGCAGATTGCTAACGTCCAAAGGAATTACCTTTTAATCTAGCAAAATTGACTGTGACTGTAGAAAAAATAAAAACACTTCAAAAAAAGACAGAATGAGAGGCAAAAGTATACCAACACCTCATAATAAGTCTCTTCCAAAATCTAGGCAAATCAGGGACAAATATCATGTTAGTATTTCCTTCTAGGAATTTTAGAAGAAAGAAAAATATAAAACTCGCATGTGGACATTTTTTTTTTCTAGTCCAAATTGTTTTTTGCAGTACTTTTTGCAATACATCTCTAACAAAGATTGAGATACATTGTCTAATTTAAGGGGAAAAAAATGATCTTTGAACAAATCTCCGGTCATAAGTGCTTTGTAGGTAGGTTCATGAATTAAATACATAAATCTTGATGCAAAAACAGCATATATTATTTTGATGTTTTATATACATAAATCTTGATAACTCTAAACTTTCAAGAGAGACTTGTTCTTATAAAAACACAACTTTTAAAACAGAAGAAAGATTCACAAGATGCGTTTTGAAAAATTCATCAAAGAAATTAGATGACAAATCTTTTTGAAGGAAAAAGTGATCGAGTTAGACTTCACTCTTCGTTCATTCCTAGTCCGGATTATTTCCCATATGACGAATTTTGAGCACTGTATCACTGAAAGTTTTAGCTCATCACCAAAAGATTTGCTGATTTTAAAAAATCAAATAATTAGTATAAGAGTGACGATGATTAAAATGATGATCATCAAAACATATGTATGTAGTCTGATCTCTCAAATGTGAAACTGCAGATTACATCAGAAACAACTAAACTTCTGCACCAAAAGTCCAACTTTAAAAATGCTCAAGACTGGAGCTTTCTTAAGCAATTCATGGACAAAGAAACGAACATTTGCAGCCAGAGTTATTTCACGAAGTGACAGGAACATCAGCTTATCTTCCCTAAAGTATCTCATGGATCAACTTCAGAACGTTGTTTTCCAACATTGCCCACACATCGAAGACTTCTCTGTAACAATTGGACTCAGACCTCACTTTCGAGTTCTCAATTTCATCCAAGTATGATGGTGTGCCAATACTTCACGGGCCATACTCATATATAAAATCTGTCACATTTTTAGGGCAGTCACCAAATAAATATAATAGAAAGCCACCAATCTTCACTTATATACAAACAACACTATAAAATTTCAATCTAATATGATGTTCTATATAATTCACTCTATATTTATATGTATTAAAATATTTTATAATAAAATTTCATGAAGGAAAAAGAAAGACCTAAAATTAATTGCCACATTGCTTAATGATCTTTAATTGCAGATCACCTTCATGCTTTTCTTTCAAGCATTGGAGCTTCAATGGACAGTGGAGTGCATGTCCTATGTATATTTTCATACTTAAAATTTCAGCCATCCTTGGAAAAGAGTAAATCAAAATAATGACTCTTAAGAAGATCAATTTATTCTTCAATTGCTCCATCCTTAGTTAAAAATGTTGATGGTACATTATTTCATAAAAAATATATATAATTCTTTCTTTATTCATATACAACAACAACAATAACAACAACTTTTTATCCCAGATTTAGGGTCTATCCTCCTTCATATCCACTGTGTCCTATTAAGTGACAAATTCTCATTTAATTATAATAAAAAAAGTTCATTTTTATACTACCTAACCAAATCTTCTTAGGTCTACTTCTACCTTTCTTAGCATAAGTCAAATATTATACATCCACTCTTCTAACTGGGTCACCAAATGGTAGACGTTTCATATGATCAAATCATCTAAGGAGACTCTCTCAAATCTTATTTGCCACTAGAGCTACTCCAACCTTTTCAACATATATAATCGTTTCGCATGTTGTCTCTAAGTGTAAAGCCACTCAACCACCGGAGCATCCTCATCTTTGCAACACTTAATTTCATGCTTCTTTTATTGACCAACATTCTACTCTATAAATCATTGTAGGTCCTACCACCATCTTATAAAATTATTGCTTAAGTCTAAGCGTACTTTTCTATCACATACAAGCTAGATGCATTCCTCCATCAACCATCCAACTTAAATTCTACTAATAACATCCCCATCTTTCGTTATTCATATAATGAAATTAAATAATAAATTCTTTCCAAATTTAGATGATGCATAAAATGTTAATAAACCTCTTCTATAATGACAAAAAAATAAGAATTGTCAAAAAAATTCATAAATTTTTTTTAAGATGTATTATTTTCATAAATATATTATAATTGTCTTTTTTTTACTATATTTTGATGATCAACTTGTTATACATCAATGATTCCGTTTAAAATTACATCAAAAATCTTATACCAAAAATCAAATTTTTGCACCACCAAAGAAATAGATTTTAGTGGCCACTTTCTTGTTTTGCATTATTTTCCACCACACTTAAGAAACTCTATCCTCAAAGTTTAAAATACTTATGATAAATTGTCATAACATTGCTTACATGACAAAAACCATAAAATCAACATCAAAATGGAGAGTAACCATTCTTCCTATAAAGAGGATAAATATCCATCACATTGTACAAATTTAATTTTGTGCGTGCCTTAATAACATCAATACACGCATAACTTTACAAAGAAGAAGATCATGAAAAGGCAAGAAATTATCGCATTAAATCATGACTGAAAAGCAAACTAAAATCCAAGCACATACAACAAGAAAGACAACCGTTAGCTCACATCAAAATATTTTTGGGCTCAAATAAGATAAAGAACCGCAACTTGGCCCGCTCAAGCAGATACAATTCCCCACTGGAATTACCTTTTAATCTAGCAAAATTGACGTGACGAAAATCAGAAAATTGGCTAAAACACTTCAAAAAAAGACAGAATGAGAGGCAAAAGTATACCAACACCACATAATAAGTCTATTCCAAAATCTAGGCAATCATGAAAGCAATCAGAAAAAGAAATGAATATGGAGACAGGACTGCAAAGTATGATCAAACATTCTCATTCTATATGATAAGAAAATCAATTTCATACCTAACTCTACTCCTTTCTCTCACGACCAGAAGGTCCCCACTTTGCTGCTCCACTCTCACCAACAACAGCATCTGTCACCAGTGCAATTGGCTGGTGCTCAATAACCTCATCCACAAGCCCTAATTCCTTGGCCTCCTCTGGGGACAAGAATGTATCACGGTCAAGGAATTTCTCGATCTTCTCAAGCGGTTGTCCGGTGTGCTTGTTGTAGAGGGCCTTGAACCTCTCGTGCATCTTGATGATCTCCTTTGCATGGATGTCAATATCCACCGACCAAAATGCCGGAGGCGAAGGTTGGTGTACCATGATGCGGAATTGGGAGGGCGCGTGCCCCGGTGCCCGGCAGCAAGAAGAAGAGATCCCATGGAAGTCACCAATGCAAAGGGTGGTGACCGGCGACCGAATGTACCGGATGGTATCGTAGATCGCAAGACCGGAAGTGATGACGCCACCGGGGAGTTGATGTAGAACGGTTTCGATGGGTTCTCGGATTCGAGGAAAAGAAGCCGGGCAACCACGCAGAGGTGTCGTCGAGATGGAACCGTTTATGATACGATCCGCCCTTGAGGAGACGGAGAAGATGTCGTAGCGCGTTCGCCGAGGTTTGCTCGATTACCATTGGGATCAGTGAACGGTTGAGTATGCCGGCAAGCGGAGGATGGAATGAGGCGGATCGCTGAGTGCAGATTGACCCTGCAGACCGAGACGCCACATCTCAGTAGGGTTTAGGGTTTTGCTTGGGGAGCGAGGTGGATTCGGATTTGCAGACTTCGCGGGTGTTGGGAACGATTTATTTAGGATTTAGGCTGCTAAATCCTGCTTACGGGATTTAGAGAAACTGGGCGGCGCGCGAGAGAGAGAGAGAGAGACAGAGACGCGAAAGAAGAAATTTCAGTTTTTTAAGGGAAATTTATGTATATAGCACACAAATTTTATGCATTTATATATCTAATACGTAAATTTTAATATTTATAAATATAATATATTTTCTATATTTCAAAAATTGAATTTTACTTTAAATAAATTAAGAAAAGGATTAATTTTATTATAATAATAATAATTTAAGTGTTATGTATATAAATATTTATATTTAGGTATTAGATATATAAATATAGAAGAATTGTGTGCTATGTATGTAAATACCCCTTTTCTTTAATCTTTTAAAAAATCTTAATTTTAAATAATTCATTTAATTACTAATTTTTTCTTAATTAAAATATTATGATAAAATTACTTTTAATTTAATATTATTAACTATTTATTAATATGTAATTATAATTATAAATTAATTGTGATTATTAATTAGATTTAAGTAATTTTAGCTAATATAATAGTTGATTTTTTTAATTTAATTTAACTTTATTTAAATTGATTTAATAAAATATTATTTAAGATTAACTTATAAGTTATTAAAATTAAATTATAATTTAGTAAGTATAATTATAATTGTTATAAATTTGATAGTTAATTAATTGAAAATTTGAAAGAATTCGTACGATTTTATCTCTTCACATGCCTTAATATAATTTTATTCTTAAGATATTAATCTACTAATATAATTTATTACTATAAATTTTAATTAATTAATAGTTAATTAATACATAGTATTTTAAATTAATATTGATACTATTAATTAATTAATTAATATATATTTAAGTTAATTTTAATTATGTACTATTAATGACTTATTGATTAAAAAAACTTTTTAAAATCCTAACAGACCTAAAATTTCAAATAACTTACCAATTGATTTACTAAATGGATGTACCGATTTACTAAATTTGAAATAATTCAAATCCAAAACACCCCTTCAGGAACAAGGGGAGACAGGGAACTAAGGGGAAATCGTCGCTTTTGATATGCAAATTAAGTTTATTGTATTGAACCAGGGATTTAAAAAAAATTATAATTTATTTGATAATTTTGATTTGTAATGTAAAATTTTAATGTATTTAAAAATTTTCATTTAGTTTAAATTTAATGTGTTTAGAATTTATTCGATTTGGGTGAATTATAAATATGTTTGGTATAAAGTGAAAATCATTATCGATGCTCATCACCATCTACCAAATACCACTACGCCACCTACCGCCATATTGCCATCACTACCACTACTATACCATCCATTATCACACCGCCACGGGCCATCGCTGGCGATGACACTCCCCAACCACCGATTGACCACCATCGTGCCATCGCCATTATCAGCCATCACCACCATCACCTCACAACCACTTCGCCACTACCACTATCGTTCCACTTACTTAGAACCACCACTACCAACTACCTCCTCATCTCTACCATAATCATCGTATACTCTATCGACCATCACCATCGCCACTACTACTGTGCCCACCACGCTTCACCCCACCTAACCATACCAATCACAACCTACCATAAATCTCATTGATCCTCACCAAATATATGATATTATATTCACAAGAAAAAATAAATCCCAAAAATTATAAGATTTTCATCCAAACAATTATACAATAATCAAAATATATTGTATTTTATTTTCAAGCAACCAAATAGTTCCTAAATGAAACAAGTTTGGGGAAATCAAAGCATTATGAAAAGCTGTTGTGTAAAAAGTTAGTGTAGGTATTACAATTTTTTTAAAAAAGTTAAATCATAGACTTTTGACAAGCACGACACTTTACTAAGAGTCTATTTGGAGCAAGTGCACTTTCTATAAAGATGATTGTAAAACTACTGTCAGGAAAGTAACTTTTTGAAAAGTTGTTTTGGATGTTGCAAATATTTTCTTTTTAAAAAATTTCAAATAATAGAGTTATGACAAATACTATATTTTAATAGCTCGTTATCAAAAACAGCTTCTGAAAAGCAACCGAAACGTTAATACTCAAACGCAACTATGATTACTTTTTGAAGAGCAAAACAATTAAAGTTATCCTAAACACCAAATCAAATTGAAAACACATCTTTTCATCACAAATTCTTCAAAATGCATCTAAAATTCACTTTTCCAAATAACACATGTAGTAAGTTTCACACCGCACCACAACCACCACCCCAAACAAAGCCTAAACTCAAGCTCAAGCTAGAGCTTAGCAATTATTTTAAAATTTTTAGGGTAAAAAAAATCTTGGGGATTTACATACATACCACACAATTCTTATATACTTATCTAATACCTAAACTTCAATATATATATATATATATAAGTGTTAGATGAGTAAATACCTAACTTTAGATATTAGATAGGTAAATAGAAAAGATTTGTGTGGTATGTATGTAAATCTTCCTAAAATCTACTATGATATTGATTTGAGGTATAAAAAAATAACTTAATCTAACTCAATTTATAAAAAAAAAGAAGCTAAATTCAAGTCATATCTATTCGAGTTAGGTTTGGGTCACAAGATTTAACTAGATTATTATTAAGGTTAATTGTGGCTTGACTTGAATAACCTAAAATAAATATGAATGTAGCTTAATTATTTTTCAAGTTAAGGTTAAGTGCGTTAGGTATAGGTTAATTGAGTTATATGGGTAATATACAAGTTAATTAAATTATATTGATTAAAAAAATCACATAATCCATATAATAATTAGGTTAGATGAGTCAAAGTTTTTCTCATAAATTAAAACGTTTGAGTCAAATATAATCAAAACAGATTACTTTTAAGTCAAACTAAAATATAACCCGTCAACCTAAATTGACACTTCTAATTTTGATAAAAGTTTTGAAAAATATTAAGATTAAAATACTTGAATATATTTTAAGATATGTGTAATATATAATTAAATAGCTTTACACTAATCTCCAAAAATATTTAACTGCTTTGAGCCTCTTCTTAACACAAATTTTTATAAAAATATAAAAAATTAATTGTTTTGTTCGATGAAAAAATAAAAGAATATTTGAGTTTATTTACTTCATATTAGTGAAAATTGGAAAGAAATCCTGCTTTTTTTTTTTGAATAAATATGCTAGAAAATACCCTTAAATTCTTAAATCCTCAGTATTGGAAGAACAATCTCCTACCTTTTCATACATAAACCTTTATATTCCCAAAATTAAGAGAATGACACCTTACCTTTTTCCATACATCGATGTTCTATCATTTAATATTTATTTTCTCAGGGTGATAAGAAGATCATAGCATCAAAGTTCAATATTTAACTATTTATTATATTTATATCACATTTCGTAGTTTAGTTCATTTTCATGGAGCCCTTATGCAAATTTAGATATAGTATCAAAGATAGCATTTCGAACCTTCTTAGAACATGTGTTTTAAATTATATAGAAACTTTTTTTAAGTATAACAAAACATTGTTTCTACATATTCAAATATAAATTCAAGCCTCATTGGAATCATATTTTTTGATCATGTTCACATCTTGTTCGCTCAAATATGTTCAAACATATGTTTGAACCTTATCATATTTCGATCATCTGAATATGTTTGAACATAGTTCGAACTATGATCGAACAACACAATTTGAAATGTTCTACTATCAAATAAGATTTAAGCATGATTCAATTTTGATCAATTCTTTTCTAAAGGTAAACTAAGTATTAACATTCTTGTAGTGCAAGGATGGGAAAGAAAAGAAGACAAGTAAGTTGATTGGATAATTATAAAAAAATAGAGCAAAAGATTGATGGTGCAAAGAAGTATTCCCTTGATGATCTAATAGATTTTTTATACAAAAAAGTCATATATTAATAGAAGTCAAATTGTCTGAAATTGGAAGTGATCTACCACTTCTATGGAGCAAAGTCAACAATTTCATTATGACCTTACATTTTTTTTTCTTAGATGAAATATTCATATTCATAAATACAATATATGTATTTATTGCTTCCAAAAAGATTTTTAAACTATAATTTTTTGTGGAAAGGAAAATTGATGTAAGATCAATCAATTTATCTTCTACAAGTACAAATGATGATGGAAACATGTCACAAGCAAACTTATGTGATGCTTTGGACATATTGCATGTAAATGTAAATGATTGTGGATAAATAAGCTATGGAAAATAGTGGCTCCATGGATCATGCAATACTAAAGTGTTCATTAAATATATGACCCCTACATGTGACCAACTTGAAATTAATAAATGGATGAGATTTTTTTTTTTAGTGTGCCTTGGGGCTAAGAGTAACACAATAATATATGATTAACACATGTATAACTTCCATAATACAAGAGTGAGTGTTTGAAAACAACTAGAATTCAATGGCTATTAATATAATGGCTTTATGTTTTAGTTGGTCCTCAGTTCATTTAGTGGTTGATCATCTTTTTAAGCAACAAAAAAAGAGTTAAATCAGTTGTCACATCTAAATGTGATGAAAAAGAATTAATTCAAGATGAGGATATCAAAAAATAATATTATGACATATATTATAGTTAGAGAAATACTTTTGGAGATTATGAGCCACAAACTCGAATATGTTTGATATTAGAACTTATGAAAAAAATACCTACACTTTAGATGTTGAAACTGATGACTACCAACAAAATCAAGCATGACTCATATGATAAGACTTGTAGTGTTATGAATGGCCTAGCACTTATGTAAGAGAGTTCACCAAAGCATCATTTTAAAAGTCTTCATATTGTTTATTTGCTTTACACAAAAAACTAAGAATAATAATTGATCTACAACTTGATAATGAAAGTTGTTTTAAATATGTGTATTTTATTTAGGTGTTTATGTTCAATGCATCATGAATGCTTGTCACTTAAAGTTAAGTGTGAATGGATTATTTTCTACATAATATCAAGGTACTTGAGCAATACTATAAAATACTAATACTGGACTTATCTCATGACATTTATAATTGTTAGTGCAAAAAAAAAGAGAGTCATAATTACTTTTCTTGATAAATCTAAGAGACTTAACAAGCATAATGAAAATGTGGTATTAATTTATAACATACATAATAACATTGTTAAGCATGGGAATTGCACTAATCAAGTGACAATGAATATCTCAATAAAGAAAGTTTAAATTTGAAGGTTACCAAAAGAAATATCACCTTGCTTTGAGATTTATGGAAGAGTTGATCTATATAGGAACTTCAACAAAATACATATAATAACAACAATAACTATTTAATGATGTAGCACATCAAAGGAGTAAAGGGCCTACTTCAAGATCCCAAACCAAGGTTTGAACTTATGAGAATTTTATTTTATTTTATGAATTGTGAATTGATATTATATGTATTATATAATAGTAGATGTATTTGATCATGTTGTATAAGAGTTGTGTTTAAAAATATGTTAGTATATATGTTAAATTGCATAGTTAGTATGTTTAGGCCGCTTTTATGCATTAACACTGCATTCCGTAGTATTTAAACATAATGAAAAAATGTGGCATTTATTTATAACATACATAATAACATTGTTAAGCATGGGATTTGCACTATTCAAGTGACAATGAATATCTCAATAAAGAAAGTTTAAAGCATAATGAAAATGTTGTATTTATTTATAGCATACATAATAACATTATTAAGCATGGAAATTACACTAATAAAGTGACAATGAATATCTCAGTGAAGAAAGTTTAAAATTGAAAGTTACCATAAGAAATATCACTTAGCTTTGAGATTTATGGAATAGTTGAGTTATATAGGAACTTCAACAAAATACATATAAAGAACACAACAATAACTATTTATGATGTAACACATCAAAGGAGTAAGGACCTACTTCAAGATCCCAAATCAAGGTTTGAACTTATGAGAATTTTATTATATTTTATGAATTGTGAAATTATATTTTATGTATTGTATTATATAATAGTGGATGTATTTGATCATGTTTAGGTGTTGTATAAGAGTTGTGTTTTAAAATATGTTAGTATATATGTTAAATTGCATAAGTGTCAATCAATCTAGTGTCGCTTTTTATGGGTTATTAACATTGCATTTCATAGTATGTAGTAGACCTCCAAAGCTTAATTCCATGCCTAAGCATAACTTAAATCCTTCAGCTCTTCTTCCAAGGGAAGAAACACCGCACCTTCATTAAAGGTAACAAGATAGCACTTCTAAGCCTTATATATAAGACATCAAGAGTATACATAAAAAAATGATAAAATTGGAGGGTAGGCTACCTATAACATGAATGAACATAATACAAGTTAAATAAGCAATGATATTATTCTTAATAATGATAAAATAAAAACAAATATCAATAATATTTTTAGGGCTACCAAATAAATATAATAGAAAGTCACCAAGCTTCACCTATATACAAACAACACTATAAAATTTCAATCTAATATGATGTTCTATATAATTCACTCTATATTTATATGTATTAAAATATTTTATAATAAAATTTCATGAAGGAAAAAAGAAAGACCTAAAATTTGCATGATGTAATTACAAAATTAATTGCCACATTGCTTAATGATGTTTAATTGCATATCACCTTCATGCTTTTCTTTCTAGAATTGGAGCTTCAATGGACAGTGGAGTGAATGTCCTATGTATATTTTCATACTTCAAATTTCAGCCATCCTTGGAAAAGAGTAAATCAAAATAATGACTCTTAAGAAGATCAATTTATTCTTCAATTGCTCCATACTTAATTAAAAATGTTGATGGCAAATTATTTCATAAAAATATATATATAATTTCTTTCTTTATTCATATACAATAACAACAATAACAACAATCCTTTATCCCAAGATAGGGTGATATGAATCCTTCATATCCACTGTCCTATTAAGTGACAAATTCTCATTTAATTATAATAAATAAGGTCATTTTTATACTACCTAACCAAATCTTCTTAGGTCTACTTCTACCTTTCTTAGCATAAGTCAAATATTATACATCCACTCTTCTAACTGGGTCACCAAATGGCAGACGTTTCATATGATCAAATCATCTAAGGAGACTCTCTCAAATCCTATTTGCCAATAGAGCTACTCCAACCTTTTCAACATATATAATCGTTTCGCATGTTGTCTCTAAGTGTAAAGCCAACCACCAGCATCCTCATCTTTGCAACACTTAATTTCATGCTTCTTTTATTGACCAACATTCTACTCTATAAATCATTGTAGGTCCTACCACCATCTTATAAAATTATTGCTTAAGTCTAAGCGGTACTTTTCTATCACATACAAGCTAGATGCATTCCTCCATCAACCATCCAACTTAAATTCTACTAATAACATCCCCATCTTTCGTTATTCATATAATGAAATTAAATAATAAATTCTTTCCAAATTTAGATGATGCATAAAATGTTAATAAACCTCTTCTATAATGATAAAAAATAAGAATTGTCAAAAAAATTCATAAATTTTTTAAGATGTATTATTTTCATAAATATATTATAATTGTCTTTTTTATATATTTTGATGATCAACTTGTTATACATCAATGTTTCCGCTTAAACAAGACATCAAAATCTTATACCAAAATCAAATTTTTGCACCACCAAAGAAATAGATTTTAGTGGACTTTCTTGTTTTGCATTATTTTCCACCACACTTAAGAAACTCTATCCTCAAAGTTTAAAATACTTATGATAAATTGTCATAATATTGCTTACATGACAAAAATCATAAAATCAACATCAAAATGGAGAGTAACCATTCTTCCTATAAAGAGGATAAATATCCATCACATTATACAAATTTAATTTTGTGCGTGCCTTAATAACATCAATATACGCAACTTTACAGCAAGATCATGAAAAGACAAGAAATTATCGCATTAAATCATGACTGAAAATCAAACTAAAATCCAAGCACATACAACAAGAAAGACAACTGTTAGCTCACATCAAAATATTTTTGGGCTCAAATAAGATAAAGAACCGCAACCTGGCCCGCTCAAGCAGACAATCCCATTGGGAATTACCTTTTAATCTAGTAAAATTGACGGTGACAGAAAACTGTAGAAAATTGGCTAAAAACACTTCAAAAAAAAGACAGAATGAGAGGCAAAAGTATACCAACACCTCATAATAAGTCTCTTCCAAAATCTAGGCAATCATGAAAGCAATCAGAAAAAGAAATGAATATGGAGACAGGACTGCAAAGTATGATCAAACATTCTCATTCTATATGATAAGGAAATCAATTCCATACCTAACTCTACTCCTTTCTCTCACCACCAAAAGTCCCCATCAGCTCCCCCACTCTCACCAACAACGATTCTCACCAGTAATTGGTGCTCAATGACCTCATCTACAAGCCCTAATTCCTTGGCCTCCTCGGGACAAGAATGTATCACTGAATTTGATCTTCTCAAGCGCGGTCCGTGTGCTTGTAGAGGGCCTTGAGCCTCTTGTGCATCTTGATGATCTCGCTTTGCTTGGATGTCAATATCCACTACCGACCGCAAATGCCGAGGCGAAGGTTGGTGTACCATGATGCGGAATTGGGAGGTGGCGTCGGTGCACCGGCGAAGAAGAAGAGATCCCATGGAAGCCGCGACCAATGCAAAGGGTGGTGACCCACCGAATGTACCTTGGATGGTATCGTAGATCGCAAGACCGGAAGTGATGACGCCACCGGGAGTTGATGTAGAGGTGAATGGGTTTCGATGGGTTCTGATTTGAGGAAAAGAAGCGGGCAACCACGCAGGCGTGTCGCCGAGATGGGACCGCGATGATACGATCCGCCTCGGGAGGAGAGGAGAAAACACGTCGCCGCCAGGTTTGCTCGATTACCATTGGGATCAGCCGCAGAACGGGTGAGTATGCCGCAGGCAGGGGAGGATGGAATGAGGATCGCCGAGTGGCAGATTGTCCTGCCAGACCGAGACCCACATCTCAGTAGGGTTTAGGGTTTTGCTGAGCAAGGTGGATGGATTCTGCAGACTTGGGGTGTTTGACAACGATTTATTTAGTAGCTAAATCCGCTACGAATTTAGAGAAACTGAAAGAGAGAGAGAGAGAGAGAGAGAGAGAGAGACGCCAAAAAAGAAATTTCAGTTTTTTAAGGAAAATTTATGTATGTAGCACACAAATTTTATGCATTTACATATCTAATATGTAAATTTTAATATTTATAAATATAATATATTTTCTATTCTTCAAAAATTGAATTTTACTTTAAACAAATTAAGAAAAGGATTAATTTTATTATAATAATAAAAATTTAAGTGTTATGTATATAAATATTTATATTTAGGTATTAGATATATAAATATAGAAGAATTGTGTGCTATGTATGTAAATGCCCCTTTTCTTTAATCCTATAAAAAATCTTAATTTTAAATAATTCATTTAATTACTAATTTTTTCTTAATTAAAATATTATGATAAAATTACTTTTAATTTAATATTATTAACTATTTATTAATATGTAATTATAAGTTAATTATAAATTATTAATTGTGATTATTAATTAGATTTAAGTAATTTTAGCTAATATAATAGTTGATTGTTTTTAATTTAATTTAACTTTATTTAAATTGATTTAATAAAATATTATTTAAGATTAACTTATAAGTTATTAAAATTAAATTATAATTTAGTAAGTATAATTATAATTGTTATAAATTTGATAGTTAATTAATTGAAAATTTGAAAGAATTGGTACGATTTTATCTCTTCGCATGCTTTAATATAATTTTATTCTTAAGATATTAATCTACTAATATAATTTAATAGCTATAAATTTTAATTAATTAATAGTTAATATTAATACATAGTATTTTAAATTAATATTGATACTATTAATTAATTAATTAATATATATTTAAGTTAATTTTAATTATGTACTATTAATGACTTATTGATTAAAAAAACTTTTTAAAATCCTAACAGACTTAAATTTTCAAATAACTTACCAAACATCTTTTAGGATTTAGCAGGATTTAACAATTCATTACCAAATATTTTTCAGGATTTAACAACTCAGGATTTACTAAATTCAGATGTACTGGATTTACTAAATCCTACTTGAAATAATTCAAATCTGTTGCCAAACACCCCCTTCAGTGGACAAGGGGAGATAGCACGGAGGGAACTAAGGGGAAATCGAGGGGCTGTTTGATATGCAAATTAAGTTTATTGTATTCAGAACCGAGGGATTTAAAAAAAATTATAATTTATTTGATAATTTTGATTTGTAATGTAAAATTTTAATGTATTTAAAAATTTTCATTTAGTTTAAATTTAATGTGTTTAGAATTTATTCGATTTGGGTGAATTATAAATATGTCGTTTGGTATAAAGTGAAAATCATTATCGGCAGCCGTTCATCACCATCTATTAGCCCACTACTATAGTTGACGCCACTATCGGTGCCATATTGCCATCACTACTGACGCTAATTATCCATCGCATCTTACCGCCGGCTCATCGCTGAGTGATCACCGCCAACCAGATTGCCAATTCACTATCGCTGCTATCGACCATCGCCATCACCACCATTACCCACAACCACTTCGCAGCCACTATTGTTCACTACTATTTGTGAACACTACTACCAACTACCTCCGCTATCACCACTATCATGTTACCGCTATCACCATTACCACGCTTCACCACTTCGCTGCCACCACTGCCGCTACCCACTGCAACCATCGCCACCAATCACAACCTACCATAAATCTCATTGATCCCCACCAAATATATGATATTATATTCACAAGAAAAAATAAATCCCTAAATTTATAAGATTTTCATCCAAACAATTATACAATAATCAAAATATATTGTATTTTATTTTCAAGCAACCAAATAGTTCCTAAATGAAACAAGTTTGGGGAAATCAAAGCATTATGAAAAGCTGTTGTGTAAAAAGTTAGTGTAGGTATTACAATTTTTTTTTAAAAAGTTAAATCATAGACTTTTGACAAGCACGACACTTTACTAAGAGTTTATTTGGAGCAACTGCACTTTTTATAAAGATGATTGTAAAACTACTGTTAGGAAAGTAACTTTCTGAAAAGTTGTTTTGGATGTTACAAATATTTTCTTTTTAAAAAATTTCAAATAATAGAGTTCTGACAAATACTATATTTTAATAGCTCTCGTTATCAAAAACAGCTTCTGAAAAGCAACCGAAACGTTAATACTCAAAAGCAACTATGATTACTTTTTGAAGAGCAAAACAATCAGAAAGCTATCCCAAATGCACCCTAAATCAAATTGAAAAACACATCTTTTTCATCACAAATTCTTCAAAATGCATCTAAAATTTACTTTTCCAAATAACTCATGTAGTAAGTTTCACACCGCACCACAACCACCGCCCCAAACAAAGCCTAAACTCAAGCTCAAGCTAGCTACGCTTATTTTAAAATACTTTAGATGTAAGGTAAAAAAATCTTGGTGGATTTACATACATACCACACAATTCTTATGTATATACATATATAATACCTAAACTTCAATTTATATATATATATATATAAGTGTTAGATGAGTAAATACCTAACTTTAGATATTAGATAGGTAAATAGAACAAATTTGTATGGTATGTATGTAAATCTTCCTAAAATCTACTATGATATTGATTAGGGGTATAAAAAAAAAACTTAATCTAACTCAATTTATAAAAATAAAAAAAAAAGCTAAATTCAAGTCATATCGATTACTATTCGAGTTAGGCTTGGGTCACAAGATTTAACTAGATTATTATTAAGGTTAATTGTGGCTTGACTTGAATAACCTAAAATAAATATGAATGTAGCTTAATTATTTTTCAAGTTAAGGTTAAGTGCGTTAGGTATAGTTTAATTGATTTATATGGGTAATATACAAGTTAATTAAATTATATTGATTAAAAAAATAACATAATCCATATAATAATTAGGTTAGATGAGTCGACTTTTAGTCAAAGTTTTTGTCTCATAAATTAAAACGAGTTCGAGTCAAATATAATCAAAACAGATTACTTTTAAGTCAAACTAAAATATAACCCGTCAACCTAAATTGACACTTCTAATTTTGATAAAAGTTTTGAAAAATATTAAGATTAAAATACTTGAATATATTTTAAGATATGTGTAATATATAATTAAATAGCTTTACACTAATCTCCAAAAATATTTAACTGCTTTGAGCCTCTTCTTAACACAAATTTTTATAAAAATATAAAAAATTAATTGTTTTGTTGGATGAAAAATAAAAGAATATTTGAGTTTATTTACTTCATATTAGTGAAAATTGGAAAGAAATCCTGCTTTTTTTTTTAATAAATATGCTAGAAAAGACCCTTAAATTCTTAAATCCTCACTATTGGAAGAACAATCTCCTACCTTTTCATACATAAACCTTTATATTCCCAAAATTAAGAGAATGACACCTTACCTTTTTCCATACATCGATGTTCTATCATTTAATATTTATTTTCTCAGGGTGATAAGAAGATCATAGCATCAAAGTTCAATATTTATCTATTTATTATATTTATATCACATTTCGTAGTTTAGTTCATTTCATGGAGCCCTTATGCAAATCTAGATATAGTATCAAAGATAGCATTTCGAACCTTCTTAGAACATGTGTTTTAAATTATATAGAAACTTTTTGAAGTATAACAAAACATTGTTTCTACATATTCAAATATAAAATCAAGCCTCATTGGAATCATATTTTTTGATCATGTTCAAATCTTGTTCGCTCAAATATGTTCAAACATATGTTTGAAACTTATCATATTTCGATCATCTGAATATGTTTGAACATAGTTCGAACTATGATTGAACAACACAATTTGAAATGTTCTACTATAAAATAAGATTTAAGCATGATTCAATTTTGATCAATTCTTTTCTAAAGGTAAATTAAGTATTAACATTCTTGTAGTGCAAGGATGGGAAAGAAAAGAAGACAAGTAACTAAAGTAAGTTGATTGGATAATTATAAAAAAATAGAGCAAAAGATTGATGGTGCAAAGAAGTATTCCCTTGATGATCTAATAGATTTTTTATACAAAAAAGTCATATATTAATAGAAGTCAAATTGTCTGATAATTCAATCTAATATGATGTTCTATATAATTCACTCTATATTTATATGGATTAAAATATTTTATAATAAAATTTCATGAAGGAAAAAGAAAGACCTAAAATTTGCATGATGTAATTACAAAATTAATTGCCACATTGCTTAATGATGTTTAATTGCATATCACCTTCATGCTTTTCTTTCTAGAATTGGAGCTTCAATGGACAGTGGAGTGCATCTCCTATGTATATTTTCATACTTCAAATTTCAGCCATCCTTGGAAAAGAGTAAATCAAAATAATGACTCTTAAGAAGATCAATTTATTCTTCAATTGCTCCATCCTTAATTAAAATGTCGATGGTACATTATTTCATAAAAAATATATATAATTTCTTTCTTTATTCATATACAACAACAACAATAACAACAATCCTTTATCCCAGTACGTAAGGTCGGCTATACGAATCCTTCATATCCACTGTGTCCTATTAAGTGACAAATTCTCATTTAATTATAATAAAAAAAAGTTCATTTTTTATACTACCTAACCAAATCTTCTTTGGTCTACTTCTACCTTTCTTAGCATAAGTCAAATATTATACATCCACTCTTCTAACTGGGTCACCAAATGGTAGATGTTTCATATGATCAAATCATCTAAGGCGACTCTCTCAAATCTTATTTGCCACTAGAGCTACTCCAACCTTTTCAACATATATAATCATTTCACATGTTGTCTCTAAGTGTAAAGCCACTCAACCACCTGATCATCCTCATCTTTGCAACACTTAATATCATGCTTCTTTTATTGGCCAACATTCTACTCTATAAATCATTGTAGGTCCTACCACCATCTTATAAAATTATTGCTTAAGTCTAAGCGGTACTTTTCTATCACATGCAGGCTAGATGCATTCCTCCATCAACCATCCAACTTAAATTCTACTAATAACATCCCCATCTTTCGTTATTCATATAATGAAATTAAATAATAAATTCTTTCCAAATTTTGATGATGCATAAAATGTTAATAAACCTCTTCTATAATGACAAAAAATAAGAATTGTCAAAAAAATTCATAAATTTTTTTAAGATGTATTATTTTCATAAATATATTATAATTGTCTTTTATTGTTATATTTTGATGATCAACTTGTTATACATCAATGATTCAGTTAAACAAGACATCAAAATCTTATACCAAAATCAAATTTTGCACCACCAAAGAAATAGATTTTAGTGGCCACTTTCTTGTTTTGCATTATTTTCCACCACACTTAAGAAACTCTATCCTCAAAGTTTAAAATACTTATGATAAATTGTCATAACATTGCTTACATGATAAAAATATCACAAAATGAAGAAAAAAAATAAGAATAGAAGAAATTAGAAGCAAAGTAAGATAACCATCCTTAATATAAAAAATAATAATAATAATAAGTTATTCATCTCAAGTAATTCTTTAAAAAAGGGTAACACTTACTAAAGAATCAATACTAGCAAGCCACCAAGCCTTAAACTTTATGCAGGATTAACAAATGAAAATTTATGAAAGGCCAAGAATAAGTCATAAAACATCATAAGAAAAATAAATTTACTTTAAAAATGATTTTTCAAAGACGATTGAAAATCATCAAAGTAACATCACACGATGATCACCATGATCTTAACTTTTTAAAGGATTGATGAAAATAAAATTTTAAAAGTTTATGATAAAAAAGACCCACAATGGGATAAATATTACAAGCATTTACATACATAACACCTAATTCTTATATATTTACATATCTAACAACAAAACTTTAATATTTACATATATAACACTCAATTCTTTAATATTACATCAAAATATAGCAACTTTATTAATTTTTAAAAGTGAAATGCACCTTTTCAAGTATAAGAAGGTTCTATATTTGTAAATGAGATTAAGACCAAATTGGTCCCTTGACTATTAATGAGGGACCAATTTAGTCCCTCACTTAATGTGAAGACCAATTTGGTCCTCCGACTATTTGAGGAGGGACCAAATTGGTCCTTCCGCTTGATATTTAAGAAAAGTGTAAAATTTAAGGAATGGCCAGGCATTTGGAATTAAAAAAGGAAAGCGTTGTTATAACAAAATCAATCTAGAAATTGTAACCCTACCTTTGTCATTTACATTCACGCACGACAATGGCAGTGGCAGTGGCGACACCATGTATTACTCCAAGCGAGAGAAGAGAATGGTCGTCGGTTCTCACGGTGGCATTTCAGCGGAGGAATCTCGTGGTGGAGACGGAGGAATTTTGGCGGAGGAATCTCGTGGCGGAGACGCAGCCGGTGAGGGTAGCTCGGGTGCAGTTGTTACGCACGTTGGCTCATCGCGCCGCACAGAGCCTAGAGTTTCGCCTGTGGAGTGTCTCTAGTGCTTGCGGCGCACCTGGGAGTTCGTCGAGGCTATTCCGCCGCACCGAGGAGGATTTATCGAGCTCTCGAGTGCCGCCGAACCTATGCGCGACCGTGGTCGGCGTAGTGGGTTCGTCGAGCACTATAGAATTTTCGACCGAGGAGGAGGATGTCGGAGGTATGTTTATAATTTTCGACTGAGCACTGTAGAATATTATAATTTAGGGTTAAATTCAACTCATTTTATTTTATAATTGTTATTAGATTTGATTCCAAGAAATACAAGAACTAGAGAAAGAATTGATCGCGAGGTTTTATCATCTACGTTAAGGTATATCTTTTGATTTTATTTGTTGTGATATATTTTGAAAATTATGTTATAATTTGAGTGAAATTATTGATGCGCTTAATAGAAAAAATAATCATGGCAATGAAAGAAGATGTGATACTATTGCTGATGAAGACAATGAAGATAGGAATGATTTGTTTGATAATTTAGAAGTACGTGAAGAATTTTATGGCAGTGATGCTTTGTTTGAAGATAACTCTTATCAGTTTGTTGAGTTTAATGATAATTCTGATAAAGTAAAGCAAGCTATTGATGATGATGCTGAGCACTTATATAAATTTGTTAAGGGAAGAGATTGTGATGTAGATTGCATGAATTCTGAAGATGATGACAGTATAATTGATAGTGATGAAGATAATATTGATAAGTATCCAACTTTTAATCCAAGAGTTGATCTTGATAAGGTTACCTTTGAAGTTGGGATGTTATTCTGTAGTAAGGAAGATTTTAAAGAAGCAGTAGAGAAGATATCAATTCATACGGGAAAGACAGTTAAATTTATTAAAAATGATAAAAAGAGATGTAGAGTGATTTGTAGAAGGCCGAATTATCCTTTTGTCATATATATTTCAAGGCATGAGGGGAGTGACAAATGGCAAATTAGGTCATTTAAAGAACACACATGTACTTGGAATTATCACTGTAAAACTTTGACTTCAGATTAGAAAGAGATATGTGAGTAAGATTAGGATCAATCCACATATAAAATGCAATATTTTTAGAAGAAAAGTGATTACTGATTTGAAATTACATGTTTCTAAAGTACAAGCTAAGAAGGCTTTGAAAAAGGTACATATGCTAGTTCATATGAAAGAGGAAGACCAATTTAATAAAAATTTGGGATTATTATTTGGAGATTGCAAATACCAATCCGGGGTCTACTATTATTGTACAAATAAGTGAAGATTCAGATTTGCATGTTCAGAAGATATTTGATAAATTATATGTTTGTTTTGCTGCTTGTAAGAAAGGTTTTCTAGAATGATGCAGACCTAATATAGGTGTTGATGGTTGTTTTTTGTAGGGACATCAAGGGGGTCAACTTCTAACAGCTGTTATACTTGATGGGAACAATAGTATATTTCTAATTGCATGGACAGTCGTGGGGGCAGAGAGTAAGAGTTGTTGGGAGTGATTTTTGCATATGCTTGGAAGGGACTTAGGGATATTTGAAAATCAGGAGAAATTCGCATTCATTTCAGATAAGCAGAAAGGGTTGATTCCTGCTTTTGAACATGTACTACCAAATGTCACTAATTTTCATGCTTGAGAGCATTAGAGTTATGGTGATGAGTAGAATATTGGAGAATAAAGAGAAGTGCTTTAAATGGGTTCGAAAATTATGCCTAAGGATCGTGGAGGTCCTTGAGAAAAATATTCGAGAAGCAGGAACATGCATTTGTGTCAAATCTGATGGCATCCATTATGAGATTATCACTATGTATGGAGCACAATATGTAGTAGATTTAGCATCTAAATCATGTAGCTGTAGAAGATGGGAGTTGACAGGAATACCATGTGTACATGTTTGTGCTATTATTCATACAATAATGGGAGATTGTGAAGATTATGTTGATCAATATTACTCGGAAAACTTACAAAAAACCTATGAATGCAATATCATGCCTTTAAATGGGCCTGAAGAATGGTCTAGAAGTGATAAAATTCCACCATTGCCCAACATATGAGAAGCTAAACGGTAGCCAACTATCGAGAAAGGCTCCAGATGAAAAAGCTAATAATTCCCAAAGAAAAAAAAAGAGTAGATCTACAGTGAAGCTACATTATAGTAGATGCGAAAAAATAAAAGCGACATGCAACAATATGAGAACTTCACGACGTGCAAAATGGTAAGTGATATAGTTAAAGAATTTCATAAGTTAGATAATTTTATTTTTATAATGAAATCTTTTTTTGCGAGTGCGACAAGTTGAAAGTAGAGAGGTGGGGGAATGTCCTCAAGAATCACATACGCATGATTTCGTTGATGACTTGGTGAGCAATATATTGTATTTCAATTATTAATTTATCTAGTATATCATAATCTTTTGTATAATACTTTTTCAGGAATACTCACAGGCGGAGCTAACATTTGATACATCCACTCAAGCTTCTACAAGTAATACTTTGATGGTAAGTTTTTGCTTGTAGTTTACATAATGTCTACATTTATTTATTGATTTTTTTAAAATAATTTATTTTGTAGGTATATAGCTCCAGGAGAAAAAAGACTAACTGAATGAGATTTTGATAACTTTTTGTTTCCATTATTTGATGCTTTGATGTAATTATGTATCTGTACTAAATTATAATGTCTGAATATTTTGTTGGTGATTAATCGATGTCGAGTATGAAATTTCCTTTCAAAATTTATTTGTCTTCTTGTGCTTTCAAAATTTTCTTCGTATAATAATGTATCAGAAAAAATGTTTTAAATTTTCCTAATGCGATAGGTAATTCAAAAATAATCATTAGTTTATTTCACTCATAGCTCATATCCTACAACAAACACCAACTATTTTGAGCTTTAGCTTTTTTTTACGTGATTAAACACAAAATTTTAGTAAGCATATTTTAAGTATATATTTAAGATATGATTACAAGAATAATATTCTTTGTAAATGAATTAAAAATAGAATATAACTATCCTTTTTTTTTTACTTTGTAAATTCGTACTTACTGTTTTTAATAATAATTATTATTTTGCTTAAAAAAAGAAGAGTATTAACCAAACTAAATATATTTCAACATATATGTTTCAAAGGAAATATAAAATAAAAAATATGTGACAATTAATTGAAATATAATTATTTTTTTTATTTTAATTTCCAATAGTTCAAATCCTTGGAATCAAACCAAAACCAATAGAAATATTCTAAAAGAATTTATTTATTAACAATCGACTAATAAACAAAGAAAGAATACATTAGTTTAAGAAAATGATGGATTTTATGGCCTCAATCGCTCTCACAAACAGTAGCTCCTCATTACTCTTAGAGTTGCTCTTCATATATATCCACATTTGTTTTAATTTTGTGACAATTGCAGCAGGCACATCTGATAATTTTGAAAAAGGAGAGCCACCTTAAAAGAACAGAAAGTAAAAATTAATTTCTAAATTATGTGAACGGAAAGTAACGGAAATCAGTACATAAAACATGCATTTCAATTATTACGTGAACACAAAGGAAATTTATCTATACTACTTAAAAATTAAAAATTATCAAAGGAAATTTATCTACGGAAATGCAGTATTTTTAAATTATTACTTAAAATTTAGTAAATTTATCTATACTGCTTAAAAATTAAAAATTTATCAAAGGAAATTTATCTACTAAAATGCGAATTGAAATACACAACGGAAAGTAAAATTAATTTAAAATTTTAAATTTCAAAATACCTAATTTTAACACGTTAATTGTTATACCAACGGAAGGACCAATTTGGCCCTCAAATAGTCGGAGACCAAATTGGTTCACATTAAGTCAGGATTAAATTGGTCCCTCATTAATAGTCGAGGGACCAATTTGGTCTTAATCCCATTTGTAAATATTAAACTTTAGGTGTTAAATATGAAAATGCATAAGAATTGTGTGCTATGTATGTAAATTTTCTTAAATATTATAATGAGAGGAATCACCAAACTTTACTAGTATGTCATAGATATCTAGGCATTTAGTTTTAATACTAAGTGATTAAAGAATAGAGGGTGATAATAATCACAAAAAGAAGATACTATTATTCAAAGAAAAATAATAAAATAAAATAAGATACAAATAATATTTTTAAACAACTTAACAAAAAGCCCTAATAGAAAAAAGCTGCCAAATTTTATCTTTCACTACATACAAACAATAATTTGTATTATTTCAATCCAACAATTTTTTTTTTATATAGCTCCTTATTTATGAGTATTAAAATACATGTTATTGCATAATTTTATATAAATAAAAAAGGTCCAAAATCTTCATGATTTAATTACAAAATTGATTATTGGATTATTTAATTGAAGAAATCATAGATTAAAAGCATCTAAAATTACTTTCATTGTGGAGCCTTTCGCTTTGAGGGCTTTTAGTGAGTTTGCTTTTGAGCGTGAATTTTAATTTTGATACCGTTTGAATGCTTTTTGAAATTGTGCTTTAACTCCATCTCACCGAAAGTTCGCTAGCCCATTTTAAAAAAAAAAGAAAGACAAATAACTTTTCAGGAAATACTTTTAAACCAACTTTTCAAGAATCCGAAAAGCTTAGCCAAACGAAGCCTTAATGTCAGGTAGAGAAAGAGGAGAGCGCATCTAAATATGTAGAAATATATTATGTTCAAACGAAAAGAGAGTGGTTCCATAATATGCCTTAAACATTCGTATCCAAAAACCACATGCCTTTATTAGTCTCTTGATGAATGCATATTATTTTTTTAGCATTAAGATGATTTTTAATTAAAAAAATGTGAATCAAGATTTGCATGATCATTTCTTTACACGATACTTTTTTTTAACTCTTAATCATTAAATTTAAATAAAATTTCATTCAAGTCATCATAATTCAAGCATTCATTTACCTCATCTCGATTTCTAGTAAGCCCTAAAGCATTAACAGAAATACATTTACTTCTTCATTACTTGGATCAATGTCCTAGGTTCCTTGCTATCAGAATCAACAAGTCACCTTGAGTGTTTTTAAGCTCTTTGTAAACTTATGCTCTCCTTGTTGAAGGGCATTCACATTGAAAATATCCATGCTTTCTACAATTATAACATGGTTGTGTCTTTTCCATTTTTTCTCTTTAACTTGTAGAGGTTCTTGACATTTATTTATAAAGTCTAATGCTATTTTTCTTACATTTAAACTTGTGATAATGTCTCTTCATCATCCTCCCAAACCTCTTGGAGGGTCACAATCATTGTTACTTTCAGACATAGATGTGCCATCTGAGCTTTAGCATTTAAGTGCCACAATCTTTGATTTTTTTAGATGATTCCTCTTCTTCACCATTGGAACTAAATTTTTGTTCTTGTACAACTAAAAAACAATGCAATTAATTACTTGTAATAGCTTGTCCCTAAGAAATAGTTTAGGTCTCATTGTTTATACCAAAAACGTACAATCTTACATTTTTACCTCTTAATGAATTTCATACAAAAAGCATGCAGTCCATAGAAAGTTTTTTGAATCTACTGAACATTTCAATGATTTTGGAGAGTTCGCAATTCTACATGAGCAAGTTAATTCTTATTTCTTTTACCTCATCCTATCTTCATACGTTATGGCTAGTTTATCACATATTTTATTTCATGTTCTCTCAAAACACAGACATTCATATATTCATTCTCATATTTTATTTCAGGTTCTCTCAAAACACAGATCTTCATATATTCATCATATTTTAACACACAATATAAAGCAATAATACTCACTATTTAGGCTTCATTTGGGTAAGCTTTTACCTTTAAAAAAGTTTGTTCTAAAGTAATTTTTAGAAACACTATTTTAAAATGACATACCTAAACACCTTTTTTATAAAGAGAGAACTTTATAAAAGTGCAAAAAAATTCAAACAAGTTTTAAAATTTATAAACTCGTTTTAAAGCGGAATAAAAAAAACAACAACTAGGTTGTGGATCAACTCGACAATAGTTCATTCTTCATTGATTTGGTAGCCTATAACCCTTCAAGACCAAGTTTCAATTGTGCAAATCACAAGATTATCAATGCATCATCATTATATTTTTCCAAGAGTCAAATGAGAAGCAGCCAAATAAAATCAACATAGCGATCGACTAAAGTTTAGGTGCATTACTCAAGAGAAATGAGTGCCAGCGTGCAAGTGGACAATACTAGAATCAACTCTTGAGCATGAAGCAAGATAATAAAGTTGAGGATCCTGAACAATCCTAGAATCAACTTTTTGAATCTACAAAACATTTCTATGAATCAACCCTGACCTTCAGTTCAACTGGTACACATAAATAAATTAGTAACCCTTCACTATATAATGATGGAAGAAATAGATTTTAAACCATGCATACATCTGCAAGCCTCTGCTCAATCATCACGTCCTTGATACTAATTCCAAAGATCATCTTTTTTTTCAGTCACATACTCTATGTAAGTGTTCTTCATTCACCCTCCTTATTACAAAACAGTTTCAGCAGAAAGAATGGCGGATATGTAGTTTTTTCAGCTCTCATATTACCTCAAATCCGTATTCACAAGTTTGATAAGGCTGAACTTCTTTTTATGAGAAAGTTGTCTGCAGAGTTCAACAATGGCACTGATCAAAGAACATGCAAATAAGAGGCATTCATTCCCAGTCATAAATCCGCACAAATCACCAAAGAATACAAAAAACTTAGCTATAACATAGGATATCCATAGTACCTTAGTTCATGTGTGGTGTACAAGTCATCAGTGGCGATGTATTCCTCTATGATTATAAAAGCCTTATTCTTAGCCTTCTCAGACGTTGTCCACAACAGATTTGGAAGTATCCTAATATGGGAAAAATCTGGTCACACTATTATTGGAATAAAAATAAAAATAAAGAACCCAAAGAAGGAAAGAAAACATGCACTGTGTAAGTTGCAGTGACTCAGTGACTATGTGAATAACCAAAAAAATAGCTATATTTATCCTGTAAAAAATGATATCCATGAACGACAATGCTGACAATGTGGTACGTTGGGTTGATAATTACTATCTTTAAGAAAAACTTGCTCTCAAAATAATCGTTATTATCTTTATGTTAGCAACGTACTAGCAGTCAGTTACGGAATACTTCTAGGACAGAAGCAAGAACTATGAAATGCAATGAAACAATAGACTGACAAAATTCCATTCTTATCTTTTGTCCAACCACATTCTGATTTCCATATCAACAGAAGCAAGAACTATGAAATTTGTGAAGTCAATCACCCGCAACAAAATTTCAACACTCTTAAATATACTCATCTCCTTATAAAATAGCATAGATCAATCAAACCGTATAAGAAAACTACAAACACTGGAATATTAGCTCAATAATCATTTTATATAATTATATACCAATAGAAAATTCATCTAATGAAGTGAGAATTTTATGTCTCAGAAAACTTGAGTATTTGGCCTAATTTTTTGGAAATAAATTCAAGACATCCAAGCAAACATATGATTAAAACAATACAATTCAACTAGACGAATCCAACAATACCAACAACACATTGATCAAAGTCCAAATATGCCTAAAGCAAGAACCAGAAGCATAATTTAAAATTTATTGAGGCTATTGAGTATGTTAAATTTCCTTTAAACTCTATGTGCTTACAATCAAAATGAGCATCTCCATCAAATAAATCCAATGAGTATAAAATTTCTTAATAACAAGCTCATAAGGCAGCAAGATGCCCAAGAAACATCAAATGATCCAAGGGGGTCTTCAGATCATCTTATGAAGTGTTTAGGGTTGCAGCCTTAATAGCAAAACATCTCAACAAAAATTTATAAATAAATTTTATTTTTGCATATTCATGGGAGGCTTTATAGAAAAGAGAGATTTGAGATTCCCAAAGATTTTAGAGTTCAATTCACCATCATCTATCTATTATAGTCCCTCATTAAGTAATACTAACAATCATCATTGCTTGTCCGCCATCAACCATCGACACCAATGTTGACGTCCACTATCGCCCTCTCATCATCGTCTATTGTAGATTGACGTCAGCAGTTACCATCATTCATTCATATTAGCCTATCGTTGACCATCGCTAGCAATTGTCAACGAATGTCTTCCACTAACCAATGTCAGCATTCATGATCACCAGAACGTCATTGCTTGTTGTTGACCGACAACAACATCGATCATTGTATGTCCAACATTGTCCATATTCAACTAACGCCAACATTCATCGTCTCTTGCCATCTACCCACCAACACGAACACCTCCCAATACACTCTACCTCCATTGCAAAAAAAAAAAGCAACAATTTCAATTCAAACCTTATAATCTTGCACCCTCCAATTGTGCGAATGATAGATCTTTGTAAGCTTTAACATGCATAATGGAAAAGTTTAAGTTGGGTCAAGCCCCATAATTTTTTGTTTCATTTTAGAATTTTCCACACAAAAAATCATGTTTTTTAAGTGTTGTGAAAAGCTAATACCCTTTTTTTTTCTAACTAACCCTCGACATTAACTCTAATGACAAAAAAGTATAGCATTTTAACTCCCATCATTCAAAGACCCTTCTCTACATCAATGACAATTAACCTCACAATCAAAAAAAATGTGCCAACAAAGATATCACTATCACCACACATCTTTAGAGAACAATATCAATTGCATATAATAATTTCAGGTTGAGATCCTCCATCTTGTGAATCTTGTCAAATAGGAGCCTCACATCAAAATGTTGTTGAATCCTGCCATCTTTCACTGCAGATTAAAGTCCATCAACTTGAGGATGTTCAATAAAATATCTCCTACCACCATTGTTAAGGCACCACATCCATCTCCACAATCAATCAAAACCTTTATGATACAACCAAGTTCACTCACCCAATTATGCAAGCCCATAACCCACTGGCTTCTCATAAGGGATAGATTCCAACCATAGCACTCTTCAAAACTTCCAGGATTCATCACCCCCACGTATAGCATTATATAACACATCTTATTCCAACACAATTCAATTTTTTTGTTGCATCCAAATTACAATAGATAAGGCTATTAAATCTTGCTTGTATCAAGAATGATTGGGCTCCTACTAGAGATAAGGTGGTTGTGCATATTAAAGGAAAGCACGGTTGAAAAGGTAGATTTTGATGTACTCTACATGCCTCACTCGTTAGGGACCACGTAAGATTAGTGAGACATTAGCCAAGTAAATGTCAATGTATAAGGTTAATGGCTCCAAATCTAGCCTTTAATAAAAGATGACATAAAGCTAACTTCTTAGAACTTATCAAGACATTGACAAAGTCATGGCATCCAGGAAATATTGAGAGACATTGATAGGATATATCAAGATGAAAAATGAGGCAACTAAAATCAGTTCCTCTAAAAATTATCAAGATGTTGGTGAACCACAATTGCCATAAAAATTTGAAAAAAAAACAACAAGAAATGCCATCAGTAAGATGAGAAGGGGTCATCATCCATAATGTTGAAAGAGGTTGACCATGGTGCTAAGAAAGTCGCCAATGAGATGATAAAAAGGACTCCACATAGTATAAGTATACCACTAGCAACGTAAAGAGGAATACGTCAACAGAGCAGTGGGAAAGATGTTGATAGACCAATGATAAATATGTAAGTGGGGGACAAGAAAGATGCCAGTGGAAGGACGGAAAAGGTGCCAACAGGGTGATAGAAAAGATGTCAACCATAACACCGAGAAGTCATCATAAACTCAAAACTAAAACCATGTGGCTAAGAACACACAGGTAATTGCTCCAAGTATTAAAGAGCAGATTGACCCTTCGGGTACATTAAAGAGGACGGTTCAGTAGAAAATGAAAAAGTTGTCAGCTAAGGAGTTAGTCGAAGCTGTCGAGCCACAATACAAAAGCATACATTCCAAAACATTGAATAAGGATTGAAGCATTAGAATGACTTGAAAGCATATGAATTGATAATAAATGAGTCCAAAAAGGAGATAAATATAAACTAAGCAAAAAAAACTATTGGTGACCTTACCTGCTCAGAAAGGAGAGAGTTATTCACACAAAGCAACATTCAAACAAACATAAAAGCTCGCAACAAGAAGCTTAATGGCCACTCAGAGAAAATAGAAACAACCAAGAGATCAATGGCTCCCTCCTCACCCACCTCAATAGTCCCAATAGTAGCATCAACTACCTAACTACACCCTATAAAATATATCCAAAGCGAGCATCCTAATAATGATCCGTAATATTAAGCACCTCAAGTGGTCAAAGCTAAAAAATAATAATGGATATCAGTCCCTACACAATCATTTCCATCATTCAAGAAAATATTCAATTAAAAAATCTTCCTCTGAAGAAAAAGATTGAATTTTTTATTCACCAAAGATACAATATCCGCTTCTTGAAATGGCGTACAAGCTTCTAGTTTCACAATAAAGAAAACTGTACAACCCAAAGCAAAGAAATCATTGGGAATGTGGAGATTATTATAGTAGGTGACAACATATCCTTCCTCTTACCCAAAAGGCCCAAGAGAATCAAATTACTTTCGATGGCTCCAATTTTGATGGGATATACTATCCACCAAGGGACCCGTTATTATGAGGGTGGGCAATTGCACCCTCAACTTTATTATGAGATGGGCAAAATATAATTTGCGCCGCCTAATACTCTCAAAACAACCCGTTGAGCGACAATCGATTCTCGAAATCGCAACTCCCCTCTTCGCCTCTAATCGCATCCCCTCTTCGCCTCTCTAATCGCATCTCCACGGGACCACAGTTTGAATTCCTTCCACGCCACGGCATCCATCCCATCGAGGCATCGACCGAGAAAGTGGCCAGGAGGGACTCTCCTCGTTCTTCATTGGGTAGAAGCAAGCCGTTCCACCCACCCAGGTATTTCCCTTCAATTTATGCCCTGCTTTTCATTGTTTTCATCGAATGTCCTTTCTTTCTTGCAAGCATGAGTGTGCGAAAAGTTTTGATTAAGTGACAATGTTTCCTTTTAGCAAGCTCGTTTTGTTCTAGAGTATATAGACAAGTCATCTAATGTGTTATGCTATGATTAGTGAAGAAATTTTTAAGTGTGGGATTAACAAATTTGCCTCCTATGTCTGATTGAAGTATTTTAATGGTTTTATTGAATTGTGTTTGAATAAACTTATAAAATTGCTTAATTTAGTAACACCTCATTTTTCCGAATGTGCTCTAGGAAAAATATTTTGATCATCATATCCCGCATAGCCTTTTCTTTTGAATGGTTTGAAAATTCTAACCGAAAATGCAAAACAGAGTGTAGAAAATTGTAGGCATGTTTTCATTTTGAAGAAAAAGAAATGGCTAAGGCAAACGTTATATACATCAGTTACAATTTCATCTGGAACAAGCATGTCATCATCCATGTATTCTTTTGCTTTCTTTCCAATATCAGTCCCGGATGACACTTCAGCCCTCAATAAATCTCCAGTGGAAATGTGAATCAATCCATACTGAAAGAAAAGCACAGAGTTATCAGTTATGCTAAAAGAGCTATATCATGGATTCATGAACAGGATTTCTGAGCCATAACCATATTGTTTCATAAACTATGTTTATAAATTGTTCATACTGAAACTAATTCACAGAGATCGCATGACATTGTTGAATAAAATCCTAAGAAAAAGTAAGCATTCATCATGAGAGAATATTGCACGCCGGATTCAAAATCTCAATTCCCACACATTCAACCATGCCTACAATTTTCTACACTCTATTTTGCATTTCCGGTCAGAATTTTCTACACTTTGTTTTCCAACAAGAGCACATTCGTAGCCTGATAAAAAATGTTTAGCTATGTAAGGATTAATAATACACTAGATTTTATCCATTTGGAGTCAGCCTATTGATTATTATCAATTTGTTGATGTACTTTTGTGATGTAATAAAGTATATGATATTAAAGCTATTTTTATCACATATTAATCATTAGTTATACGCTTTATGTAGGTGATATCAAAAGATTTTATTCAATAATATTTTTCGAACATTCTTCTTCACAATCAATTAAAGATATGTGATTTTTAATTTTAAACAGCCGAAAAGTATGCCTTTTTTAAGATATAGGTTTAATTTTATTTTAAAAGAGTGTATGCGTATTCTTGAGATGAATTTGTTTTGAAAAGGTTGAAAGTGTATTATTTATTGATTTATTTTTATTTGATTCTACTATTATATTTAGGATTTTCTAAATGGATCATTATTTAAAAAGAAAAGAACGAGTTGATCTTGATATCGATAATCTTCCGACCGATCGCCGTCTCCGATTTGGAGTTATGATGACAGACATAGATACGTAGAAGATATTTGGTAAAAGGGTCACATCAACCAAAAGTTATAATTTTTCTCAAACAATGATAAAAGTAATTGCAGATTTAATTCAAAGTGGTTTGAGGAATATCCATATGGTTAGAATATAAGATACGAAAGATGAGATATTTATATATATTTATTTAAGCCTCAAGAACAAGTTATTATAAATCAAGGTGGAGATTCATTTATTGAGAAGGATTTAAAAATTGGAAAATAAAAGAAAAGTTTTAAATTTCACGCTGAACAACACAATAGCTCATAATAGAAGACAAAAAGTGAAGATCTAATGAAGCCTCTCAAACACAAAATATCTCTACTATATAAGACTGATGAGAAACAAAAAAGAGTATATGAGCGTTGTGTTAGATTTATTTTAACAAGGATTATCATTTCGCACACGATGAATCTTTTAATTCGCTTAACCAAGGAAATTATTTAGAATTATTCCATTTTCTCAGATCATAATGAAGAAATTAAAAAGTTACATTTGAAAACGCTAAGACAAAATTACAATCGACTTCACCAAAGTAAAAAACAACTTCGTCGATCATCCGAGACTTTAGCTATATAATCAAAGATATCGGTGATTCTTACTTTTCTATTATTGTGGATGAAACTCGATGTATCAAAGAAAGCGAATAATTATATCGAGATATGTTGAAAAAAAAAGGTCGTTATTGAAAGATTTAAAGATTAAATATGTTTCTTCAACACAACACTTCAGTTTTATATCGGCTAAGCATTCATTAAGCTTGCATAGGATACGAGGTCAAGGCTATGATGCATCCAATATGCGAGTGAATTTAATGGTTTGAAGGCACTCATTCTTAATGATAATCCTCGCATTTTATGTTCATTGTTTTGCCCATCAACTTCATTATGTTTAGTATGAAGAAAAAAAATATTGGTAAGTGAAGCATCTTTTTGAGTTCACTTCGAATTTTAAACACATTGGAAGTTCTGTAAGAGAAGTAATATTTTAAAAACTATTCAACATTAAAAGGTTATTTTACATCTCCAATAGGGATTTAATTATGGATGTTTGAATCAAAAAACTAACCTACAATGAGTGGTGACACTGTTGGAGTTCACATTTTCATTTAATTAGTCTTATGAAGATGTATGCCAAGTGCTTGAGATAATAAAGGATGGAGTACATGATCATCAATCAATCAGTTCTGTTTTAATCAATGAATTCTTTTGATTTTGTATTTACTATACGATTGATATTTTAAGTATCGTAAATGAATTATCACAATCTCTGAAAGAAAAGACCAAGATATTGAAAATGAATAAATTAAGCAGATATCCAAGCAACGACATGTGATAATATGATGGAATTCCTTATTACATGAAGTGTCTCTGTAATGTTTTGAGATTGATATTCCAGGATATGAGTTCTACATTTAAAACTCGACGAGCTATAATGGAGGTGAAGAAATGACAAATTTGCATCACTATCATGTTGAGTTATTCTATATCATAATTGATATGCAACTTCGCGAACTGAATAATCATTTTTAAGCAAGCACAAGTTTTCTTTGTGGCATGCTTAAACCCAAATGATTCATTCTTTGCTAAAAAAATCTTATTCGACTTGCGAGTTATATCCTGATTTTTTATAGCTTGATTGTACCATGAACATCAACTTTCCACTTATATTATCGATGTGCGTAGTGATGATTTCTCATCTTTAAATGATTCCGATCTTACAAACGGTTTGTCGGACAAAGAAGGATGGTGTGTATCTTTAATTTATAATTTATTATTTTGACTAACTTTACCTTCTACATTCTGAGAGAGCATTTTCTGATGAAGATTGTTAAACATCGCGTAGTAGAATGAGTGATGATACAATGATTATGCCTTTATACCTTATATTGAAAAGAAGTATTTGAATCGATTCCCAATGAATCTATCATGTAATATTATCGAAAACGAAAATAGTTAAAGTAAATATTTTATTAGATTGATAATAATGTAATACAATTCATCCTTTTGTTTATTTATCATTAAATTTACCTTTTTTTTAAAATTACTTTTGCCCACCCCGAAAATAAAGGTTCGCCTGCTATCCACACTAGTTTCTCTTATCATCTCGCTAGAATTAAAGCTCCCTCCATAAATACTTCAAAGTCTAATCGACACAAAGTTTAAAAGATACATATTCATAAATACATATGTGTGTGAGTGTCTCGAGCATACACATGAAAAAAGTTTGCACATGCAGTAAATATAGTGCAATTGGAATGTTGTCTGTGATTAAAGAATACATTAGAGTACATGCATGTATGTATCATCTTTTAATGCACGGAGTTGATTTCCTTGCCAAAAGCACACAATAGCATACCTTGGAGATAACATTTGCAGCAGAATTCAAATCACTTGATGCAGACATAAAACCTTCCATGGAGAAACATATCTGACTTAGACTATGTTTTCAACTAGTTTAAGAAAATAACAAATGAGTTAATTGATCATATCAAACAAATGAAATGATGACTATCATAATGCGAACCTTCCTTCAATACCCATGCCAAATAAGTAAGCTACCCATTTGGATAGCTCCTAAACTTATATGATTCAATTTCTTCTTTGAATTGCCCACTTTTTTTCATATGCTCAAGTAAATTCAAGATTGAACTAGTGTCATTCTGCTTAAGGTAGCCTTTAAACAAGATATCATAAATAACCACATCAGGAACTATTCCACTTTCCAGCATATCATCAAAGACCTCTCTTGCTTCTATCATAAGTCCTTTACAGGCCAGACCCCAGATAAGCGTGCTGTAAGTAAGCAGGTCGGCCTCTGCTCCCTTATGAAGCATTGTTTTTTGCATTTTGAAAGCTTCCAAAACATCACCTTCTTTGCAAAATCTGGCAATTAGTGATGTGTAACTGTACTTGTCTGGAACCAAACCAACCTCTTGCATTTCTAAAAATGCCTTCTCCGCCTCACTTCTATCTCCTTTCTTGCATAGTCCATCGATGAGAATAGTGTAAAAAACCTCATTGATTTCACTAGCTTTTAAAAAACACTCTTTTGCTTGCTCTAAAAGGCCATGCTTGCACAGCCCATCCAATAGTGCCGCATGGGTAAAAACATCTGGCTGTAACTCTCTCTCTAACATCTCTCTATACAAATCCAAACCCTTCTCCACATTCCCGGTTTTGAAACAAGCATCCATCAGAGCAGTCATGATAATTTTATCTGGAAAAAGGCCGCTATCTTCCATCTCTTTTCTCATCTCCATAGCTTCATCCAGCCTACCACAACTACAAAGTCCTGATATAGCAACTCCATAAGCCTTCATATCAAGCTTCAATCCAGTGACTCTCATTATACTCAAATACCTCATTGCAGCTCCTGAATCGCCTTTCTTGAAGTACCCATCCATCATTGAAGTGTAAATCACAGCATTTGCTTCAATCCCTTCCTTGTGCACCTTTACAAGAACCTGGACTGCTCTCTCCATCATTCCTTTTTTGCAAAGCCCGTCAATAAGAGCAGTACAAGTAACCACATTTGGAAACAGTGACAGGTGCAGCATTCTGTCGAATAATTTGAGTGCAGAATCCAAAACCATTCTTGCAGTACCCGTCTATCAAAGAAGTAAAGGTAACCACATTTGGAGAAATTTCGGAAACTTGCATGTCATCCAGCGCAGAGTGGGCATAATCCAGATTGCCCAGCTTGCAGAACATGTCGATAAGGATCCCATACGTGATCACGTTGGGCAAACGGGACTTCCACATCAATCCCAAATAACCGAGAGCAAACTTTGGCATCTTATGCTTGAGTACGGAGCCAATCATAGTGTTATAGGTAATGGCATCGGGCAGTGGCCCGAAGCGCTGGAGGCGGATCACTAACAGAGATGCGTGGTAGAGATTTCCAGCACGGCAGTGGCCGTCGATAAGGGAGTTGAAGGTGACTAGGTCGGGAGCAAAGCCGAGAACGGGAAGGGAGGCGGCGTTCGGCAGCGTGGGGCTGGCTGAGGCGGCAGAGAAATGCGACGATGGAATTGAGAGAAGGAAGGTGAGGGCGGATACCATGGGCGATAAAAACTGGGAGGAGCTTGAGAGCAAGAACTCCGATGCCAGAGCCAACGAGGCGGATGAATTGGAGGTTGCAAGCTGTAGGGTTGGGAGGCTTGGTGGAGCCTAGAACTGCGGCGAAAAACTCTAAGGTTTCTCTCGGCATTAAACTTGGAGAAGAAGCAAGAAGGCATCTTCTTCACTGCCTTCTATGTTTTGGCGACTCGGAGGAAGAACAGACATGGAAGACTGCGGGGCTTGCTTCTAGGGATGACGTTTTGGTTCTGGCGGTTGCCGCCAGTTCTGAGATGACAACCGGCGATCAGACGGTCAAGGCATCCCTTGGATGGTGGACGGTTCTGATCGCTTCCCTACATTTGGTTATTTTTTTCCACCATTTTATTTTTAAGGGAAATTTACATACATACCACACAATTCTTATGCATTTACATATTTCACATCCAAATTTTAATATTTACAAAAATAATACTTTTTCTATGCATAAAAACGTGCATTTCACTTAAAAAAAGTAACAAAGGTGGTATTTTTGATATAATAATAAAAATTTAGGTATTATTTAAGTAAAAAATTAAAGTTTGGGTGTGAAATATGTAAATGTAAATCTCCTATTTTTAAACTATTATCACTTTTTTATTTAATTATTATTATTTTATTATTTTTCATAAATTTTAATGAAAAAAATAAACAATTATAATCATGCTTTCTATAAATTGATGATTATTTTTTTTCAAAAAAAATATTTATAATATTCTCAATAATGATAAAATTTATTTTTTTCATGATTATTTTGCACTACTTAAAAAAAACTAGACCATTTTAGTCATTAAATAATAAATAAGAAAACCCCTAAACCTTAAGTCCAACACATATCACATGTGAGACAAGAGATTAAAGGGAACCTCAACCATAAGACCAAATAGATTGCAGCTATTTATAAGACTTGATATGGCACTAAAAATTTCACTAGTCGAAGCACGAATCTTGATGTCAAAATTAATCTGATCATAAGTCGAAACTAGTCCACATCAAGCACTCAAAATATCATTGAAAATTTTGGGATATCAGTTAAATCCCTAAATAGTTCATAAATATGAACTATTTATGATCAAATCGAGCGTCTTGATAAGCCGGATCTAACAAGTACAAGATATCTTGATTCTGACTTCATTTGAGTATTCAAATACTTAAAATACGTCAGATGATTAAGGGAATCATTTTGAGTCATCTCATGGAGTGATTTGAATTTTGTATGTATTTCTAGAAATATTATCTCTCTAATCTATAAATAGCCCCTCATTCTTCAAATGAGGGGGGAAAAAGCTAAAAAGAAGAGAGTGCTCTAAAGATTGAAAATTCTCTAAGCATAATCATGCCACCACTCGACGATTGCCGACCACCACCGTCAGCCGCCAACCACCACCGACTGCCGCCATATACCACTGGCCACACTACCGCTGCCGGTTATCACCGTTGACCACCGTCGCCGACCACCGTCACCTATCATTAACCATCATCGCTTATCCGAAGCACCACCGCTGGCGCACTGCTTGCCACCACCATCGCCGTCTCACCGCTGACCACTGCCGCTGCAACTATCGCGCCACCATCTCTGCTACCACCGCTTATCGATCATCGTTATTGATTGCCGGTTAATCACTGCTGACTACGCCGCATTATTGCTGATCATCTCATGGCTATCGATCGCTGACTGCACCTTTATCAATTATATTATATTTATTCTCGATTTTCTTCATTCTTTTATAATTTATAATCTCGATCAAACTTTGTACTACGAAACAGATACATAGTAGAAGATATTTATTGGGCTAGATCTGTGATTTTTTCCCCTCTTCAAGAGTTTTTTCACATAAAAATCCTGAAATTTTCTTGTTTATTCTTCAAATATTTGTGTGTGTGTTGAATTTCGCAATAAAGCTAAGGCGTAAACTTTTATTCTACCGCAACTAGTTTTTAGCACGCAACAGTTTGACACCCTATGTGGGTTGCAAATCCCACAATTCTAATATCTGTGAACACCTATATTATGGCCAATGTGCAATAATATCAAGAACAAGCCTCCCACTTCCGTGAGCACCGCGACGCACTCCACCACACCCTCGTGATCATAATTTTGTGCACCTATAAAGATCTATTCTCTCAAACTATATGGTTAATGAATCCGCAAATTTCATTGAAGAAGTTGTTGGCATATATTTTTGGGTGATAGAGATAATGTCATCTAAAAGAGGGCAATATGACGACATTAAAATTTATTAATCAAGCGCCTAATCTTGATGTCAAAAATAATCTGATCCTAAGTCGAAACTAATCCATATCAAGCACTTAAAATGTCATTAGAAACTCTGGGATATCAGTTAAGTCTCTAAATAGTTTCTAAATATGAAGTATTTATGATCAAATCGAGCGTCTTAACGAGTCGGATCTAACAAGCCTAAGATTTCTTGATTATGACTTCATTTGAGCATTCAAATACTTAAAATATATCGATGATCAAGGGAATCATTTTGAACCATCCGATGGAGTGGTTTGGATTTTATATGTATTTCTAGAAACGTCATCTCTCTAATCTATAAATAGCACATCATTCTTCACATGAGGGGGGCAAAAGCTAAAGAGAAGAGAGAACTTTAAAGCTTGAAAATACTCTAAGCATAATCGTGCCACCACCGATCCAACCGCCACCGCCACCCAGGCCGGTCCGTATCCCAATCGGTCGCATCATCGCCGGCATCACCGCTGGTCATCACCGCCATGGCCATATTGCCGCTTACTGCTGACCACACCGCAGCCACTCTGCCACCGCGCCGCGCTACTATCGACATCATCACGTCATCATCATCCATCATCATACCGCCATCGCCACCGCTGCCGCGGCCGCATTGGTAGTTACCACCATCGATCGCATCATCGTCGAATTATCGCGGTTGCGCCGCGATCCGCACGGCTTAACTCCGCACGGTCACCATCAGATCGTCAGGTTCAGACCGCCACCGTTCACCATCATCAACTTCACCAATAACCACTGCGATAATGTTTGTTATCGTTCATCATGCCCTTCATATCTCCCATTATCGAGGAAAATTTTGTACTCAAAAGATATATAGTGGAAGATGTTGGGCTGCCCCGATTTTTTCCCTCTTTTTTCCACGTAAAATCAAGTTTTCTTATTCATTCTTCAAATATGTGTTTTGGATTAAACAAAGTTAGATAAACTTTTATTCTACCGCAACTGATTTTCTAACACGCAACAAGAGTATAAGAGTGGCTGTGAAAAGTAGTATTTTTTGAGAAATATAGTTGCTATAATTTTTTTTAAAGAAAATGAAATATAATTTTCTTATATAAATTTCACTCTATTAGACTTGGTTGTTAAAAGTTACTCATCATTATAATTTTATTTTAAAAAAAAAAAGAGTATTCTTGATATTTTTTTACTAGAACCTGTTATGAGTGTGCATTCGATCGATTTGATTGAATTTTTTTATAAAATTAAATAAATCTAATCAAATAATTCAAAATAATTGAACCATCTAAATAATTGTGTAAGGCCGAACAAAGCTATAATTCTATTTATTTTGTTCAGTTTTTAGTTAAATTGAATAGTATATAAATAAAATAAAATTTAGCAATTTTTTATAAATAAATTAATTAAAGCATGACTTAATAAATATTATATATTAAAAATATCTTAGATAAATAGAAATCTACTCATTTATATAAATAATTATGCATTTACAACTAAAATTAGATATTTGATATGACCCTGAAAATTCTACTAGTCGAAGCACGAATCTTGATGTCAAAAACAAGTTGATCCTAAGTTGAAACTAGAGATCAAACACTAACATGTCATTGGAAACTTTAGGATATCAAGAAATCCCTAAATAGCTTTAAACATAGTGTAAATAAATGGCGCCCGACTAAACGAGATCTAACAAGCCCAATATCTCATAATTTGAATTTTTCATTTATTCATACAAAATACATCGATGATCAAATGAATCATTTTGAGCAATCCATGGAGTGGATTCAAATTTTGCATATTTATAAACGTCATCTTTAATCATAAATACCATTCTTCATATGAGGAGGCCGCGTAAGAGAGAGAGTTCTAAAGTTTGAAAATCTTCCAAGCATAATCGTCACCACTCGACGCACACGCCGTACCGCCGACCACCTCGGAGCCATCACCTCGTCGGCCGCTACACCGCTGTCATTGCCGCCGCCATACCATTATTCCACCGCCATCGCTGCCGCATCATCGGCCATCTCCGGCTACCACATCGTGCCATCCTTACTACACGACGCTGGCCGCCATCGCCGACTACTGCATGGTTGGCTGGCCATCAATCGCTAACTGCCGCCGTCCATTCATATCAATCTCGATTATCATAAAATCGCTTGTTATCCTCGCTGATTAATTTATCGCCACACTAAATTTATCGCCTTATCGTCATTATCTTTAATGATCGTCATTGCCGATCATTGCCGATTATCGCCACCGGTCGACCATCGCCATCTCGCGGGTCCACCACCGACGAATATCGGTCGCCAATTCTGCATTCATTTATCTTCTACTACCAGCGTTTACTATAACCAGACTATATAAATTTATTGTTATTGATTCTGACTCAATCATAATAGATTTTATTTACCTCTTACCTCTTTAATTTTTTTTCATAAAAAATTTTGGAGTTTTATCATTAATTCTAAACTGTGGCTAATTTCACAAATAAAGTTAAGCTAAAACTTTACCTATCACAACTGATTTTCTAGCATGCAACAATACTTATATTTTATTTTTAAACTATCTTAATTTGTTCGATTTAATCGATCATTTTTTTTAAATCGAAAACTAAATAGCTTAATTTTATAATCAAAAATTTAATTGTAAGCCTTTAAATTAAACTGAATTGATCAAATAACATCGATTCAATTTAATTTTTTGATTTGAATCAACTAATGCACATACCTAATACTCGGCCTTTCTAACAAATTAAAGATTTCTCATCCCACGAGAAAAAATTAATAGATGCAAAATCAATTTTATTTTATTCTGCTAACGAAAACCAGCGTTTCAACTAGTAGAGGCAGATCTATATATAGTTGCCCATCTGAAATTTGATATATTTCTTGTTATGTTAGACAATTTAGTAATTTTATTCTCCCCCTCCCCTCTACCCCATTAATAAATTAATTTTTACAATACTTATAAAAAATTTGGCATCATCAATTTATTTACCTAAAGAAAATGACAGTTCTACCCTGATTGTAAGCTAATACTTCCTATAAATATCCTATTACTTCCTTTAATTGACATTAATAGGATTTAGATGATGCACCTTGAAAGGAACATTTATTGAATTTTGAGTTTTAAGTTTTAACTTGAACATCTTTTATTATTATTATTATTATTATTATTATTATTATTATTATTATTATTATTATGTAGTCCTATTTTCATCATTGTCATTTAAAATTTCATTCAAGTATTTTAATTGAAATTTGCTACAATTTTTTTTTTAATTTAATTATATGAAGTTTCATCAATTGTTTTATAAAATATTATATGAAAATAAATAACTTTTAAGCAATTTGCTAATCCTTATATATATGATTTATTATAGTATTGTTGCGTGCTAGAAAACGAGTTGGAGTAGAATGAAAGTTTATGCCTTAGCCTTTTATGAAATCCAGCACGCATACAAGTATTTAAAGAGTGAACAAGAAAACTCTAGAACTTTTTATGTAGAAAAACCTCGAAAAGAGAGAAAAATCACGGGGCCTAGCCCAGTAAGAATCTTCCACTATGTATTTGTTTCAGAGTACAAAATTTTTCCGATAACGGGATTACAGAATTATATGTGAGAATGGCTCATAATGGGAATCCCAAAATCAGACAACAACAACCATATGGTAATGGTGAATAGCAGGGGTCAGCGACTGACAATGAAAGTCGTCGTGATGGTGACCGCAAAGAGATGGCCAGTGGCGTGATGGTATAGGTGACGGCAATGCGGTGGTGGTCGGCGATGATGGCCGACGATGATGACCGGCGATGAGTCGGCGGCGGTCTATGATAATGACGACGGAGATTGATGGATCACGGCTGATACCGACGACGCTGGGCCATACTAACGGTGATCGACCGTCGAGTGGTGACACGATTATGCTCGAGATTTTCTTTTCTCTCTCTCTTTCCTCCCCTTCATAGAATGGGGACTATTTATAGTGGAGACGCTCTATAAATACATGCAAAATCCGAACCACTTCACTTCATCAGACGGCTCAGAATGATTCCTTTGATCATTTGACATATTTTAAGTATTTGAATGCTCAAACGAAGTCGAAATTATGAGATCTTGGGCTTATTAGATTCGGTTCGTCAAGACGCTCGATTTGACTATAAACACTCCATGCTTAAAAGTTATTTATGGATTTAACTGATATTCCAAAGTTTCAAATGATATTTTAAGTGCTTAATTTCGATTAGTTTCAACTGAGGATCAACTTACTTTTGACATCAAGATTGTTTCACTAGTAGAATTTTCGTATATATTTCTTGTATAATTTTTTTGGGATAAAATATGATAATATCTAGGTGTTTTGTAATGTGGTGCCGATATGATGTGATTCGAATCACACTATAATAAGTGTTTGACAAACTACATTTAGGCTACATTTTGAAGAAATAGAGGTGAGAAAGCTATTTTTTCCAACTTCACTTTGGATATATTTTGAGCAACTTTATGATTGATTTGCTTTTCAAAAAGCAAAAAATAACCACAACTATATTTAACTACAAGCTTTTTGACTATTTTTCATAAAATTTTATAATAAAAAATTGCTTTTAAGAACAAGAGGTGTCAGAGTGTGATGATTATCCAAAATTTATTGTTTGATTTTTTTAAAAAAAAAAAATTATAACATATACTACAACTTTTCAAAAAAATATTTTCTCCACAGTAATTTTATAATTAACTTTTCAAAAAGTTACAACTATCTCAAATAGATCTTTAAAAGAATGACTGATTGCTAGAAAACTACTCTGTCTATTTTTAAAATAAAAAAATTATAATCCTCACAATAATTTTTTTCTGTAGCTCCATCATTATTTTCAGACAATTGCAATTGACCCAAATAGAGCCATAATCCATCAAATGAATAAGGCACAATTTAGTACCTTCTAAACAAAATTTTGCTAAAGTTTGTAAGTGCATACTTATATTTTATCGTACGTTTTAGCACATACTATAAAGAATTAGACCATTATTTTGAAAGTATACATACATCCAAACCAGAGAGTGTATACATGGTACATAGTTATTTTTTCATGAAATAATCAATGATATTATCAAGGTTGTAAAAATTAAATCTGATATAAAATTGAAAGAGAGAAAGGTTCAAAGTTTGATGATTCGATTGGAGTTGAACTAGATGATATAATAAATATTAAAATAATTAAATATATATTTAATTAAATAGTATACTAATTTAAATATATGATAAATATATAATAATAAATAAATAAAAATATATAAATAATATTACTAGTAATTATAATTTTAAAGATTAATATAAAGCTCATTAAATTATAATTATTGATATGACCCTGAAAATTCCTCTAGTCGAAGCACGAATCTTGATGTTAAAAGCAAGCTAATCCGAAGTTGAAATTGGTCGAGATCAAGCTCTTAAAATATCTTTGGAAACTTTGGGATATCGCTAAATCCTAAATAGCTCTCAAATATGAAGTATTTATAGTCAACCGAGGCTCGACTACCGTTCCAACAAGCCAAAGATCTTACAATTGACTTCATTTGAGCATTCAAATACATAAAATACATCATATGATCGGGGAATCATCATGAGCGTCCGATGGAGTTCGATTTTGCATGTATTTACAGAGACGTCACTCCTCCAATTTATAAATTCTCATTCTTCATATGGGGGAGGCCAAGCAAGAGAGAAGAGAGCTCTAAAGATCCTCCAAGCACAATCGCGTTACCACTGACGGTTGTCCACCACCGCCGCCATCAGCCACCACCGCTGATCCTCGCCGTCGACCACCGCTTTCCGGTCATCATCACCGACCACTATCATCGACATCATCGCCAACATCGTCAAACATTGTCGCCAACATCGCCAACATCATCCAACATCGCCGTATTACATGCTATGAATCTGTCCCTTTCTCATATACACTCGTAATCCCTGAAAGATCTTGTACTCAAACTGATACATAGTGGAAGCTTTTACCGGCTAGCTGGTTTTCCCTCTTTTCGAGGTTTTTCACATAAAAATTTGAGTTTTATTATTCGCTCTTTAAATACCTGTGTGTGCCGATTTCAAAGAAGCTAAAACTTTTACTCGAATCGGTTTTCTAGCACGCAATGCTTTAATGCCTCGGAAGTTGATTCCCATTATTTCATCTTGTATGACACCAAGTCTTCCAACAAGATCAAAACCACCATCGAGGTGCATTTCAAGTTTTTTAAAGCGAAGAATGAAGATTCATCAAACTTAGTTCCTTCAGATTCAGTCAGAAATTGGGGGGGTCAACTCTTAATCTAAGATCACCCATGTTAAGCATTTAATCGACACCATCCCAAGAAACAAGTCAAAGTTGAAAGATATTTCAACATTGAGAAGAGATATAGCTTTGCAAATTATGTTTTTCCACTCATACTCATGGAAAAACGAGACCACGGTTAAGGAGCAACTTTGGCTACAATCACAAACGGATGTTTTAATTCGCCTCTTCCATAGAGGTTAACGTTATCGAGCAAAGACTCTGACAAACAACCTAGGATAGGTCAAAAGGTCCTTGATGGACTTCCCACGACCTCTTCCATACGTTAACGCCATCGTAACACTCGACAAACAACCTGATAGGTCAAAATCCGCCGATTCAATTGACCTCTTCCATATGTTAACGCCATCTAACACTCGACAAACAACCATGATAGGTCAAAAGATCCTTGGTGGACTTCCTACGACCTCTTCCATACAGGTTAACGTCATCGTGTTAACATCATTGAGCAAACACTCTGACAAACAACCTAGGATAGGTCAAAAGGTCCTCGGTGGACTTCCCACAGCCTCTTCCACACAGTTTAACGCCATCGTAACACCGACAAACAATCTCGATAGGTCAAAATCCTCGGATTCAAAATTCTTCCATACGTGTTAACGCCATCGTAACACTCGACAAACAACCTCGATAGTCAAAATCCTCCGGATTCAATTCAACCTCTTCCACAAAGTTAACGCCATCGGATAACACTCGACAAACAACCCTGATGGGTCAAAAATCCTCGCCGATTCGATTCAACCTCTTCCATACGTTAATGCCATCGAAAGCAAAGACTGACAAACAACCTCGGATAGGTCAAAAATCCTCGGCGGATTCAATTCAACCTCTTCCACACAGGTTAACATCATCGAGCAAAGACTCTAACAAACATCCTCGGATAGGTCAAAATCTCATCGTCGCCGGTCATCCCCGCCGACTACCGACGCCGCCGCCAGCAAGACGCCACCGCCATCGCCGACTACCGACGCCCGCTATTGACATTCTCGCATGGAGTCGCATACACCCGGTTGCCATTCACGGTCACGCTACATCGTTGGTAACTTCGCCGGTTACCACCATTCTGCCGGCCACTGGCTGACTACGACGCTGCCAACACTTCAATATCGCATCACCACTCTTTCGCCATTACTGTTGCCGGCTACCGCTACCATCATTGCAACCTTCGCGGATCACCATCGCCGGTTATCTCGCTTAACGGACGCTACGCACTGCTGATTACTGGTTGCTGCCATTGCCACCACCCTCACGGCTAACCGCTATCTGCCATCGCCGAATTACTCGGTCATCGCTGCCATCTACTGCTGCTGATCTCATTATTACCACTATCGCTGGCTATCTCGCTGATATGAGCCGCATTGCCGACACTGCCGCTAAGTCGCATCGGCACCCCGGTTTAATCTTGTTGCCGGCCGCTGATTATCGCAAACCTTCTGGTTACCACTATTTGCCGCTGCTATCTCGCGCCATTACGCGGCCGCTACGTTGATTATCGTTGCTGCCATACCGCTGTTACCTCTGGCGCTAACGCAAACGCATGTTACCAGCTGACAACCATCGTTCCGCTGCTGACTATATTACATTGGCTGCCACCACGCTGGCCGCATCCATTCGCGCCGTTTATCGCTCATGCTGCTCTTAGCCGCTGCTGAATATCGCACATCTTGGACCACTATGCTCAATATCTCGCTGATATCGACTGGCCACTCGCTGATTGTTGCTTCTGTTAACTAATTCTTGCTGGCTATCAACTGGTTGCCGGTACTGCCACATCCATTAGTTATACCGTTGCTGATTATTGTTGCTGGTTACCGCTGCTGACATTATCTATTACTCGTTGACTACTGCCGCCATTACTACCGCCATCTGCCGGTTTCGCCACACTATCGCTTGAATTTCGCTGGTCACCATCGTTTCTCCATCTCGCATCACGCTGGCCGCCATGCCGACTACCGCCGCTGCCATTGCCGCTGACCACTTCGCCGCCGCTAACCACTGCCGCCACCGCATACCATCGCCGCTGGTCATCTTGCCAACTCGCCGGATTACCATCGCCGCCGCCATTATTCGCCGGACTACCACCCCGCCTACCGACCACTGCCGCTCGCCGCTGCTGACACCCCGTCAAACGATGGTCCGACGAGGCGCTTGACGCTGAGGGAAAGCCGGAATAATGATGACTGCGGCCTTGATCGCACGACGGTCCGAGATAGCTGACACCTCTCTCGAGGGAAAATCAGACACGACGCATCGGGTCTTGATCACCTCCAACCGACCCAAGGTCGGTTGATGCCTCTTCGAGGGAAAACCGAACAACAACTGCGTCACGTCTTGATCGCCTAAAACCCGGACGGTCCGACGGTTGTCGCTGACGCTTTCGAGGGAAAACTGGAACAACGACGTGAAATACCGGTCTTGATCGCCTCCAAACCGGACGGCCGGCGGTTGACGCCTCTTCGAGGGAAAACTGAACAACGATAAGTACTGATCGCTTCCAAACCGGACATCCGACGAGACCGGACGCTCTTCGAGGGAAAACCGAACAACGACGTAGTATGGGTCTTGATCACCTCCAAACCGGACGGTCCGCACCGCTGACGATCTTCGAGGGAAAATCAACAACGACGTAAGTACCGCGGTCTGACGCTTCTCAAACCCGGACTCCGGCGCGTCTGACGCTCTTCGGTGGAAAACCGAACAACGACGTTACCGGTGGCCTGATCGCAAACGACCTTCTCTCAAGGAGAGAAGGTGTCTTCTCCCCTGGGATTTTATAGACCCCTTCTAGGGCAAAAGAGTAACGCCAAAACCGCCTGAACCAAACCATCAAAACCGCCCGCTCATGGCGCGCCGCCAGGTTCGGGTCGAATACCGCCCACGGGCAAGAACCGCCCGAATGTGTCTCGGGTGCAATCGCCGCCATATTGCTCGCTTCGCTGACCACAGCCTGAATTCGAACCGCTCTTCATTGCTCACGATCTTCCGGCTGACCACCTGCCTTCGGATAAAACTCAAGGACGACATTTCCAGCTCTGGCTGCCATCGCATTCCGCTCATTCGCCAACCTAATCAAGGCTCGAATCATGCAAGGCACCATGCACGGGCCAGCGCACATCGCTGCGCTACCAAGACGCTCCCTCAGAGCACCAAGGCCGTTTCAGACGATGGGTTCGCAGATGGGTTCAGAACCTCAAAATCTCACGCCAAGATACACGCATTTGCGCTCGTCGTCATAATCTTCGGCTTACATGAAGATCTGTTCTCAAAATAGTTATTAACCCGCAGATTGAAGAATTTACTATTTTGAAGTATTGGCACATATATTTTTTGATGATTGAGATAATATCATCCAAAAATAGGCAACCGATATGACCAAAATTCCTCTAAGCAATCTTGATGTTAAAAGCAAGCGATCCGTTGAAATTGGAGATCAAGCTCTTAAAATATCTTTGGAAACTTTGGGATATCAAAATCCTAAATAGCTCTCAAATATGAAGTGTTTATAGTCAAATCGAAGCCTCGACGAGTTCCCAACAAGCCAAGATCTTACATTCGACTTCATTTGAGCATTCAAATACACAAAATACATCATATGATCGGGAATCATCATGAGCCGTCCGATTGGAGTGGTTGATTTTGCATGTATTTGAGACGCCACTCCTCCACCTATAAATTTCATTCCTCATATGATGGGAGCCAAGAAGAGAGGAGAGAGCTCTAAAGATCCTCCAAGCAATCGTTACCCACTGAATTGCAACCACCGCCGCCGGCCGCCATCGCCACCACCGCTGATCTCGCCGTTGCCGACCACCGATGTGCCATCATCATCACCACTATCGTCGACATCATCATCAACATCGCCGGCCAACATTCAACATCGTCGCCAACATCGCCAACATTGTTATTAGAATGTTGTCCCTTTCTCATATACATAATCCCAGATGGGGAAGATCTTGTACTTTCAAAAGTGATACATAGGAAGCTTTTACTGCCATGGTTTTTCCTCTTTTCGAGGTTTTCCACGTAAAATTTTGGAGTTTTACTGCTCGCTTTAAATACGTGTGTGTTGGACTCAAAGAAGATAAACTTTACTCTACAAGAATTTGGTTTTCTAGCACGCAACAATTATCATATATTATAAATTTAAATAAGTATATTAAATAACTCAAAAAATTTATATAAGTTTATGAAATTTGTATAAAATATAATAAATATATAATTTAAAAAAATTTATAATTTGTATTAAAATTATATAATTTAAAATATGAATTTTTTTTAAAAAATTTATAAAATATATCTAACATAAAAATATAATATGTAAATATTACTATAAAATTATAATAATATATCTTGTAATAAAAATATTTAATTTTAAATATAAAAATTATTTTTAAAACTTTATAAAAACCAACATAAAATATTATTATAAAAAATTTTATTTTAAAAAACTTTTTTATATTATAAATTATGATTTGCAATAAAAGATAAAATTAAAAATTCAAATATCATTCTTATATCTTAATGTCCTTTAGTCCCGCGTCAAAAGAAGAATATGTTATATTTTTTATATAAAAAATACTCCAAAAATAATTTTATAAATTAATTAAATGATTGCATGATGATTATATTATAAATTAATTTAGTTATATTCATATTAATAAAATAAGATTTTAAAAATTTATAAAAATAATTATAAAAATAGTTAAATTTAAATAATAAAGAGTTATTATTAAAATTTAATATAAAATTAATTAAAAATGTATTATTTGATTAAATAATATAAAATAATAATTAAAGAAAAATTTATTGAACTGATCAATTTCTTAAAATCAGGACCGATTCAACGATACAGTTCTCACCGATTTACACCAGTTCAATACAATTCCAATTTTTTCAGATGACCGGATTAACCTTGTTTACAGTTGAATTGATCCGACCGGCTGATCCAATCCACTTTTCACAGCACTAGATTTTACAACTATGCATGTGCACTTATATTCATGCAGTTGTGTATTCATGTTTTAGTGAGAAATAGTACGACATTGATGTCTGTACTTATACTTAATAGCTATATGCATGACTCGATGGTTTGGATTTTATCTTTCAGTTCACTCTAAGAATGAAAATGATTTTTACAACATAAAACATAAAGACGTGAAGAACAATTAACCCAATTAGAAGAGAGACCCTTCGCATGAAGATTAGAGTAAGGATTTTGTTTCATGATCCTCCCCTTCTAATGGAGGATTTTAATGGTGAAGATGACATATCTTTGAGCAACATGATTCAAAGTCTATGATGCACATGCAAATATTATGAGAGCGATGGGGGAAGAGGTCATTGCTTCGATTTTTATGTACCAATCTGCAAAGGAACCAATGTAGTAAGTAATAGAGTTAGGAGTGAAAACAAAACAATCACTTTCTATTCAATCAATCCCAGGCAATCAAATGAATCCTTACAAAACCTAAAATAATAATCCTTAGTGGACCTTTGAAAAATGTCAGAAAACTTAACATTCATAACAACCAACGAGAAAAAAACCCTCACAATCCTTTTCTGAATCAGCAAAACGCAGAAGAGCCATCTTTCTGCCATAACCATAAAAAAGTGTGTCATCATACAATACTAAAATAAACTAGGACTAACAAAATTCATAATTAGTGCACAATAGAAATTACATAGAGCAAAAATAAATAAAAAATAAATAAAAATTGACAAAACAAGTACACAACTACATAAATTTCGATAACAGACAGAAAACAATGGCACCAACAATATGATTTGAGCGCTCAAGAGCAGAACCCTGTGATGTGCTTCCAGCAGGACCACCTGCAGGAGAAACACCGGGCAAGCTGATAGATCCCGGAAATGAAGTCTTTGGCGTAGGCATGGCACCACCAGGTTGCGATGGAACCGGCGATGGTGATGGAGTCGAGAACAAATCAGGGCTCACAAACGTTGGCGGAGGAACCACATAAGGAAGTTGGAGCGGCCCTGAATCGGTCGACAAAAGACATCAGAATGAAGAGACTGGGATGAGTACATGTGATGTTGTGGATTGTGTAATGTGACAAGCATGACAAGAAATTAACCTGGACAACGAGGTTGAAGAGAAGTAGATAACCTGCAAAGTAACTAAATGACTCAATTATTGTTCCTCAACATGTTGAAAGCAGAATTAAACAACATTATATATATATAAGAGAAGCAAGCAGCTCACGTTGTCAGGATTGTTCCATTTACATAGCCACCATAAGAGCAGGAGGTGACGTTGCATCCAGCACTGGTGGGTTGAGCAGTAACATTTCCCAGCATTAAGTTGCTTCCTCTACACTGCATGCTTGAGCATGATACTGCCAGTGAAGCTGGGGTGCAGTATAAACTACAAGGAAAGAGAGTAAAAATTTGTACTGATAAAACCCATTATGTTTTCGGAAGAGTGATAACGCAATGCGTGTAAAAGGTCACAAAATGGTTTACTTGAGATTTCCTAACCCACAGCTGCACTGGACACAGTGACTGGCAGTTATAGCGTAGGTACCATTTGCGACTGTCAAGCCATGATCCGACGCAAATGTTGGGAAATTTGATGCGCAGGCTATAGCAGAAGAGAACCAGAATTAAGACAATAACAAAGAAGTTCATACACAAGTTAAAGCACACATATCAACTATAATTACTACAAAATCTACTTAAAATAAATGGGGATTGCTATCTGCTCATTAAAATTAAGAAACTTCTGATTCAGAGTAGGGATATAGAAGAAGCAACAATAAAATAACGAACACCCAACTAAGAAGGTAAATCTAAACTTGATGCATCAGCTTCATCCTCGAGAAATCTATCTTCCTTTCTTCCTTTTTTTCTCTTAGAGAAATAGGTTTTTGGTACTCATACAACTCCATTTTTGAAGATCTAGTATGAGATGTAAAAAGTCATACAAGCATACAATATTCATGCAAATCACATACTCATAATTTTTAAATATTTTTTATTAACTTCAATGAAATTTGAACACCATGAAAATCAATGCATAAATAGAAAAAATCGAAAGGTTTCAAGATCAAGAAAGCCATGCAAAAAGTTTGAAATTCTTGCATCCGTTAAACCAAAAAATATATCAAAATTGATTAAAATTGCTAATTCATAAACCAGTAATAAAATATAGAAGGAAAAAAGAAGAGAAAGAATACCTAAAAGAACCAAATTTCTTATTTGTACAGAGATATAATCTCTCCCACAATTTAAGTTCTCATTTGATCAATATATTGAACCCTGAAATTAGGTGGCATAATACTTACAACTAGAATTTTTATTGAAATAGTAGGGTTTTGTACATGCTTCAAACTTCTACTTATAACCATAACAACTATGGGGAATTCCCTAAAATCAACCCTGAAGAAAAGAACCCAAGAAAAGCGCAATTGTGTCAAATTCTGTTGTGTACCTTCCATCAAGTTGGTATTGAAACAAAATAGCATAAAATTGGCTCTATGTTCTATCAAATTCTTACTACTTAATGCACTTAAACAAGGAAATTTCAGTCAATTTCTCCCTTGATTTTTAACTTCCTGTAATTTTGCACCTTCTACATCAATATCCTGCATTTTTATCACCCAAATGTATCCCCGCCCCTATAATAAAATAATAGAGCATAAATTGTTATATGCATTTTCACCACCCCATTCCTCTGTCCTTTCACTCTCTATCTCATCTCCTAAATTTCTCAATTATCTCCTAAAGTATCTCAACAAACCTCTTAAAACCTAAAATTTAGATTTAAATTTCATATCGCTAACCAATCTTTTAAATTATGCAACACAGATTGAAATTAAAGTTAACTCAATCCTACTTGGTCCCGTTTAAGTACATGAAAAGAGGCTCATAGTGTCATACCTTCTATTTCATGAAAACAAAGGACAGGAATCCCAAAGTTTTGGGCACCTTGTCCACCCAAAACATACAAAACGAGGTAAAATCTTTCCATGAAATCCAATTACATTTGTAGTCTCTAGACATTAACGATCTAATATGTTTGTATGTAATTTACCTTTTAACATTAGTAGCACTCCATCTTTAAATGATGCAACATACCTTCAAGCCTAGAGCATTAGTTGTTGTTGTTACAAGTATAGCTTATTCTGAGTTTAGTTATGTTTTTGGGGCACTTGCACTGGTACCATTTAGAATATTACAAATGTTCTAAAAAGGAGATATTGTCTTCCTTCAAATAAAACTTATGATTCTTTCAAAGAAATGTACTGTAGATCCACAGTCTACACTAATCATCTGCATACCCTACATCACATGTTTACTGATTGCAGTTATCATTGAACTACAAGTAGAATTAAGGATGACATGTGAGTTTTGTAATCAACACCATAGTGTACTATAATGGCTTTGATATGCTACAGCAAGACAAAGTAACTCTCATCTCAACTATATTTTCTTTGCTATACAAAAAAAAGAAGCCCAAATGTTGCAATTATTAAGGTTGTATTCTATTTTGTGAACAAGGGTGATTTAAGAGCAATTTAACTAGGAAATAATGTGCATGCATACTTGGATTTGTATCAAAGAAAGTGGCATCTAGCTAGGCGTAGTCCCCATTATATATTATGTGCAGATCATGTAAAAACTATACAAGTTTGTTGTGCATCACACCAATTTGGCTTTCAAGCACACAACCCTATACCCAAAGACAAGGCCTTCAGATGACTTGATGCTAAAATGAAAGGCTAACGGCTATTAGTACAAGTACCATCAAGAACAAGGAGTGTTCTGAAACAAACTACAAATTTACATGTCTTAGTATTACACCTATCTGCACCTATACCTCATCCAAACTCCTATATAGTTCCCTCAGGCTTAGGAAACTCAAGCAATCATTGAGAGGGTCTGGTAAGACGAATCATTTTACTCTAACAATATTGCAATATTTGATCAGTACTTATTACCTTTATTTTTGAAGTAGACTTCTTGCGACACAACAATGAAATCCCTTGGCCCATTGTTAGGAGCTGCTAGGCCCTGTGTGGAATCATGAAGGAGCATACTTGAACTATTCAATCAACTCAAACATAGCTTGCATATGGAGGGCTACACATCAAGATCACACACCAATGAGACCAATAGTGGCATCGAACAAACCTAGAAGGCTATTTGTCACACCTAATCTAATACTAGTAGAGCAAGAACATCAGGATATCATGTAGAGAGATGGAAAAAGAAAATGAATTAGAGGAGTCATCATAATAAAATGCTAACACACAACGATCCCCTAATTTATATACTCCAAATATAATTTTTAAGCAAATAATGATGTAATAAATTGCTAAGGAAACAGAAATCTCTTCACAGCTTCTTTAGACTTAATGATAACAAATACCAAGTTAAAAACTAAAAATATTTGCTTAAATCACTTTATATCCAACAAAAACAAAGGATAAAAGAATATTTTACAAATTTAAGCATAATCATATACAGGACAATACAAGAAACAATTAAACGGTGAATTGCTTAATTCAAATTTCTCATTCTTAAATTATTTTTTAACAAGTGATTTATGCCTGTGTCAAGTAATGGCCAAATATTTTGTTGAACATTTGTTGGATCTCTTGCATGCTTGACATGCAGACATCTAGTTTTATTATTTGTGGACCTAGATAAAAGTTCTTCACCAAATAATGGATCGGGATGCCATTATGTGAGGTTTCCTTGTAGTATATGGAAGCTCATCTCTGATTTAAATCAATAAGAAATATATTAAAATCATAGAAGTTACTATTAATAGAAAGTTCAATATTAGCTTGATTATGCTTATATATATAGTTTAGGGTTCATATATATATGTTTAGAAAATTACATGAGGATATGCATGTTCTAAAAATTGTATATGGCTTTTAAATAAATTTGATGTTTGTGAATAGCTGTGTTTACCTTAAAAAATAAACAAGCCAATAAAAAAGAATTGAATTGTTTGCTTTACAAGTCAAGACAAAAAATACTTGACCTAACTTAAGTTTTGAATCATTTACACACCTAGTTACAAGAAGCTCAATAGAACATAATCACATGAAGCAAAAAAATCTACTTGAATAGCAGCAAAAGCAGTAGACCACATAGAAATAACCATCACAATGAAAAATTGAAGAAATGACTATAAGATAAATTGTAGATGCACACAAAAGTAGCATCATTTGTCTCCAACTTCCAAATAGAGAAGGAATAAATATAAGCATTAAAAGAAAATAAAGAAGAGACCATTTGAACCACAATTTTTTAAGCTATCTTTATGAAAGAGCATCAAAGGCGCATCTTGGTTAAGATTCCATTGGTCATTAAGGTAGTCCATGGAGAGCTTTTATTAGTTTTCCATGTTTAACAAATCATTCATAGTTAATATTAGGGCAAGAAATTCTTATTTCACAATTTTTTAAGCTATCTTTATGAAAGAGCATCAAAAGCGCATCTTGGTTGGCATTCCATTGGTCATTAAGGTAGTCCATGGAGAGCTTTTATTAGTTTCTCCATGTTTAACAAATCCTTCATAGTTAATAATAGGCAAGAAATTCTTGCTTCACAAAAATAATAGTGTGAAAGAGCATCAAAAGCGCACCATGGTTGGGATTTCATTGGTCGTTATGGTAGTGCATGGGCAACTTTTATTAGTTTCTACATGTTTGACAAATCATTCATAGTTACTAATAGAGCAAGAAACTCTCGCTTCACAAAAATAATAGTCTCATCGAGCTTATTAATCAGATTATTAATATATTTCCACTCACATTTTCTTGGCTAGATGATAACAGACTCATTGACAAATTTTTTATGTTAATGAAATTATAATATTTGTTTGCCCATTGTTTTGTAAACTATGCCATTCTAATGCGCAGTAGCATTTGTTACTCTTTGATGATCAATAGACAATCAGGAAAACAATATAGGAAGAACTTCCTAATTTGCTTAGAATAAGTTCAGTTCCTTAAGATGATGCAAGATCTTTGCTGTCCTTGTTAGAGTTATAATTACTAGCTTATTTGACATTTGCAACACACATACTTCAATAAATATCGGAAAAGTGATGAGAAACTTGATGATCCAGTGAACAATTAGTACATGTTCTTTCATTCTAAAGGTACTTTCCATGGAAATATTCAAAAAGATAATACTTAGGCAGTCTTGTATTCTGTTGCAAAGATTTGAGGAAGAAACACTGAGACTCAAAATAATAATAATACTACTATAACAAAACATCAGGTGGGTTAGATTGCCAAACTTTGGAAAGTAAATATCATATGCTTATGGCTTCTAAGATAATTTTTCCAAGAGAAGTACTTCAGCAAATCAACAACTAGTGCTATGAATTCTCTAGAGATGAGATAACAGTCCCACATTATAGCCAAAGAAAAATAATCATTAAAACAGTATATTAAATTCGAATACAATTGACCTAACACACTTCAATATGATGCCACTCTCATTCTACATTGATGGCATTTCAGCTTTTTAAGTTCCTTTAACTTCTAACTAAAGTAGAGTTACATCATCAAAACCCTAACATTGAAATACAGCTGACACATAGCAATAACAATATACCGTTAGTTCCTTTTCATCACATTCGCTCTTTTTTTTTTTCCACAAAGACATACTGAGCAGGTAGGTTGTTGATTATCACATGTTAAGAGAAAAAATAAGTAACCCATCCCACCTGACATTGGAGAAAAACATTGCAATAACAAGCTAGAAGTCCATAAAAAGGATCACAACATGAAGAATATCAAGCAGGAATCAGCTGTACAGGAAAAAAAAAAGGATCATCTAAGAAATCTAAAAGCAAGAAACAACCTCATAGTTGCAGATTGCAGTAATAAGCACAAGAGAATAAAGCTCATTTCTATCCACTCTAAGCAATAAACCAATCATCCTTACCTGGCAATGGAATTGCAAGTATATCACCAGCCCTGATCACTGGGCTCCCCATCGCATTCACGTTCATAATATCGGTAACCGTGGTGGAGTACCTTGCAGCAATACCGGGGACGGTATCCCCAGCCAACACAACGTAAGACAAGTAGATTGCCGGAAGGAAATTATCACTGGAGTTGAAGCAAGTGCAAGGGAGAGGGATAGCAAGTATCTGGCCGACCTCAAGCACGGAGGGGTCGGTGATGGAGTTAGCTTCACGGATCTGGTCGGCGGAGACAAGACCAGCGTAAACGGAGTCCGCGACAGAGGAAAGAGTGTCGGAGGGGCGGGTCTTGTAGCGAGTGGAAACGGACTTACGGATGCCGTCTACGCAGGAGCAGATGGTGGGGATTTTAAAGAAGAGGCCGGCGGGAAGAATGTGATTCTCAACATCAGGAATAGAAATGTCAATAGCATTGGCATTAAGAATGGCGATTGGGTCTACCTGGAAGAGGGCAGCGACTTCGGAGACCTTGAGCTCAGTGTAGAGTGTGTAGCCCACAAGGGCATTACAGGAGTCGGAGACGGAACAGGGTTCAATGGTGGATTTGGAAAGAACAAGGAGAGGGAGGGAGAGAACATTGAAGAGAAAGGTGGCGACAAGTAGTGCCATTAATGGCGGAAATAAGAAATGCTGTGGGTTAGGGTTTTGGTAGAGAAATCGGGAAGCTAATCTGCGAAGGAATCTGCTTTGCTCGCTGGCTCCACTATCTCTCGCTTTTCCTCTCTTTGTGTGCAGATTCTCTACGCCGAGCTTCGTCCTCGGCCAAAGAAGTATAGCTGTCAAGGTCCCAACGGTCGGAAAGTGAAGGGACGATCGAAGAGTGAGACAGTGAACTAAGAAGAGGGAAGCATTAAGAAGTCGAAAAAGAACAAAAAATACTTGCCACCAGGGGACGGTGCTTGGCCTGTGGCTGTTCGATGGCGAGTAACCAATTATGGGCATTAAAAAAAAAATCAGTCAAACCTCACAAGAAAAAAAAATTTAAGATTATTAAGTGTTATTATTAAATAATTTAAAAATATTTATTTTAAAAGATATATTTTTATTATATAACTGTAAGATAAATAATAAAATACATAAAATATATGAATAAAATTATGGAATTATTTGGTTTATAGTAAGATTTTGTAAATCATATAAATCCAATTTAATAAATTTTTAGAGAATTAAAATCTAAGAAAGGAATTTATATACATATCATTGAATTCCTAAGCATTTTTATATCTAATATATATATATATAGAGGATACAGTGTGGGGCATCCACTGACCAAATCTACAGTAATAAAAATATTAGGCTTTGATATTGAGATTTAGGCTTTTGAAATCTTCTTATCTACTATGCTAAGGTGACTTGACAAATTGTAGCGTGAAAGTAATCCTCGTCTTTCCTCTGGTTCCCTTTGCAATTGCTTGTCTAAATCCTGTATCAGGATTTAGTAAATTCAGATTTAACCATGAGAAAGCAGGTGTAGTAGATTATACAAAGCCGTGGACAATTGATTTGATAAATCCGGATTTAACCATGCCAAAGTAGTTTGTCTAAATCCCGAAATTGCCTTGTCTTTCCTCCCACCTTGCTTCATGGCTTGTCTAAATCTCATAAATCTGCCTAGAAAAAAATTGTTTTAAAAAATGATGATTTATTTCCAATCAATTAGCGTGTGAAACTAAAACTATTAAAAATTGAAATTTGTACATTTAAGATTATTTAAAAGGGGTTTGTGGAGGTTATTAAATTTGATATTGATTTCTAAAATTTATAATTTCTTTTAATCATATATGTTAACTTAAAACAATCAAATGTGATCTTATACCTTCATAATTAAATGATTCTATTTGTTGAGCATAAATGATAAATCTTAGTATCACTTAATATGACTTCAACTTGATTATCTTTGATGATGCTATAAAATTTATAGGGGAGTTTTTGAATATTGCTTTTTTTTGTCCTAATTTCTTAACATTATTACTTTAAATTGATATCTTGAGTCTTTTATTTTCTCTCATCCCTATTTTTGGACTTTGCTATTGAGATTTGTTTTATCTTAAATTTCATTAAATCTTTTATGAGTATTTAATGGTTAATTATATGCTTTATGTTCTGTGTTCTTAGAAGATCAAAACATTCAAAAATATTTCTCACTGAAACATTCTTCATAATTGATTAAGATATGTGAATATTTTTTTATTAAAAAAAAAGTAAGTGTGCTTTTTTTTAAAGATGGAGAAAATAGATGTTATTGCAAAATTTATTTATTATATTATATTATGAGGTAATTTTATTTAATATAAAAGTGTATTATTATTTTTATTTTATTGTATTTAGAAAAGTTTGTATATATATATATATATATATGATATGATCCTAAAAATTTTACTAGTTGAAGCATGAATCTTGATGTCGAGAGCAATATGATTCTGAATCAAGATTAAACGAGATCAAGCGCTTATTATCAATCGACTCTTAAACATTGAGTGTTTATAATCAAATAGAGCGTCTTGATGAGCCGGATCACTGGGGATCTCATAATTAATTTGAGCATTCAAATGTTTAAAATACATCAAATGATCAAAGGAATCATTTTGAGTCGTCTGATAGAGTGGAGTGATTCGGATTTTGCATATATTTACAGAGACATAACTCTCCATCATAAATAGCCTCATTCTTCGTAAGAGAAAGAAGAGAGAGAATTTCAAAACTTGAAAGATCCCGTGCATAATCGTGTCATCACTCGGCGACCACCCCGTTGGTTACCAATACATGCCGCCCGCCGTCGGCCGCCATCTTTCGCTCGTCAATCTCGTCCACGTGTCACGCCTCTAGCCGGCACTTATTCATCATTACCCTTCGATCCTCGGACTATCTTTGAGTCACCATCCGACATTCATCAATTCGACCCGTTTGTCATTCTTATATATTTGTTGTTGCGATTTTGAGATTCTCATTGTCCCCTTCTCATACATTCAGTAATCCCATATCGGAAAACTTGTACTCCAAAATAAATACATAATGGAAGATTTCTCTGTAGACCGTTGTTTTCCCTCTTTTGAGGTTTTTCACGTAAAAAATTTTGTATTTTGTTCACTCTTTAAATACATTGTCTTAGATTTTACAACAAGGTTAAAGCATAAACTTTCACTCTACCACAATGATTTTTTTAGCACAATATATATATATATATATATATAATATATCTTAATAGCAAAATTACATAAAAATTATCATTAACATTATTTTTTTTAAAGTGAATTACATAGTTTCATTATTTTGATGCAATTTATATAAAAAATGTTATATAATTAAATATAAAAATTTAAGCGTTAAATACATATATGTATACTCACGGTACTCTCTGTGTCGACCGATTTCATATTTATTTTCATGATTTTTTTATGTTCGAGAAAACATATTAATCCTTGGAGAGAAATTAAGTTTGATTAATTTTTTTGGTGCTTATTTACATATGTACTCATCTTGTCTTTTCAGTATACGATTTTTTCCAGTTTTGTGTCACTTTTCGTAGCGGTTGTTAGATCATGGTAACTAAATCCCAATCAAGCAATGAGGTGGTCGCTTACGATGAATTTTAGGAGATTTCACGGTACCTCGTACCTCTGTACCTCACTGTACCTCTGTACCTCTCTCTGTACCTCTCTCCCTCGTACCCTCAGTATCTGCTATACCTTTGTACCCTCTACCGCTATACCTTTATACTCTATACCTTACTCTTGTTATACCTCTGTACTATACTTTCTATACCTCTATACCCTCTGTACCTATGTACCTCTGTACCCTCCGTAATGAATCTATACTTTCTGTACCTTCTATACTCTCCGTACCTCTGTACCCTCTGTACCTCTGTACCCTCTGTACCCCACAGATGATTTTGTCCAGTTTAGGTTCATTTTCTGTAGCCGGTTGTTCAGATCATGGTAATTAAAATTTAATGGTTGTAATTTGTTGGCTGTTCGAACAATTTTTTGGGTATTTTTGTGTCTGTACTCTCTGGACTAACTGTACCCTTTATGCTCTCTGTACTCTCTTTCATCTATACTCTCTATTATCTGACTGACTATGTTTTCGCATGAATGTGGTGAATGAGCAATCATGATGAAGTTATTTTATCTAATGACCCAAATTTGGGAATCTGTACCAGCATAACGAAACTATGCATTGTATGTGATTATGCACATCAAACCGCTTCTGTTAGAAAAGACCATACAAGTTATTGGCCAAACTCTAAGAAATTGAAATTGAAAGATTTTACGTGTGCAGCAGTCGTCAATCAAACCATATAACAAAATTCCGGAAAAGCGTCGAGGGCGGTTGTCCGATGATTCAATTCGTGTGGATTTGGAGGGAATTGGTCGGTTAAAATATATAGAGCCATAATCATTCATTGGCAAATCGGTGATGCATCTTCTTAGATCATACAGTCGTTCTTCGATGAGAAGGCATCGTTTGAGAAGAGCGATAGCGGTGTCTGGCAGCGTTCAACTATCTAAGCGAGGAAGTTGGTGGGATAGAATATTGGATTCACAAAAAGAGATGCTTTCAATTTCATCCAGAAAGAGCGAAGGTCACGGGTTGCAAGTGGTGATAGCAACGAATTAATACAGCTGTTCAAGGAAAGACAAGCAGCGGATGAGATATTTGCATGGGATGTTCAGGTTGATGCGTCTGATTGCTTGGTGAGTTTTTTTTGGAGCAATGGTATGTCTATGGTTGAATTTGATTGTTTTGGGGATGTGATAATTTTTTATACTAGCTATCGACTCAATAAATATAATCTTGTCTGTGCCCCACTCATTGGAGTGAATCATCATTGGCAAAACGTCTTATTCGGAGTAGCCTTTTTATCGGAAGAGACCATCGAGTCATTCACATATTAGACATTTCTTGGTTGATGGGTGGCATCCTATAACGATATTTGATCAAGATCGCTATGGTGAAAGCTCGAGAATGTACTTCGCATACGCATCATAGGTTGTGCCAATGGCATATCAAAGAAAGCCCCCTCCAAGGTCCATTGCTTTAGTAGTAACAAGAGAGTTCAAGGGCTATTCTATACATGCATGAGCAAATGTGACACAGAGGATGAGTTTGAGGATGCTTGGTCTGTCATGCTAGAGGAAGGCAATTTGCATGATCATGCTTGGCTATCTGAACTTTACAAAATTAGGCAGAAATAGTCCACCGCATTCAACAAAGATAAATTTTGTATGGGCATCTTGTCAACTCAGCGTAGTGAGGCCACAAATAGCTTGTGTCATGATATTTCGAAACCAACAAGTTCGCTGACAGATTGTTTCTTGGGATTGGAGAAGGTGATGGAAACATGGGGTCGGAATGAACATGATGAAGACTTCAAGTGTATCCATCGACAATTGTTGTTGTTAGGAGTAGTCCAATTCTTAAGCAAGGCTGCTTTGTTTTATACGAGCTTTACTCATGTTCGAAGAAGAATTTTTGCATGGAGTTGGGGATTATCATTGTCGGTCGATGATAGCCCCATGGAGTACTGGTGAGGAACTTAGAGAAGAAGAATGCATCCAAAACGGATTGTCCACTTTGATGTGTCTACTTGTAGATATTTCTTATAGTTGCTTTGAAATGATAGGCATACTTTGTGCACACATTAGAGTTCTTAGAATGATGTGTTGCGCATTCGGATAAGTACCTCCTCATGCGGTGGTCTACCGAGCAAGAGGATCTACATCGATGGTTCATGAAGGTTAGTACATGTGGAAAGCGAGATGGAACAAGCATTATTTTCAGGAACCATATAAGTCGATATGCATATCAAATTAGCTCCCGAGCACATGGTAATAAGATTGCTGAGGATTACATGCTTACATCTCTTAAGCTACTATCTGATGAAGTGGACTCCGTAATAAGTGAGAATTCTCCACCGTTTGACAGATCAGTTAAGAGGAAGAAGGCAACCACATCATCAGCTAAGGATAAGAACAGTTTGAAGGATCCAATCAAGAGACATCCAAAGGGTGTTTCCAACGCAAGGCTCAAGGCTTATTGAGAGAAGTCCAAAAAATCCACAAGTATTTACCCTACTTGTCTTTGAAGTTGCTATTACTTATAGGTTCTTGTAAATATTTAATTCATTCTATTTTCTTGTCTTAGAATAAGTGAAGTCCAGAGTCTTTGTAGAGCGGGATGCGTCACGGTTGCGACTCGTATCTGTTATGCCCTGCTTTTCACGTAATCCTAGAATATTTCTTGATCATGTCAAACATTCATCCATTACTAAGATGTTATACCATTACTACGATGTTGTACCACAGGAATTCAGTTTGACCTCATCAATCAACCAATATGCTGAAGAGTACACTAAGTTGAAGATGGATATTATTACAAGACATTTTGATGCATGATATTATCAAGAAGGCATTTTTTTTTCATTTTTCGTTTTAGTCATTATGCTTGTATTTTTTTTCATTTCATTTCATAACTTTAAAGTGTGCAAGCACCAATAAAAGCACTACAATTTGAATCCTCTTGAAGGAGTTTATGCATGTCTCATAGAAATTTTCTTATGCGAACCAACATCTTGAATAGCATCTTGAACAGCTTTCTGCCTTCATGAGTCATGGTCATGTCTCCCAATGGGGACTTTTTTCCATGATAACTCAGACGAAAACTAACACAATAAGCATTCTGATTACACATAGTAGGAATCATGAAAAAATATTAGGTTATACTGGAAATTTTGTTTTCATTTAGGGTTGCCAAATACATTGAAGAAAACCTAAAGAACCTCTTTCCCATATGCCACGGAAACTTCGTAATTAAGTATAATCAACTCAGTCTCCACGAAGAAGCTTTATCAAATTAAAAGCATTGAAAATGCTAGACAACTCAAGAAGTCTTGATTACTAAATCCTTGTCGATAAAAGATGATTTGGAGAATGGAAAATAGAAGCTTCAAAACACATAGAGTGGTTATTTTAGGTGAAGAATTTAACCAAAGTTACTTAAAATTTTAAAATTTTAAAATAAATATTATGTAATTAAAAAATAAATCGATTAAATAAAAATCATTTGCATATCTTGAATTAAAAGTTTTTAGAATAAATTTAGATCATGTTTTGATTTTATTAAATATAGTCAAATTTAATATTTAAATAAACTAAATTTAATAGCATTAAATTTGTTTAATTTCAGTTCACATGAGATCTCTTGAAAATTTTGATGAAAGTATTATATATTTTCAATTATTATATTTATGGATCAGTATCTAGATAAGATAAATTTGATAATTTATGACGGCCGATATTATTGTGCGATAACAAAAGAATTTAAACATAATGAGATAAATTTAAAAAAATTTTGACTTGTACTACTAAAATGCTACACTAAAAAAAATACTGATTAATACAAATAGTCAATATCATTCAAATTCTCAAAAATTAACATTAGGCTTATATATGGCATTTTTGTTCCATGATTTATTTTTTGACAATGTAAAATGATGGGATATAGAGCGCTTATGAGAGGAAAGTTATCTCATTTTAGAGATTGATAATTTAATAATTTATTTATTTTAATAACGTCAACATTATGTTCATTTTTTATCTTTTTTAAAATTACTTAGTTCACTGCTTCAATAAATTATCTCACTAATAATAAATAAAATAGTAAGACGCTTACATAATAAAATTTATCATCCTTTAATAAGTTGATTTTAAGTTTTAACAATTATAAATTAATTTATTAAATTTAGAAACAAATTCTAGTCACCATCATACATCAATTTCCAATTCCAAAGCTCTGCGTTTAGGTGAGAAGGTATAGATTCATTCTGAGATGCTGAGAGAATTCTGGAGAATGCAGAGGGTATAAGAATCTGAGAAGAATTCTGAAATCTGAGAGGTGCAGAAGGTATAGATGTCCAAGAGGTATAGAAGTACATAAGGTACTATAGGTTTTTGAGAAGAAATGAGTATGGATCTGGAGAGTGCAGTGGAGAAGTGCAGAGAGTACAGCATGAGTCTGAGAGGAAGAAGGTATCGTAGTCTAGATGAGTAACAATGGTATAAAGCGGATCTGAGAGGTGCAGAGATTACAGAGAATTACAGGAGAGAGTCTGAAGGAACAGAAAGACCAACTTTGGACAATTCATGCCTCTCAAACTACATGAAGCGGTGTGAAAACTAAAATACCAGAGATGAATATGCTTTCTAATCGGGCGATCCCCTTGACAGACAAAAGCTCAATACTTTTGTTCCTTGATCTTTAAAACATCGGAAAGCATAGACCAATTTGGGACAATTCAATCATGCCTCCCATCTGAGGGAGCGATCACATAAAACTAAATTAATAGAACTTCAACCCAATCGAAATAATAGAATGAATTATCCCTACCTAAACAGAATAGAGAACAACTCAAGTATCCAAATTTGATTTAAGTGTTTTGATAAGCAAAAATCGCATAAACAAAGTCCCCTAAATCTATTCATCTTTTGTCCTCCCGTTCGAGAGCTCCAAATTGCGGGCTTTCGATACGCTTCCATGTATTTAAAATGAATGAAGACATTGTTGCGGATGACAACAACCCGCCACCGCTTCAACTAGCCATCGGGTTGTCTAAATAATGTCCGATATCCCGAGCCAGAATTTGACGCAGGAAGATGGCAAGGTTAGATCCCCGAAGAAGAAGAAGAGTGCATACCATCTCCATGTAATGGCTTTATGTGTTGACAATGAGTCAAATGATCACACGCCAAACTTGATATTTCACAAGAAGTGTCCAAAGGTCGACATGGATAACGCGGGAGTAAGAGCCACTGGATGTACCGTCTGCAAGTTACAGGATATACATCTTGCTTTCTTTTAGCAAAACCATACGATAATTCGTAGGATGTAAGATAACATCTATAAGACACAATGGAAAATTCAGAACTAAATTTGGAGGCTCCCAAATGTAAGAGAATGTATACAATCGCATGCAGAGTACTTTCAACAATGACATGTGAATGATCGACATCAATGATCATCCGCCGTCAATAATCCCTCAAAATAATAATATTTCCAAGCAGTATCTCCCATGCATTATCGTAAAAGCTTATTTTGTAATTTATCGAGCGAGAAATTAATAGTAGTAGTTAGAATGATATGACATTTGAATCTATGTGAAAAGGAGCAAGATCGGGTGACTTACTTGTCCGGAATCGCACGACCGCCTAATGAGGTGGAGCATCGGTGAGGCATGCCATCTGGATGGCACAGCAGTTGGCTCTACCGGGTATAATATAATTATTTAGCTAAAATAAAAAAGCTATATCCATTGTCATCTAAAGCTCGAGAATCGAATTCTGATTGGTGCTCCTCCACAACCACGATAGCCTTTGATGGCTCATCGAGGAAATCGCACTAATAAGAGAAATCAAGTGTTCATCTATTGTATCACATTATTCATAAATTAACGACACCGCCACGGCTCAGTGGGTGGAGGGCAAATCATAGATCACCAGAATGCCTGTGGTGAACGTGAAGGGAGAGAACACGCTTTCCTCTTCCTCATCGTGCCTTCACCCGATGTAGCGCCAATGAATACAAAGAAGTGTATGCTCGTGGGAGCCCCTTCTACCAACTCGACAAGCTTCTTTGGCACAAGACTCCATCGAGGTCTTACACCCCATGACCCCACCTTTATCCTGGGTCAAGTAATGTAATAGATGACTTCGGTGAATACAACATTCCTCCAACCTCGACCGCTGAACAGGCAAGTAAAATTTGCATCTAATCAAATCATCACAAATATTTGCAATTCATATACTACTTAACTTAATTCATATCACACCAAGCATGAAATCTTTAAGTTTGTAAAATAAATGAGCAAAGACATTTAATACCCAAAAGTCTTTAATCTTTCCAAACTATACACCAAAATTGCAATTCAACAAAACTATTTCTACCCAAATTCTCTTTTCCCAAATTTTCAGATCATAAGCAAAAGCCACGAGACAAGAATGCTAAAGTAAGCTCAAGACAAGATAAAGAGAAATAATCGCATGTACATGTAAATTTACAAATCAAAAACTGTGTTGGTAATGTAACATTATAATAATAATACGTCAGGGCCGTAAATATAACAATATAACGAATACATATGATGTAGACATATCAGATCAATGTCAATATCAAAAGAGCTTCTTTAATGAAAATCATTTCGTATATCAAATCATTTTTTTAGAAATGTTATTTATAATTGCATAGGTTTTGACTTTCATATATGCCACCCTACTAAAAAGTGCAGGCCGTAACTATACTAATAAAACCGACACTTGATAGCTAACCCCCCAACCTGTAAATGTGAGTGGGGATACTAAGATCCCCTAATCACTCATCTCCGAACTTTGCCTATTCAAGGCAGATTTATAACATAGCCTTCCTATCACAATTTTCGACATGCCCTCGTATCACATTACTGCATTTACAACATATTTTAAAATATTTCTATATGTCCAATGAAATCATATGCTGAACTAGCTGGCTTGTAATCATTATAAATCATTAATCTGCAAGTAATCATTTATATTTTTAATACGCTATATCTATCATTCATACATGAAGTCGTAGAAACAAGGCATACATGGAATAACTCGAATTTAAATTAAGAATTATGTCTCACCTCGTGTCGCGATGTGCTCCTCGATTCCTCCTCAAGTGCACAACCTATAATTAAATAATTCTTCTAAATACTTCTATAACATACAACTCATAAATGAAACTCATAATTAACACCAATCTTACCTGAAATTGATATCTCCTCATATAAGCTTTCGAAATACTGGAGTACGATTCCAAAGTAATCTACTAACGCCAATACATACCTGATCAAATTAACATAAACTTAATAAGATTCCTTGTTTGCAAAATTAACGCATTCATACTACTACACACATACATATTCTCTTTTCCCCAAACATTTGATTTTCCCCAAAACCTATCACTTGGTCAGCTTTAATCTTAATCCCACTTTACCCTTTTATTTTCTTTTCTACAACCCAAGTCAATTACTTAGTAAATGGATTGCATAACTTACCCAAATTCCTTTTAACCATGATCGATTTATGAACGCTGATCCGCCACCTGACGCGCGATTCTCCAAAGCGGTTGTTTACTCGGGTCGACGGCAAGTATGGCTCCGGATCGGTCCAGCGGTTTGATGTTTAACTCGAGCAGCTATCATGCTACGGAGCGGCACTGTCAGCCGATGTCGAGGGAAGGGACGGCGCTCGTCACACGCCGGGCCGGCCGGTCGAGGGAAGGGAAAGGAGAGATGACTGATCGGCCGGGGGACCGAGCTACTGGAAGGAAATGAACAGGTGAACGTCGATCTTAAATACGCTGGTGGGCTTTTAATCCACATAGATGCTAAAGTGGATTTGCTAGAACAACAAAAGTAGTAATTGGGAAATAATTAATCGATACGGGCTTCCACTATAGGTCTCCACGTGGGTGGTAGCCTCCAAAGGAGAAGCCTCAATGACACGAGAAGATACCCTGGTCTCTCAGAGCTTCCACCCATGGAAGCACTCTTCTGCGGTACAACTCGAAGAACTCAGATCAATGCCATCCTCTCCAATCGTGATGGAAGGATGTCATAACTTCCTCAACTCCCCTCAAATAACCTATCTATTGCAGATCCTTGAGGGGTAGTAGCAGAGGGCAAGAGACACACCGGTTGGGGAATATCCGGGAGAGATATGGGGAATCGAGGGAGAATGATGAGGAGGGATGTCGAGCTCTACGAAGTTTCATGGGGAGGAGAGGATGATTCGAGCCGCCTCCTCTCGATAAGTCCTCGAGTGTCGCTAACTGTGTTAAGCCAAAGATAGATAAACAACATAGGTAAATAATATCGACCAAATGAATGAACATAACTCATTATCTCGTCTCCTTTCAAACCGCCGAAGGCAACGCTCAAACTTTATTTTAGGCCAACGCAACATACGTATCGGTAACTAAAATGGCGGCTGCTAATAATGTGCTCAGCCGCCCAGATCTACATGAAACATTTATACAAATTAATTTGCTCATTTCAAGTAAAATATAATTGACGGGCCAGAACATACCATAAGAAGAGAGACAAAGCCACTCATGTAGCCAGCTACCGTCAGGTGTATCTTTGATGTAATGTGTGACACTAAGAAGGCCCAAATGGCTTCAAACCAATTGTATCAAAGAAATTTATCAATATTATCTGTAGTAATTAAATTAAGCTACTATAGTTGTGATATACAAAAATAAATTTGAAATAAGAAAACGTACAATCAGACAAACCGCCGTTCAAGATCCAATCATTGCCGAGCTTATTCTTATAATCAGCTGAACTATACTGTGACAATGAGGATTTCTACCATAAAACTTTCTCCCATTTGTTTGGCAGTGAGCTGAAATATTATCAAATAATGTTCTGATGGCACTCGGCCTACATCTTGACGTTATCCTTGCGTATGAACTTCAAAATAAAGTCAAGGTAATCGAATATTAACAAAGATAATGGATTGAAGCACCTTAATATCGAGGGAGATACAGAGGTACAAAGGTATAGAGAGGGTACGGTTCGTGAGGGTACAAATTCATTTTCTCCACGTAACACATCCAAACCGCAAAAAACACACCTTCCCGCTTATTCATAACGGATTCTAAATAATAGTATGCCCTCCAAAATGAGATAAATGGATGAAAAAAAGGCAAAATCTCAAGAAAGTATAGAGAAAACAGGGGGTTCGGAGAGTACATTTGCAAACAAGCATCAAAATTAGCTTACAAACAACCTCTAATCTACTTCCAAAGAAAAGCAGTAAATATTATCTCAATAACCAATAATCAATCAAAAAATAACCCAAAATTGTCTCTCTAATGTCGAGGGTACGTGAGGTAGAGGCAGAGTACAGAGGGTACATGAGGTAGGGGAAGATACAATTCATTTTTCCACAGAACACATTCAAACCGGCAAAACACACATTCCCAGTTATTCATAACGGATTCTAGCCATAGTATGCCCTCCAAACGGGATAAAATGGACAGAAAAAAATGTAAAATTTCAAGAAAGTATAGAGAGTACAGGGGGTTCGAAGAGTACATTTGCAAACAAGCATCAAAATTAGCTTCCAAACAACCTCTAATCTACTTGAGAAATATTGTCTCAATAACCGCAACAATCAACAAAATAGCCCAAAATCATCTCTAATGTCGAGGGTGAGTGAGGCAGTAGTGCAGGTAAGGTACAGAGGTAAGGCAGGTAAATTCATTTTCTCCACACACATCCAAACTGCAAAACACACCTTCCCGCTTATTCATAACGATTCTACCATAGTATTCCCTCCAAACGACAAAAATGGAAAAAAAATGCAAAATCTCAAGAAAGTATAGAGACAGTGGGGTTTGAGAGTACATAAAACAAGCATCAAAATTAGCTTCCAAACAACCTCTAATCTACTTCCAAAGAAAAGCAAGAACATCTCAATCAAACAAACAAAAAAAAATAGCCCAAAATCGATCTAATGTCGAGGGTGAGGTACAGAGGCAGAGGTGCAGAGGTGCTGAGGAGGTACGTGAGGTAATGCATTCATTTCTCCACGTAACACATCCAAACCGGCAAAACACACCTTCCAAGTTATTCATAATGGATTCTAGCCATAGTATGCCTCCAAACGGACAAATGGATCAAAATGCAAAATCTCAAGAAAGTATAGAGGGTATAGGAGAGTACATTTACAAACAAGCATCAAAAATTCCAAACAACCTCTAATCTACAGAAAGTAAACATTGTCTCAATGTGCCAAACAATCAACAAAAAACAAACCCAAAATCTCTCTAATATCGAGGTACAAGGTGCAGGTACGAGATACAACCCAAAATCAACAAAAAGTAGCCATATAAAATCAAAGAGACACCATAAATAAACCTAGAAACACATACTGATGGATTGTAATGGACAAAGACAGAAAACCCTAAAATCTTTCAAGTTCAAGAATGCATGTGGAAATACCTCGTGTAACCAACCGTAATACCTCAATTTGAAATTCGCCAGTTCTCTGCCGATCGAACGACGAGGGTCGACCCGACAATGGAGCTTAGGAAATTCTCTCGCCGAAAGCTCATGAAGTATTACGAAGAATCAACGACGCAGATATTTTGTTCCCCGCAGTTTAGACGAGGTAAATCGGTCGGGGTCGGCTGCTAAACCGTAAAATACGCCGTTTTTGCTCTTACGACGCATTTTTTCGCTTATTCAATATATCTCCGCTAGCGTCATATCCGATTGAACTGCGACGTAAAGCGGACTGGACGTAATATTTTCCCCTCATCTATGCGTGGCTTCGCTGTATGACCCTCATCTATGAGTGGTTCCGCACATGACTTACAGTGAGATATTTGTTCTTATTCTTTTATAATTTGATAGTTGTAACATGTGGACAATATGGATTGGTTTATCACGCATTTTCCCAAAAAATTATCCTAATTTTTTACATTGAATATGTTTGTGCTTTTACATAAATGAATGTGCACTTCAACACAATCCTGGGCCGGGTCTAACACAATAAACATGACTCAGAAAATTATTTTAGAAATTTCTAAAACTTTATTTATGATTTTTTTTATATTTTCATTAATTTATTTATGTTTCTCCATATTAACATTTTGTTTTTTTTTTTTTGAATGTTTTTTTTTCAAAAGATCCATCATCCTTCTAAAATTTCTTACAAAAAATATCATGTGTTATATTCCAATATTCAGAGTTGAACCAAAAGATTAGTAATAATGCCTTCCATAGCTCCTGAGTTCAACGAAGCTCTACAAAGTACTTCTCTTGAAATTTTATCATATGCTTTTATATATATCCTCTTTAATCTCTCTGCATTTTTCCACCCAATCTCCACAAATATATAACACCTATAGTAAACTTACTTGACATAAAAGTAAATTAATTTTGAGAAACTTTTATATTATATCGTAACATATGCTATCCTCTCATATTTTTAATGTATGACACATTAACTTAATTTTTATATAATTTGCATACTCTTATGCATCAACTTTATTCTTAAAAATAAAACCAACTCTTTCTCTACTCAAACAACTTCATATTAATCTTTAAAATAATATTAAAAAAATTTATAAGCCATAAAATTTTTTAATCTCTAAACATTTTCATATTTCTATTACCTTTTTACACATAATTTTTTTAAAACCTCTTTGACTTGAGTTTTATTAAAATGATGATAAAAAAAATTTATTTTCATTTAGATACTAAGGTCTATAATATCAATTAAATTCTCCCAACTTTTATTAACAAATTTATCAAAATATTTCATCTATATATATTTAATATCCTCTTCTAATAAAATAATTTTATAATCTTCATTCTTAATACACTTTAATTAAATTAAATATTTATTTCATATCTCTTTACTTAACTAATTTATACACACATTTTTAATCTTCTTTAATATTTAATTTATTATATAATATACCAAATATTAAATTCTTTCTATAACAGATTACTTTTTTAAAATCACTACAACCACTCTATATATATTTGGGCTTGCAACATTCAACACAAATGTACTCTTATTGCAGATAATTTGGGCTTGCAACATTCAACACAAATGTACTCTTATTGCAGATAAAAGAATATACAATCACATCAGCCTATATAGAGGCTTCCAGTTCAGCTTAAGGAAGAACCAGCTCAACGGTAGCGGAAATCGCTTAGCTGTAAAACATAATTCGAACAACTAAATAATGGATGCACATTAAGAATCATCACATAAATATATTTGGGATAATTAAAGCAGAATGAACAGAACTCAAAGAGTCCTTAACATCCCATAATTTCAAATTCAGTAAGAGAAAAAATATATATCTGACAGTGTAGTCAATTTTAATATAAATGTAGAGAATGAAGTCCCTGCCAGTTTTCCCTATGTTTATGAAATCATAAAAAAAAAAAAAACATGCTTTATCATACTCTTTAACTTACATCAAATGTTGATGAGCCTCTGCTTCTACGGCGTCGTCTCCTACGTCGCCTATCAGATCTCAACATGCCCATATCTCTGCCTCTGTTAAATGCTGTAGCTGCACTGCTATCATCTCCACCCGAGGAATAAGTGGCAGAGACAGCAGAAATGTTGGCGCCACCTAGTAAATCATGGTCATAACCACCCACATCTTCTAGCCCTTCATTAACATCTTGATCCCTTTGAAACCGCATAAGCCGTGCGCCTTCACGCAAGAAAAAATAAAGGATGCTTCTGCTGATACCACGGCTTCCTCCTCCGAATTCTACATCAGCAACCTCATCATCACTGTCAAGATCACTGTTGGTCATCTCTATGACATAGTCTCCAAACACCACTGATCTGGGCATCGATGACGTTATCGTGCTGATGACATCCTGCCGCTCCCTCTCATGTTCAAGCACTCTCCATTTCTCTTCCATCGCAGGGTCCACCTCACGAGGTTTGGCACAAGGGTGTTCAGACATCACATGCTTTTTTAGTTCCTTGTATGTTCCTACATAAGAGCAGCTATCTTGCATACAGTTCCTCATCTTGTTGTTCAGATACTTCCTTGCTGATTCCACCACAGTCCATCCCTTCACTTGCCCGCGACAATGAGGGCAAGCAAGCTCCAATGCCTCAGAGTTCCCGCACGAGGACCAGGCAGGAACAAGCTGCCCAGGGTTGTTTGCGCTGGCCACTATTGAATCATGCTGCGTAGACCTCACTTTTGTATAAGCCTTCCTGAACTGATCAAGGCAGTTCGAGTGGCGGTAGCTAGTTCCACACATGTAAGGGCGACACCCTTTCTCATGAGAAGAGCAAAGCAAGAGAACAGCATTGTGGGGGAATTCCATGCACACGGAGCATGTGGCTTCTTCCCAGTCCTTCCTCTCCAAGGTCAATTTTCTTTTCAAGTTACCCGGTTCTGCAGCTACCCAGCTGTATGACTTCGGAATGGGATAAGGAGCTGACCTGAAATGGCGAGAAGAAATCCTACGCCGGCTCCTAGCAATTTTCGCCATTCCGCAAGCAAATTCTGGAAAATTTAAATGAGAATCATTAATCAGCACCGACTAAAATAGAAATTCGTTTATGCTGGCGACTGCTTCACGATTTCATTCCTATGAATGACATCTTGAAACTTAAAGGTTTGAGACTCCCCTCCGGGTGTTCATTATGTAAGAGTGCTAAAAGAGCGAATTTTAAAAAAAGAAAAAACAAACAAAAAACAAAAAACTAAGAAGCTTTGAATGACCCACTTGCTTTGTATAGCACGTGAACTCCCCAGCTCGATTCCTCCTGGACGAGTGGCTTAATGGAAAGTGGTGAACACACGCGATGAATGCGCCCCCGAGATTAACGACATCCCCACTCACCATAGAATAGTGGATACTCATTGCAAAAAAGAAAGAAGCTTTGAATGCTCTGGGGAAGCCCATATATTTGAGAATAAAGTTCCAATATTATAAATATTTTTAAAAGAAGTTACACCTAAAATAATATTATTTACATATTTAATATCTAAATTTCACTGTTTAGATATATCTCAGTCAAAATATCAAAATATCAAATAAATAAATAAATAAATAACAACCCTAGTTAGAATCTCCACCATCCCATAATCGCACCGCCACTCTCTTTATCATTTGCCATTCTGTCCAACAGGTTGCTGCTAAGTCATCACCCTTGCGAGCACTCTCCCGCCACTCTCTTTATCATTTGCCATTGTCTGTCCAACAGGTTGCTGCTAAGTCATCACCCTTGCGAGCACTCTCTAGTCTCAATTCCCTCCATCTCTATGTTCGTTCCTCACCTCTTTCACTTTAGCATAAATTCCAGAAGCCCTCAACAACAAAGAAGCACGGAAATCATACAGAAGGGGAGCACACAGGCAAGGCATCAATAGATCCAGGCGACGCAAGAAGGCATTGCGGGTCCTGCGACGACCACATCAAGCAATGTTTGCATCAAAAAGTCCAGATGCTGCGAGAAGGCATTGATGAGTCTAGTGATGGAGAGATGCAGCAGAACTCCCAAAGGAAGGTATAGATGGGTTCTTGTAATGTGTCCGGTGGTGAGCTAATAAGTGGAGCATCGATGAGTCAGACGGTTTGTTCGGCAAGATCCGTTAACTCCATTAGCAGAGAGCTAAATGATATACATAGTAAAATTTAGCAGTTAAATATATGAATCATAATTGTATCTATTATTATATCACCAATTTCTTAAATATCATAAATAAAATCTTATTTTATTAACTTTCACTAGGGCCAACAATTATACTTGAAACTCACTCGATGATAGTTAGAATGTTATCAACCTAAAATGAAAATCGATTGTCATTGGCATGCAGATGGCTTGGTTGAAAACTTAAAATTAATTTGATTCAATTTCAAACTAACTCAATCTTCTTACACGCATGCATGCATGTCAATTTGTCTCAAATCAACTTAAAATTGGCCCAAAATAAACCATTTTGACTCAACTTGAATCAAAATCCATTTTCCAATTTTAAATTGAAGCTAAGTTTCTTAAACTGGACTCATCCCTAACTCTTAATAACATATCACTCTTTCAGTTAGTTGGTGTTAACATTAAATAAAAATTTCATTAATTAAAAAAAATCTTATATTCACTTATTTATAAAAAATGCAAACATGTTTTCTTAGGTTCATTTTGGAGAACATTTTTTTATTTTATTGTCTATGTTCTCAGGAAATTAAATATACAGTATGAAAAAAATGTAAATACTTATTCTATAAAATCAACAAAAAATGAAACAAAATTAGTCATATCAATATTATGCCAAAATAGATATCATTTTTTTCCCATAGGGATGTGAAGATGATGAAGGTGACACTGCAAGCGACATGGGATGACGAGACGTTAGGGGCTCCATCGTGAGAATAAGCTCGACGAGTGGAGATAGAACGAGATATTAGAAATTATAGCATCAGGGTCTTTATATAGCTAATAGTTAACTCAATAGTAAACTAACCCATATATGGTTAAAAGTCAGTTACAATGTGCTATATTAGTAAGATTTAGAAGATTACGCTATACCAGTAATTTTAAGAAATTAAATGAAACACAATTAATTCAACAATTGTTAGATGTATAACAATAAAAATTTCTATATAAAGATATGAAATGTAGTTACAAGCACAATTGACACAAGAACAACAGTTCAATTTCCAAAAAAAATGATATTATATAATAGACATACTTGTAAAAAACCCGGAGAAAAAAATGGGACAGAAAATAGTTATATTCATGTTCCAAGGCTTTCAATTCTCAACGAGAAAAAAGACCAACCATCAAAACCATTTCCAAGAGAACTGATGATCTTCTCTTGATATGCAAGAGTAAACTGATGTTAAAAAAATTATATTGTCTATGTAAAAAAGAGAATGAATTCTAAAAATAACATAGAACCAAGAAACTGCTAAATCCAAAAAATAAAGCATCATAAAAACGATCAACTATGAGTGGAAACTTTAGTTGCTTTAGGAAAGGACACATCTGGAGCAATGGTTGAATTACCCCCATGTGATATAGAGGAGATATATTTGTATAGTCCAAATTAAAGATAATTAATCTCAGGCACATCGTTTAAAAGGCATTCAAGGTGTTTTCCTTGAGACGCATCTCAGTATGAGGTGCTTAGCAAGTGCCTCGATGCCTAAAATTTTTGAGCTTAAGCCTAGGGCTGAGAAATTAGCTCGAAGATCGTTAATCGCTCGAAAATCGACTCGTATTTTGACTCGAATCGAGCCAAACAAGCCGAACTACGAGCTGAATTGTTGGCTCAAATTTTTTATCAAGCTGATTTTGATTCGTACATAAATCGACTCGTTCGATTTTTGAACGGATCAAATGCCTCTCAGACTCTTGCGGGCTGCGGGTCATTTCATGAGCGAGCAATTCCTGTGGACCATGAGATTAAGGGCTTCGTCTAATTTATGATGGATATCTAACTTAGAATCGAGATTATAACGAGGGTTTCACCGTTTTAGCCTTCGACGCTTCGTGACTTCTTTCTCTGTTTCTTATCTTTGCAGCTAGGGCTGAGAACGATCCTTTATTCCTCGCCCTCGTGCTCGACGCGGTGACTTATTTCACCAACGCTCTCTCTAATTTCTAAGTCGCTTTTTTCTTACACACTCATTGTTACCTTCGCAACTTCGCTCAACCGCTCGATTTGTTTCTTTGCCGTAGACTCTTTTTTTTATATATTATAATTTCAAATCTTGATTACTCTCGATGACACTATTGTTGGCTTTCGATTTTTTTTTTTGTATCAATTTCACGACTTGTTAGTTGTTAGTCATGAAGAAATATTTTTAAAGATTGTTCTGTTGCTTTGAGAAATGTTCTCTTGCTAATAGAGCTCTCGATTTCTTGGTGGTATCAATATTTAGAGCTCTCGATTTGCTAGTCTCCTTTATGTATTCTGTAAAAATAATTTTGGAGTAGAACTTATGCTCCTTTCTTGGATGCTCTTGATTTTCTCTTGTCCTTTAAGTATGCAGTAAAGTAAAGTGGTGCCTGTGAATTGTGATTCTTTTCCTATGAAGCTCGTCTCTTTTCTTGGATGCTCTCGGTTTGCTCTTGTCCTTTAAGTATGCAGTAAAGTAAAGGGGAGCCTATGAATTGTGCCTTTCCTGTGAAGCTCGTCTCTTTTTTTGGATGCTCTCGGTTTGCTCTTGTCCTTTAAGTATGCAGTAAAGTAAAGTAGAGCCTGTGAATTGTGATTCCTTTCCTGTGAAGCTCGTCTCCTTTCTTGGATGCTCTTGGTTTGCTCTTGTCCTTTAAGTATGCATTTATAAGCTGTGATTCTTGGATGCACTTGCTGTCATATTAAACAATTTTAATGTGTTATCGATTTAAATGTGTTAATCATTTCTTGGATGCTCTGCTCTAGCTGTGGTATTAAACTATTTTGAACATTCAGGTTCAATGGTACCACTTCATACTGAAATATCTTTTTTGATTTTTCACATATCTTCTCTTCTCATTTTATGGCTCTATGGGGATTAGCAAATTTGATTTTACATGTAGAAAGATTGCTTTATTTGAGGTAATCACTTGTAACTTGTAAGATGCTTGGTTTAGTCTCCTTTTTATTTGAATGAGTAAGTGTACTTGGGAGTTGGGAATTGAAAATTGGCTTGTGTGTACTTTTATTCTGAACTTCACAATTATGTTTCCTCATGGATAAATCATTTTTTGACCCGATATAAGTTTGGTTGAAGTAAAATTACACGAATTATTTTTTGGCATCATGGTTTACATAAACCTATACATAATCATTTTGGTTTCAGCTTCATGATCAAATTAGAAGATTGAAATCCTAATTTCCTTGTAAGACATCAAGTTTTTTCATTATTGTTGTCTTCTTATCTTATCCCCAAACATTTTTTTGTTCAAAATCATTTTTCACATATAAAGTTCAAATATTTTCTGAATTTCATGTGAGTCTATAATTGGATCACATGTTGAAAATGCAAGAAATGCTATTGAAAGTGTGGATGAAATTACTTCTGTTGATATGATAAAAAGAGTAAAAAATAACGTTCTAAAGTTTCATAACATTTTACTAAAATATCTGTCTCAGAAAAAGAAAAAGTCATACAAAAACACAAATGCAACTATTGTGTTAAGTCTTATGTTAAACAAAAAAATTGGTACTACATCTCAATTAAGCAGATATTACAAAATGAATCACTATATAGAAATAATGCTAAAGAAAAGAGACAAAATTCTTTTGATCCTATAACCGAGGATCTTAAAGAAACTGAATCAATTTCTAGTTTGTGTGTTTCAACTGCTTATGATCATAACATAATTAAAAATATTATTGCTAAGATTATCGTGAATATCCCTTTACGATTGAATATTTATAGTTTAATATTTTGTTGAAATCTATGAATCCAAACTACCGTAAAATTTCTAGATTTGTTATCAGAAAAGAGTGCATGAAAGTATATAAAGTGAAAAAAGAAAAATTTTAAAAAGTTCTGAAATTAATTGAGAGAGGTTTCCTTACTAGTGATTGTTGGACATCAAGCCAAACAATTAGTTATGTGTCATAGTGCATTATATTAGTTCTGATTGAAAATTATAGTCTAGGATAATCAATTTTTGTGATTTAGATTCTCCTCACAGTGGAGCTGTGATATCTGAAGGTATTTCTGAAAGTTTGTTGCAATGGGATATTTAAAATAAAATCAACACTATTACTTTAGATAATACATCATCAAATAATGTGGCAGCTAGAAACTTAAAATCATTATTTACTAGAAGGTCTAGATTTATGATAATGAGAGAATTCTTTCATATTCATTGTGCTGCTCATATTTTAAATCTAATAGTGCAGGATGACTTGAAAGAAATTGACAAAATAATTGAGAAGGTAAGAGAATAAATCTTATTTATAAAGCGATCTCCTAATAGCTTACACAAATTTGGTGAGATTGCTAGACAGATTGGCTTATCCGCAACAAAATCACTATACATTGATGTTCCTACATGTTGAAACTCAACATACAAAAAGTTGGAGTCTGCATTTTACTACAAGATTGTTTTTCCAGAATACACTTTACGAGATCTTAATTATATATAGTTACCTTCTGAGGAAGATTGAAATCAGTTTGATAAAGTTAGAGAGTTGTTTCATATTTTTTATTGAATAACTAAAATCTTTTTTTGGATCCAATTATCTTACTACAAACAGACTTCTCCCAAATTTAATACTAATTAAGAAAACCTTAGATAGAGAATGTTTATCTGATACTCTATTCATTTTTAATATGACAAGCACCATGAAAATAAAATTTGATAAGTATTAGGCAGATTGTTCATTATTCTTCTCAATTGCATGCATGCTAGATCCTAAAATAAAATTATTTTCCATTAACTACTACTATCCATAGATTTATACTAATGATATTGTTGATGAAAAAAAAGATGAACTCAAACAAAAATTATTTGAGCTCTACTCTTTCTATGTTATTGATATACAACATACAACTAAAGAAAATACTGGAGCAGCCACTATATAAGTTGAAACAACATCCACAATAGAAAGAAGTCATAATTTATCTGATGATTTGGCTGGATTGTATGATTTTATAAATTCTACTGACCTTTTAGTTCCACAGAAGTCTGACTTAGAATTATAGTTAAAGAAAGCCTGTGTTAAATATTGTGATTCAAAATTTGACATTTTAGATTGGTGGAAAATATCCACCATGAAATACAAGACACTATCTAAGATGACAAAATATATTTTTACAATCCCAATAACTACAGTTGCTTCAGAGTTAGCCTTTAGAGCAGGTGGTCGTGTGCTTAGTGATTATAGAGATTCTATTTCACCAAAAATATTGGATGTCTTAATATGCAATGGAAATTGGATTCGAGCAACGTACAAAAATTCAAAAGAGCCTATGGTAATATTTTCATTATTCTAATTTTATAGTGTAATTACTTTCTATTTAATTTTTAAAAAATGACAACATCTACTTTGCATTTTCAGTTTGATATTTTAGCTGAATAAAACTTAGATGTATCTTGAGTGTGGATCTGCAGCGCAATATTTCTTTTGCGAATAATATTGTAGACTTTAACTATTTTGTGGACATTTATAATATTTTGTATTAGTGGTATTATCGAATTTATCGAAGTTTTACTACTATTTTATGCATTGTAATATAAGTTTTTAATTTTGGATGTCCAATGATAAAATTAAATTGATAAACTATTGAGACAATTTTTGATTTTTAGGCCTACAATATGGTGGATTTGTGGTTTTTAAATATATTGGTTTGATCAATAAAAAAAATTGAGACCATTTAGGGTGGTAAAATGCTTTTCAATTTTGTGCTTTTAAATTGTGACTTAATTTCTCAAACTGCAGCGTTTAAAGTGTGGTTAAAAATTTTTGGAATGTTGTTAGTTACTCTAATGTTTGAATGTGATGGAAATGGAAGGATGAAATACTTGTTTCAACTATGTTAAAGTGCTATTTGTATATTTTAGTTGATGTTCTAATGTTATCACAATAGTTTCTTGAACTTTTAAAATCATTTTGCATTTTGATATAATTGAAGTTGATATTTTTCAATGTCTTATGTCACCCTAAAAAATAACGATCATCTTAATTTTTTGAGGGGAATAAAATAAAATAAAATAACATATTCAACACAATAATTTTTTTTCTCTTATGTTATCATGTGAATTAGATTTCAATTTCATTCCACTTCACTATTGTGTATTTCAGTATTTCAATTCAATTTCACTTTTATTTCATACTATGTTGTCTTTGTGTTCTGAAATACTCCAATTTCTGTAATTATGTTACTTATGTAATACTTTTGTAATTTGGGTTCCCCTTTTATTCTATGTTCTCCAATTCCTGTGGGTTGTAGCTTTGTTCTGTTACACGGACATTTACAATTTATGTTTTTTGTAGGCTGTAGGCTGTAGCTTTTGTCTTTTCCAATTCTAAACTCCCAAATGTCTGTTATCTGTTGACTGTTGTCCTAAGTTTAGGCTTGTCTGTGCGATTGTGCTTGTGTTGCAGCCGACAACAAGCTGTTGGAGGCTTGGAGCTTGAGGTATTTGTTTTATTTTATAATTTCTATTGTTCAGTTATTTCAGTAACTTCAGTTGGAGCTTGAGGTATTTATTTTATTTCACAATTTCTGTTGTTTAGTAAATTCAGTTGGAGCTTGAGGTATTTATTTTATTTTTCTAATTTGTTATGTGGCTTGCAGTATGCATATAGTGGGGGTGGAGGGCTATCATAAAGTTGGAGATTTATTTGATTTGCTTATTCGAGAATCGAGACTATGATGAGAAGAGCATAACTATGCAATTTCAATTTTTTTCAACAAAAATTTCTGATCCATTATTGGTGGCTCTCATTGGACAGCCAGGCAACCTCGCCAATCTATTTTGGGGCTTTCTTTATTTTAACGGCGCTATGGATGGCCTCAACAACCTGGAGTCTACAAGTAGATTACAAAAACTTATATAGATTGCAGATACTTAAAGATGATTATAACTCTCTCTGAGTACCAATAGTCAATATAAATATGTAATATTGATAGTCTTTTTTTTATAATTTGATTTTTTGTATTGGCTAAACACATTTAAATATGTAAAATGAAAAATAAATTGTAAAAATTTCAATTTATCTGTACATTAATATGTAATGTATAGTAATATTATCTTTAATTGATTTAAAAATTTTAACTATTCTATTGATTTAAATTTTAATTTTACACTATTAATTCAAGAAAATTTTAATTTATTTGTTTCTTGTTTTCTTTGTGCATTAAATTTGAGCTAGTTAAACCAAAACGAGCTAGATCGTTTATATTTTCGAGCCAGAACGATTTAGATTCAAGTTAAATAGTATTGAAATTATAGAAATGAGACATGAATTGCTTGAATGGATTGAGCTCGATTCGTCGATCGGCTCGAAAGCAATGAGTCAGCTACGATCCAATTGAGCCAAAAATTGATTCAACCGGTCTAGATCGCTAAACCGGATCGTTCTCACCTCAAGCCGTGCTCACACCATTTTCATTTAATGCATATTTATTGAGGTGCAGAGATAAATATCTCGAATTAACATTTACTGTAAAAAAATATTCTTTTGTATTGTATATGAAAGGATTTAAGTTTTCATGTTTATAGTTTAAACAAATTTAAAAATAGACTGTTTAAATATTTAGTTATTCTTATTTTTTAACTATTTTGTTTTGTTTTTGTTTCTTTTAAATAACTTTGTTTTCATTTTTCTTAATTTGATTTTTAGTTTTCTTTTAAATATCTGTTTTTAATTTTCTTCATTAACTTTTTTATTATCTTTTAACTAACTTCTCTTCTATTTTAATTTTAATTAGTTTATTTTTTATTTTTTTGAGAGTTTAGATTTTATTTTTTTGAGAGATTAGATTTTATTTTATTTTTGATTTTATCTGTTTGTTGATAGATTAATGGCACAATTATGAATTAAATTTCTTTTTTTTGAGTTTTTTATGTATAGCTTGAGGCTTATACTTCAATCTCTCTTAAGGCTTCGCTTCATCTCGAAAAAATAAAACACCTTAATTCTAGATATTGCCCCACTAATGGGATAATTAAGACATTTAAAGCCTTAAATTAGTAAGATTAGTCTTAATCAATCTTGCATAATTAAAGAAAGTTAAAAATAATATAATTGAGCCTGCAATTGCATGATATGGGCTCAAGTTAGATTTGCAAAGGCTTAAATTAATTTGCTCAAGACCTTAAAATTTTGATTAGTTAATGATGTAGCATATCATATAGATCAAGAAAATGAGAACTATGTGGATCAAGAAAATTAATTTGAAAGTCAAACTATAAGCGCTAAGGTTAAAGCCTCAGTAATAGATCAAAAAACAAATCCTATTACAAGAGCCTAAACAAAAACCTAATAAAAAAAAATCCATAATTTAGAATATTTTGAATGGTATATATATTTTATTTTATTTTTTCATTTTAATATCTTATCTATAAGTTTTGTAACTTCAATTGTTGAATGAAATATAAATTGTTGCACTTTCTTAATTTGGTAAGCTCAAGTTTATTTATTTATTGATAAAATAATTATCTTTATGTTGGATCATGATTTGTCCGTGAATTAATACCAAATTTTATTTGTGAATATTACTGTGAGAAGTAGAATGGTAGAGAAAGAGAATGAGATGTCCACTATGTTGATGGATACGAAGAGTACAATGGGAATCCAACTACAAGAGCTACATAAAGATCTTAGTTGTAAAAGATCTCAAAAGCATGAAGAAAATCGGAAAAAAAAGGGGGTCCCTAAGATGCCTCTAGACTCTTTATTTATATGAACTTGTTTGTATTTTCTCAGAGGGCCTACAAGAAACTCACACAATAGTAAAGAAAAATACACAAACTCTGAGAACTAATAGAATACAGACACGTGCATAATAAAATCATGTAGCATAGGTGTGGTCTCTCGTTGACATGACTCCCCATATGGGTCAACTTGTTTGGGTCTAGATGTGCAACGTATCCATGTTCTGAGTCCTTACTGAGTTGAAACATGAGCAAGTGGCTGGTAAGTTTTCCCATCTAACACATTGGACGAGTCTAGTGATTGAGTTGGGAAAGCCATCCGAGTAGGCGACAAGTCCCCTATCGGGGATTGCCTAGTGTTGGGTCCCTTAATAGTTGAGTTGACGATGAGCTGACGAGTGACTGATGTCTAAATTGATTTTTCCTTGCCTGATTCGACTACTTGTCCACTTCGGGCAAGTTCTTTTTGCCTATAGTATACCCTAGGTATACATTTTGCTTATTTATATTTACTTGCTAGTCTCCAAAACACCTATTATAAACTTTCCGCATACTTCCCTCCCATCCTTGACATCTTCTAATAAGACCAACCAAGACCCAACTCAAATGTCACATCAACTCTAAAACCCCACTAAAGCTCAACTAAATTGCTAAAGACTAAGTCTTAATCATGTTCTCTGCTCCTTAACACCCACATAAACTCTATCAATCTAACCATCCACTTTGGATCATAAATATCACCCATAATTATTTTCAATCGTTTATCTCACCTTAAACACAATCTTTAAAGAGATTTTTCAAATCAACCCAAGCAAACTCAATCTGAATTAATCTTGGTATTCTCACCATTATACCATTATAATCCCTTCACCACATCACCAAAAACTTCATAACCAATCTTTAGATACTAAACTAAAGATTCATAACCTTTGTTATCCCTTAATCTTACCAAAAGACAACCCATGACCATCATATTTTAGTTTCAATGAAAAATTTAAGAATAAGAAAATTTTAGTTAGAATTTTATTGAGCAAGAAGAAATTTCATAAGCTCATGAGTCACTCCAACAATTGAGGAGTGTAAATCCTTTTTTTTTTTTATATATATATTTCATACAGATCGATGGTTCTAATAGAAAATCTTAATAAGCTCCATTATATAATCTAGCCAGCATCCCATATGTGAACCAACTTAAATTTTTCTTTGAGTGAAAATCATGATAAGGGAGTCGTCCATTTCATGAAAAAAAAAAAAATTTACCTTAATACACATAAAATTTTACATAACCTTCTTCACTAAAATTTTACATGACCTTCTTCACTTTCTATGCTAGCTATTCATGATGAAATTACTTATTTATTTGTCAATACTTTAAATAATTTGGGATCTTAAATACCTAATGCTTTTAGATCTAGGCATATTTTCTTATATTCACAATTACATGCATAAGCGTATGTATGTATAAAATTTGCTATTTTTTAAGCTAAAAAAATTATGTCAAAAAGCCTAAATTGCTTAAGGAGAGCTTAGGATGTAAGTGATCATTATGCCCCATCATCACCTAGAAGTTCTTTTAGCTTAGAATTCACTTTATCTTTGCATCTACATTTTAACCTTCCCCCCAACTCACCTATAGCTCTTTCCCTCACATCTATTTCTTCATTAAAAAAAGATCATATCATGGCGCCCAAATAAATTTCTCAAAATTAGATTGAAAAATTGACTATAATGATTAATTCGGTAGATCTCAAAATTCATGAAAATGAAACTAAGACCACAAAACCATTTGAGAGAAGTAGAACCGAGATGCAAAAAGCCCAAATACAAGTTATCCTTAATCATTTGCAAAATAGTAGAAATCTTGTTAAACCTTTTGTTCAAAATTATAATGCACTCCTAAAAGATGATTCTTTTTTTTGATCAAGAAGAAGACTAAACTCAAAGGAGACAATCAAATTATAAGAATTTATGTAAGAGAGACCATTAACATAGAAATGTTAATGACTTTGATCCCTCCACGAGAGTGAATATTGAAACCACCACTAATGATGGCACCTATGAAGCCAATAAGTTCTTAGATTGATTAGTCTGTGGATAAATGACTTTTTTTATTAGCATAAGAATGGATGATAAACAGAGAATTGCATTTGCTAGAATATAATTAATTAGATATGCTAAAATTTAGCAGACTAATATTTTAGCTAAAGAATAAAGATTAGGATAGACCATCATTATTTGGATTGAAATGAAGAAGATGTTAAGAGCCATATATTATCCTAAGCACCACGATAAAAAATTATATTGGCAATTATTAACTTTAAAGTAAAATAGTCTCCATGTAATTGAGTACTTAAACACAATTGAATATCTAATTGCCATAAATGACTGTCCTGATAATGATCAATAATTGGCCTATAAATCTATCATTAAGACTTGAGGTGAACATTAGATATAAAGTAGAAATATTTGACCCTCAAACTCCGGAAGAAGATTTCCATTACTTCTTTTTGGTAGAAAATAAAAAAATCCTATCCCTTCTTATAGATAAAAAGTACAAGCTCCCTATACTTCATCTCACAAGTCTATTGCTAGAGCTACCCCACTTTCCAGCCTAACTCATTTACTTAAAGCTCCTATTGATGAGAATTCTAAGAACACCAGGAAAATAATTTATTTCAAATATCATTTAATGTAAAGTACAAATCCTTTTCTTAGAAGAAACTAGGAGTGTTATAGATGATGATATTGAAGAAGCTTATGATGATCATCATTTCCTGATGAAGAGTTAGAATTCATAGATGAACCTCAAGTAAATATGATGTGATATTTGACTGTAAACACAATGAAATGGAGGATTCGAGAAGGAAGAATATTTTTAGTATTTATATTATACATAATGTGAAAATGTATAAGTTAATCATCGATCGAGAAAGAGCAATGAATGTCATTTTAACCCACACCATGACTAGAGCCAATCTTAAGACTGCATCACACTCAAAATATTTTAATGTTAGTTGGGTCAATCATACATCTCTACCCATCATATGTGGATATCTCATTCCTATAAAAACTAGTAGTTATGAAAATCAAACTTGGTGTAATATCCTTATGGATATTATTAGGTAGATCTTGGTTGTATGACTTAAATGTGATTCACTATAGTAGGAAAAAAATACTTATGTAACAAAATAATAAGATCATTAAACTCATTCTTGTCAAACCAACGAAAAAGACATCTACCATAGCAATTCATAGAACCGGCTCTAATCTACAATCCAAACCCACTATAAAAAAAGTACTAATCTTCAACTGATTATGATAAAAAATCTTATTGCTAAGTAACTTTGTTATTTTAGATCCAAATTCTAAAACATTTGTTCTACTAACATCTATAAATTTAATAATAAAAATTATTGAATTTGGAATCATAAAGAAGAAATATTTGATTTGTCCTCTCTACACCCATTACATGTGAAAGAAGTAACACTTGTTTCTAATGAGACTCACATACCTACTATAGTTTCTCATCGCCTTTCTAAATTTAGCGATACTACATCTAAAGAATTACCTGATATATTACCCCTTCTTAAGACCATTTAATATGCCATTAACTTAACCCTAGGTTCACAACTTTGAAACCATATTCATTATAAAATGAATCCTACTGAGCATGCACAACTCAAAAATATTTTGAGGGATTATGTAAGAAAGGCTTTACATAAGAAAGTTCTAATTTATGTGGATTTCTAATATTATTAATCTCCAAGAAAGCTGACACATAGATGATGTATTGATAGTCAAACCATTAATAAAATCATTATCAAGTGTAGATTTTCTATCCTTAGATTAAACATGTTATATTTAATCTCAAGGACTAATTTTTTTCTAAAATAGATTTAAAAATAGTTATCACCAGATTATTCGATTAGGAGGCTAATATAAAATTGCTTTTAAAACTCCTGATGAACTCTACAAATAGTTGGTTATGCCATTTAGATTTTTCAATGCCTCTAAAACATTTATTAGACTAATGAACTCTATCATGAAACCCTTTATAGAAAAGTTTCTTATTAATATTGATGATATCTTGTTTTTTAGTCCAAGTGAGAAAGAGAACTTACAACACCTTGGGCACTTTCTTAAATTCTTATAATTTAGCCTTCAATGTCTTGATCATATCTTATTATACCATTCAATTATTCTTCATATAAAATATAATTTCTCTTAATACAAATAATCATACATCGTTCTACATCATTTCTCCTCTTTTTCAAAAATTCTAATCTCTAGAATCAAATGGATGATAATGGAAAGAGAAACAAAAATACAATATAGGTAGAATAAATTATACACTTAAATACCAAATAATATAAGAGAAAGCAATTGATATCTATATAAAAAAAAAGTCTGGATTTCTAGAACTTCACTTAGAAAATAATCTGTGAACTACATTCCGGAGGGATAGCTGGATATTCTAAAAAAGAATAAAACCATCTATTTGATAAAAGTCGATTCTACTAGCTGTCATTTAAGGGAGATGTTCAAAAATTAGTGAGACAATGCCTAACTTATAAACAGACCAAAGGCACCAAATAAAAGTCTAGTCAATAAGTTGCTTTACCTGTTTCACATAGACCATAGGAAGATCTCTAAATAGATTTTATCTTAAATTATCCTGCATAGTTCAAAGACATAAAGAATTATTGTCGTAATTAATTGCTTCTCTAAGATGACCCATTTTCCACCTTGTTCAAAAATTGATGATGCATGTCATGTACCTAAACTATTCTTTAAGAAAACTGTAAGTTTACATGGCCTGCCTTCAACTATTATTTCTGAACAAGATTTTTTATTTATTTCATTTTTGAAAGTCTTTGTAGAAATTTTTTATCACTAAATTGAAACTTTTATCTGTATTTCATCATCAAACTTAAGGCTAAACTAAGATACTCAATCAGATTTTAGAAAACAAACTAAGGTGTTTTGCATGAAAACAATCTAGTAAATTATAACTTGTATTTACCTATCTCAAAATTTGTCTATAATAGTAGTTTTTCTAAAACAATAAAGACGTCACCTTTTGAAATAGTATATGGATACAATCCTAAACAATCTATTGATGTAGCCAATCTCCTATCTAAAAAAATTCTCGATTCTGCATTTTCATTTGCCAAAGATTTTCAAAGCCCTCATAAATGCCATAAAAAGGCAAATTAAATTAAGTAATGACAAATACACTTATAAGGCAAACCATAATATATCAACAAAAGACTTTAAAAAAGAAAAATATGCTTTAATTCACATCTGTCCAAAGCAATACCATACTACTAAGTTTAACAAATTACATGCAAGGGCTTATGGCCCATTAAAAGCACTTAGAAAGATTGAATATAATGCCTATCATCTTGATTTACCTAGTGATATGCTAATTCATTCTATTACTAATATTAAAAATATTCTATTATATAAAAAGTTAGCAAACATCCACTTATTCAATCTAACCCTTATCGGCAAGAAATCACTTAGCGAATTCCATTGCACCAGTGTGGGAAATGAGTGAGTGGTCAGGCCCCGAGTGTCGACGTGTCGAATGTGGTCGTTTGACAAAAGACAATTCTCCACTTGCAAAACCTCCTATTTTTAAAGTTGACAATATTATTAATAAAGAGGCAACCTACTAATCCATCTTTTAAGCCTCAATTTATAATTTGTTGGAAGAATAGACCACCTACTAATGACACATGGCTGACCCGTACAGACAAGAAGACTTTGTCTCCATAACTAGTAGAAGACATTTTAAACTCTACAAAGTAGAGTTCTACTAAGTCCGAGTGAGTTGATGTAGCACATCATTTAGATAAAAAAATGAAGATAGCGTAGATCAAAGAAATCAAATTAAAAACCCAATTATAGAAGTTAAAGTAAAAGCTCAAAGAACATGCCTATCTACAAGAGCTAAAATAAAATAAAATTCTAATAAAGACCCCATATTTAACATATTTTGAATGTAATTTATATTTTAATGTTTTCATATTTTTGTTTCTCATCTAGAAGCGTATGCAGTAGATCATGATATAAATAAGACATTAAAAATAAGTGGTTGGAACTTTTCTTGATAAATGGTCACTAACCACTCATTTCCCTCTATTTTTCCCTTTATTTTTTCTCAAAAATTTTTGCCCTAAAACTTTGTAATACCTATAAATATTGGTTCAAATAATTTGTAACTTTAAATGTTAAATAAAATATATTAAGTAAATTATTACTCCTTATTAGTTTGGTGCTTAATAGCTAAAGTTGGCCTTTTCTTTGATGAGATAAAATAGTTTTATTTATTTATTTTATAGTGACTTGTTACTCTTCTAAACTCCTATTGCAAACTTTTCTCATATTTCCCTCCACACTCTTAACATTTTCTAAGATAAGCCAAAAACCAACACAAACATCACATACACTCTAAAGCCACCCCACCTAAAGCTCTTGGTCAAACTAATTAAGACTAGGACCTAATCTTATTTTCTACCCCTCTATACTCACATAAACTCCATCAAATTTATTTGCTATAGATCATTAGTACATATTTTAAACTAATCACTCATAATTATTTCCAACTGTTTATCTCGTCTTAATCTCATTCCCAAAATGATCCTTTAAATTAGCTCAATATAAACTAGTCTTGCATTCCCATAACTATACCATCCTAATCCCCTTGCTATCTCACCAAGAACTCCAGAACCAAACTTTAGATATTAAACTACAAATTTATAACTTTTTATCCCTTAATATCACAAAAAAAATCACCCATCACTATCAGTTAAACTCTCATTATCCTACTTAATTTAATCACAGTTTTTAGCTCACGAAATAGACCCAATTAATTAATCCTAAGAATTAATTATATTGATAAATGACATTACATATAATTAAGCTCAAACTTAAAATAATTAGAGATTTAATAAGTTCAATTAATATCCCAGATAATACCTCAAATTAGCTATGGGCTTTATTAGTCCATGAATATGTTTGAGATGGACAACAAAAATCATAAGCAAGTAAACTTGGGTTAAAACTCTTAAAGTGTCAGGTCAGATATAAATCTAATAATAAGCTAACCTATTAGGCTTTGTATTCATATCATATTTTCCAGTAGCAGTATACAAGAGCTCACCTGAAACAATTTGTGTAAGCCTTGTGCACATCCACATTTGTACATGCCCACAAATTTGTGCGCCTTCCAAAACCTACATCTCCCAATCACAACCTTTTTTTATGAATGGGCTCCTTCCCCATCATCATCGATAATTAACTCCATAACATTGCTCTTAATTGAACATTAAATACTCTAATGCCTTTCACTCATATGAAAAATCCCCTACCACACAACTCCCTTTGCCTTCACTTTCCACTCTCATATGGATGTCCTCACACAAGACTGTGTCCTAGTGCCCTACTATTTTCCTCTCCAACATCTGTTTATTTCTAATCCCAATAACCCCATCCTGTACTATCTCTTATGCTCTCTATTGAGACCCGCATGTTTCTCTTACATAATATCAACACCCAACTTTTAAACACACGAAGTCCACTGCCTGAAACTTAAATAAATAGAACTCGATTTTATGTCAGCCTGCAACCTAAATGGTAAAGACCTCAAACCTTGCAACTTTCTTATGTGTAAGTAAACATAATTTTAATATTTTCTCTCAACAATGTTATAACAGACAAATGTAGGGGTCCAAAAATTGAAGAATCATTGAACTTCAATCCGAGCAGACTTTTGCAGCAAATTGTTAATATTGAAACTGAGAGCTCAGGGAGTGAATGCTCATCGCCAACTAAACTAAACCATACTACTAAGAACAAAGGTAGTAGTAGGTATGATCATTGTGCGACTTCAGCATTTCCAACATATCAATAACTTTTAACAAGAATAAGAGGGGAATAAGTTGACGGAATGCTTCTGCCCAAGACTTTCATTGAACAAACTTAAAATAAAATAATCATAAACTTTCGCATACAAAAATCAATCACGTTATTTGAAAATTTTGAATTTGGCTATTTCTGGTGTGGACTCAAAAAGTTGAAGTCAACTCAAATATATTGCCACACAAAATATCATACAAAATATATATAAACAACAAATAAACACATTTCATAAGATGTAACTCTTAAAAGTAAACCACACATATTTAGAAGATGTATGAGGAACCTGCAATTTGAAAATTGCTTTAGAAATATATGCCAATTCATAAGGCATGGCAATGCATCTAAAATAGCGTTCTAAGACATTATCCATCAAAGACAAGTTTAAATGACAAGGAAACATTATGTACCCTCTTACATGATTATAAATGGCATACTGCCCATAGGTAATATAAAGGATCAAATTTGACCAATCATATAGGCCAAGGCTCGGATCTAATTTTATTGATTCTCAGTTACTTTAAGAGTCATGTTGAGTCTCTACCATCAAGCCACTTCGCCTATAAAGTGAGGTCATCAGACATATTGTTGGGTCAATTCCAATATGAGTCACAAGTTCCACATGCAAGTATGATGAAAGTTAGGGATATAAGTCCCAACAATTTGGGCATGGGACAACATGCATAGAGCAATAAATCACATATTTCAAATTAAGATAAACATCAAACAAAAGTTAAAAACCAAAATGATGTATAATGGGCCTTCCTATCAATCATCATTGCAATTAATTTGTGTTGGCACAAAAGAAATAACGAGGCTTTACATGCATTTCACACAATTCTTATGTATTTATGTATAAATATATATATATAACACCTAAATTTTAAAATTTATAGAAATAACACTTAAATCTTTAATATCACATCAAAGATACTATTATCACTAACTTTTTAAAAGTCAAATACACATTTTCATGCATAGATATTAAGGAGGATCTACATATAATATTTGCTGATTTATATTAAAAAGTTCATATTAAAAAAATCTTCACATGGACAGGATTTTAACACTGCCTTTAACAGTCCCAAATTTTGGATGAGAAAAATGGAGAGTTGCGTTAGGCAGTTGAAAAAAATCATGATGTGAATCCTTTAATATATTGTGTTAATGTTAAAGCGTTCTTTAGAAGCGACGCGCTGTATGACCTGAATATAATGAAAAGTGTGCAAGGGTCATTGCATCGACAACCAGATGCAGTGTTAAATAAGCAAGGGTTCCCACACTATGGACCGATGTGGGTAAAGAAATTAGTCCATGAAACTAGAATTAGGTTAGAAACTTAAAATATAGGTACTCTTACAGGTAAATTAATGAAATTAATAGATATTATTGTTAATAAGAAGATAAACATCTTATGTATTCAAGAAACTAAATGATTAGAAAGAAGACCGAGGAGATTGATAGTTTAGATTTTAAACTTTAGTATTCAAGGAGTCAAATTAGAAATGGTATAATTGTGACTATAGAAAAAAGTTTGAAAGATAATGTTGTAGATATTAATAGGATTGGAGATAGAATTATAACTTTAAAAATTGTTATTGATACTAAGATTATTAATATTATAAGTGTTTATGCTCCTCAAGTGGATTTAGATGTATGCACAAAAGAAAAATTTTGGAATGACTAAGATGGATTAATACAAAGAATTAGAGGTGTGCATTAGTTGGTCTGAACCGCAAAATCGAACCGAACCGAACCGAACTTATTTAGTTAATCTGATTCGGTTTTCATGCTCAGTGTTTGGTTTTCGATTAAATTTGTGTGTTTGTTCGGTTTTTGATTTTTGATTCGATTTTAATTAAAAAATTTCGGTTTAATCGAAAAAATCGATTAATTTGTCGGCCCGGCAGACTCGAGTCCTTGACGGCTTGACCCATCCGCGTGAGTCGTGAGTCGTGAGTCATGAGTACTGAGTCGTAACCCCGTGTCCGTCTCGGCATCTCATGTAAAAAAAGGATTTAATATACTTCTTCGACTCTTCGAATCCATCTTTCGACCGACGTTTCGTTCCCTATGAGTTAGGGCATCAGGCATTCCGACGATTCCGCATTCGACTTTCCTAGGCGATTCCGCATTCAACTTTCCTATTCGGCTATTCCTATCTTTTTGCCCTAGCCCACTAGTTCTGACTTCACATCTAATTTCGACTCTTTGAGAGGTAAGAACTAAATCCCATGATCCCATCTCATCTCAGCCATACTATGGTTGTTCTTTGTTGTCGTTGTTGATAGCTTGATGCTGTGTCGTGGCATTTATGGCTTTATCTTTGTTGTCGTTATTGATTGTCTTCCGCTTTCTTATTTCTTTGTCGATTTTCGATTTTGATAGAGCTAGCGTTTGAAGTTAAAGACTTGAAGTTGATGTTTGATATTTCTACTTCTAGTGATTGAATGACCTACTGTTTGCACATATTTATGCAAGGTATATTAGTATTCACTGTAATGAGTTGATGACTGAGCGGAAAATGCATTTTTTTAATTTTTTTTTGTGTTGTCGAATGACTACAAATAGGATATTTACAATTTTTTTTGCAACCCTATGACTTATAAAGCTTGAATCTGGATGTTGTCTTCAAACATACATATATATATATATATATATATATATATATATATATATATATATATATATATATATATATATATAGTATGTATTGCACTTTGTTAGTTACATTTACACATTTGGGTGGTCGGATTTTATAATTGTGAAAGAAGAATGAATAACTGATTTTCTTATTTCTTTGGGTTGCCGACTGGCAGTATCGAACTTTTCCTGATTTTTTTTTTTTGTGAAAGGTTGAAAGCATTGTGATGTTATCAAGTCGAGAGCATAGAGAACTTTTCCTGATTTTTTTGGGAAAGGCTGAAAGCCTCATTAAATCCTACCATGCCAGTATATCATTACTTATGGTGATGTATGTCTTACTTGTTTATTTTTCTTATTATCATGCGAGTATCTAAGAATTAAATCCTACAATATAAGCCTTATGAATTATGATGTAAGCCTTATAATGTTATTTTTTTGTCTCTTATTATTTTTTATGCAACCATGCAAGTAATATTATTGGGACGGCTTTAATGCAAACAACACTGAATGATAATGTTAAGAAATGTGATAATATATGTTAATATTTGGAATACATTACTTGATGGAGTTGATTGAGAATTGCAATTTGTAAACATGAAATAACACTATTCAATTATATGATTCATGCTTTTTTTCATCTCAATATTATAATGTGTCCAACCGTTCTTTAGTTGAAAGAAATTTTATTGATGTAATTTATTAAAATATGCTTTACTTTTTTCATTATTATTTAGATTTTTTTAGAGTCTAAACACATGTCACAAGTTGGAGATAGTTCAAATATTATTACCCTCCAAAGTACGACCACTCAACAAGTTCAAGTTACAAGAGATGCGTGTCGAATGAAACCACCAATTGCAAAGAATAAAAGAAAAGCTCATAAACCAAAATCTGAGGTTTGGGGTCACTTTGTGAGATATACTTATAAAGAAGGAGAAAATAATGAGCAAATATAATTATTATGGAAAGTCATATCACAGTGATCCAAAGATTAATGATACTTTCAAACTTAAGGGCACATCTTTCTTTCAAAGAATCCTTAATAATGAGCCAAATCAAACTAAACTAGATTACAATTGTTAAAGGTAAAAGGTTTGTGCAAGCCTTGGCATGGAGATTTAAAAAAAATATAAGAAAAGCTTTAAGAATGGTTATCATGGTAATCTTTCAAGTGTAGGTTGGAGGTTTAAACATTTCACATCTCAATGTTGTCCAATGTTTTAAATACCTTCACGATGGACAATGACACGTGATTACTTTCAATTTTATCATGATGAGAGAGCAAATTCTAAAACATATATTCAAGAAATTCTGTCATAGAGTTTATCTTACAACTGATACTTGAACATCCATTCAACAAATTAACTATATGTGTATCACTGCACATTTCATTGATGATGACTGAAAATTCAATAAAAAGAGTTATAAAATTTTGTCCTATCTATTGTCACAAGGGAGAGTTACTTGGACAACAAGTTGAAAAGTGTCTTGTGAATTGGGGGATTGATGCAATTTTCACTGTGACAGTTGATAATGCAAATTCAAATAATGACATCATTACACACCTACAAAAAAAATTTGGCAAGAGAAGAGATAGTATTCTTGATGATCGCTTCTTACATATGAGATGCATAGCTCACATATTAACTTAATTATGCAAGATGGGCTGAAAGAGATATGTGAATCTGTCCATCATATTCGAGAATAATAAAATACATTCGTCAATCACCTGTAAGACTTACAAAAATTTAAAGAATGCATTGAAATAGAAAAAATAAAAAATTAAAAGCATGTTATGCTTAGATGTTCCTACTGGATGGAATTCCACATTTTTAATGTTAAGTGCATCAATTAAGTTGGAGAGAGCTTTTGAAAGATATGAGGAGATTGACACTCGATTTAAATCAGAACTAGAAAATGAAGAAGAGCAATGTCATAATATAAAATGTGTTTTAAGTGATAATAATTGGAATAATGTTAAAAGATTGCTCCCTTTCTTGGAAAAAATTTATGAGCTCACTTTAAGAATTTTCGGTTCTTTCAGTGACATCAAATACTTTTTTCATAAAATTGCGTAAGTTCTTTCTTCTTCAAGTTTGGCAAATGGATGGTGATCCAAATGAGAAATACGACTTCCAAAACGATGACAAAATTTGATAAATATTGGAGTAACATAGAAAATGAATTTGAATATATATCTGTCATTGTTTTAGATCCCCGATTCAAGCGTAAGTATGTAGTTTGTTGGATATGTATGTTGTATGATGTTGCTTTAGCACAACTTATTAGATTATCATGCTATGATATGTTTCATGATTACAAAATAAAAATAGTGGGTGAAAGCCAAGTAGAAAGTGGTCTACTTGAGAAACAAAATTTTTTTGAAGAGCCTAGTGTTTTATAACTGCAATCTTCTGAGAAAAGATATTCAATGATAGAGAAATTCAAAAAATCTAATTTTGGTAAGGATGATCTAAATAACAAATCAGATCTAGATAAGTATTTGGCTGAGGAGCCTCAAGTCATGAAATATCATTTTGATATTCTAAATTGGTGGAAGATTAATGCACCGAGATTTCCTATGCTCTCATACATGACTCATGGCTTTGTCTCGTAATCAATTTTAAGACAAAGAATGTATTCTCGATACATTTAAGTTCATTATCCCCAAAGATCGCACTATAATAATACGCACAGATTGGAAAGCAAAATGGAGCTTAATCTAGTAAATATGGAATAAAATATTAATAACATTGACAAATTTGATGAAGATATTTCTTATGCTTAAATTCATAATTATTTATTATTTTCAATCTTATTACTTAGAGTAATTAATTGTTCATTTGCATTATAGATTTAGCAAAATTTACAAGTGAAACACAAACTTCTTGACTTGGCTTATGATTATGATTCCAATATGAGTTATAGACTTTCGGATTTCAATGGTCTCCCTTGCTCTTAGCCTATTACTTTATTCACTTACTCAATTTGCTGTTAGTTTATCTTTTGTTGCTGCTTGTTTGCTTTCATCTCTTCTAATTTATTGTTGGATGGTAATTTGGATCGGCTGCTATGTTGGACTTTGGTAAGTTTTGTTAGTATATAGGAGGTCAATATAAGCTGGTTTGTTTTGACTATTATATTAGAAAAGCTATTAAGATTACCATGCTGGTAGCTTGGTTGGCCGAGCTTCGAGTGCTTCACTCTCTGGTTTGGCTTATGATCTTGTTTCGATTCTTTTCAATGTGCTGTCACTTTTGAATAAGCCTGTTAGTCTGTTACTTTACTTATTGACTTACTCATTTTGCTGTTAATTTATCTTTTACTGCTGCTTGTTTGCTTTCATCTCTTATAATTTGTTGGGTGCAGTTAAATAAGGGGGTTCCACATTATGGACGGATCGAAAGAGAATACTTAAACTAATTAGGGATCTTAGAATATAAGTATCTTTACAAGAATGAAATTAGTAGATATTATGGTTCATGTAGATAAGATAAATATTTTATGTGTTCAAGAACTAAATGGGGGAGGCCAAGGAGATTGATAATTTAAGTTTTAAACTTTGATTTTCGTGCAGGTCTAACTAAAATGATGTAGTGTGACATAGATAAAAGTTTGGAGGATAATGTTATAAATATTAATGACAAGATAGAATTATAACTTTAAAGATTATCATTGATATTAAGATTATCAATGTTATAAGTGCTTACGTCCTCAAGTAAGTGGATGTAGTTCTCAAAAGTAAATTTTGAAATGAATTATGATTAATACAAAAGATACCCTCAAGAAAAAAATATTTATCGGAGATTCAAATGTATTACGCCGCAGAAAGTTGTAAGATTTTAAAAGATTCACGTGATTACGAATGAATTAAATCTAAAAACGTAAGACTATATTAGATTTCGCTTAAATTTTACGATTTCAGAATAAGTAATACTTTATTTAAGAAGATATGAACATATTATTACTTATAAAAATAGATCTGAAAAATACAAATCGATTATTTTCCTCGATAAAAATAGATCGTTTAGATTATAAAATCAGAAGCATCGTGAAAATTTAAGTTCAACATCGATTGTTAGTTTTAGATTTTAAGATGAAAAATAAATCAAATTATTGTCTTAAGATGGGATTTTAATAAAGAATACATATAAAAATATTTTTAAGAGAAGTTCTACAAGAAACTTAGAATATATAATGTCATAAGAAGTTTAATATTATATAAAAAAAAGAAGTGTGAAATTAAGCAGTTAAAAACGCTTGGAGAATCAAGGAAAACTTCTTTAATAAAATAATAGCTGAGTTAAAGTATATAAGAAAATATAAAAAAAAAGTAGCAGTGAAATTAAGTAATATTATATAAAAAGAAGAAATTAAATTCTTTAAAAATAAAATACGCTTAGAGAATCAAAGGAAAAAAACTTTTAATAAAAAAATTGGTGGTGGAGTTAGAGAAGAAAAGATAAGAAATAAAAATATTATTATAAAACTTGATTTAGATGTAAAACTTCTGGAGAGAGAAGATATAAAATGACCAGAGATTAAGAAAATAATATATCTGAAAAAATTTAACTTTTAGTGACACAATAGATTATATACCAAAGAAGGTGAAAGATGTATGTATAAGTTAGCCAACCAAAGAGATAAGAGAAAGAAAGACCTGTTGAGTGAGTATTAAGGATGAAAATAATAAAATGCTTTTCTTAGAAAAGGATATTGAAAATAGGATGAGATATTTTGATAAACTTTTCAACGAAAGATCTGAAAGTACAATTGATTTTAACCAACCTTAATACCCTAAACATAATAGAGAATTTTATTTTATCGTCGACATTAGTAATCTGAGAAGCTTTAAAGAAAATGAAATGTGAAAAAAAAGTAGGACTTGATGATATTCCAATAGAAGTGTGAAAATGTTTAGGAGATCAAGGAATTTTTTAGCTTACAAATCTTTTTAATATTATTTTAAAGAAAAAAAGATGTCGATGAGTGAAGAAAGAGTTTTGGTTCTATATTTAAAATAAAGGTGATGCACAAGACCTGCAAATTATAGAGGAATTAAGTTAATGTGTCATACATTAAAATTATGAGAGAGAGTAATTAAGCATAGTTACGATGTGATACAAAAGTTTCTCACCGGGTTTGGTTTCATGATAGGTAGATCTACTATGGATGCTATACATTTGTTAAAAGGTTTGATGGAGACGTATGAGAAAGTAAGAAGGATCACATATGATGTTTATTGATTTGAGAGCTTATGATAAAGTTTTAAAGTTTATGTTCTTTGGAGAGTTCTAGAACAAAAGGAGAATATTGGTTATATTCAAGTAATTAAGGATATATGCTAGAGTCATTGTGTCCAAACACAAGGAAGATTGACAAAATATTTTCTTATTTGGTTGGATTACATCAAGGATCAACTTTAAACCCTTATCTTTTGCTTTAATTATGGATGATCTTACAGGCATTTACAAAAGATGTACCTTGGTGTATGTTTTTTGATGACATTCTTCTTGATAAGACTAGAGGGAGTCCAAGAGAAACTTGAATTATGGAGGTCAACATTAGAGTCTAAAGGTTTTCATTTAAGTAGATCTAAAATTGAATATATGAGTGTAATTTTAGTTGTAGAAGTTCTAAGTAGTTGTGTGAACAAGTCATTAATAAGATTGATGAGCTCTATTGTTCAAAATGATGGTGAAATAGATGGAGATGTTATTAATAGAATTCAAGTTGGATGATTGAAGTAGAGGAATGCATCTGGCCTATTGTATGATAGAAAAGTTTCACTCAAACTTAAGAGAATTTTATAAGATGGTGGTAAGACCTGCAATGACTTATGGTGCAGAATGTTAGCTAATAAAAGAGAAGCATAAGACTAAGTTAAGTGTTACAAAGATGAGGATGCTCAGGTGGATGAGTGGCTTTACTCTTAGAGATAAAATGCAAAATGAGTATGTTCAAAAAAAAGTTGGAGCTCCAGGGCGATAAGATTAGAGAGTCGCTTAGATGGTTCCACATAAAGTGTTGGCCATAATTGGCCAGAGAGTAGATGCATTAGATTTGCTTATGTTAAGAAAGGTAGAGGTAGACCTAAACTTGATTAAGATGTATAAAAAATGACCTTAGTATACTTAAATTAAATGAGAATTTGACACATAATATGACACCATGGAGACGAAGGATTCATATAGCTGACCCCACTTAGTAGGATAAAGGCTTGTTGTTGTTGTTGTGGATGGTAATTTCGTTTGGCTGCTATGTTAGACTTTGGTGAGTTCTACTGGTATATGGGAGGTCAATATAGGTTGACTTGCAAGTTTGTTTCGGCTGTAATTCTTGGTGGTTTGGCTGGATATCCTGGATTTACTGGTTTGGGCCATTTGGCCATTTGCTGCGGTCTCAGTTCTGAATTTTTTTTTCCTGAACAATTTACTTACATGCCAATGAAATACTGAATTTACATACAGACTTTTTTTAGGATTTAGGGGCAATGATAGCAATGATGAAATGATCAATATTTACATACGGTTGGTGACTTTTTTTTTATATTATTGCCCTCTTAAGTCTTAAAGGCTTAGAACTGATGATTTCTCAAAATTATTGATGTCCCGTATGTATATATGGTGATCATATTTTTTTAGATATTACACTTGAATCTTGTTAACAAAATATATTTTTATAGCTGTGTTGAGCCCCAAACTATATATATATATATATATATATAATTTATTTTTATAGATTTGAAGCCTTTGGAGACTTGGAGTGCTTGAAATTGAAGATTTCAAGGAGAAATGCTTGAAATGTGCTCAACATAAGTGATATTTCTACAGTTTACTCAAATTTATTTACTTAAATGTTGTCACTTGTCAGTTGTCAATAAATATAAATCATGTTGTACTCTTATTTTTTTTCTCTTTTTTTTGTGTTAGTAGTTTATTTTCTTATTTGGAGTACATTAAATTGCATCAATATGAAATCCTCTTTACAATATATATATATAGTTTAGTTAATAAATTTTCCTCTTTTTTGTTTAACTTTGAAATCTTTATTTATTTATAATATGCTCATGTTATTCGGTTTATGAAAACCGAACCGTATAATTCGGTTTATTTAAATCAATTCCTACGATTTTTTTTGTACTAATTTGGTCGGTTCAGTTTTTTTTTTTAATTTTGGTTCGGTTTATTTGGTTTGACCAAAAGAATAAACGTACCAAACAAATTGACCGAATGCACACCCCTATAAAGAATACCTCTTAAAGAAATAGCATTTAATATAAGAGATTTTAATAGACATATTAGTAGAATGATAGACAATTTTAAAAACATTCATAGTGGTTATGGATTTGGAGTGATAAATGAAGAAGGTATGACTATACTAAATTTTACTTTAGCTTATAATTTTGTAGTTGCTAATACTTTATTTAAGAAAAGAGATGAGCATATTATTACCTATAAGAATAGACCTCGTTAAACACAAATTGATTATTTTCTAATAAAAAATAGATCATTTAAGTTATAAAAATTGTAAGGTCATGCCAGGTGAATGCTTTAATACCCAACATCAACTATTAGTTTTAGATTTAAGATGAAGGGTTGGAAGATGAAAAATTAATCGAAATATTATCCTTGGATTAGATAGAGGTACTTAAAGAATATTAATAAAAGTATTTAAAAGATTTATATACATACCACATTATTCTTATGAATTTACATATTTGAGACCTAAAATTAGATATTTACTTATCTAACACTTTCCTAAGCTTAAAAATATTGTATCACTTTTAAAAAGTGAGTGATGATAGTATATTGATGTGATTTTGAAGATTGAAGTGTTATGCATTTAAAAATTGAAGTTTAGATGTTGTAAATATAAATACATAAGAATTGTGTGGTATGTAAGCAAATCCCCCAAAATATTTTTAGAAATAAATAATAAGATCTTAGAATTTGGGATGTGTTAGAAAATGCTAATGTGTATGAAAAAAAGAAAGTGAGATTAAAGAGTTACAAAAAAATATACAATCAAGAAAAAAACTTCTTAATAAAATAATGCAGACAACAACAACAACAACAACAAGCTTAATCCCACTGGGTGGCTACATGAATCCTTCGTCTATCAGTGTCCAAACAAATAGTGTAGTTAAAATGTGCAAAAGAAGATAAAAAAAAAAGCTTTGTTATAAAACTTACTTTAAATGTAAAAACTAGAAGAATTAAGAAAGATATAAAGTAGCCTGAAGAGATTCTAAAAAAGAAATATGTGATTCAAAAAATTGATTTTAATGATTTATATAATAGATTGGATACCAAAGAAGGTAAAAAATATATGTATAAATTAACTAAGCAAAGAGATATGAAAAGTACAGATTTAGTTCAAATGAGATACATTAAGAATGAATATCATAAAGTATTTTTCTAAGAAGAGGATATTAATCATAAGTGGATGAAATATTTTAATAAACTTTTCATTGAAGGTTGAGAGAGTGCGATTGACTTTAACGATCTTAGTACCTTAAATAAAAATAGAGAAATTTATTTTTATCATTATATTAGTAAAATTGAAATTGAAGAGGTGTTAAAGAAAATGAAGTATAAAAAAGTAGTAAGACCTAATGATATTCCAATAGAAGTATGAAAATATTTAGATTAAAGAATTTCTTAACTTACTAATCTTTTTAATATTATTTTAAAAACTAAAAAGATGTCAGATATGTGGAGAAAGAGTTTGTTGGTTTCTATTTTTAAGAATAAAAGTGATGCACAAGAGTGTGCAAATTATAAAGGAATTAAGTTAATGTGTCGTACATAAAAATTATGGGAGAGAGTAATTGAGTATAGGTTATGATGTGATACAAAAGTTTCTCAAAATCAATTTGCTTTCATGCCAAGTAGGTCTACTATAGATGCTATTCATTTGTTGAGAGATTTGATAAAAAATTATAGAGAAAGTAAGGAGGATCTACATATGATATTTGTTGATTAGAGAAAGTATTTGATAAAGTTCTCCAAGAGAAGTACTTTGGAGAGTTCTGGAAAAGGAGTTAATATTGGCTATATTCAAATCATTAAGGATATGTATACTAGAGTTGTTACTTGTGTCCAAACACAAGGAGGATTGGCCAAATATTTCCCTATTTCAGTTGGATTACAACAAGGATCGACTTTAAACGCATATCTTTTCGCTTTAGTTATGGATGTTCTTGCTAGGCATTTACATGAGGATGTATCTTGGTGTATGCTTTTTGTTGATGGTATTCTTCTTATTGATAAGACTAAAGAGTGAGTTCAAGAGAAACTAGAATTATGGAGGCCAACCTTAGAGTCTAAAGCTTTTCATTTAAGTAGATGTAAAACTAAATATATTGAGTGTAATTTTAGTTGTAGAATATCTAATGGTGGGGTTGTGACATTAGGTGACCAAGTCATTAAAAAGAGTAAACATTTTAGATATCTTAGGTCTATTGTTCAAAATGATGGTGAAATAGATGGAGATGTTGTTAGTAGAATTCAAGTTGGATGGTTGAAGTGAAGGAATGCATCTGGCCTATTGTGTGATAGAAAGATACCGCCTAGTCTTAAAAGAATTTTATAAGATGGTGGTAAGACTTGCAATGATTTATGACACAGAATGTTGGCAAGTAAAAGAGAAGCACAAGATTAAGTTAGGTGTTCCAGAGATGAGAATGCTTAGGCAGATGAGTGGCTTTATTCTTTGAGATAAAGTACGAAATGAATATATACAGGAAAAGGTTAGAGTAACTCCAGTGACAAATAAGATTAAAGAGAGCCACCTTAGATGGTTTGACCACGTAAAGCATCGACCGTCCGATAACCCAATTAGGAGAGTAGATGTATTAGATGTGCCTTATGTTAAGAAAAATAGAGATAAAACTAAAAAGACTTGGTTAAGATGTATAAAAAATGATCTTAGTTTATTAGAATTAAATGAGAATTTGACACTTAATAAAACACAATGGAAACAAAAAGGATTCATGTAACCGACCACACTTAGTGGGATAAAGGCTTGTTGTTGTTGTGTTCACAATCAAAGATAAATTTAAGTCACGGTTTTCATTATATTATAGGACTTTAAAATTAAATATGATAAGTCAAAGTTCTCAAAATAAAAGTAATTAGATTTGTGTCTAATGTGTCCAACACAAATGCACAATGTCCCAAGAGGATTCCAACAAGTTTCCTAACAATAGATTTTTTAGGGAGTTTTAAAATATGTTATTAAAATGGAAAAAAATGAGATAAATCAAATAATGTGTTCAACATGGTATCCTACTCCTAGACTATTGAGTGTACAAGTGTTTGGTGACAGAGTTCCATTTGTCTACAAGAAGTACCAAACAGACCAAATTTTTTTAATATTCAGAATATGTAATCATTTTGGAGTATTAAATAATGCACTAAGACCTACAAATATGCAATGAATGTTAAAAAAGAAAACATTAAAAGCTAAATGTATATAGAGACACTTGAAAGATTTTGACATCACATTGAGGTCAAAAGGTCATAGAACCGAAAAGAAAAAGGTTTTAAGAACATCTAATAACCAGGCAGCCAATAATCTAAAAACTTTCAAGACCATTGCTAAATAACTTATAAATTGAAAATTATAGCTCACAAGCCTACTGCCACTTAAGAAGACTACAAAAATGATCTAAGCAGAAATAGGAAAATCATCAACAACTGAATTATTGGACTGCTATCACCAAAACTCCAATTGGTGACAAAACGAAAGTCCGAGAAAGTTCAATCCTATTTTAACCACAAATAATTTAGCAGTGATTCAGTTTATTGTCAACACAATGTCATATAAGGACTTTGGAATATGCTAGCAATTTGATTTATTGATATATTTAAAAAAATAAGAAATGATATTTAGAATATTGTTTGATGAAATTTATGTCATTCAAATTGGACCACATCTAGATGTCACATCTTTTAATTTTTACATCCAAAATGTTTACCAAGGGAAAATGTAGAATAAGGAAAAGAATACTATGCGTTAACAATTGAATCAATTACATTTTATGAATTATGTCTAAAAATTTGCATAATTAATTCATATGATTGTCAATACTTAACTGCTTCCTATTTAAGACAAAATCCAATTAAGCAAATTGCTCAGATTAAGCAAATTATTTTATTTGTCTTGTACGATATCTTTTCTATATAATGATAAATGAGTAGAACCTTTGAGAGGAGGGCAAGCAATTTTGTGCATCAAAACTTGTTTGACATGGTTCAAAGCCAACGCTCTAAATCATCTGTGTATTTATTTTGTCTCTCGGTTTTGCTTAATGAAGGTCGTGAAGATCCCTTTTAAGGGTTTCGTGAAGTTCCCATGATAAAACTTATGAAGATCCGTGAGGATCCCATAGTTTTTCAACATGCATATTGATAAAGATCCCTTGAGAATCTCCATGAAAAATTGAGAGATCTTGTTACTTGTCCGCTTGAACCTCATTGACCTCATGACCCACAATTCACTTTTAGCTTATTGCTCATTTGTGGCTTTATTTGCTTCATAGCATGATTGATCGCTATGAATTATTTGGATATCTTTGGTGTGTGACTAACAAGTAAAAATTACTCATGAAAATTTCATTTTCCATTATTTGTTATGGGAATACAACATTGATGAGAGGGACTGCTCGTCATCTTAAATCATCAAACTTGGCCCAATGGCAAAATAAAGATGTAAGAGTCATGACTTGGATGTTAGGATTCATTCTTCGATGATTGTTCATCTAATGCTAAGACAACCATAAATAAATGAGAGTATTAATGAATAGTTTACAATCAAGAAAATGCAACCAAATATTTTCAATAAGAATATAATATTAAGTACACTCAAGGAGATCTCTCAATTCAAGATTATGTTTCTAGACTTCAAAATTTATGGACTGAATTGGCTTATGTTTATATAATCTATGTTAAATTGCCTTCTGAAACTATTTTAGCTATTTAAGAAGTTTACAAAAAAATAAATAATAAAAGAGATCAGTTGTTAATAAATTTCATCCTAAATTTGAGGTTGTTCATTCAAATTTGATGAATTGTTATCCTTCATTTTCTTTAGATGTGTGCTTTAGAGAGTTAAATCATAAACAGCAACAGTTGTGATACAAATTAAATTTCAAAAACATCAAGTGAATGCAATTCCATATACATCCCATGGAAAGAATAAAGAAAGTAAAATGTAGCATGTATAATGCTTTGATTGCAAGGGTTACATACATGTTGCTATCAATTATGCAAAAAAAATCTTTGCAACTATTGTAAGAAGCCTGGTGCATGGGCTGTATTAACAATTTTTAAAAATGTCCAAGTGAAGATGAGGTTGTGCAAGAAAATAAACACATGCTATGACTTTATTTAGACAAATTTACAGTGTTGAAAATACGAAAGAGATCTTTATAAGAGCAATCATGTGGTAGCAATCTTCATGATTCACATGGAAATGGCTCAATTTGTAATCTTTATGATATTCTTAATTCAAGGGGTTTAAAAAATATCTTTCAGTGGAGCATCTTGTAATTTTTCTATATATGCTAGGATAAAGAGCGCATATTAAAATAGTTAGCTTTTGGGTGTGAACTGACTTCAAAATAGCTTTAAAAGTTGTTAACACTTCAAAAATAAAACTTATTACCCTACCAAATTTGGTGATAAACTCAAAGATTACCAATAACTTAAAGTTTATTCTATGATTCAAAAAAAAAGGCAATATCAAAGCATATATCTTATGTAAGCCTTATAAGATAATATGATTAGATTTATAGTGTGATTGATTTCTCATAGCATAGTGTTGGGCGTTAGATGAAACACACATTAAAGCTTTTCTACCATTTGAAAAAAGTCTTCATTTTTCAAGGAGAAAAGCCTAATTTTGCGCAGAATATTTTTGTAGCGAAGGATTTAATTTAGCTGCTTGTGAATGGTTAGCACATGACACCCTTGTGTTTAAGGATATATTGGGAAGATAAATGTTTTTAAGGGTACTTAATGCGAGTGCTTTAAGTTGATGCAAACCATTCACCTAAATTAGGATTTATAGTTCTATATCACAAAACAAGATATTATCTTAAAGAGTGTTCTGATCATGCATCAACAGATGAGAAAAAAATTGCTTAATCATTTCTTCTTCATATAAACCACTATGGAGCATGCATTTGGAAAGATTAATTTAAGATATTAACAAGATCTCTTTGTCCCTTTATTTCATTTCCTTCCTGAGTAGACAGACACAGTAATCAATTCATGCATGCTGCATAATTTGAATTTAACAAATGGTAGAAATTAACTCATACACTAAGGACGCTTGGGGAAGATGAACCTAGATATCAAATACCATCATTTGATAAAAGAAGAGTAGATTTTACGAAGGGGCACAATGTTGTTGCACAAATGTGGGATAAAAAAAGGTTGAATAGAGCATTAGATGTCTTATGGCAGTGATTGTCATAGGTTGCCTGTTTAAAATATGTGTGGATGCTCAAAACTATTATCTGATTTGTTAAATTTTTTTAGTATCCAAGATGAATCTTGCTTCTGTCAATCAAGTTACTGAAAGTGTCAACATGAATTGCCATGAATTAATGTATGAACATGATAGTTGCTTCTATGGATTATGTTTAATTGCTGTATAAACTTCTTTGATAACTATTTGGCATTAAACAAGTGTTTTAACATATCGTAGAAGTTCATACATGCCAAAGAGCAAACATAAAGTTCTATGGATATAACATCAACAAAATGAATATACCCCAAACAATAAGGAGAGAAGAACTACCTCTTTTGTTAGCCAACACGGATTAATAAAGTGCAAAAAATGATGTTATAGAATAGGTCTCGTTACTCATACAAAGCAAATGGACAGAAAATAGTTCTTATGCATTACTTCCAAAGCTAAGTTGGACAGAGCATGAGAAAAGAAAATCAAGATGAAAAACCTTAAGCCATGCAATTTTTGTAGGAAACTGACTGTATGTGTGGTACATCAATGGAAATACAACTGTAGACCTATACCTCCTGAATATGATTCAATGGAAACAGTTAGTGGATAAGGCCATGTTATTGGGCAGAAGGCATGGGACATCAATGAAGAATTGCAAATTTAAACATCACTGTCCCAGAGAAACTTGATGGGCAAACCTTCCCAATACCAAAAATTTCTTTGGAAATATTCCTATTGCTGGGGTAAATCTCACTGATCTGCTAAAGATGAAAAAGTTGTAATTGATGGTACCACATATCATGGTAGTACAAGAACAAACTAAGAGAGCATGTAGGAAAAAATATAAGACTTCACAATTATAGTGCATGTCTTGTACTGCAGAAGGAGTAGACAAGATGTCCCATGCCATGGTAACCATCAATCAAGTCATGGGCATGACGGGGTACCATGATACTCTTTAAGTGGTGTACAGAGAGCTGAATAGTCTTAATAACATTACTGAGAATGAGATCAAACCTCATTTTTGCATAATCTAACCTAGCAATTGACCAAAAAGTGTGAAGGCAAAATTTGCTCATAATTTTCTTTGAAAAAACTCATAATGTCTAGTTATCTGCACTTTATAGTTTCAGCTTGATGTTTTGAACTTATATAAGACATCATGGTTGTCAATTCTATCCTCCATAGATTTATTAAATAAAATTTGCATTAAAATTCTAGTTATTTGTTTGATTATTTTGTTGTTCTCGGTTGTGGAAATGTTGCCACATGATTCAACAAGAAATTTAGAAAACATTTTATATATGATAATAGTAAGAGGGTATTCTGACCATAAATGTACTAGACTCTAAAGATAGCATTGAACCAAACAATTGCAACCTTGGAAATATTGAGATTTTTTCAAACAATAACATCAAATCAAATACATGATATTTTAAAGATGGTACCGACATCTAATAACATTCATATCTCATTGACATGTAACACTAAAATAGAAGGACCAAAAAACAATAACGCAAAAACAAATAACATCTAAAGTTCATTGCAATGATCCATAAGAAAATATCAATAGCATACTGATCCCTTGTGGATGAATAATATTTCATTGTATATACTGAGACAATTGAAAGGCCATGGCATTAATTTCATAATTTCACTGAGTCACAATTTCTTTGGAGATCAAGGAAATCTCAAAATTCTTTCAAACTCCATGAATGAAAATTCTTCCAAAAGCAATAAACTATAGGCTAGGTAGGCACTTTGCTGCAGCAATTTAAACTTTATTCACATAATAAGCTTTTTAGTGAAGCATGAAAATTCTTTCTTTCATCATCAGCATCATTGCCATCATTATAATTAGACTGATGTCACTTATCACAATTTCCAACTACTTTAAATAGGCTATAAGAATCCTCTTACTCCATTCATACCCTTTGAAGACAAAAAAAGTGTTACCACTATTTTGTACAAATCATTTTGCACAATTTGTAACCTTGGTGCGCCTTCTAATCTCCATCATATAATCTCAAACCACTTAAGCTTATTTTCTATTACTTTATCTTCAAAAAACAATGCTATGTTTTTTTTCTAAAACAACATCTCTCACTTTGTCCTTCCAAGTTAATTATATATCATTCTGAACATATTCATTTTTGGCATGCCCAACTTAAATATTAGTGAGTTCTTATATCATCATTGTAGTCTTTTCCAAATATTTAGATCATCATTATAGATTGTTCTCCATTCCTTTGTAATGATTATTGTATGTAGTGTTCACTTTAATTTATGCATGTTTTTAGAATGTCTACAGACCTTAAACCATGAAATTTCTCCTTAACTTCTTTAATTAGAGCAAAAGTATATTTGCTTCCCAAGAAACTTAAATTCTAAGATAAAATTTGATTATAAACAACCAACTTTCATTTCATTTGACTCAAACCTCTTGTGTAGTCCATGTGCAGGTTGCATCCATGTCAGAGTTCTACCAATTTAAGAAAAATGTTTAGATTTCAAAGCATCACCAAGCATATAAGTCATTCCAACAGCATCCAGCAATTCAAACATTACAATGGGAGTAGCTGCAAAAAACTATGAATTCTTTTCCAAGCATTCCCTTCATGAAATGCTTTCATTCATAATTATCAGATGGATTAACACCATCTTGTTAGTGATTCAACTATTTATCAACAGCTAAGGGCATATTCCACACACAACACATAATTTATGATATTGAGATGATTGATAATGCCTAGATATGACGAAGGCATAAGATAAATTATCTGCTAATCTAAAAATGAAACAATTAATAATAGAATAGAAGAATCCCAGTACAAGTAGAGAAGTACAATTTCCTAGCCCTAGAAAAGCAATATTAGAGAAAACTACTAGAAAATGTTCTTAAATTATGCTAGAAAGTCAATATATCTATAACCTGCACTTCACAAATAGCAATTTACCTAACAAGGCATAAGATAAATTTAATACAAGTTTTCATCACAAAATAGGTGAAAAAGGTTATGCCGCCTTGTGCCTTGTATATATACATTCAAGCATACACACTCTTAGTGCATCATGTTTTTATGGACATTTGAATGATCTCAATTCAGTTAAAAGTCATTGAAAAGTAAACAAGAAGTTGAATAAACGCCACATCCTTGTGGAGAAAGCTTGAAAAAAATCCAATCGTTAAGGGGTTTCAGAATCTCATTTCAAAATATCAACTGAATCATCAATCTCTCCACCCACATGCATCCCACAAAACCAGCACTTATTTACAGGCATACACAGGAAAAATCACAAGGGGCATCAGGTAAGGAGGAATGGCTTCAGAGATGAAGCCATCTGATAAAAGGGATCAAGTCTTCTGAAAACAAAAATGCAACAAGCTAATCGAGTTTCTCTGATAAACTCAAGTCAAATGCCTGAAGCTCTGGCAACCTACAGGTTACATGCATAAATCAGTTGTCCCACGAGAAGGCAGTCACAATAGTAACCATACGTCACCACCTAATATCAGCAAACAAATCCCTTTCTTTATCCGTCAAATATTTTTCTTCACACCAAACATGAGTAGCAGAACAATTCTTCACCTTCTTAACGTAAGTGAAACTAAAACTCCCACTATTATCTCAATCCAACTCTTAGATGCTAAAATCAAAAACGCTACCAAGTTGAATAACACTTATAGTGAGATATCCAGTAAACAATGCGAATTTACGTGTATCTACGAAGCAATGAAGCGAAAGTGTAGATCTTTAGCAGTTTCAAGCACCAACAGACACAACAACATACCATCAGATGACAAAAGAAGCAGGACGGAGAAGCGACTTGGCTTCCAGAGAAAGCAGTAGGAATGAGTTAGCAAAGCCAGCCAATAAGTTCAATATCAATTGCAAACACTAGGATAAATGCGAAATTGAGTGAAATATTCGCTGGACTCTTCACAAAAGTCCAAGACCAAAACCTAAGCTTTAATAAATTATATCAGGTAAAACCATAAAGTAATCGAATAAAGGCGCGCGCACATGCACACATGCAATCTCGATCTTCGATTTTAACGGGCGATTCAGATAATTTTGGAGAAATTGCAGTGATTAGGATGAGGGGGATGAGGGTAAAGTAGCGCGCAAAGCTACGTGCCTGGCAGAGAATGGATCGAGGGGGAGCTAGGGTTGTTGATGCCGGAACTGTGCTCGCTCGATCGTCTCTCTCCTGGAGTTCGCTTCGCCGTCGAGGACGGAGTAATTGGAGGCCAGTGAGGGAGCGAGCGAGGGTATTGTGGCGGGTGAGGCCTGGGCAAGCCTCTCAACAATCGAAGGCGTAAACCGTTTTTTGCTTTGGAGGTATTTGGTTTTCTTGCAAGCAGAGAAATGGGGTATAATCCAAGAGCGAGGACTGATGCTTCGTCGGGAAAAAAAAAAAAGGAAGCCTAGTAATTACGCAGCTCCGGCGCTGCGGCAGTGATGAAGTGGCATCTTTAATTTTTTTATTTAAAAAAAAAATTAAATACATATCACATAACACATTTTTTCTACAAGAAAAAGCCATACGTTTGTTATATTTATCTGAAAATAATAATAATAATGTGATTATATAAAAATTTATTATTTTAAATATTATGATTGGATCTATAATTTTTTTTATTTTTACATAATTTTTTAAACTTCATTAGTCAGATCAAATTAAAAAAAAATAACTTTTTCATCTTAGATTTTTCTTTAGATCAGACGGCCATTCAAATCCAACTACAGCAAGGACGTTAAAACTTTTTTTTTTTTTTTTTTACTATTATTATTTATAAATGTAACTAATTAAGTAATGTATAAGATATTATTATTATTTATAAATGTAACTAATTAAGTAATGTATAAGATATTAACCTAAGCTTATAAATAAAGAGTAAAAAATTGATACTAGGCAACAAAAATCTAAATAATCATACATAATCTTGTGCACTAAAATTTCTTATGGCAATAAAATTTGACTCTCTCTCTCTCTCTCTCTCCTCCAAGGTTATATATTTCTTCTTCCCTTCCTTTTTTTCCCCTTTCATGATATTCTGATAATTTGTTTAATGTGCAACAAGCTTGATGTTTGGACTACAAGTATGACATCTATATTGATTTAAGGAAGAAGATGGATTGATTGTTCTGTTATAATTTCTATTTTTTGTAGCAAAATGAGCCAAAATTTTATATCTAGGTTTACTATCTTCTTAGTTGTTTTATTCACTAATTTTAATTAGGGATTAAAATTAGAGAACACTTATATCGTTGCTTCACTAATCAATGAAGAGATTAAGTATAGGTTGTGTTCTCTAAGCTCAAACTATGTAAATTGTTCTTGATTTATTTCTTTTATCTCGAATGGATTTTCATATGTATAAATTATATTTATGAATAAATTATTATTAAAATATTATTCTATAGTGATTGAATAGAATAAATATTTACTCATAATTATGAATATTATTTAATATTCAAAAATAATATTACTTATATTTTCTATCGTTTGTATAATAGTTGTATTATATATAGTTATTCTTGCCCAGCAAAAAGCTTATTATGTATATTTTGAGTACAAAATCTTTAAGATACATTCTAATTATATATGAGAAAGGACACTATGTAGTGCGTTGGTGGTAACAAGTCTTGATAGTAGCAGATGATGCAAACGAGAACATCGGTGATGATGAAGGTCGTCATGATGGAGATCGATAGAGATTGACGACGGTAAGGATCAGTGGCGGCGATAGCCGGTGATTGATTGACAATTGTCAGTGGTAGCACGATTGTGCTTGGAGGATCTTGAGCTTTAGTCTCTCTCTGCTGACCTCCTCATATGAGGAATGAGGTATTTATAGGTGGAAGAGTGGCGTATCGTAAATATATGCAAAATCATCTCTCATGACGGCGTCTTGATTTCCTTGATCATATGATGTATTTTGTGCATTTAAATCCTTAAATAACTCTCAAACATAAAGTGTTTATAGTAATCGGCGTCAACGACGGATCTAAGAATCTCATAATTACTTCATTTGAGCATTCAAATGCACAAAATATATCATATGATCGAAATCGGCATGAGCCATCCATGGAGAGGAGTGGTTGGATTTTGCATGTATTTATAGACGTCGCTCACTCATAAATAACCCTTCATCGTATGAGGGAAACAGAGAGAGGAGAGCTAAACAAAATCCCAAAGCCGTCACCACTGCGGCGTTATCACCGCGCCGTCGGTTTCGGCCATTGCTCGCCGTCAATCTCCGTCGATCACCTTCACCTTCATCGTTAGAGTCGTTGTTCCGTTACCATCATCTGCCACCACTAGCTATTACAACACGAGCGTATATAGTTGTTGTTGGATTTTTTTCATTGTCGGGCTTCTCATATCTGATTATGTAATCCGTTATCGGAAAACTTATACTCAAAATAAATATATAGTGGAAGCTTTTTGACAATGATTTTTCTCTCTTTTGATTTTTCACGTTAAAATTTAAGTTTTCTTGTTCATCTTTAAATACCTGTGTGTCTTTGGATTTCACAAACAAGGCTAAGGCGTAAACTTTCACTCTACCGCAGCTGATTTTCTAGCACGCAATAAGTATGTTTCATAGCTCTTCTGATTTATAACGTTATGGTTATGTTCTTTTAAATCTTTTTCTATTACCTATAATTTTATTCATTCTAATTATATAATATTACAGTTTAGTGATTGTTTAATAGTAAATGAGTTTAGTTTTCTTCCATATGAACTTAATTTATGAAATACACCCATATGGTCATATGTTATATATTATAGTGTTTTGACGCCTGTTTATATGGCGAAAAGGCCATATTCTCTTTTACGGAATTGAAACAATGTATAGTTCTTTGACTGCGATGATTATTTGAAACAACACATTTGAAATTTATTTTTTCTGTTTGTAGTTCACATTTTATTTGAGAAGGCTTTCAATATATTAAATTGTTTTACATATATGAAATGCAGAGTTGTATATTATGATAAGCAATTATTGAGATAAGCAAAAGCCCATAATCATTACATCGCTTCTTATAACTAGTTTAAACAGGCTTACAGATAATTAAATTGCCTTGCTTCATGTGATAAGTTCAATCAAAAGCATTGGTTGTTTTAAGAATAAAATTGTGTAATCCTGTAATAACCAAAGTTTGGCAAGGAATTAATGATGGAACTTGAGAGAGAGAGTACAACTTTTTTTTTTTGACAAAAAAAGTTGATCGATTATTATTATTATTTCAGGAGGGCTACTTGCAAGGAATTATTGATGAAGGTGTAGAGAGAGAAAAAGAGTAAAGTGAAAGGCTGCAGCGAACCCTTTCCTTACTAGCAGGAGTGGACCGACGTTTGGCTGAGGGTGGGCAATTGCCCACCCTCAACTTTATTATATGGTGGGAAAAAAGGTAATTTTGCCCATTTGCCCTAATACTCCCAAAAAAAGCCCCGAAGCCTTTTTGCACAACCGCACACTCGGATTCTCGCAACTCCCCTCTTTGACTTCTCTCGCAATCGCATCTCCACGAGTTCAGAGTTCCTTCCGCGGCATCCATCCCATCGACCGATCGAGAAAATGGTCGATTTAAGAGGCCGATGTGGCTGCATTGTTGGCGACTATAGGACCGGGTTGGTCGATCGTCTCTTTTGTGTATTTATGCTGGTAGCCGGAGGGACTCTCCTCCGTTTCTTCACCTGGTAGAAGCGAGCCATTCCACGACCACGAGGTATCTCCATTCAATTTCTGCCCTGCTTTTCATTATTTTTATCAAATGTCCTTTCTTTCTTGCAATGTATTATGAATTATTTTGCATTGCTAACAAAAGATGTTTTCTCACTGGATGATAGATTTATGAAAATTTAATAGGTGTTGTCAATTTTTTTTTTGTTTAGACTTTTCCAAGAACATTGTTTTGTTTCTCTTGGGGAGGTTATTCTTCAATCTAGCTCTGGGAATTGTCAGAATTTGAGAATTGGATTGATAACATATTATTTGATTTAAAACACCGTGGCCTAGACAACCAAGATTGAGGACTAGGCTCCAAGATAGCAAAAAACCTTTTAAATATGCATCTTTTGTTCGAATGATATCTTATTTGCTCTTTTTCAAATCAATCACTTGAAATTCAGCAAAATAAAAGTTTTCCTACATCAAAAATATTTTAATTAATGCAACAAATTTTTTATAATGAAGCAAAAATATTGTATATAAATCAAAGACCTATGAGGAGAATGAATGACGGATTTGATACCTATGAAGTTGCTCATGGGTAGAATATCTTGAGGTATGTCCTCTCCATCTTCACAACACTATTTTCTAGTATAGCTTAGTGGCATATACACTCTAAGGCTGACTTACTCGTTGACTATATATGAACTTTGCTATGTGTACTCTAGCTTATTGAGTACATTTTAATGATCTGCAACATTTGCTTTCTTTAAGACCATGTCTTCTACTTTTAAGGCATTTTTCCTTAACAATTGTGTTGTAGTACTTTGCAATCTTTCTCCTGACTTCTTCTTGCTTCATTAAAGGCTGGGTCATGAGTTCCTCTAGTATGCCAAGCATTGTCTTTATTCTATCTTCATTTTCACTCCTCCATTCATCAAGTTCTATGTCTTCAAAGTTAGAAATATGATGTAGAGAAGCTCCAAGTGAGACATGAGTATTAATAGGTCAAAGTCATTCTTAAGATTTTTTGACTTACCACTCCATTACATCATATTTGAAGCCATCCACACCAAACCTTACTCTACTCTCCATTATTCTATTCCTTATCATATACATTTTGTGTTTAAGGCTCAACATTATTCTTTTCAAAATTTTCTTCTTCCAAAGATTTATGTTTTAGAGGATTTTCAAGTTAATTGTTAAGCTCATGACAAGCATTAGATTAGGGCATTCAATGTTATATTTTTATCACATGTATTAATCATTAGTTATATGCTTTATGCAGGTGATATTAAAGGATTAGGCTATTCAATAATATTCTTCAGTGCAACATTCTTCACAATCAATTAAGGTATGTGAATAGCATTTTTATTTTAAAAAGGACGAAGGTGTGCCTTTATCTTTATGAAATATTATTGATTTATTTTTATTTTTAAAAAGGCCGAAGGTGTGCCTTTTTTGAAATATTATTGGCTTAGTTTTATTTTAAAAGGCGAAGGTGTGTCGTTATTCTTGAGATATTATGAATTTTTTTTTTGAAAAGGTTGAAAGTGTGCCATTATTTATTGATTTATTTTTATTTGCATTCTACTATCATATTTAGGATTTCTAAATGGAGGCGTTATTTAAAGAAAAGAACGAGTTGATCTTGATATCGATAATCTTCCGGTTGACCACGGGCCTTGTAATTTGGAGTTATGATGTTAATGAGAGATAGAATCATTAGAGCATATTTGGTAAAGGACCACATCAACCCAAAAGTCATAATTTTTCTCAAACAATGATAGACAATGTTGCACGTAGATTTAATTCAAAGTGGTTTGAGGAATATCTATATTGGTTAGAATATAACATATACAAAGATGCTGTATATTGTTTATATTGCTATTTATTTAAGCCTCAAAAATAAGTTACTATAAATCAAGGAGGTGGAGATTCATTTATTAGAGAAGGATTTAAAAATTGGAAAAGAAAAGAAAAATTTTTAGCCCACATTGGTGAACATAGTGCATAATAAGACAAAAGTGTGAAGATCTAATGAAGCCTCAAACACAAAGTGTCTCTATGTGGTTGACTAAAGATGAGAGCAACAAAAAGAGTATAGGATAATGTTGGCAGTGGCTTGATAGTGTTAGATTTCTTTTACGAGGATTATCATTTTAGTCAATGATGAATCTTCTAATTGATTAACCAAGGAAATCATTTAGAATTATTTCATTTTCTTGCAGATCATGATGAAGAAATTAAAAAGGTTATATTTGAAAATACTAGTACAAAACTACAATTGACTTCACCAAAGGTACAAAAACAACTTTGTCAAGCTGCATCATTTGAGACTTTAGCTTCTATCATCAAAGATATCGGTGATTCTTACTTTTCTATTATTATGGATGAATCTCGTGATGTATCAACAAAGAAACAATTAGCTGTCGCTGTAAGATATGTTGATAAAAAATGTCCAATTATTGAAAGATTTATTAGCATTAAATATGTTTCTTCAACAAGTGCAATTGCACTTAGGACAACTCTTGAAGCTATAGTGGATAAACATTCATTAAGCTTGCATATGATACGAGGTCAAGGCTATGATAGGGCATCTAATATGGGAGGTGAATTCAATGGTTTGAAGGTGCTCATTCTTAATGATAATCCTCAAGCATTTTATGTTCATTGTTTTGCCCATCAGCTTCAATTATGTTTAGTGGTTGTAGCAAAAAAACATTGGCAAGTGAAGCATCCTTTTGAGTTCACTTCAAGAATTCTAAACACAATTGGAAGTTCTTGTAAGAGAAGTGACACTTTAAAAACTATTCAACATGAAAAGATTATTTTACATCTCAAAACATGGGATTTAATTAGTGGACGTGGTTTGAATCAAGAAACTAACCTACAACGAGGTGGTGACACTCATTGGAGTTCACATTTTCATAATTTAATTAGTCTTATGAAGATGTATGCATCCGTGCTTGAAGTGCTTGAGATAGTAAAGGAGGATGAAGTACATGATCATCAGTCAGTTGAAGTCGATGTTTTAATCGGTCTGAGTCTTTTGATTTTGTATTCACTATGCATTTGATGATTAATATTTTAGGTATCACAAATGAATTATCACAATCTCGAAAGAAAAGACCAAGATATTGAAAATGCAATGAAATTAGTGCAGATATCCAAGCAACGATTACAGATGATGAGAAATAATGGATGAGATTCCTTATTGCATGAAGTATCTCTTTTTTGTAATGTTTTTGGGATTGATATTCCAGATATGAATTCTACCTTTCAAACTCTTCGACGAGCTATACAAGGAGGTGAAGAAATGACAAATTTGCATCATTATTGCGTTGAATTATTCTACACTATAATTGATATGCAACTTCAAGAACTGAATAATCATTTTTTTTGAAGCAAGCACAGAATTACTTCTTTGTGTGGTATGCTTAAACCCATGTGATTCATTCTTTGCTTTTGATAAGGAAAAACTTATTCGACTTGCAAAGTTATATCCTAGAGATTTTTTCGATTGAGCTTGTGGCCCTTGAATATCAACTTTCCACTTATATTATCGATGTGCGTAGTAGTGATGATTTCTCATCTTTAAATGGTATTGTTGATCTTGCCAAACAGCTTGTCAAGACAAAGAAGGATGGTGTGTATCCTTTAATTTATAGGCTTATTATTTTGGCACTAACTTTACTAGTTGCTACAATTCTGAGAAAGCATTTTTACGTAATGAAGATTGTTAAACATCGATTACGTAGTCGAATGTTGGCTCAATGATTGCCTTATACCTTAGATTGAGAAAGAAGTATTTGAATCGATTTCCAATGAAGCTATCATGCAATATTATCAGACAATGCAAAATAGATTAACAAGTTTGTAAATATTTTTCATTAGATTGATGATAATGTAATATAATTCTTCCTTTTGAGTTATTCATTGTTAAATTCACTTTTTTTGAATTACTTTTTGCCCACCCTCAAAATAAAGGCTGTTCGCCCTTGCTTATTGGAGAAGTTGATCGAGGGCTTTTTTTTCCAGAGAGGTTACTTGTTGCAGAATAATCATTAGGTGGGGAGAAGAAGAAATGAGATGGTGGAAGATAAAAAATACGTTGATGGAGTTAGAGATGGGATTACGACGACAACCAAGGTGGTAATTTTGTTATTTTTATAGGTTTTAGGTGTTAGATAAGAAAATAGAAAGTTTATGATGTTAAATATATAAATTAAGATGTTTTGTATGGTAGGTATGTGTGGTGTTTTTTATTTATGATGAGGAGGGACACCACGCAGATTCACAGATGTAGTTATTAGGGTGATCGAGTACGACATTGAGAAATGATGTACTATCTCGAGAGATAGAAGTCATCATCCTACAATAAACCTAATCACCTAATAAGGACTCCTAAGGACGATGGGTCTTCGAATGTACTAGAGATCTTTCCCCTACTTTACATGAAAAAATAAAGTAGAGTTTATTTTAAGCCGAGTTCGTTAAGTTATCCATGGAGATAATCCCCCATAGTTAATTACATTCTAAGGAATGAGATTTATTAGGAATACTCTTGATTAAATGATCGTTGTCTCCAAAGATTTTAAAGATAGGACTATCAATTAATTGGTTATTTTTAAAAAAATCAAGTGGGATTTGAGCGAGAGAAAAGGAGTTATTATCAAAACTAAAGGGAGATAAGTATGTGATGCTTATGATACTAGGAAGCCTAGTGAGCATCCAAACTATCCTATAGTTAGGCTTTATATTTTTGAAATTAAGATGAGTTATGCATTTGAGTTGAATTTTTATTAGAAATCTAGGACTTACAATTTCACAATATAAGGTTGTAGAAATGCCTAAGATTGAGAATTTATGCTTGTAGCCGGCAAAGGGAACCAATAACCTCTGATCCTAAATTTAGGGAGCTTTGGCGAGGACCAAAGCACGACCTAAATTTAAGGCAAAAATGGGTATATGATTTACCTCCACAAGAAAAACTAAACCACCCAGTGTGGACTTACAACCGTTGGGGTGGCCGCCAACTAACTCATCCTACAATTTAAAATACATATAAGCAAGTCTTATGCTTTGCAAGATGGATAAGCTGTTGTTTATTTATAAAGGAGATTAAGTCCTTAAACACACTCCCTAAGAGACTAGATCATGAAGGGCATGAATAATGACCTAATCTAATGCAAACTTTGTTAGATTTTATTTTGATTTTTGGACATTGTTATTTGACATAGGCTATGAGATTTCATATGCCTAATGCATGAGAAGATTGGTTATAGGCCAAAATTAGAAATAAAGAGGTGTGTTTCCACTATGGCCTCAAAAGGTTAAGTCATTTTCTAACAAAAGTGGAAACCCTCCATTAGCAAGAGTGAAGCAACATGATTTATGCATGATGTGAGACATACAATATCCAGCTAAGGGGTTGCTAAATCTTTTATTATCTTGATTTATGTCCTAGGCTTTAGGTGAGGTTATGAGTTATTTAATTTAATTTTGAGTTAATTAATTGATAGAAAATTTATTTTTCCCTAATAGCCTAATCGCATTCAGGACATTCATCAAACAATGAAGAAACTAGGAAAATCATGTCATCCTAATTGTACAATCATAAACAAAACATCAATCAATTTATAAAATTAGCACAAAAGAATAAGAGGCCGATGTGGTCATGCTCTACCGCACAAACCCGAAAAAGAAAATGGGTAGACGAGCTCTACCCTTATATAACCCGGATTATAAATGATTAATTACAATTAAAAGGAATTCATGTTATAGAGGTCTTCATTCTTCATTCTTCATTTTGATTTGTCTCTTTTCTTTCTTCCTTTTGGCTTGATTGGAATATTGTTTCTTCAAATACAGTACATGGTGCATAAAACTTGGTCTTATGACCAATGTTCATCCTAATCCCCCATAACATTCATTCCAAATCTTAATTGCAAAAAATATATAAAAATGGGAAAGGTAAATCTAACTAATCCTGCAAAACAAAGGTTAGCAAAATATACCACACAACCCAAGCAATTATATGAATAAGTTGGACTTAGCACCCCACGCATGAGTAACCAAGCTCACATGTTCTAATTTGGATTATGCTTAGGGGGTATAAGCAACCTGCACGAAAATCATTTATATTTTTATTACAACGTCCCTTAAGCACAACCTCCTATAGAAGACATGATTAGGCTAAGATCATCCTATCATCCAGTCTACGCACATACATCCTAACATCCAGTCTAAAAATACAAAATAAAATCAGACATCAAATCATGCACCACCCTAACATAGAGCTAGAAATGGTGACTTAGTCTAATGTGTGTGTCATTTAAGGTTTGTGTGGCATGTCTTAAGTAAGGTTGTAATTTTCTAATTATGAAAGATTCAATTTAGAAGAGTGGTTTCATTTCAAGTGATTTAGTTGATTTGTCATTTTTTAGTTGATGATTTGATTTGATTTAATGAACCTACACTTAGTTACTAAATATTATGAAGAGAAGAAAAGAGAGAACTTCTCTTTCATCCCTACCTTAAAGTATTTCAAAGGTAGATTTATTAATGATTTCCTTTTGTGAATATTTTATTATGTATTTTTATTATTCCTAAAGTTTATATTTACTCTAAATAGTCCTATTCAACAAGAAAGACCTCTTAGGATTAGTTAGGATGAATTACTATCACATAACACACACATTCATTTTTTTTTCCACCATGTATACCATGCATATGGATAATCCTAAGCATAGCTATACATGCAATGCAAATTTTAGCATACCATGATGATAAATGCTAAGAGATATGATTTGAAAATTTGGATATTCTATTGATGCATGTCTTTATTATGTAGAAAAGAGGATTCCCCATCCATTAATTAAATGCACATCCACATGTATAAAAGATATAAGTGAGTACGGTGCCATTATTTTCTACACTAGGAGTGTAAGGTACAAAACCTACTTGGGACTACTTAAAGTCTCACACATGAGTAAATGTGGAGATCCTTCTTAAGTCATAACATATAAATGCATAGGAATAGGTTTGAGCAAGTGTTGTGTTCATTTCAAATGAATTATACACTTTGCAAATCTTATTCAAATCCATTTTAAGAGAAGAAAAGAAAATCACATAATACACATCTTATGTCATAATCACATGCAAGCTTATAAGTACTTATATGTAGCATCACTTCATTCATAATCTTTGATTTATATGTTTTGAAAATAATTTTTGGTTTAATAGTGATAATAGCCACTCATATTCTTAACTTTAGCCAAAACATGTAATTTGGCATAAAAAGAAATATTTTATTTAATTGATTTTCAAAAGAAATGAGTGCATGATTTCATATGGCAAACAATATTTAACATGCTTGATAAGAAATAAAGGGATGTAAGCATATGACTTCATTCACCCTAATTACTTCCTAAGGACAATCCTATGAAATATGATCATTTAAAATGAATAAAAAATTCTTTAATGAGATTTGTATTTTTGGATTTGATTTGACTTGAGAAATGTGAGAAAGAGTTTGCTGGTCCTAACCCATTTCTCCCATGTGTGAATCAATTTAGTTTAATTCTAGAACAATTAGGTTGATTTTATGTTTCATTTAGGTTAAAGTATGAATTAAATCCATTAATTATGCCTTACCTATACCACTTCAACATAATTATCCAAATAATTATGAGACAACATATGATATGCAATCACATAAAATTAAATCAACAATGCACCTAAGAAATAAAGAGGCATAATGCAATTGGCTCATAATTATTGGTAAATTAAGCTAAAGGGTTTAATTAAGTACTTTTATAACCCTCATAGACATGTAGTTTAATTATAATTTCCTTTGGAAATCCCTTAGGTTGTTGAATACCTAAGAATCTACCCAAGAATTAAATGATTGAGTTCTTGAATGATTTGGTTTTGAATTTAATTAATTGAACTAGTTAATGAAGTGATTAAGTCATTAATTAATTATAACTTGATTAAATGTTTTTCAAATGAAATGAACTTAGGAGAAAAGATTAGAAGAGAAGTCATAATCTCATTCTCTAAGTCCATTCACTGTTTCATGATGATTATCAAACTTAATTAATGAATTTATTACTATAGCATGTTAATTAATCATTTAATTAATTAAGAAAGTGATTAGGGATGAAGCAAGCAATCCTCCTAATTAATCCAATAATAAATTCTAAGAAAATCATGGGATGCATAAATCATCCCACCAATCAACCTTAGGAAGTTTGAAATTAATTGCTAAAGTAATTAAGGAGTAATTAGCTTAATTACATTTCCAATAGAACCCAATTGAATTAAAATCACTATTCAAAATTAATTAATTTTAATTAATTATTCCATTCTGAATTATCTTTAAAATGAACTTGAGTTTGTATTTTTTGAATATTTCTATAATTAATTATGAATTTTGGAAGTTTTAGCATTAAAAATGGATAAATTAGGCTTAATTAACCCTCTAATCTCTTTGGGCCATATGGCAGCTGATGCGTCACACTTTCCACGTGGCGTGACGTGATAGGTTACTTAAATTGTCACATCCGCTGCTAAGTTAGCCGGCGGTGGACGCGCTTTCTCCACGGGTCATCCGATCTAAGATCAGATGGACATGATTAATCCCGCAGTTTAGGCTTAAATTAGAGGAACATCTGTTGCGATCTAATCACAACCGTTTGTTCCAATCACGTGGAACAATCGGTGTGTGATCTGTCTCCTCTTGAGCGGTGAGAGACGGATGTCGTTCGTCGATCGTCGCTTAATTCGAGCTCACGCGAGCTCGCATGGAGTTCAAACTCACCCCACACCTTCAGGGAAGCACAAACAATGTATATACTGTTCAAGATCTCAAGGGATGACACTTTTCTTCAAAAAGGACAAAGCAATTTTTCCTATGGCTACGATTTCAATGGAATACCTTGCCGGAGGCTATCACCGGCGCTTCTAACGGAGGAGGTAGCTTCGTCTAGTAGAGACGAAGCCCTGTTGAAAGAATTGAACCTTGGTTTGGAGTAGATTGCTCAGTTGACCAAGCTCCCCTTCAATGGTGATTGACCTTAATCAAGGTGATGCTTCTCGTGGCTTGGAGACTTGGAAAATGACTTGGTTGAACTCGACGAAGTCCATTGATGGTGTGTGCAAGGTTAATTTGATTTTAGTGAAGAATTGAGTGAGTTAGATCTTCAAGTGACCTCCCTTGTTTCGGCTTTGAGAAAAACTGAGAAGGAGAAGTGGGGGAGCTCAAGAATGGCTTGGAAATGCTTGGGGAGAGTTTGATTTGATCTCCTTAGCTCTGTGGAAATGAATGCTTGTGGTTTGAGTGGGAATGAGGGGGAGTATATCACCCCCTCCTTGAATCGGACGATGGAAGGCTGAAATGCCATTTTTGATCAAAGGGTGAGATTGGGTTCATGGTTTGGGCTGCCAAACATCTCATGTGAGTCATTTTAGGCAGAGGAGTGGAGGAGAGTGAGTGCCCATGTGCTAGGTGAGTGCATTTGGTGGTCCAAGTGCTCAATTTTTATTGGAGGGGTTAGTTTGGCCTTGAGTTGGGTCATGGCCAACCCAAGCTCATTGGGTCATGTTCACCACCCTCCTTGGTGTCCAAGTGGATCACTAGAAGGATGCCAAGTGCCATTGAGAAAGAATTGGCCAAATTCCAAGTGAATTTGTCCATATGATACCCTTTAACCTAAGGGCAAAGTGATCATTTGGCCATGATTTTGATTTGGGCAAATTTTAAATGATTCAAAAATGGGTAGGTCCATATTTCAAGTGATTTGGAGTTCATTTGGTTTGAATTGGTTCAATTTGACCCATTGGGTTAAGTGATTTAGGTCAAGTTAGGTCAAATTGGGTTAGGTTGACCAATTGATCAAATTGGGTCAAACCATGGGTTATGTCAAGTTCAAATGATCATTTGGAGCCTATGGGTATCATTGGTTTGGTTCAATTTGGTTTATATTTGGTTATGGCTCATTTGAGTTTATATAGATCAAATGGGTCAAGTTGACCAATTTGACCCATTTGACCCAATTGGGTTAGATCATGGGTAGGTTTAAGCTTGGTTGATCATTTGAGATATATTACAAGCTTTGATTTTAATCAATTTTGATTTGGTTTGATTTTAACCTTTATGTAAAAGTTAGGTCAATTGGGCTAGGTTGGGTTTAATTGGTCAATTGAAGCTTTAGACAAGTTCAACAATCAATTTGGAATGAATTTGATCGATTAGTTAAAATCAATTTGGCTTAGACCAAGATTTGACCCATTTTAGCTTTTTAGGTCAATTTGGGTCAGCTTTGACTCAATTGATGGCTTGATCATATTCAATAATTGATTATAAATTAGTTTAGATCAATGGTTTCAATCAATTTAACTTATAGTGAATTTTGGCTTGTTTAAGTTTCATTTGGGCTTAGTGTTAACTTGGTTAAAAGCTAGGTTTGACTTGGTTTGACCCAATTTGGGTGATTGATCATCCAAGGATGATTGTTGTTCACAATGTGAGGCATAGATGTGCTTAGTTCAATCCAATTTGGTTAGGATTATAATTTGTCTCATAAGGGGGTACTTTAGGTCACTTTGGGTCAAGTGAGCCTAAGTGGGTCAAATGGCTTGGTCAAAGCTTGATTTGAGTTTGATTGAACTCACACATAGACTTATGATTGAAATATAAATCCATTTGCAAATGATTTGAAGTCAAATGGGTTTTTTCACTTGATAATTTCAAGTTCAAAGGGTGAACATGAGTTTGACTTGGGTTTGATTTTTGAATTTAATTTTGGTTTGATGATTGGAGTTTGTATTTATATTTGGATTCATGATTGAAGGATTGATTGAATCATGAAAAAAAAATCAAGGGTTTGGCTAGATTTGAGTTTGTTGACTAAGTTCAAGAATTTGACTTGAAAGACTTATGTTGAATTTTGATTGAATTTGGATTTGAGTTTTGAATTTATTTTTGAATATTTGAATTTATATTTCATTTATATTTGTGAATATAAATGAGGATATAAATGGGTTATGAGAAAATTTCTTAAATTTGAATTAATTTAGATTTGATTTGAGCTAAGTCCATGAGAGAGAATCAAAATGTCTTAGGAAAGATTTTTGATTTGGATTTAAATTTTGAATTTGATTTGATTGATTTGAATTAATATTTCATTTATATATGCAAATATAAATGAGAATATAAATAGGTTATGAGAAAATTCCTTGAATTTGAATTGATTTTGATTTGATTTGAGCTAAGTCCATGCGAGGGAATCAAAAAACTTAGAAAATATTTTGGAATTTGGAATCCAATCATGGGCTTCAATCATAGGTTTTAATTATTTGGAATTGATTCATGATTTGAGAAAATCCATTGAATTGGTTCAAGATTTGAATTAGGGTTGGAGTTAATATGAGTTTGGAGTTTTGACTTAAAAGAAGGAAGTGATGATTTGGTTCAAGCTATAGGGTAGACAAATCTTCTAACACCCCTAAGGCATAACCTATTTATATGGCTAACTCTTCTAAGCCTCTAGGGTTAGGTTGAGTGTCCACCTAATCACTAGATATTTCTTAAAATTAAGAAACTCTTAAAGTCTAAGAGAAGTCTTATGTCTAAGATGGAGGGGTTGAGAGCTCATCCTAAAAATGAGGTCAACAACGGTCAACGTTATCCAACGACAGTTGGCACATTGGTCCATGATTCTCTTGCAGTTTAATATTATATTTGTACTGCAAAGGAAAGGATACACAGATTTCTTAAAGATCACACCCACTTCCTACCGATTCCCCTTAGATCACTATGCAACAAATCGGGTTCCGACCTAGTGGCTCATCGATTAAACCATCGTGGCCGGAAAGAATGTGTAATAGACTTATATCTTTCAAAGTAAAAGACACCGCCGTGTAACTCATCATTGGTGGCAAAATAAGTTGAACCCGACCAAGGTTAATACCAGAGAGTGCACTCTGTGGACTTATCTCAACCAAGTAGTCGCAATTCCTATAGGAGTTTTGGTCGACACTACCCCAAGATAGATGCCCTGCATGGGAAAATACTAGGGACTTGAATTCTTAATCCACAAGCGAATTAATTTAATTTTATTTATTTAGTTTGATTTAATGTGGACCCTGTTGATTTGCGAGGGATCAAACTGAGAAGGAGCTTATATCGCCTCTAAACCTATCTCAACAACCAATGGAGAACCCACGATCCGGCCGAACAAATTCTCCAACTACGTGTGGTTTACAGGTGAGTGGAGACCATCCAATCCAAAAAATAACCCTGTCTAAATGGGGTCGCCAAGATGGATCCAAATAGAGTGCCCACAAGGGGATGGGGCTAATCTAACATCCTAGAAAAGATGACATGGCTAGTCATATATCACAGTATTTGGCAACTCAAGGAGAAAGCTGGGACTCACATCTACCAAGAGTGGTGTATCCACCGTGGTCAGCCAACATGGAGATAACCAACCTAAGGTGCCCTATGCGAAATAGTCTAAAGAAGAGCTTACATCTCTAAAGTAACTAATCATGGGATAGTCTGCTCGATAAAATCACCCCTAGGCCTACTAAGTGAATGCCATTAGAGGACTTACATCGACTCAAATGTAGTCAAGAGGAAAGGAGCCTCTTGGAACTTACCCTAAACCTCAAATATACTCAACCTAGTTAGTGCATGATGGTTAGTTCAAGAAGAAAGCACGGGGACTCACATGTCCTCAAGCAAAGTCAACATGAGGTAGCTCAGTAAAGGAAATCATCGACAAGGGCACTATCAATGGTCAAGTTAGAAGAAAGCACCAGGACTCACATCCTTCAACAAGTGACCAGGGTGACATACCAACAGGTAGCATCACTGACTAGAGCACTAATGAGTGAGTGCCACAAGGGGCATGCTCCCACATCAAAGTATACTGAGACAAAAGATATGTTTATTTGTGTTGTGAAAGAGGAATAGGATGCCACTCTTTACCTATCCCACATCAAAGAATGGATGAAATGGCACAGGGCAATTGGCTATTGTGACTCCACCAAGAAAGGATGCCGGTTCTCTTACACCTAACTTGGATGTACTAAAAATAAGATGCCTCTTGGTTCTCTTATACCTATCATAATATCATCAAGGATCTAGTTTGTGTTTGTTGAGGAAGGATGCCTGGGTTCTCTTATACCTACCCTAAATACATCGTGGCGGATTCGCAAGCAAAAGATATTTCTAACACAGACGAAATAAAATTTGAGATGAAAAAATTTTTTATTGATAATTATTTTCAAACAAGATTTATGGATAATATTTCTTTAAGTAGAGCCCATTGATTGGAAGCATCGGGCGCTCTCCTTTACAATTTATGAGTTGATAAGACCTCCTTGGTAGGCCTTCTATGGCATAAGGGCTTTCCCAAGTGGGTTCAAACTTGCCTCCCATCTTTCAAGCAACAATTGGTCCTCCTTAGAACTAAAATAAGCTCTCCTACTTGAAAAGCTCTAGGACGGACCAACTTGTTATGAGCTTGAATCATCTTGGCTTTGTATAATCAAGGTTTTTGCATGCCCATAGGCATCTCTCCTCCAAACCTTCGAGCTCTTCTAACCACAACTTGGCATTCTGTTCCATTGTGATTTTACTACCCATGGCTATCCTTAGTGATGGGAGTTGGACTTCTAATGGTAGAACGACTTCAGACCCATACACTAGGAAGAAAGGGGTAGATTGAGTTGGAGTTCTGTTCATGCCACTGTTTCTTATTATCATCGAGTGTCTTCTTTAATATTTGGATAAGAGTTTTGTTGAAAGTTTCTGCTAGCCTATTTGCCCTTAGATAGTAGATGGTAGAGTACCTCCAATCTATGCTATGTCTCCAGGCAAAGTTGTTGATTTTAGTGCTCTTAAATGCGATACCATTATCGGATATAATTCATCGAGGCACCCCGAACCTATATACGATTCTTGAAAAATTGGAGCACATGAGTGACCTCTAAGTGGGATTGTCTCCCCACTTGGAAAAGTAATGGCATTTAGATGAACCGTGACCTTGGAAGAAGGATGATCGATCAAACCCACTGTCGACAACACTCAAATGTGATGAGGCCAATGTAGATGTAATATGGTGGTTGATAGACCACATTGTGTACCTCACATTGGTGGCATCTCCTAGCTACGTCCATACCGTGATCATCAATAGTATCCTAGTCTGATCTTGGCTTTCATCTTCGATAGATTGGTTTCGCATAAACTTGAGTGTACCTCGGTCATGATCCTACGGGCTTCGTGTTTGTTCAGACAACGTAACCACATATGATCGAAGGATTGCTAGTACAAGGTGACGCCTACAAGAGTATAGGAAAGGGCTCTCTGATTCACCTGGTGTGCCAATAATTTCTTTTGAGGTAGTTTGCCTACATTTAAATAATTTATGAATGGTTAATCCACCGACTCCCTTTTGGCAATGACAACCTCCCTTCAAGAGAGAATCTCGATGAGTTCAAAGATCAATAAGAACTTGTCTATTTTGGACCCTTATTGGAATGGACTTCTACATGCCAACTCTTTGGCAAGCTAAATGCATATTGCATTCTCTTCGAGGAATCTTGTAGATGGTAACCTCTGGAATTTGGGCCAATAATTCCATGGTATACTTGTGGTAATGATGGAGTTTAGGTTTTAGAACTTTGTAAGACCCAACGATTTGGTTGATGACTAACTAAGAATCCCCAAAGATGTTGATACTCCGGACGCATAATGTAAAGACTAACCTGACCGCAATCGAGCCTCATATTTCCTTCATTGTTGGTGCATGGATTGGACATAGATGATGAGAATCTCATCATGTCATCCGTGAGTTAGGAGAACTATTCCTACCGCCTTCCTGGATAGAAAATTGTGGTTCTTCTCCTCTTGAGAGGAAGCACCATCAAAGAACATCTTCTAGCAGAGCACTACCCCTAAGTTCATGATTTGTTCATCGGGAGATCATCACAAGAGAATCGCAGAAGTGGATGTGCCGCTAAGAAATTGTAGTGCTTGTCCTTTATGGAACTATGAATGTTATATCAAGAGACAAAATCATGGACCAATGTGCCAACACCTAGAAAGGTCATGAGATATGGATTGACTAGAGATCAAGTTCACCTTATGATAAAGCATGTAATGTTGTAGCTTTTTGGATGCAAAGATTAAAGCTAAGTAACGATTTTCAATAGGTGGATAGTTTGCCTCAGCAGGGATTAGATGCCGACTGAGATAATAGAGAGTGTTCTCTTTCCCTTCGTCATTGGTTTGAGCCAACAAAGGGCCAAGGGAGTCATCTAATGCAGCAGTATATAATATGAGCGGCTTACCCGAGATAGGGGCTGCAAGAACTGGCGGTGTCATCGATATTGCTTGATGTCTCAAAGCATACACTTATCATCCCATTTGAACTTGACATCCTTTTGAGTGAGAATGGTTGGCATCTTCCGATAAGTTGGAAATGAAGCATCTTAGACACGCCAATGAATGACTGAGTGTTAGTTTTGGGGGTGGCATTTAATATCGCTTGATATTTTTTGATCGATTTCTATTCCGTGTCGACAACAAACCCAAGGAATTTTCTGAAGCTACTAATGCAGGGGGTTCATTTTGAGGTTGTATCTTAACCGCTTTGAAAACTACTCAAGTCAAAGAGATGGTCTTCCTTTCTTTTTGACAACGAGATCATCAATAACATTCAACTTGATGATGAATGAGTTCATCAAGATTCGTCATGGCTCCGGTATGTGGCACCGCATTTTAAGGCAAAAGGCATGACCTTATAATAATATATTCATCGGGTTCAAAGGTAATGTTTCTTTCATCCTCGGGCCATCTTAATTTGGTTGTAGCCGATGACCCATCCATAAAGAGAATAGCATGAGATGAGGCATGTCCACCATTAATTTCGGTATAGGAAGTGAAAATTCATCCCTTAGACATGCCTTATTTAGATCCCTAAAATCAACCCATATGCGAATTTGGCCATTTTTTTTCTCAACTAGGACGACACTGGCCAACCAGGTAGAATATTTTTCTTCCCTAATAAAGCCAGCATCGATCAGTTTCATGATTTTAGAAGTGACCTATTATTCAATGTCTAATCGCATGCCTAGGAGCCGCTTGATTGGGTTAGTATTAGTTCTATTGCTAGTTTATGGATTGCTATGTCGAGATAGAGCATCTCTTCATAACTCCATGCAAAATAATCCTTAAACTCAATAGCTTCACTAAATCATGGTTTCTTTTCATTCAATAGAACTATGAGTGGAATCTTCTTCAATTCCTAAGTTGATTTCTTTTTCGATAGTTGATCCGCTTTCTTTCAACTCTGGTGCATCCTTGACTTCAAAGTCTTTTGGATCATCTGAAGTTTCTAAGCACACCTCCTCGTATGAGTTAGCATGAATTGAAAAGAACTTATCAGATTCCAAATGGTTGGTGATGACTAAGCAGTAATCGTCATTATCAACTAGATCCCAATCAGTCAATCTAGTCCGGCCTTGATTGTGAATGTCTACATTTGTTGTCCCATAACCTTTCAAAGTAATCCAACATGTGTTTAGACCAAACATGTTGAATCAATCCTTTCTTTGCTAAATTAAGAACATAAGGCGAGTACCAATCTAAAGGTAATTCTATCAAATCTTTGTATGAATCATCCTTAAGTTCTACATCACCTTCTTGACTTGAGGATGATGCTCCAAGAAAGAACTTCTGCATCTTTACATTTGTGGAAGACTTAGGGGCTTCCTTAACTACCAAACCCTCAACTTTTGTGAGAAAGTGAGTTAGAGCTAAAGTTCCCAACCGATGCCTCACTTTTATCAGACTTGATACACTTATGCTTTGCTTAGAGCTTCATCATCTGCCCTGCTTAACTCACCAGGGATCTGCCTAGAAGTGTTAGCTAGTGCATTAATCATATATGACTCATCCTCTAACTAGATTCTAAGTCTATATATAGTGTAGTCCTCGTAGTAGGGACATAACTCATATGATGGCCAATAAGGAGGTCTTCCATCCCTGCATGTCTCTGATCCCTCTTCCTCCGCCTGGAGGTCGAGTCATCCTACCCATATGTTCAATGGAGTAACAAACTATGGGTAATCTAATGTGGCTCTACTTTCTCCTCCAAGTCTATTTCTCGCCCCTTTTATTTTCTTTCTTTCTTTTCTTTTTCTTTTTTTCTTTTCTTTTCTTTTCTTTCCTTTTCTTTTATTTTGAACTTCCAAGTTCAGAATAAATTCTTGTTGATTTTGAGGGAGATAGTAGCATCTCATATATTCTCAACCTCATGAACTGAATGGCTTAAGATCTCCTTTGATGTATTCAATCCCACCTCATGAACTTCATGCACCGATGAGAGGATGGAACCATGTTATTCTCATGTATCCATAGTCTCCCAAGCAAAGCATTGAAAGATGTATCTGAAGTCTATAATATGAAACTTGCGTCTTCCAATCATCTACTTCTAATGGCAACACTATAGAGCCTAAAGCCCTCTCTTTTGTTCATTGAATCCTCTCAACATCATCCTCTCTTTGAAAGTTTGAGATGTCAATCCTCAAGTAAGGGTTTTTAGACTCATAATATTCATTGATGCACCCTAGTGTCAACAAGAACTCGGATATCGTATCTTCCAATATCCAATAATGTAAAGAGATGGTTGTGCTCATTCCTAAGCAAGTCTTCATCATCGAATGTAACTCATGAGTGTCCTCCAACGCGAGCCTCCTCCTCAAGATATCTCCGATCAAGAAGAGCCTTGATTAGAGATTCCTAATCTCTTTGGATAAGATCATCATATATGCTTAACTTAGTCACTTTCTAAGATGTGCTAGGACGTTGTAGTCAACCTTGGCTTGATTCTCCATAAGCATATCCATGGGTGGAGCATCTTGTGGAGGGGCTATCTACTCATTAAAACCAATAATTTGTTTACCCTTATCCCGAGGTGCCACCCTAGGAGTTAGAACTTTACCACTGCGAAGGTTAACTTCAGTGACCTCTTAGAATGATAAATTTGTAAGAAGTTCTACCTTCTAATCAGGTGTACCTACCACTTCTATAAAATCATCGGGGTCGGATGACTCTAAATCGATCTCGAGAGGTGAACCCATGTGATTTAGAAATGAGAAATCCATTTCTAAATTAGAAGAGGAATGATTGGAACTAGAGTTATCATTATTATTTTGTAAACTTTGAGAGTTTTGAGAGGAATAAAATCTAGAGTATGGCGGACAAGATGTAAGTGAAAGCTTTCTTTCATTGATTTTTCTAGATGGAGGTACATGATAAAAAATCTAATAAAGTAAGTGGGAAAGGGGTATGTTGCCCTTGTCCACGATACAAGCTCTATTGCGAGAGAGCTAGTGGAGAAAGAAGTAGTACAATGGTGGATGGAGTGCTAAACCTGGATGGTGGTTGTCTTCTTATGCTATCAGGGCAAGTAAGGTGTTGTGGCGCACCTTCTTCAAGTTATCTTTACTTGCAAACCTTCCTTGTTGTTGGAGGTTTGAGTTGCTTAGCACAGTAAGCTTCTTGATCTTAGAGATCACTTTTTTAGAGGTTGGGATAAAGATATCCCAACCTTCTTTTTATCTTAAAAGGATGTATTAGTACCAATTACTAGAGGGGGTTATTCTAACAAGTATTCCTTGGGATAACACAATATCTTGACTTGTAGCTCAAGCCAGTCCTTAAAGGTGACAATCCTCCAAGACATGACTAACCATGCGGTGGTAGGGGTAAGTTAGGATCATTACTCTTGCCACATCTTCCGACCTCTCTTGGGCTCGTAACTGAAAGTCGCTTCTTTAAGAGATTCTTAAAGATCTTCCTAACTACCTCCCTCTTGAATGAATATGGCTTCAATCTATCATCAAGAGTAGTGGGTAAAACTACACGGTGGATATGAGTATATGTGAGTATATTATTATGGAGAGGCGGCGGCGTGGTGTGGTGGTGGTATCTTTGCCAAGGTGTGGTGGCAATGGAGGCTATTGTGCACGAGGTCTCTCATATTGAGCTCTGGTTGGCTGGCTCCATTTGTCTTCTGACATTACTACCACTGGCTTTTTCTCGAATGCTTTCTACAACTTGGGCTTGAATGATTGGTCTTGAATAGGTAACTGTTTGACCTCTCCTTGTAGACTAGCCGCCTTGTTGATTAATTTCTCAAATTTCTTGATTGTAAATCCTTGAAAGCATGAAACTAGGCCATGAATATTCTTGAAGAATTTCATAGCATGTTGTTAGACGGTGGTTCATTTCATAAGTTCATCAAGAATATAATCAATAAGGGACTCATTGTTTTTATTGCAACAAGGTCACACAGTTACCCTTTGAGCTCCAAATCTCTTGATAAAAGGTGCTCCAACTCAAAATCTTCACCCATTGGTAGTTCAACATACCAATCAAATGCATTCCCAGACTCTAACGAAGAGTCAAAAGAGTGCATCACTCGGCATTACAATATCTAAAGTGTGCTATATGTTGAGGGTTCACATCATCAAAGATCTTGAAGAAGGATGGTGGCAAAACCCTTAGGATATTGGACTACTCAATTCCTCTGGTAGGGTCTACCCTTTGGACGATGAGCCACCTGGGCTTCACGCTTCCTTGTTGTTCCACCATATGCTTTATATCTCTTTTGGAGGAGGTATTATCACACCTTCCTATGCAGTCCCTATCCTGAGAGATGTACTCTTGGGCGTCAGAATACATAACTAGGGTGGTTCTCTAAGGGAGTATGTTGTCTTAATGGAGCTTGGCCTTGAAGTGCTTGGGGCCTAACAAGTCTTCAACTCTTTTCTCCATCTTGATATGCTCATCTCTCGCCTGTTCTTTGAAGGTGTTGGGTTGAATGAGCTATGCCTTCTTCCTACTCAACCCACATAGACCTATATGAACTTGTTGAGTCTCCAAGAGATCATTTCATATGGATCACCCCCTCATCTTCCCGAGCAATCTCACCAGAAGAGTTCCTTCTCGGAAATCTTGTGACTCATCTAAAGAGCGTAATCGAGACAAACACTCTTTGGCGATGGTGGTATGCTCATGAATACTCGCATTACTTCTGTCATCTAGGGGAACCTATATGATCACATGGGCTCTCTGGGAGGATCTACATGGAACATTACATTTCACCCTTCTGATCATGCGGAGTTGCATGCCTTAACCCGATGTGATTGCGGTGGTACTGACCACTGGCCTTGGGTTACCATTCCTTCTTCTCTGGGGCGGAGAGGTCAGTAGGGGAAGCTCACCTCACCTCAGAGTGGAGTAGATGTGGGATCCTTGGGTCGGATCACCAATGGTGTTTCTTTCCAGGATGGGGGCTTCGATCTTGGTTGGAATGGGGGGATGCGAGCTGAAAGGATGATGGCGGTGAGTGGAGTGTGGGGTAGCATCACCCCTTCCTATGAGCTCTCCTATGAGTAGGGTAGAATGATGTTGTCAGAATGATGCTAGTAGGTGACGATCGAAAAATCCATCGAGGAGGCCTGGCTACACGGAAAACCTCTCCCTCTACTTGTGATGCTTGAGCCTCAGGCTCTCTCCTCTGATTTGACTTACTGGGGATAACTCTCATCAAACCTGAACTCAGGCTCAGATAAGCTCGCCAACCTGGCGTAGGCTGAGGCGCATAGGGATTCCTTGCTCCCTAGCTTTGCCGAAATATCGGTGGTGGAGGTGAGATCCTCATGTTCCTCTTCTCCATCGAGGTGAGGGTGAAACTACTATAAAATGTGGAGAGAGGTATCAGGAGATCCCTCCTCACATGGAAAGTGTCATCTCTCTCTACCTCTTGTGATGTTCTTGACCTTGCATCTTGTTGTGGTGTATGCGTGTAGGTATGGCGAGAGCTAGCACCACCTCAACATGGAGACTATCTCAAACAAGGTAGCCTTCCCCTTTGGGGTGTCCAAGGAGGGGTAGTAGCCCCTTGCTGAGCTATAGCAGAGTAACTTGGACCAGCAGAACTAAACTTTATAGAGGAACCATGGCCTTCCTCTTTAGTGGAAACTTCAGTCGGCATATCAAATCATAAGATGTTTGTCACGCCACCTCCTCCTTTAACTGGTGAGGGTATCCCCTCACAAGAAATCTCACCCCCTCAAAACCATGGCCAAAGTAGATGATGACCTCAGTGGGAGGTAGTGAGAGGCCCATCCAGCTAAGTTTAGAAGGGGAAGAAACAACTTGTTGGGAGCCATAAATGATGCTAGGATGAAGAATTAACTACATTGAAATGCATTATTGAAATATATCAGTGGACATTTGCCTTGATATTCACCTTCAATCATTGATCTCAAGATTTGATTGAATTTGAACCCACTAAACAATCTTAAGATGTTAAGTGGGGTTCATTGAAAGGAGATTTTGGATATTGAGAGAGTCTTTATCATTTGATTTGATTTAGAACCTCAACCGATTTAGGTAGGTTGGGTGGGGTTCTAAAATTTTGAGAGATTTTCTTGGAGATATTTATGTTTTTTTTGCATCTTGTTTGAAAATATTGATAGTTTGAAAGACCTCTACTTAGCAAATTTGGGTATGCTAAGAAGAGGTTGTGATTGTGTGTTTGAAATATTTTTGCTTGTGAAGATTTGATTGTGTGATATTTTGATTTGAAAATGGGGCTTCTTACTTAACAAATTTGGTATGTTAAGTAGATGCCACATGTGTTTTTGTGTTTGATGAGACTTTCACTTAACAAATTTGGTATGTTAAGTGAAAGTTAAATGTGATTGAGATAAATTTACTTTTCTTTGAAGATGGGAGTTCCACTTAACAAATTTGGTATGTTAATGAAAGCCCCAAATGTGTTTGAGATATGTTTATTTTTTTCTTTGAGAATGAGACTCTCACTTAACAAATTTGGTATGTTAAGTAAAGCTCAAGTGTGTGTTTTTACATGAAAAATTGGATCCTTATTTAACAAATTTGGTATGTTAAAGTAGGGATCAACTGTGTGTTGAAAAAGAGACCCTCACTTAACAAATTTGGTATGTTAAATGAAAGTCAAATGTGTTTATGATTTTGATAATGAAACTCTCACTTAACAAATTTGATATGTTAAGTGAAAGTCAAATGTGCTTATGATTTTGAAAATGAAACTCTCACTTAACAAATTTGGTATGTTAAGTGATAGTCAAATGTGTTTATGATTTTGAAAATGAATCTCTCACTTAACAAATTTGGTATGTTAAGTGAAAATCAAATGTTTATGATTTTGAAAATGAAACTCTCACTTAACAAATTTGGTATGTTAAGTGAAAGTCAAATGTGTTTATGATTTTGAAAATGAAACTCTCATTAACAAATTTGGTATGTTAAGTGAAGTTAAATGTGTTTATGATTTTGAAAATGAAACTCACTTAACAAATTTGATATGTTAAGTGAAAGTTAAATGTTTATGATTTTGAAAATGAAACTCTCACTTAACAAATTTGATGTTAAAAATCAAATTTGTTTATGATTTTGAAGAAAATAAACTTTTAACAAATTTGGTATGTTAAATGAGTTAATTTGTTTTATGATTTTCAAAAAAGGGGTTCTCATTTGATATACTTGGACATGTCAAATGAGCTAATGTGTTTTGAAGTCCAAGACTTTGAAAAGTTTTATCAAAAATGCAAACAAATTCAATTTATACCTTCTCAAAGGAAGGGGAACTCCCATTTGACAAATTTGGTATGTCAAGTGTTCAAATATGTCTTGACTTCTCTTTTGTGTAATGATTTATTGCTTTTTTTTTGAAAAGGAAACTTCAACTTTAGCACATGTGAAGTATGCTAAGTGGAGTTTCAATTTTATATCATAATTTTATTGAAAAAGAATCTCCATCCAACAAATTTGAGTGTGTGATGGGGATAGCTATTTCAAGAAAATGTGCTTTTGAAAAATATATTAAAAAATTGATTTTGATTTTTAAAAGAACCTCCATGTAACAATCATAGGATTTGTTAACGAGGTTTGGTTATATATGTTTGTGCCTTTTGAAAATTTCTTACAATTTTTTTGTGTAAAGATCTATTATTATGTGGATTTTGAAAAAGAAAGACATGTTATTTTGTTGAAGAGTTTTATTTTCTTATTGTTCATGGGATGAACCTTGCCTCACCATCAGGATGGTAAAGAGGTTCTTAATTTTATTCATCTCCTTTGTTTGATTAATTCTAATTTTCACCTATTGGGGGAACCCAATAGAGATTTTAAGACCTACACATAGTGAGGTCCTAAAACCTAAAGGATGTCAGCGAGCTTTGCTTAAGGATGAAATAAGCTAAGTGCCAATGGAAAGAATGATAATCTCGGGCCTATATAAAATATAAATCCACTATCGATGCTTGGAGATAATTTTCTACTAAAGATGGAGAGAGGAACCATCCCAGTAGTGTAAAAATCATGGTGTTTATTTTTGAGATGTGGGACACCACAGATCTTAGGGGTACTTATTGAAGTGATCGTGACATTAAGGAATGATGTACTATCTCAAAGATAGAAATCACCACCTATAATGGACTAATCACTAATAAGGACTAAGGCATGATGGGTCTTGAATATACGAGATCTTTCCCTACTTTACATGAAAAAGTAAAGTAGGGTTTATTTTAAGCTGGGTTCATTAAGTTCCCTATGGAGGCAAGCTCATAGTTAATTACATCTAAGGAATGAGAATTCTTTAAGAATACTCTCGATTAAAGTAGACAATTAGGGTCTCCAAAGATTTCAAGGTTAAGACTATCAAAGGATTTTTAGAAAATCAAATGGGATAGATCAAGGAGAAGACTTATTTTTTGGAATCAAAAGGGAAAATGCTCATGATACTAGGAAAATGAGCATTCCAATAACTATAATTGGGCTTTATATTTTGAAATTGAAGAGTTAATTATTTGAGTTGACATTTTATTAGATTCTTGGGCTTATAATTCCACATATAAGATTATGGAAATGCCTAAGAGGTGAGGATTTATGCTTGTAGCCCATAAAGGAAAACAACAACCTCAAATCCTAAATCTAGAGCTTTTTGAGGCAAATGACCTAAATCTAAGCAAAAAATGGGTATATGGTTTACCTCCATAAAGAGAATAAACCACCCAATTTGTTGGACTTATTACACGAGTGCCAACTAACTCCTCCTGCTTTAAATCCATGTAGGCAAGTCTTATGCTTTTGCAAGATGGCTAGGTTGTTGTTATTTAGAAGGAGACTAAGTCCTTAAACTCACTCCCTAAGAGACTAGAGCATGAGTGGTATGAAACCATGACTTAATCTAATGCAAATTTTATCAAATTTATTTGATTCTTTTGGACTCTTTGTTTTGACACAGGCTATGGGATTTTGTATGCCTAAATGCATGAGAATTTGATTATGGGCCAAATCAAGAGAGAAAGGGGTTCTTCCATCAAAGGCTCTCACAAGGTTAAGCCTTCATTCTCTAGCAAAGATGGAAGCCCCCTCTTAACAAGAGTGAAATAATATGACATGCATGATATTATACATTCATTCATCCAGCTAAAGGGTTGCTAAAAAATTTTATTATCTTGATTTAATTCGTAGACTTTTATGTGAGGTTCTGAGTTATTTTTAAAATTTTAATTATGAGTTGTTAACTGGGGTAGAAAAAATTAATTTCATCCTAAGAGTCTACCACATCCAGTCCACACATTCAAGCATCAATCATAAAGAAACTATGAAAAATATATTGTTCTAATGCGCAATCTAAACACAACATCAAATAATTTTATAGACTACCATAAAAGAATAAAAGGCTGGTGCAGTCGGGTTCCGCCGTACACCCCAAAAAGAGAAAAAAAAGGATAGCTGAGCTCTACCATTGTACAAGCCGAATTACAAAAAATAATATATGCTATGGGGGTCTTCTTTTCTTCATTTCTTCATTCTCTTTCTTTTGATTTGATTTGCTCCAAAGACATCACAGGGCATCCCAGGGACTAAGCCTTCTGGCCACTGCTCATCCTAATCCCCCATAATACTAATCCTAATTCCTAATGCAAAATTACATCAAAAATAAAAAAAGTAAATCTAGCTACATGTGTAAAATAAATGTTAGCTAAACACACCATACAACCCAAGCAGTTATATGAATAATTTAGACTTAGCACCCCACACATGGGTAACCAAGCTCACCTATCCTAACGTGAGTTATGCTTAGGGGCTAAGCAACCTACACAACAAATGCATTTATATTTTATTATTTACCCTTAACACAACCCCTGCAGAAAAATATGATTAAGCTAAAATGACCTAACATCTCTGAAACATACACCCTAACATTCTAAAATATTACATCACAAAACAAAACATACCATCATACATACAACGCCCTAACTTAGCACTAGAAGTGGTGACTTAGTATTCTAATGTGTGTGCTTAAGGCTTGTGTGCCAAGACTTTACTAGGCTTCTTTAGTTTAAATTTCAATTTGAAATTTGAATTTGTTTAAATTTTACCTTTGAGTGATTTAATTTAATGCTTTATTTTTTATTTTTTTATTTCACTTTTATTTGGTTAAATGATGTTTAGGTTTTCAAGAATGAAGAATAGAATGAATTTTATTTGTAGACATAACTCACTATATTTTATATCCTAACTCCTAAAGAATCTAACTAATGTCCTTAAGTATCTTAATTAGACCATTTGAATTTGTATAATTCATTTAATTTAATTTAGAATTTAGAATTTGAGTTTGTCCAAGTATTTGATTGATTGATTTTGATTTAGATGTTTTGGTTTAATTATATCTTGATAATTCAATATCCTTAATATCTAATGAAGTTTAAGTTTGTTTAAATATGTGTTTTTGACTGATTAATTTCAGATTAAATATTTTGGTTCAATTAAGTCTTGATAATTTAATATCCTTAATCTCTAATGAAGTTTAAGTTTGTTTAAGTTCATGTTTTTTGATTAATTAATTTTAGATTAGATATTTTAATTTAATTAAATCTTGATAATTCAATATCCTTGATCTCTAATGAAGTTTAAGTTTATTTAAATTAATGCATTTTTGATTAATTAATTTTAGATTAGATGTTTTGGTTTAATTATATCTTGATAATTCAATACCCTTTTAAATCAATATCTAATTCTTTTCTTTGATTATGGTTATATGACTTAACTTTATGTTTATTTATTTTGATTGTGGTTCATTTATTTGTAGTTTGATCGGATTAGATTAATTAAGATTTTATTTTGATTTTAATTGGATTTGATTCTTTGTAATTAGGAATTTATTTTTAATCTCATCCATTTGTCATGTTCATTTAAGTTTGGTTTGTATTTTGATTCCATACATTGGATAGTTGATTAGTTTATCTTATTTAAGTAGGTTGAATGAGATTTGATTTGATTACATATTAAATTGATGAGAGTCTTCTTAATTTAATTTAATTTGATTTAATTTGATTTGATTAGCTTTATTGATCTATGAGTTTGCTTATGTTCAATATGATTATGTGATTAGTTTAATTAAGAAGTATATTTATGTTAATTATAAAGGTTTGTTTAATTTTCAGTTTGATTTTATATTTATTTAGACTAATGATATAATTATTGACTTAATAATTTAGGTTTAATTTAGATTTTGATTAGTATTTAATTGCATTTATGTTTGATTATGCTTAGGTTTAATATGATTAATTTAATTAACTTATTTAGTTTATTTAAGAGGTATGATTAATTATTAAATTAAATTAAAAAATGTTTAATTTTTAATTTGATTTCATATTTATTTAAGTTAATGATTTAAGTTTAAATTAAGATCTGATTAGCATTTAATTGCATTTTATGTTTGATTAAGCCTAAGTTTAATATGATTAATTTAATTGACTTAGTTAGTTTATTTAATAGGTGTGATTAAATTAATTAGATTAATTAAGTGTTTGATTTGAATTAATTTTAATGTGATTTATAAAATTAATTTGGTTTATTAAGATGATGGATTAATTTATGGTTTTTAGATGTTTGATTAATTAAGTTTGATTAAGGGTAATTAAAATTTTAAATTATTAGATTAATTAAGGGTTTGTTTTAATTAAAGATTAATGACTTAATGATTTAGGTTTGATTAGTATTTAATTGCATCTTAATTATGTGATTTTTGGGTTTAATATGATTAATTTGATTAACTTAATTAGTTTACTTGAGGGGTATGATCATTAAATTTAATTAGGAGTTTGGTTTAAGCTTAATTTTAGAGTTAGTTTTAATATAACTTATTTAAATTAATTTGATTAATTAAGATGATAAATTAATTTATTAAGTTTACATTAATTAGATATTTGATTAATTAAGTTTGATTAAGGGTAATTAAAATTTTAAATTATTAGATTAATTAAGGGTTTGTTTAATTAGAGATTAATGACTTAATTTTTCACATATGAATGATTTGATTTAGTTAAGTGTTTTACTTAAGTTTGATTTGATTAAAGGATTATTGTTATTACCATCATTGTTATTAACTGAATTAATTGTTCATTTCATTTCAATTAAGTTTGATTATTTATGATTAGAGTTTTATTGATTTGATTCACTTATTATGTTTGTTTGATTTCATTAAAATATTTGATTTAGTTATTAGGTTGAAATATTTAATGGTTAATTAATTATCTTATTCCAAATGGATATGATTTAATCATATGTTAATTAAGTTTACTTTAATTTTATTTGGTTTAATTCGATTAGTATTAAATGATTATGTTGAATTGCTTTATTAATCAATTTGATTTTTTTAGTTTATTTAATGATTAATTAGTTTCAATTTATTTATACTTATTAAGGAGTATCATAAGATTAAGATTCCATGCCTAGTTTAGATTTGGTTATACTAGTTTGACCCATGTTAAAATTTTCTAGATTTGTTTAATTTTAAGTTTGATTTAAGATTTAATCATTTAATTGAGTTTTATTAACTTAAATAAGTTTAATCATATTTAATTTAATTTTCTCTAAGGATGATATTATTCTGATTTGAGATTTGATTAATGATTGCTTAAGTGCTATTTCATTTCTGATTTTGATTTGATATTTAAATTATTTTTAGATTATGTTTTAATTAACTCCTTAATTGATTAAACTCTACTCTTAAGTGTTTATTTAGGGTTCATTAGGATTTAGAAGATCACATTATTTTCTTAGGAGTCCTAGACATCAATTGAAGTGATTTAAGTAATTTTTAAGATTTTTGTAAATTATGAATTTTTATATGATTTATTTTATTAAAATAAACAATCTGAACTTCAAAATTTAATTTCTTCCAATTCAGAAGTCCTTTTTACTTAAAGTTTTATGATATGTGTTTTAACTTTAATTTCAATCCCTGAAAATTTTAACTTAATCCGATTATATTTTTGGTGTAATTAATGAAATTTGATTTTTACTAAAATTCAAATTAAGCTCAAAATATTTAGTAAAATTTAGGGATTTTAGGTTTGTTGGATTCCTCTGAAAGAATTTAATCTAAAGTCATTATTGTAATTTTGGTTAAGTATTTTATTTTCTAAATTTTTGAAGTTTCGTGATTTAAATTATTTTTTTTAAAATCGCAGCTAACGCCGCATTAGGCGGAAGACCGGTCAACCCAAAAGTGACCTCGCTGGACCATCCGATCGCGACGGATGGAATAGATCGCGATCGAGGCCGATCGCGTAGCGGATTCGAGCCGTCCGTTCACGCAAATCGCACAATGGGACGGTCCAGATCGCAACAGGCTATCCGAAGGCTCAAATCACGTGATCCAGGTGTGATCCGAAGCCATCGACCGCGACCGACGGACGATCCATATGATCGATCAGGCGTCCATCGAGTGATCAGCCGTCGATCCACGAACCACGATCGGACGGCAACCCGCCAGATGAACTATGAAGGGAAGGGAAAAATGGGATTTTTAAATGAAAACTTGTCCAAATTGACCCATTTTTACGTCGATTCGCACCGAAAAAATTCTATTTTCTAATTGGGATGATTTAAAGTAAAAATGCGATTTTCAGGGGAATTCCTAAAATCGCAAGAAAATTAACACAAAATGAGAGAAATCCTAAGGCCGGCTAAAGTTTGGCAAAATTTATCTCAGGGATGATTTCTGGTGGCGGTGAAGATCCGAGTGAACTCCTAGGTATGTGAGGAAGCTTTGGATTGATCTTTAACCTTAGTCTCCCTTCGGAACATCGTCTTCTCCGATGTTTATCGTCGCCTCGCTGGAAAAATAACTATTTGTATTTTTGAGCTCAAAAATGGCTCAAAGAGGTGGGGGATGGGTTCCTTTTTTGCTTTGGGGAGCTTTTGGGTGCTGAATGGTGGTGGGAGCAAGAGATTTAAAGCTTCATTTCCCCCTCCCTTTATAATGGCCAAAAATACATTCTTTTTTGAATTTTTTGGCTTCAAATTGATTGTCATCTTGCTTGGGGTGGTTGGGATGAATGATGGATTAATTAAGGACTTTGAATTTTTGCTCTAAAGTCCTCTCTTGCGCCATATGATCAACCAAATTCAATGCAAATATTGGGGAGGAGTTAAGTGCATGTGATGAGGGAGAATTAAATGAGGTTTGGTAGAATCCTATGTGGGGGAGGATCCATGAGGGGTTTAATTGGGTTGGGTTGATTTTGGACTGATCTCAAATGGGTTTGGGTAGAGTTTGATCAACCCTCAATGGGTCTTGACTTGGTTTCAAGGGATTTGGCCCAATTTGGGTCATATGGGTCATATTGGGTCAGGTTGTCCAATTTGACCAAAATTGGCCAAATTGGATTGGGTTATGGGTTAATTCATGTTCAATAGGCTAATTAAAGATGAATTGGTCTTTGGTTTGAATTAATTTGGATTTAATTTGGATTTAGGCCAAATTGACCCATTAGGCCAATTTGGGCTAGGCTGGGTCAAGTTGACCAATTGGGCTTGATTGATCAAATTGGATTTAATTATGACTTTGGTCAAGTTCAATAATCAATTTGGAATGAACTTGTGCCATTGGTTGCAATCAATTTGGATTAGATCATGATTTGACCCGATTTGGTCCTTTAGGCCAATTTGGGTCAATTTGGATCAAATGACCAATTGGGCTTGGTTTGGCCAATTGATTGCAATTGATTATCCTAGGGTGATCAATAATCATGGTGGAAGATTTTGGTGAGCTTGGTTCAATCCAATTTAGGTTGGATTGGAAGTTGGCTCAAATGGGTCCTTTATGTCACTTTGGGTCAAGTGGACCTAAGTAGGTCAATTGGTTTAATTTTGGTTTGATTCGAGTTTAGTTGAACTTATATATGAGCCCAAGATTGAAATATAAATTCAACGGCAATCAATTTGGAGTCTAAGAGATTTTGGCTCATTTGAAATTTTCAAGTCAAAAGGGTTAGGTTGGGTTTGACTTGGGTTGGTTTCGATTTGATTTGATGATTGTAAGTTTCATTTATACTTGGATAAATGATCAAATGAATGGTTGATTCAAGAGATAATCTATTGATTTTGACTTGATTTGGATAGAATTTGGTTAAGTCCAAAGAATTGACTTAAAGGGCTTAGATTGAGTTTGGATTTAATTTTTTGATATATCATTTGAATTCCATGTTGCATATCATATGTCATTTAGTTAATTAATGTTAAAGGTGTGTAAGGGTAATTAATAGATTTAATTTACACGTTAACCTAAATCAAACATAAAATCAATCTAATTGTTCTAAAATTAAACTAAACTAATTAACACATGGGAGAAATGGGTTAGGAGCAACAAACTCTTCTCACTTTTCCTAAATCAAATCAAATTCAAAATTAAAACAAAAAATCTCTTTAAAAAAATTTTGATTCACTTTAAATAATCTTATTTCATAGGATTGTCTTTAAAAATTAATTAGGGTGAATAAAATTATATACTTACATCATTTTATCTCTTTTCAAGTATGTTAACTGTTATTTGCCATGTGAACTCATGCATTCATACCTTTTGAAAAATCAAATTAGAATGAAATATTTCCTTTATGTCAAATTACATGCTTCGACTAAAATAAGAATATGAATGACTATTATCACTACTAAATCAAAAATTATTTTCAAAATCTATAAATCAAAAAATCATAAATGAAAGTATGCTACTTATAAATATTTATAAGTTTGCATGTGGTTATAATATAGAAATGCGTTTTATATGATTTTCTTCTCTTTTCTTAACATGAGTTTGTATAAGATTTGCAAAATGTATAGTTCATTTGAAAAGAACATAACTCTTGCTTAAGTTCATTCCTATGCACTCCCTTGTCATGAATTAAGAAGGATCTTCATATTACATATATATAAACCAAACCAAATAAACAAACAAAAATCTTTTGCATGATTCTTCATCCATTCATTTGCTTTTGTGCATGCACATGTATTTAAGAAAAATGGTATATTAGTCTAGACATCCCGAGGTTACGAGGCTTTAAGTAGTCCCAAGTATGTCTTGTACCTTACACCCCTGGTGTATAAAAAAATGGCACCGTACTCACTTATGTCTTTCATACAAATAAATATGCAATTATTTAATAGATAAAAGAATCCCTCTCTTTTCTACTTAACAAAATCATGCATTCATGAAACATCCAAATTTCCTCAAGCAACATCTCTTTGCATTCATCATTAAGGTCTGCTAAAGTATTATCATTGCATGTATAACTATACTTAGGATACATTCATATGCATGGTATATATGTTGGAAAGAAATAAAGGGTTGTGTATTATGTAATATTAATTCATCTTAATTAGTCCTAAAATGTCTTTCTTATTGAATAGGTTTATTTAGAGAAAATCTAAACTTAGGGTTAATTAAAACACATGATAAAACATTCACAAAAGAAAAATCATTAATGAGTCTACCTTAGAAATTACTTAAGGTGGGGATGAAAGAAAAGTTTTATCCTCTTTTCTTCTATTTACAACTTTTAATAATTAAATGTAAGTTCATTCAAACCAAATCAAATCATCAAATAAAAGTAATCAAATCAACTAAATCACTTAAAATGAAATCACCCTCTAAGTTAAACCCTTTCACACTTAAAAAATTTCAACCTTAAAGCCTAGCTAAGGCATACCACACAAGCCTTAAATGACACACACATTAGGCTAAGTCACCATTTCTAGTCCTATGTTAGGGCGGTGCATGGTTTGATGCGATTTTCTTTTGATATAATATTTTATGAATGGTGTATGCGTAGACTAGATGATAGGATAATCTTAGCCTAATCATTGTACTCTGTATGAGATTGTGTTTAAGGGGCATTGTAATAAAAATATAAATGTCTTTTTACTGTGCAGGTTGCTTATACCCCTAAGCATAATCCAAAATTAGGCCAGGTGGACTTGGTTACCCATGTGTGGGGTGCTAAGTCCAATATTCATATACATGCTTGGGATGTGTGGTGTGTTTAGTTAATATCTGTTTTGTAGATTTTAGTTAGATTTACTTTTCTCATTTTTTATGTAATTTTTGCAATTAAGATTTAGAATAAATGTTATGGAGAAGTAAAGGTGAATAGTCATAAGATTATATCTTATGTACCATGTGAAGCTTTAAGAGCAACCACATTCCAACCAAGCCAAAAGCAAGAAAGGAAAGAAGCAAATCAAAATGAAGAAAGAAGAAAAGAAGAAATGAAGAATGAAGACCCCCATAACATAAATTCCTTCTAAATTGTAATTATTCATTTGTAATCCGAGTTGTATAAGGGTAGACTACCATTTTTTTTTTTGGTTTGCTGGAGCCCAACCTAAAGGCTTTTATTCTTTTGCACTAGCTTTATAAAATTGCTTGATGTTTGTTTAGCTTGTGCATTAAGATGACATATTTTTCCTAGTTTCTTCCTTACTTTGCTGAATGGCTTGGATGCGATTAGGCTCCTAGGAAAAAATAAATTTGCTATACAATTAAACAACTCAAAATTAAAATTAAAATAACTCATAACTCGCCTAAAGCCTAGGACATAAATCATGATAATAAAAGATTTAGCAACCCCTTAGTTGATGTTGTATGCTTCACATCATGCATAAATCATCTTAATTCACTCTTGCTTATGGAGGGCTTCTAGCTTTGCTAGAGAATATGGTTTGACCTTTTAGAGTCATGGTGAAACTCACCTCCTTCTTGTTGAATTTGGCCCATAACCAATTTCTCATGCATTAGACATATAAATCCCATAGCCTGTGTCAAAATTAATTATCCAAAAATGAAAATAAAGCATAACAAAATTTGCATTAGATTTAAGTCATGAATTCATGCATAGGTGATATAGTCTCTAGAGTGAATTTAAGGACTTAGTCTTCTTTCTAAATAAACAACAACCTAGTTATCTTGCAAAAGTATAAGACTTGTCTACATGCATGTAATATTGTAGAAGGAGTTAGTTGACGGCCGCCCCCAGGCGGCCACCCCCAGGCGATTGTAAGTCCAACAGTTTGGTGGATTATCCTCTCTTGTGGAAGGTAAACCATATGCCTATTTTCGTCTTAGATTTAAGTCATGTTTTGGCCATCACCAAAGCTCCCTAGATTTAGGATATGAGGTCAATGTTTCTTTTTGTGGGCTACAAGCATAAATTATCACCTCTTAGGCATTTCTATGATCTTGTATCATGGAATTGTAAGTCCTAGATTTCTAATTAAAATTCAACTCAAACAAATAATTCCCTTCAAATTCAAAAATATAAAGCCCAACTACAGGATAGTTTGGGATGCTTGTTAGGCTTCTCAGCATCGTGAGCATCTCCTACTTATCTCCCTTTGGTTTCGATAATAACTCCTCTTTTGATCAATCCCATTTGATCTTCCAAAAATAACCAATTGATTGATAGGCCTATCTTTAAAATCTTTGGAGACAACAATCATTTACCTTAATCCAGAGTATTCTTAAGAAATCTCATTCTTTAAGATGTAATTAACTATGGGGATTTGCCTTCATAAGGAACTTAACAAACCTAGTTTAAAATAAACCCTATTTTACTTTATCATGTAAAGTAGAGGAAGAATCTATAGTGCATACGAAGACCCATAGTCCTTAGGAGTCCATATTAAGGTGATTAGGTCTATTGTAGAATGATGACTTCTATCTCTCAAGATAGTACATCATTCCTCAATGTCGTACCCGATCACCCTAATAAGAACATCTACAGATCTACATGGTGTCCAACCAAAAGTGTATTGTCAAGGATATATGAAGATAGAAATATTTCACCACAGATTTTTCTGGCGACTTCACTGGGGAAGGTTCCTGTCTCCATCTTTGATAAATGATCGTTGTCTCCAAGTATCGATAGTGCGTTTATATTTTATGTGAATCTAAGACTATCTTTCTTTTCCGTTGGCACTTAGTTTATTTCATTCTTAAGCTAAGTTGGCTAACATCCTTTAGGTTTTAGGACCTCACTCCGTATGGTCTTAAAACCTCTGTTGGGTTCCTTAATAGGTGAAAATAAAAATTTGATAAAAAGAAATAACTAAAAGCTTCCTCCTTATCATTTATATGGTAACGAAAGGTTCATTCCAAAAATAAAGAAAAATAAATCCTTTATAAAAATATCGCTTTTCAAAAACACTTTCAAAATGGAATTTCATAATAAAATATTTGCACCACATCTAACAATCTTCAAGATTGTTACATATAGGACCTTTTCAAAAATTAAAATCAACAATCATCTTTTAAAAAAAATACTTATGAACATTCTTGTTCAATATACTCAAATTTATTGAATAAAGGCTTCATTTCCAAAATAAATCAACAATCATCTTTTCAAAAAGCACATAAAAAAATCCTCATTCAATACACCCAAATTTATTGACTGAAGATTTCATTTTCAAATAAAACCGAAGTTATATTTCCAAAAGCACATATTTGAAAATGAACATCCTCATTCAATATACCCAAATATTGAATGAAGATTTCATTTCCAAATAGAATCACATCATAATATTGAAATTCCATTTCAACATATCTCACATATGTTTAAGTTATAATTTCTTTCTTTTTTAAAAAAAAAAGTACAAAATATGAGGATGAGCCTTTCCATTCAATACATCCAAATGTGTTGGATGGATGTTCCATTTTCAAGCAAAATCATAACTTTGAAATTCCACTCAACACATTTCACATGTGTTAAGTTGAAATTTTCATCTTTTCAAAAAGCAATAAATCACACACAAAATTTCATCTTTGAAAAATAAAATATAATTGACTCCTATTTGATATACCCAAATTTGTTAAGCAAGAGTTTTATTCTTTAAAAAAATAAATATGGATCATTTATTTAGCATACCCAAATTTGCTAAGTAAAGATCCCTCCTTTCAAAATCAAAAATATATTTGAACCTTATTTAGCACACACAAATTTGCTAAGTAAAGTTCTCATTTCCAAAGTTCAAAATCAAAACTCAAAACATACATGGATCCTTTATTTAGCATACCCAAATTTGCTAAGTAAAGATTCTCTTTTCAAAATATCATAAAAATCAAACACATTTAGATTTATTTTATTTAGCATACCTAAATTTGTTAAGTAAAGAATCCACTTTTCAAAAAAAATCAAAACAAAATACATTAGGATTTCTTCTATTTAGCATACATAAATTTGCTAAGTAAAGAATCATCTTTTCAAAAATCAAAATGAAACACATTTGGATTTTTTTTTTATTTAGCATACCTAAATTTACCAAGTAAAGAATCCTCTTTTCAAAAAAATCAAAACAAAATACATTAGGATTTCTTCTATTTAGCATACCTAAATTTGCTAAGTAAAGAATCCTCTTTTCAAAAATCAAAACGAAACACATTAGGATTTCTTCTATTTAGCATACCTAAATCTGCTAAGTAAAGAATCCTCTTTTTAAAAATCAAAACAAAATATATTTGGACTTTATTCAGCATACCCAAATTTGCTAAGTAAAGATTCTTTTTTCAAATTCCAAAACAAAAGACATTTAGATTCTTCATTTAGCTTTTTTGCTAAGTGAAGATTCCATTCTTCACACATGAAAACAAGCAAAAAAGAAGAAAACTATTTTCAAACACCTCACTTAGCATACCAAATGCTAAGTAAATTTCAAAATCACAAATTCAACAAATTACTTACTTTAAAATACTATCAAATTTCAAATGAAAGAATATCAATCTCAAATAAAAATCATTTTTCCAATCATTCAAAATCTCTTTCCAAAAATCTTTTCTACTTATCATATTCAAATTGTTGAGTGTGGGTTCAAATTCTAAAATTAAAATTCAAAAAGTTAGTAAAAGCACAAATCTGATTCAGGTTTGTTTTCCAAAATTACAGAATTTCAACCCTGCCTCGGTCAAGTTCAGTTCAGTTCAGTCTAATGGCAGCCCAGAAGTACATGTTTACTTTTTCTTTTGGGATGGATTTGGCCTTGGATCGGGTCAGCCTCCCATAGACTGACTTTGTCCACCTCATTCATTTTGGCCAAAGTTTCAAGGGGGCTAGGATTTCTTGTGAGGGGACCACCCTCACAATCGTCAGCAAGAGTGAGATGACCGGGAAGAAGTCGATCATCCAGGTTGAGATGTCGTCTGACTCAGAGTTTCCCTCACTAAAGAGGAAGGATGTGGCGAGAAGCTTCAGCAGCTAGTGCGGGTTCCCCTTAATATGCAAGACCCACTCATTAGCTTCCTCCAAGAGGAAGGCTACCCTATCTTCAAGGATAGTCCCCCACCTATGAGTGATTCGTCGCTCCTCCCGGAGGACCCAACGCAACCGGTGAAGATCAAGCGTCACACCGCATACCAAGGAGCTAGGCGCTCTCAATAGAGAAGTTACCTAGGATGATTTCCCCTCTGATCACAGAAAATAAGTTCCATCCTCTCTCTGGATCTGACGAAGAGGAAGACATTAGGAGGATCTCACCATCACTGGAACATCATGAGCTCATCGAAATAGGAGAATGTCAGTATGTTGCCTTATTCTGGTGTGGAGCTCTACGATCGAGTCGGCTCAATTTGATTTAGTTCACCATCCGTGCGTGGGAGCACATCAGAGAGGTCCGGAGGCCCATGTCGAGATCACTACCAAGAGAGGTGAGGTATAAGAGGTGAGCCTCATTATGGACCTTGCTTCTTTTCATAAGCTTTCTGACTTTGGCTTTGATGATTGATTTTGAAAAGGAAACTGTTTGGCCTCTCCTTATACACTATCCACCTTGTTGATTAGCTTCTCCAATGTCTTAATGGTGAAACCTTTAAGCATGAAGGCGACCGGGCCATGAATATTCTTTAATAGGATTTCAATAGCATGCTATTCAGATACCTGTGGTTCCTATTTCATACTCAAATTACTCCATCTAAGAATATAATCAACGAAAGATTCATCGGGGTGTTGTTGTGCTACAATAAGATTGCCTACAGTTACCCTTTGCTGAGCTCCAACAAACCTCTTAACAAAGAGTTTCTCCAACTTAGCAAAAATCTTCACTGAATTGTTAGGGAGTTCAATGTACCAATCAAAGGCTATGCTCGCTAAACTACTGATAAAGAGACGAAACAATAGTGCATCGTTGTCACAAACGTTGCAACAGTTGGCCCTGAAGTGAGCTATATGCTAACGAGGGTTCCTACTGCCATCAAAACTCTTGAAAGAAGGAGGCATAAAACGACCCTCTCTGGCCCTCTCCTGATGGATATGCTCGCCTACACTGCGAGGGATAACTGATCGTAGTTCAAACTGGGCATCACACTCTGACCGTCCGTAAGCCCCGCCAACTTGGCGTAGAACTATCCTGAGGCTAGCATAAGACCTCCTCCTATCTTTGATAGGTGCCTCATAATAAACTGCAGGTGGAGGTGATACTGTAATCCTCATAACATCTTCCTTTCCATCAGAACCAGAAAGAGGATGGAACTAGTTCTGAGTGGGAAAAAGGGAGACTACCCTGGGTGACTCATCTATTGCAGTGTGAGACAATGTCTCCATTTCCTTGGTAATGCGCACATGATGCCACTTGATCGGCTCTTTGACAGGTGTTGGAGTGCATGTGAGTCGCACCCTATCTTGTAGGCGGGGAGACAATCCGAAGCGTAGCCTTCCCTTGGAAGAAGCCAATGAGTGGGTACTTGCGCACAGTGGCAGGGAACAACTGACTATATTCTCAGAAGCTGAACTTCCGCCTTCGTCTTCAATGAGAAAATTCAGAATCTGAATGCATCTTAATATGGATGACTCGCTTATGCCC